>OY796882.1:58225558-59425558 GCA_963680785.1 Diplosoma virens | reverse complement strand
TAAAGCATTAAGTTTTTAGTGTGCAGTGCCAATTAAAGCAGGTTGTGAGAATCTGACTATTAGGAATTGATCACTTTGTTTGATTATTATTAGTTTGCTTATATAAATTTTGTTTGTCTTCGCTGATTTTCAAGGTTGACTGAAGACCAAACTGTAGTAAGAATTTTGTAAATGTACTTTAATTGCATTTTACTGCATAAATAAGTTAAAAGAGCGTTTTTAATTGCAAAACCTTTTTTATTAGATAAAGTAGTAGTTTTAAATTTAATATAAACTGTTATAAAAAAAAATGACATTTTTGTTTTGACTTTTTTCAAAAAGTTGTGCTGTTTTTTGACATGCTTAAACTAAAGTTTTAAACATTAAATCAATTTTTTAAAGTTTATAAAATGAAAGAATTTAAAGTTGTTGTACTTGGTTCTGGTGGTGTTGGAAAAAGTGCTTTAACTGTTCAATTTGTCACTGGTACTTTTGCTGAGAAATATGATCCAACTATAGAAGATTTTTACAGGTTAGAAATTAATGCACGTTTCTTTGTTAATTTTTATCTGATAAATATAATTGATATACATTTTCTACAAATATCACAATTGCGTTTTTACCCATCTTGCATTTCCCAAGAAAACAAGTGTTTATCTAAAAATTCTTTTTATATTAAGTTGTGGTGATATGACTAATTTAAACATACTATATAAAATTGCTAAGCAGAGAGTGAAGAATATTTTTCTAAAAGCACCAAAACAATTAACTGTTACTGAATCCCAATTAAAGACAAACCAACTGATAAATTGGCTATACCAAACAATATGTTGCTATTAAAATAAAAATAAAACCAACCAATATTGCTTGGCTGTGCTCCCAACCAGGGCTGCAGAGTTGGAAAAAATTCCTCCAACTCTACAACCCAACAAGTTATTTTTTTTGTGATTCAGTCATTTTGCATGGAGTGAAACCTAGAGTATATATTAAATTGTAATATAACTTTTTAATGATCCCAAATAAGGTAGCAGCTGCCAATTTAGTCTATAATTATATAAAACTTATCATTTATTATTATTGCCTCTTTTAACATTTCCTAAAAATTAAAAATTTTGTGGGAATAAAAACTTTTAGTTATTTGTCATTAATAGACCAAACCCTATTCTATCGTGTTCACCTGATTTTCAACAAAAGTCTGTTATCAAGAAAAGACTTTTACTGATTCTGTATATCATCTAAAATGCTATAGCTGCTTTTGTAATCATTGAGAAAAACTCAATTTTTTGTGGTATAAATTTTTGACTCTGTGACACAATTTTACCATTCTAAAAATACAGAAATTTTTATAGAAAAAAGCAGGGAAGGACTATTTGAAAAACATACTTAAGAAACTTGACCAAAACCCTTTTATGTTATGAAATACTACAGTCTTTAATTTTTATTGCAGAAAAGAGATTGAAGTTGATCAAATTCCTTCAATTTTGGAAATTTTGGACACAGCTGGGACTGAACAATTTGCTTCAATGAGAGACTTGTACATTAAAAATGGACAAGGTTTTATATTGGTTTATTCTCTTGTCAATGCACAATCATTTCATGACATTAAACCAATGAGGGAGCAAATATGTCGATTAAAGGGTACTGATCGAGTTCCAATTGTTTTAGTTGGAAACAAGGTATGTAATTTAATTTGTTGATATTGCTTTTTATTTTTGCAAAGTTTTTTGGAGTACTATTGAATCTACTAATAAATTTTTATATTGTTCTTAGTTTTTCTATTTTATTCAAACTAAGAACTACTGATGTTTCAAGTGTTATTATTCAATTTGTCCTTAATTAGTATTATAAATTGTTTTGCTGGCTGGCTTCAAAAAAGTGGCTTGAACAAGGCTTAATATGTTGTTTTAATTTTTATAAACTGAAAAGCACAAAACAAGTAACAATTTTTATTTGTAGAGCCTGACTTTTAGTATCAATATATCTGGTGGCAGTATAATTATGCTTGTAGAAATGGGCCATCTTCAATTATTTGGATCTTAAATTATATTAATGTTTTATCAATATTAATTTAATATATTTGTCAATATTAATATAATTGTCATATAATATATCTAAATTATAATAATCATATTTGCTGACTGAATTGTTGAGGGATTAAGAGCACTGTGAATGTGATGACACAGTCTCTATTCAAAAGCTACTCACACCATTCTGTTGTGTCCTTGGGAAAGACACTTTACAGCACTTTCCTCTGCTCAGTGGTCTTGGCAAACAGCTCCAAATTTCAATTATATTTCTGTATAAATAAAAATCCTGAATAAAAAGTTTAACCAAAGAGCAATATCTTGTCACCTCCAAAAGCAGGTCAGGGTAATTGCTTGTCTGTATAGCAACTACAGTGCTTTCCTGCAAATCAGGAGGATAAATATAGAGATAAAATAAAAATAAAATTGTGATGCCAATGTAAGCAAGATAATTGAACCTGGTTTAAATTTTTAATGTCATAACTTCTGCATACAACTAGCATATCTGAAATTGTTTTTTTTGGTTTTTGCTTAGATGTAAATAGATTGCTCACATATGAAGAGATAGTAGGCAGATATTTTAGTGAAATAAATGCATCAGTGCATGTGCATTGTGCATACAAAAATATTCTCAATAAAATTTAAGTCAACAGCTATGTCATTTTTGTATGGCCAATTCATATTGGCCTAGCTCAGTGGTTCCCAACTGGTGTGTTGCAGCACACTAGTGTGTGACCTTTGATTATTAACCAATATAATAGGTGTACCATGAAAATTTAAATAGCTTAAAAGTGTGCTGCCATAAAGGTTGGGAAAAGGTTGGGAACCACTGGCCTAGCTACTGCTTTCTGTTTTAAGCAAAGTTACCACTGTACATCAGTGATGTAAATTAGGGTGGGCCAAAAAAAACTTCTTATTGAAATCAAAAAAATAGTAGTTCTAAAATGTTGCAAAAACCTTTAAAAGGTTTTTTTTAATAAAATTATGATTGTTCCCCCACTATTGGTTGTGCAACATGGTCAAAAAAGTCATGAAAAGATAGAATTTCTCAAGATTGTTATAACTTCTGATATAGAGATGCTAGAAGCCGAATTTTCCCAGCAAAATTCTGGCTTTGGCACATCTCTACTATTAACTCTTTAGTTTAACTTTAATTTAGGGATGTTCCAAAGCTTTGGCACATCCTTACTAATTTTTTTTTTTAAGTCTTTAGCTTTTTATGCATGCTATAATTAAATATACAACATTCTTTTTTGCTTTAATGAAAAAAACATTTATAATTTTTTTCAAAGTAGTCAAATTTTATTAGGGATGTGCTGAAGCCAGAATTTTGCCAAAGCCAAAACTTTGGCATGTCCCTAGCAGCAACTACTATTATTTTGCTAGCAACTCTTGAAATCATAAATGATTAAACTATATGGTCAAAGTTATTGGCTATACAATAGCAATAGTATTTTTCAAACTGTCTTCTCAGACAATAGTACTGACTCTGACCTCTGATGAAATGTTTGTCTAATCATCTAATTTCAAAAAAATAGGCTGAGATTTTAAAAGTGTTGCAGATTTTTCAATGGGTATTCTACCAACTAAAAGACAAGTTATTGAGCAGTTGTTACATGAAAATAATTTTTTACAACTGTCAGCTGCTAGAATTGTTGCAAATGAGCTAGAAATATATGGCTGTTGTGTAATATTTATTGTCTCCATCCCTTAACAATCATTAACCAGCTGCAGGATCTGAATTTAGCATGCTGAATCGTTGGTAAAAGAAATGGAGAAATGAAAATTTTTGCAAAAGGAAAGAGATTTATTGTTGATATGGACAAACTTTTCGATATTTTTGTCAGGACCCATCAGGAAGAAGAGAATTAGAGAAACAAAATGATTTACATATGAGTGACTGAGATTATTTGTTTTATGAAGACCAAAAGGACCAATGCAAACAAAAGTGTCTTGATATAGTAGAATCATCAGATTTAGGAGATCTTTTTTTTGTCAGTGGCACAAAGGCAGGAAAGGAATCTCAGTTGCTAGTTCAGGTTGTTTTTCAGCATCAGATCCTAGCACAAGTTCATCACAACATCATTCACCTTTCTCATCAAAAACTAAATCTGTACAATTAGACACTACAAATGAGTATGAGAGTTTAACACCATTAGAAGAATCACAGCAGAATTGAAAACTTTGGCCAAATTTAGCACATATATGTAAAAGGTATCAAGTGTCTGATTGAGCTGGAGCTGCTATTACCGACTGTGCTCTGCAAGATGCTGGAATTCTAACACCATCTGATAAATTATTTATAATTGACAAGAATAAATTAAGAAGAAAAAGAAATAAATATAAGTGAAAAATCAGAGCTGAAGAAGACAGATTTTTTAAACCAGTCAATGGCATATACGTTGATGGCAGACAAGATGCAACTTTAGTTTTAAAAATTGGCAAAATTGGTAAAACTTTCATGAAAACCACATTAGAACAGCATTATGTCATGGCAGATGAGCCAGAAGGTTTCCATCTTGACCACTTATCTCCACCTAATGGCAAAGGCCAAACTCCTGCTTTTCACATAAATAAGTTACAAACTTATCATGATTTTATGCAGCAATAGCAGTGACTGGAAATCATTGTTTACTTTCAATACAAAGGGATAGATACCTGTCTGTATGAAATAAAAATCTCTCTATATCATAAGTTATGACAATGTTAAAAAATTTAACCTTTTCATGACTTTTTTGACCCTGTTGCACAACCAATAGTGGAGGCAACCAATTATAACTACGTTAAAACATGATTTTAGGTGTTTTTACAAGATTTTAGAACTACCACCTTTTTGATTTTAAAAAAAATTTGTTTTGCCCTGCCCTGATGTGAATCCTTTTACAATTTTCTTTTAATATGATTTTTGAAGAGCACTGCAAAAGTCATTCAAATAGAATGAGTATTAAACTTTCATTCTTCTGCTTAAAATTCACAGTGTTAGCATTTGAGCTACCCTGCCAAAAGCAGCCAGTAAAAGCAAGAATGATATTGGTAAAAGCCAAAATAGACCAATTCGCATCCAACATTTCCTATCCAGTTTTAGCTATTTTAGATAATCTCTGCACAGTAAATTACCCTGAAATGCCCTTCCCTAGTTACTCTGATATGTGGTTGTGATTTTTTATTGGTGTAAGATTAATACTAAAACTTTTTTTTACTTTTAAATATTTCAATTTGTAGTTATAAGGTATCAATCAATTTTACAAAAACTTGTTTAAGGTTGATCTTGAAGAAGATCGTGAAGTAAGCACTTCAGAAGGAACTGCACTTTCAAGCGATTGGGGCTGTCCATTTTTTGAAACCTCTGCCAAAAACAAACAAAATGTTGATGAGCTATTTGCAGAAATTGTCCGAGAAACAAATATAATGTCACACCCCCAGAGACCCGGGGGATGTTGCAATGTTTTATAGCCTTATTGTATTTACAATTGTGTTTCAAAAAAAAGTATTTACCAAGGTATTGCTTTGTGTAGTTATGTAATATTTTTGATGAAAAAAGTGTTTTTTTAGTTTTCTATTTGGTACAAAAAATTAAATTTAAAATCAAAAAACTTTGTTCTATGCCATGCAGTAATTATGGGTTCTTTTTTTATCCCATTTGACACTGCATGTCTGGCAAACTTAATGTTTTGAACTACATCTGACATATAAGCAGTACTAAACTTGCTCTTTAATACAAAGAAAGCATAATTGCTAAATTCTTTCTTACCACCAAAGTTTGCACAAATTGTAAACTAAAATTTAATTTTGCAATTGAAGGGCTTAAAATGAAAAGTAACTAATGTGTTTCCCCAAAAATATGAGAGGGCTTATATTCATTTTCACTCCAAAATTTGACACTAGGGCTTATTTAAAATCTGCAGGTTATAGTGAGATCCATGGCTGGGGTGTTGGCAAAAAAAATTTGGCCGACACCAACACTTCATAAACTTTAATATGACATTCATCTTTTTTTTCTGATTTTTTTATTTATTAATAACCATATCTCTAACATTATACCTTTTTGATGAAATCACCATCTTATTAGTCATAATAGTGTTTCCATAAATAGAATGCTATTTAGCCGTAATTGTGTCCCTATAAGTGAAACCCATTTCTTATTTAGCTGTAATTGTGTCCCTATAAATGAAACCCATATCTTATTTGGCCATAAGTGTATCCCCTTAAATAAAATCTTATTAAATTTCATAAATAAAATCCCAATCTATTAATCATATAATAATTAAGGGAAAAATTTTGCTGAAACCAACACCAGTTAATAGTGCCAATGCCTGCAGATACTTTAGCCCTAGTGAGATCAAAATTTAAAGTACATGTTAACCTTTTACATTATTAGTAGTCCAAAAATCTTGCAATTTTTAGTTTAGTTTCAAAATTATGTTACACATAAACATACTAATTTCTGGTTTGAGGCAAAGTTTAGTTTAAGTCCAATTTTGATTAATAAATATATTTGTCATTAAAATAGTATTGTCGGTTATATGAGGAGGCTTAAAGGAACTTGACCATCTGGCTTCAGCCTTGTTAACTTTTTTTACCTTTTTCCAATTTTATTGGTACTTTAACTAGATACTTACATGGGCCCATAATTTGCAGCACTTGTCTGTGAGTAACTTTTCTTATTTATTGGAATCCCTTTGTAGTGATTCATAATTTTTCTTAACCTGCCCAGACTTTTTTATTATAACCTTTTTTTTTTTTAAAATACCACCATCAAAAATAATCACAAAAATAAAAACATAAAAAATTATTTTTTAAAAGAAACCATAATTTATGCAGGACTCAAAAATATAATATGCTTCATTCTTTCAGAACAAATAGTAAAGCCAATATATTTAAAAACATAGTTTATTTAGGATGTTTCAGAATTATAACTCATTCCATCATCAACTGCGTTAAACTAATTTATTAATTTAATAATTTACATAATTTATTAAATATAAATATTTAAATTTAGATAATTTATGATGTAATAGAATAAAATATCGCAAATATATACGTTAAATAAAACTGAGTTATCTTGACGTAACTTTAAAATTAAATTGATAGAATAGCAATTTGGGATATTGCCCATTACTATTTGTTAGAATAAAATAAATAAGCATTAAGTTTTAAATAAAAACAGTAAAATATATTGTTTGTCGATATTCAAAGATAGATTAAATTTTTGAATGTATAATGCTTTTTTTATCAAACATTTCTTTTATCAAGTTATAATTTCAAAACCTCCTTAATAAATTATGTTTCCAAATATATTGGTTTTACTATTCTGAAATTCGTTAAAGGTTCCAAATTTTATGCTCCATGATTCATTCTCTTTTAAATTGAATATGTGTATTCATACTTACATGCTCACTTTTAATTGCATGGCCTGCTGACCAATTTTATATACTGTACATAAGTGATCCTATGTGTATTGCTAGATCTTATGCTTTGTTGTGAGATGCTAAGTCTGCACTGAACTCTGCTAAGGTGGAAATTGAGTAGAACAAACACCAGTTACTCTGCTACTCTTTTCTGTAGCCATATACACTAGAGATGTGCCAAAACTCAAATAATCAATTCTGGCCAGAACTGGAATCAACCTATACCGAAACTATTTAGAAATGCAGTATTAACCTTCATAATACACGAAACTGCTTAAATACATGTGTTAAATTGTCAGTTGATAATAGTATTGCAAGTGCAGATGATTGATCACTTCAAACAATACTAAAGTAGAAAATTTGCAGTCAGTTTTGTTTGAAGTATTCATTAAAGCAATTTATTTGAGTACTCCCTGCTGAGCACTGGATATTTGAAACATAACCACCAAAAATATTATAGACACATTCATTTAAGTTGTACAGTGAAAAAGTTGATTTTTATGATATTGTGGCTGTTCAGCTGTTTTATGACTTTTATCTTTGTAGGGAGTAGAATACCAGTGATCACTTTACTTGAAAAGGCTAGTAGACATGACTCATGCTAGATTGATCAAACTGCAATAAAATATTGCTGATGATTTGCTGTAAGGTTAGGTTCTGCTTGTGCTATTAATGCTCACAACTAGGTGGACTCATGCTTTAAAGTTGTTGCCAGATTAATGGAGTTAAGCACCCTTATCATCTGCTTTAGTTCCTACAATAAATTAGTTCCAATTTATGCCAATGACTTTTAATCATATGACACTCTTGTGTATAAATTTATTTATGTATTTAGCAGTAGTGCATTGTAGATGATTTGAGGTTGGCCTAATATATTTAATAAATATTGTTATGTCCATGTCGTATTTTGTGTGACAATTTTCTTCTAATTAACTTTTCAAATTGAAGCAGCAAAGCAACTTTGACTGGTTTTTCATTACTGAGAGGTGTATAAGTGCAATTTAGCAGGTTCTACAGTGTGCGGACAAAGTCCTTGGACAACATTAAGATGCAATATTTCCGTAAATAGTGAATAAAACTGCAAAATATTGAATAATATAATTAACAAGACATTTTTAAACATTCGTACAAAATTTCATTCAGTATGTCCCTCTCTGGCCTCAATTACATGCTTAAGTCTGCTACAGAAGCGCTCTGCCGCTTTACGCAGAGTTTCTTGAGGCATTTTGGCCCATACTGTCATGAGAGAGCGCTTCTGAGCTTCAACTAACTCATGAAGAGAAGCACAAGCATCTGCCTCTAAAAGGGACTGAACACAACAATCCATTGCCTTCAGGTCTGGTGATGAGGGCAGCCAAACCTCCTTGCTCCAGAAATGCGGAAAGTGATCCTGGCACCAAGCTCCCTCCAAAAAGAAAAGAGACTTCCATGTTTTGGATATGGCAGCCCACACCATGACGAAAAGAAGTTTCTGGCATATGAAAACCCTTCTCCTGGAATCAGGAATGTGTGCAAAAGATTTTGCTCAGACTCGGTCATTTTGTTGGTTGCAGATTGCCTTGACAGTGAACAATTTCTCATCAGAGAAAATTATCTCGTCCGTGTCCATACATGCCTTCAACTTGTTAAGAAGAATCTTTGCTTAATCTAGTCTCTTTTCGTTTTGGAGGTCTGTGAGGTGCTGACAAGTTTGCATTTTGAGAGATGACAACTTCAAATCTGTCTTGATGGTGTTTCTCATCATCTTGTCACTCACATTCATATCACAGGCCATTCCCAATATGAATCTCTTTGGATTGTGCCAGACTCGGGCTCTGACAACATCAACGACCTTTGGCGTCTTCCAGAAGACTGTGATCGCAGTCGGAATAATAAACTCTATCATTTGTTCTTAAAAGTGCCTAAGTCTTTAAATTCCTGATAAAAGTGCGTGGTCCAAATTAATATTTAATATTATTTGACATGTGCAACTAAGATATCAATAAGTGATGTAATAAGTTTTAGATAAAATATGTGAATGTTTAATCAGACAAAAAGATAGATTTTATGACTCATTTTTAAACTTTGAATGCAATTTACTCAAAGTAGTTTTTTGTAACTTCCTTATTTTTTATTTAAAGCTCTTCAAATGTAAATAAATTTGCATTAAAATTTAAGATTTTCTCTTTCAGAATTTAAAAATTAAAAAAAAATTTTTATTCTTAAAAAATTGTCTGTTGTGGCTTGGTTGGTAATTCTTAGTGACAGAAATGTGTAATCTTGGAGAATGCTTTTCAATTTATTATTTTTGCAATCTTATATGCATGATAAACCTATAGGGCATTGCACTTTTCATCTTTACCCTTGATAAATATTATTGAACATATGTTTGGCACATAACCTTACTTAAAAAATCATCATCTAGTCCCTTTATAAATAAAGATTACTTTTATATTTTTCAATCGACCAATAACAATAGTCGGCCATTTTTTAAAATTTAAAGATTACAAGAGATATTGAATAGTTGTAATGTATATCTTACCTTATATAATTTTTTAGCAAAAAATACCTTAAAAAAACTTTCTGAAATTACAAAAAAAAAACAGAACAGTGTTGAACTAATTTATTGTTTGACCATTAATTTTTAATTTTTTTTTAGATCAATCTTGTGCAAACTATGGAGATAGTTTTTGTTTTTTTATTATTGTTAAACTTTTCATCTAAAAGTCATGCTATTTTAAATCATTAATATATTTTGAAGCGAAAACTACTTTGAATTATCCTCATTAAATAAAATTTAAAAATAAAATAATGAAACTTCCTTGCTAAAAGTGATTTATTTAATGCACTTAAGATTCTTATTTCATTGCTTAATAACTTGACAAAAAAACTGCAATTTTTGACTTTACAAAAAAACTGCAATTTTAATCTTTCAAGAATAAACATTTAAGATGTATGTCATGTAAACGCTACCTCTCCATGTTTATTTTCCATTAACAACTTTTTGAAAAATATCTTATTCAATTAATTTTATAATTTTAAACTATTCAAAATTTTGTAAAGTTTATGTGATTTTTTTTCAGAGCTTCTACTTGAACAACTACTCATAGAAACGGATCGACAATTAACTTGATTTATTAGCGCAATAAATCATGTAATGAAATTTCATGTATACTGTTTTGATGATGATGATGAATATTTTTTTTTTGAATAAGTACACCATTTGCTTACTCTTGTAGAATCATAATATTTGCAAAAAATTTATAAAAGTAGTTGTTGTTATGTTTGATATAATTCAGTATTCCCATCAAGTCACGTCGTTGCAGTTGTTCCTGGTTTTTACTATATTACTTGTAGTTATAGTACTTAATATTTTTAAAATGTTGCAAAATTCTCCGGCCCCCTGTTTTTTTCGGACTGTTTTTAGATTTATTGCACTGCACTTTATTTTTATCTCTTTTGATTAAGACACATTGTTATTGGCTGCGAAGCTGATTACTCGTATATTTAAGGTAATTTTCTCTTTCATATTGGCTTCACTTAGCAAGCATTTGTTAAGTGATGAAGGTTTTAGCAAAAAAATATCTTTAATATATGTTAAATGGTGTTTGCGAGCAGAAATACCAGCAAAAACCTGTTAAAACTTATAGCATCATTAGTTTTTTTTTGTTTTGGTCATTTTTTGCTGATGCAAATTTTTTCTAATTGTACAAAGATCCCTTTTGTTTTTATAACACTGGCCAAACTTTATTTTCTTGGCAAATAATATCTATTGTTGAAATGCAATGCTATGATATAATAATTCAATTTAGCCTGTCTTGTATTCTGCTATTTTTTTCAATTTTTCGTTTTTGTTTTCTTGTTAATTCAATCTTGTTAGTTTTTAAGTTAAATCATTTTAAAGCAAAGTTTGTTTGCTCTTTGTCTCGCAAGAAATGCATGCAGTCTAACTTGTTAAATTTTCTAATTATTTTTATGTTCTCGCCTTAATCTTTTTTAAGTTTAGGCTATGCAAATCAAAGTTATTTAGATATCTGTTAAAACCAAGCTGTTCTACGCGAAAAAACTAATCACGATGAAATGTTTCGAAATATACCACAATCGAATTAGTTAACTGTATTCTACAATAATGCTTTTTAACCCCTGGGTCGCCGACAACTGTAGTTGTGTAACGGTTAAATCACTATTTTTTAGGAACGAAATTCGAGAAATCCGAGACAGATTCAAAGTGAAGACCTTCTTTTTTTGGAGTTCACTAAGGTTTTGGGTCGAAAATTAAGAAAATGTAAGACAGATCCAAAGTAAAGATTTAAAAAAAAATCACCACAGTTTGGTGACGAAAATAGAGGTTTTTAAGCTTGTAATAAAGTCTGTAAAAAAGATTGGGTTGCCAAAGTTTTCCTGTCTATTTTCTGCTAAGATTTGGGTCGCCACAAAGAAAAGATTGAAAAGCACTGTTCTATAATTTTGGAAAGGTATATCTTTGTTTAAACCATAATTTTCTGTAGCAACAACACAAGTACATTTCTTAGAGAAATTTTAATTGCTACTAAATAATAGGCACTGAATCTACGACCCTTGATCTACCATAGCCGAAACTAATAATTGGTAAATTGAAGTTACACAGTTGGCATTTCTACAAAACGTATATTTTTTGCCTTTTAATAGTTTTGTTTTTATTAAAGTCGAGTCGTATTTTTTAAAGAACGCGTACATACACGCAAGGTGTGCCAATTTGAATAATCCCAAAACAATTGGTAGATATTTTATAAGTTAGCAATTGTAAAATGAAATTTTTGATCATATTTATGACAGCTGTACTGTTAATAGCCAAAGAAAGTTGTGTAATATATTACCAAAGAATGCACATGTAGGTTTTACGCATGTTTTTTATGATTAATTGTTTTGAAAAGCCGAGTAAACCACTGGTTTTTAATATATCCTTAAACACTCTTCGTTTTGGTTCCGAAGGCACCCATTGTCGATTGTTTTCAGTTTTTAGAAACTTTTAAGAATTAATTGGGGCTTGTGTTTTATAGCTAAAAGCACACCACAATAATAAAAAGCTCAATTAATAGTCAAAAATCTGCTTTTCCTATTTGGTTGTTTAACAGTTCTGGATAAACATGAATTGCTTTTTAGATTTTTGATCGCTTCCTGACGAGCCTAATAGGCAATACAGATTGTCAGAGAAAATGAATTAAAGTTAAAAGTAATACGGCGTATTTCTGCTCTGATAGTTCAATTATAACCAGTCTGACTTGATCGCCATTGTTTCTGATAACTACCAACCAAAAAAAACTTTTTTTTGTAGTAAGTAATATGTGTTTTTATTGCCGCTGGTGCCTAGCTATTTTGCGAATATTCTTGAATGGGCCGCACCAAGAAAGAATGAGGAGAACCAAAGAGCTAAACAGCGGAAAGTACTGATTCACTTTTTTTTTGTGGCATTTATTATATACACATTAATTTTTTAGAAAGTGTAGCGACTAACCTTATTGAAAAAGATTTAAGTGCCCTGTTCTACACCCGACTCTTACCAGGTGTATACGCTCGATGTGGGTTTGTTCGTATTAAGATTTTTACGCTTGGCCAATAAGTTAATAAACTAACGTCTTCCGTTTACGCCAGGCAAAAAAGGGGAGACCAAGTTTAAACATTGCAACAAGGTCAGTGGTCTTTCGGTCAATCTGTATTCGACAGCACTTGTTAATTAGTTAAAATAGCTAAAGAACCGTTTGTTCTGAATTATTTAATGTATAGCTAAATTAATTATAGTTGTGTTTGTATCTGTATTATCTTCATTGATTCTTTTTTTTTAATAGGCTTTGCAATTTGATTTTTTACATTTTTTGCAATTATACCACTTTTTATGACTAAAAATTGCTGCTCCAAACTTCTCAGTTTTTTCACCAATGAAAAGCCTTTTCATATTAAGCTTAAATCTATCTGATCAATGTATTTTTTGAATAGAGCTTTTGAAAAAAAGGCTCGCAAGTAATGCTTCGACTATCGAAATGATTATTTATCGAACAAATAACATTTAAAGCGCCTTGTTTGCTTGAACAAGTTTTTTACTTCTGTTTCCCTAGCAACTTTTGATAGGTTTTCATCCAGCTATCACTTACCATACTTGTACATATTTTTTTCAATCAAACTGTTTGTAATGTGAGTTAGCACTAACTGCTTTGATTTTTGTTTCATTTTCGTACCTGGTACCTTTTATGCGTTCATTAATGATATCGGCGCGCGTTTTATGGCATTTTTTTCAGTAACTATCGTTTGCGTCTTGTTATTACAATTTCATTATTTTATGCACCGTTTGTTTGTTAGAACTGAAATGTAACAATATTTGAGATTGGAATTTGCACGCAGTGCTATATGACAAAAGAGATTTTGAGAAATTTTCCGAATTACAAGTTAAAAAGATGTTTCTTAAAATCATAAGGTTGAAACTTGATGTGTTATTGTGCTATTCATTGGCGCATGATAAGATAAATGGCGCAGGATAAGATGGAGCTTCACTGGTCAACATTTAAAGATCTTTAATTTCGAGGTCAATATTTGGATTTAGTTACAAGTTTTCGTCTGAGCAATGTAGGCTACCCTGAGCTGAACGCTTATGGTGAGTTATTGTCTCTAGACTATTTGTCATTTATGGTTAATTAAAATACTTACTCTGCTCTTTTTAAGCTGTTATGGCAAAGACTACCAAAGTTTTACGTTTCATTATTCCAAAATTATATAAACTAAAATTTTGAGTTCTAACCAGAAAAACAAAAACAGTTAATAATTTTAAAAAAGCTGAAAACTACTCATTTTAAATTTAGTAAAAATTACACGAGGCGCTCTTGTAGGTGGGAAATCCAGGGTTGTGGAGTCGTAGGAATTTTTCCAACTTTATCTATTCAAAATCTTTGGGCGCTTTTCAACATGCTGAGTCTCACGTCATTTTTAGATATTCTGATGTGGGAAGTAAAATTTTATACAGTTGTAATTAAAAGTTCAAAATAAGTCCACCGATTCCACAAACCAGGTCAAGACACCAACGTTGCTAACGAAAATAGATTCCATTTGGCCCAAATGTCTTTCAAAGACCTATAACCATATAATGCGAGAGGGTTTCGGATCAAGACCGCCCATGCTGTACAAATGGCTTAGTTCTGCTTTGCCACGTAGCAGTCTAAACGTAAAAAATCTACAATTGGGTATGTTTACTTACTGAAAAATGCGGATCAGAAGAAGAAAACAGTAAAAAGAGTTTTATTGTTTCATCTTGAAATAAACTCTTGATGTTGAAGAAAAAAGCTAACTGTTGGTTATCAAATAAATATAGGCTATGCTATGAGAGAATTGCACTGATAGGAATAGGTCTGTAACAAAATTTGGGACAACGTCAAGTATTCTCTAGCTTCAAATTTAGTCTAGTTTTGCATATACTCTACCTGCAATTATAAGATCTTTTTAAAAAACAAGTGCCTTAAAAGGCCATAAAAAAACACAGAAAAAAATTACTTAATAGCTGTAATGTTTTCATCAGTTTCGAAAAGATATGCAATTTAAACATCATGACTTGTAGCGTGAGTGATATTTGGTAGACAACTAACTTTGACACCTTATTTTTTTTATTTTTATCTCTATATTTATCCTCCTGACCCGCAGGAAAGCGACGGAGGCGCTATACATAGGGTAAGAAATTACCCCGACCTGCTTCCGGAGATGCCAAGATATTGCTGTCCGCTAGTAATTTAATAGCGATATGACTGCAATTTAGAACTGCTTGTCAAGACCACCAAGCAGGGGAAAGTGCCGTAAAGTGTCTTTCCCAAAGACACAACAGAATGGCGCAAGTAGGTTTTGAACCGAGACCATGCTGATCATCAGTCCGGTGCTTTAACCACTCGACCACGCTGCCGACCTTTTGATTAAGAAGGGGGCACAACTTCAAATAAACGGACAAAACAACATTTCTTCTTCTTCTTCTTTCGGCTTCTCCCTACTCGGGGTCGCCACAGCGCGATAGTAATCTCCATTTCACTCGGTTTACTTCATCTCCTTCCCTAGCTCCAACCCTTTCCATGTCTTCTCTCACCAAATCCATCCACCTTCTCCTTGGCCTTCCTCTTTTCCTTCTGCCTGGCACCGCCATCTCCATCATCCTTTTCCCCACGTAGTCTTCTTCTCTCCTTTTTACATGTCCATACCAACGTAGCCTCACATTCCGAAGTTTTTCTCCCAGCTTTGCAATTTTTGCAGTCCCTCTCACATATTCATTTCTTATCTTGTCCTTTCTTGTCACTCCCAGTGCCCATCTCACCATTTTCAACTCTGCAACTTCCATTTTTCCCATTTGCCGTTCAGTCACTGCCACCGTTTCCATTCCATAAAGCATGGCTGGTCTAACAACACTCTTGTATGGACAAAACAACATTTAAACTTCGGAAATAAAATCAAAGCTGAATTTTTGCTCAAATCAGTTGCAAGACCAAACCCACTTGCGCCATTCTGTTGTGTCCTTGGGAAAGACACTTTACGGCACTTTCCCCTGCTTGGTGGTCTTGACAAGCAGTTCTAAATTGCAGTCATATCGCTATTAAATTACTAGCGGACAGCAATATCTTGGCATCTCCGGAAGCAGGTCGGGGTAATTTCTTACCCTATGTATAGCGCCTCCGTCGCTTTCCTGCGAGTCAGGAGGATAAATATAGAGATAAGAATATTCACGAGTCGAAATTCACAGGTCGCTTATATCAGTCTTTAAACTAATCTGGGGCGACGAATCGGTCTAGCGCGTATATGTAGTCGTAATGATTTATATCTTTATTATTGTGACGTCTGACCTTATTTATCGATAAAACCACGTGATCAGGCTAAGCATCCTGAGAGCTGTGTGTTAAGAATGATTACACAAATGGCCCTGATGGCGCGATCAGCTAACGATCAGTTGGGGGAAACAACAGAAAGACGGTACATAAGCAAAATACAAAAAATGCGGCATTTTAGCAATGGCGGTAGCCGTGGGAACAGATAAGAGCTGCAAATTGAATCTGCAGCAAGCGAAATACAATGTGTGAAAAATACATTTGCGGAAAACTTTGCAAAATCGAAGCAAAGGCATGCATGAAAGACGGTTTGCGGTGATGAGTTATTGAAGTGATTATTCGCAGTTGTGGCGCTGGAATCGTTTTGAAGTTTAGTGGAGTTGGAAGCCAATCGTTACTTTAATCTTTTTCTGCTAAGCAAGAAAAATTGTACGCTGTTTTCCGCTTTCAGTCAAAACAATTTTTCGCGCTTGTTTTTTGTGTTTTCCGCCAATAACTTAATTTAAAATATTCTCGTTTACTTTTGCTTTCTTTTCCATTTATTTAAAGAAACAATTTTCACTCAATTACAGTAAAAAGAACAACGTTTTTCTGTTTCACACATTTTCTACGACTACCACGAACTCGCATAAACAAATTTTAAATAAAAGTTTGTTTTCCTAATGGCAACTTGTGGCAATTGCATTTCAAAATTTATCGCAAGCTCAAGCCTTTTCGTACTACTATGATTTATTTTTTGAGAAAGAGTAGTAAAATTTGCGTTGTAAAAAAAATATTGATGATTTTAATGCCCATATACGTTACGGATCTTAGCTTTATTAAAGTACGTATATGGCTAGTTTTTTTTATTTCAGTTTTGGGTTAGGCCAATTGCATTTAGGCATTGATTTTAGCCTATAGCTGTTTTTACTTCTATGATCAAAACAAAACAAACAAAATCATGCACTTATTATTCTATCTTGTTGTTCACCACTATGCTATACAAAGAAAATGAAATTTTAATGGGAAGAACATTATGCTTGTCATCTTGTTGTTTTTTAAATAAAATTCAGTTGTTATATTTGAAATGGGGGTAAGAACATCAGTCAGCTTATGCCTGACAATAAACATTCGAAACAATTGACCACCAAATTGCAAAAAAAAGGGAAAAAATTTCAGCACAAGTTTTTTAATTTGGTTATTATAAATATTTTAATTAAATTAATTAGATTCTTTAGACAGTTAGATTGTTTAGTTGTTGTAAAGTGTAAATTCCACAGCGGAAATAAATCCGTTTGCTTTAAAATGAATTTCTTGCGTAAAGTACTGTATATAAATCATGGCTGGCCAACTTGTGACCCCCGAAATTTTTTGGTGTGACCCGCCAAGGAATTTTAACAGATGCTCAATCAACTAAAATTATTGCACTGATGCTCAACAAAAAAAAGGTTTTTCGTCTCATTTAAGAATAACGCGTGTGATTGTTTTTAAAGAAGCCAAAGTGATGAATTTTTTTGGTCCTCATTTTGGTTTTTGCATAACAATTTTGACTTCAACTTTTTGAAAGCTAAAATTGGGACCTAACAATTAGTTGAAGTCCAAAACAAAAGTCATCGTTTCGATTTCTAAAGCAATTGCTACAACCATGTAATTGAAATGTAATAAAATTAATAAAAGCAAATAGCAATTGAAATGTAATAAGAGTAATTGCGGTCGAGAGTGTCTGATGAATTAATGTGATGACTTTTTTGTCTTCTACTAAATTTGAAATTTATATTCTAGTTTTCAAGAAAATGAATTGAAAAACGTAATGTTGAAACAAAAGTAAAGCCAAACACTCACCACTTTACGGCCTGCGATAGATTTGCAAGCGAAAGTTTGGCCCGCGATCGGCAAAGTGTTGTGTGGGCACCGATGATCTAGTTGATAAATTCAAGAATTTACTCTATAAATCTGCTTTAAAATGGGTTATAAAATTAACTCTAACAACAACAAACTTTTATAGTTTTATCGTCCTCCTTTCCCCCCTCAAAAAAGATCTACAGATAGTAGTTGTAAGCAAAATTTGTTGAATAGAAAAAATTGTTTATCATCCCCGATTCAATGAGTCCAGTTGTTTTTTACAAATATGCAATTGACATTTTATGTAAGTGTTATAAAATTTATCAATTGTAAGTTAGTAATTGTTTTATAGTGACAAGGAATAAAATGAGTTCTTTCAACATATCTCCAGATTTGAGGTTAACCTCGTTTACACTAAGACGGTGTCGCAGCCTTTTAAATAACGGGACAGCAATACAACTTTGCAATTTTGTCCAGTCCCTACGTATCTCGAGGTAAAACCAAACGTTCCGTCACCATCTAGTGGCATTGTGCAAAAACTATTTTCGCGCGTCACACTACTGAGGCGACTTGCAGGCTCAGGTTGGGTTGCTGGTGCCAAAACCACTTTGCACAGCTGCTTTATCCCTGGTCTATTCAACAGCTGGAAACTGCGACTGATGTCATGAAATTTTTTTATTGTTCCATTTACAATGCACCAGTAAAAATTCTATAATTTTAGAACTTCCTGTCTTGCAGTACGAGTAGGTTAAGTGGTTTTCGCTTACGTTGAAGCAAAACTGAAAGCATCCTTCAACTTATCATGGTCACGGGCTAAACCTTTCGCTTGGTCATGTTCTTTTTCTCTTTGATAAAGCACTTTACCTCAATCGTTATTTACAGTTTTTAAAGAAATAAAACTATTTTGATGGGCCTATTGGCGTAACCCGGTAACGATAATTGTGTGAAAGTTACTTTAGCCAGATGACTTAGGTTATGTCACGGAGATAAATAACAAATAGAATATTGATAATGATTAGAAAAAAAGTAAGATTTTTTTTTAACTTTTAACTTATTGTTTTAGCCAAATAGGGCAGTTTAAGGGCAAATAATTTTTTCTCGTTTGCAAAAACATAAAATTCACTTCTTTCAGAAACTTTTTTAACAATGATCACAATCACAAAAATCGTTTTTTCGTTTATAGCCTACAGCGACAAAAAAAGTGTTTGAAGATTTTTTTATAACTTTTATTTTCTGTACACATTTTTTTTTAAAGCCGAATTATTATAGATAAAAGCGGAAACAAGAAGATTGTAAAAACCAAAAACATTAAATAATTAGATAAAAAATTGATTGAAAAAGTAATTTAAATGTTGTTTTGGTATTGTATAATCGTAAAATATAGTACTGTAACATAAGCTACTCCTATGGCGACATCCTAAAACAGTGTCCACTACCCAGTCTGCGATGCCTAATCCAGAAAAACTTACTTAAACATAACAGTGATGTTGTTTCCAAAAATTATGATAATCAAATAGTACTAAAAAAGTTTCAAGAACTTATATATTTAAATCTCTGCAAATTTAATCTTTCTTAAAAATCTTATTCGTGTTTGCCACAGTTGTGCTTGAAAAACCTGTTATTAAACTTTCTGACTTCTGTTTCCATAAAAAAGGTCTGCTGAAGTGTTGTGAAGCGTTTGAGATAAAAACTCGACAAAAATTCTTAGGTGATTAGATGCATTAAGCTTATATATCTACTTTGAAGTTTGACAATTAAAAAGTACTTAATGTTATGTTTAATAATAGTAACGATTTTACACTTGAAAACTTTTAATTTGAGTCTTTTTTGGGTCAAATGCAAAATTTTTACAATTTTTCTTAAATTTTTTTTATAAAGGATTTACGTATAGAAAGCAAAAAAGTAAAAACCTGTTTTTCTCATTTTCTAAAAAAGAAACTAATCCGAAGTGAAATATTAAGGCTCGTTTTCACTAATGGTGTGTTCTTTGTTTTTTTATTGATTTTTTTGCTTTGCTTATCACTTAAAAGCGGAAAAAAGAAAAAAGAAATAAAACAAGCAAAGAATGCTCCATTCCACGCTCGTAATGAGAACGAACCTTTGCTACTTAGAAGTGTTAACAAACGCTGAGTACAAACAAGATAACAACCTAAATCAAAATATTTGCGTACTAAAATATACAACGGAATGATAGCAGCATTAGCTTTTGTTTTTTGTAAAGTAAGTTACTGTAGTTTACTCGCAAACGAATTCAACGAAAAAAATTCCATATTGTAACTGACATATAGATCAGGGGTTCCCAACCTTTTTTGCTGTCCGTATCCTCTTTTTTGGTTTGGGTTTTTCTTGTACCCCTTTAATAATTAGAATAATAAATTTATCCTTTTTTAGATATACTACCTTCGGTTATGCGTAGATTTTATATAAAATACGTGTTAAAGTAGCAGCACAGTTCAGATTTTATTTTTTAAAATAAAATTCATTGTCATTTTAATTAAGCAGTTTAATGAGACTTTTGTTGCTGCTTCATCATCACTAATCTTTCAAATGATGGTTCAGTTTTGCTCAAAGCAACCCGTAAGTCATCTTCCAATTGCAGACGGTTCCTTTGCTTATTTTTCATATACATCATTGCCGAAAACTCACTTTCACCAAAATAGTTGTTAAAAAAAGAATTGTCATTCTCATGTTTTCCTTAGCTAGGTTTGGAAAAGCTTCCATTACAACACAACAAAAATTGTCTAACTTTGATTTTTTAAAGAATAGTTGGAATTTTTGGAAACTTTTTATTTCAATGAGATCTTCCTTCAAATTATCATCATCAGACATTGTTGTCAAATCGAATAGAAATGGATTTATGATCCATTGCTGAGCTGCATTTAATTCACCATCTGAAAAGTACTCATAAAAGGAGTTACCCAGTATCATCAAATGAGCAATAATATCATGCTTGACATTTTGCAGAAGACAATTTTTTGCAATTCTGTTAAGAGAAGGCAAATTAGCAAGGTTATCTCTTGTAATTCGGCTTGATCACAGGGATAACTTTAGTTTGAAAGCTTTAAGTTTTTCACAAGCTGTAATCACGTTTATTTGTTGTCCTTGAAGTGACAAGTTCAGCTTATTTAGGTGATACATAACATCAGCAATATAGGCCACACGTTGAATAAATTCATTGCTTTCAGAAAGCCAACCAAATCAGAGTTTTTGTATTGCAAAAACAACATGATTGTTTCTCGAAGTTCGAAAAAGCATGTCATTACTAGGTCTCGAGAAAGCCACCGTATATCAGTGCAGCAAGATGCAATGTTCATCGCTCATTTCGTCACAAAATAATGGGAAAATTCTGTGATTTGTAGCTTGCTTTCTAATGAAGTTAACCATTTTAATGCATGTATCAAAAACATTTTTCATACTTTCCGACATACTTTTTGAGGCGAGATAATTGTTTTTTCAAAACAAAAGTAAATTCTTCAACAAAACCATTCAAATAGCTGCTTTGTGGCCAATGAGTTTCGTACCCCTTGACTTCTAATCTCGTACCCCCGGCTGGGAACCTCTGATATAAATGATGATGATGTCTAAAAATCAACTTATCGAACCGTTAATTTCATAAATACGTGCTCCTTTTTTCTACGCAAAAAACAAGTCTTCTATAGTATTTTTTTTGAAAAACATTTTAAAGTTGGTTTATATTTATTAAGTTTTGTTTATCGACGTCTTCAGAAAAAAACTTCATATAGAGAAGCAATGGTCACTACTAAACAATAATAGAAAAACACATACACTTATATATACACACTTTATTTTGCCTCAAAAGAGTCTTTTCTTATTTAGTTTCCCAAATGTTTTAATTCAATTTCTTCCACTTAGTAGTCTACTAATCGTCAGAAACTTTTTCATTGCTTTCGTAATTCACTTGACCTGAAGAAGTTTCGTCTTTTTTTTGGATGTTATCTACAACAAAACTATCATTTATGCAATTGCTGGGAACGTAGTGTAAGAAGTAAGACCGTTATTTATTGTATGTTTTAAGATTCAAATCCAATAATCCATTAATTTAAGCTGTTTATCCTTCTAGCTCAAGGACAAATCGTTAAATAAATACTGGATATAGAAGAAAAAGAGGATAAACGTTACAGAGTCGAGAAATAAACATATAAAAACAAGAATTTATTAGAACAATCGCCTTCTTTAATTTAATTTTGTAAAGCTATTTTACATTAAAAGTATGACAACAGTTTTTGTGTAAGAAAAACTTGACTATTCAAGTTTCGTTTTTAAAACTATTGGTACCACATAAAAGAAAAATTTTAGTCAATTTGATTGTAAATGTGTAACGTAGCAAAATGACACCCTGAAATAATAAGCATTCGAGTGGTGATTAACTACCTTTTATTGAAGTTCTGTCTAATGTTGCATTTTCTGCAACATGCACTGCTGATTGGACATTTTCTTGGTTTTCAACTTTAGCATTCACCAAATCCTGCTTTCGTTTAAAAAGATGAGCTTTCCAACTATCTGAATTCTCAACTTGAAACCTTGAATAATCCGCTTGTTGTTTATTTAACGAAAATTCCCACGATGTAGGTTTTGACTGTTCTTTTTCTTCTAAATTTAAAGAGTCTTTTATTTGCGGAAGGGTTCCCATTTTTTCTTGCATAATATTGTGGGGTTGGGTCGGCCAAAAGTTAAGATTGTTTGCAACGAAAGCTTGTTCCGGACTTTTGTCACTTGACCATCGTTCTTTAGTTTTTGATGACAGAGGAGGGTTCTGAAAATATTTTTGGTGAAATTGACACAACGTAGAAGAAATTGCGCAATTTATGCAAGTCCTACCGCGTACTATTTATGTCGGCTAACCATCGGGAAAACGTATGTAGGCCTAAAGGTTTTTTAAGTTAGTTAACGTAATATGAGAAGCTACAGGCAACCTTCACGGATTTTTTCCAACTAAAGGTAAAGTATATTATTTTGCAGATGAATTTTTTTTGGTTTGAACTATTATTGCAGCAGATATTTTATAAGTTAAGCCTGTATTTTCAAACAAAGCTTAGAGCATTACTAATAGCCGTATATACAGTGGTTGCTTAATCTTAAAACTTGTTGTTGGGCACACTTGATATACAAATAAAGAAAGTAAGGGAAGCGTGGTGGGGAAGGTAGGACCGCCGTAACAAACACAGCTTGAATTTTTCCCTCGTCATTCTGCTTTGTCCTTGCAAAGTCACGGGACGGCACTTACCTTTGTTTGACAGTTTTAGCAAGTAGATTTAGATCTCAGTCATATGACTAAATAAAAATAAAAAAAACGAAAAAAACAGCTTTCACCCAGATTGCAATATCTTCTTGTTATCTTCAAAAACAGGTCAGGCTAATTGTTTAAAAGTTGCTCTAAGTAAGCTTCCGACGTTGTCCTTCGGAAAATAAATAACGACAATAATGTTTACTTTAAAAAGTTGATGAATTTACATAAAAAAGCAATAAAAATTGTTATGCACCAAAAGCTTACCAGAGACGCGTAAGTCCGATCAACCTTGCATCCCATTGATACTCTTCTTAAAACATCATTTTCTTCATCTAATATGAAAAAGTATTCATCAAAATAACGCAATAACCTATAGATCAGGGGTGGGCAATCATTTTCAACCTTAAGCCAATTTTCGGGCCGCCCGTAAACTGACTTTGGAAAATTTTAATTATCATGGTCATTATGGAATGTCATTCGTCCCTAAAATGTAGTGGTGTCTAAAAGAAAGGTCTTCACGTTGAATCTTTCTCGGATTTCTTGATTTTCGTTTCTTAGTTAGATTTATTCTTTTTGCTTTTTTACAACACCTCGCGGGCCGCAGGTTGGCCACCTCTGGTATAGACATTGCTTTTTGAAATTCCCACGAGGTAAGTGTTGTTTTAGATATATTTCTACAATTATATCACCTCTTTTCATAGACTATTTTACATCAAACTTATATCTTATATATTATTAAATTTTTGTTAAATAAAAAATTTTACTAAGTGGTTAGATCAGCGTTTGAAGAAAGATAGTATAAAGAATAAAAACCAATAGTAATATTTTTTTATGCTGTTAATGAGTATTTGCAATTTAATTTTAATTAAAAATAACTCTATACCATTACAATAGTTAGTTGATTTAAAAAGTTTTTTTATGGTTTTGACTACGATATATTCAATGTAATAAAGCATGATAATAATACAGTGGAATAGTTTGAACAAACTGTTTCAGTTTATCAGTTGTGTGAAAGATTGATGACTCAAAGCGATAATTTATTTGAACAACTTTTTTTCTCTTTAGTTTAATTTTTAATTTTAGTTTAATCTTTAATAAAAGTTTGTTTGTCTACAAACAAAAATTATTCATTGTTAAGTGGCAAAAAAATTTTTAAGCTTGTGAAACGCATCAAATATTGCAATTTTTTGACTTTTCACAAAAATTATTAAGAACAATATTATTTTTTTAACTCTCCTTCCTTTTGGACTTAAAAATTTTCTTTTGCAATATCAAAAACATAACTGTTAGACTGTAATAAACAAAACAGTTGCCTAGCAAAGGATTTTGTATCCCTGTGTACATAATTTTTGCTTCTGCATCTACTGTATATTTCAATAATATTTTTCATTCTGAAACAATTTTTTTGTCTTGATATAATTGCTTTCAAAACAGTAGTTAGTTTCACTTTGTTTGCAATTCAGTTTTTTCTCACGTTATTTCTGATTGGTCCTTTTTCAAAGTACTTTTTGATACTGATCCAAGCTATTAATAATTTTAATGTAGGTCTAAATATTTTTAAGATGACTTTCTTATTTCATGCTTTGGTAACAATGCCGTTATTTTTGATGTTAACAATTCTATTTCGAATTGGACTTCAAGGTCTTGATCATAATTCCAAATCTCATAAAAGAGTTTTGTTCAGCATATTCTTATTTCACCAGCCCAGTCTTCCCAATGACTGTTCTTATAGGGTAGAAAAAAACTGGTGTTATCCGCATAAATTATTCGCGAATAATTTCTTAAATTTTTTGATCAAGCTACATTTTGCTGATTTTTCTCTGAGAATCTTCGCATTCAATATTTTCCATAGATTTATCAAAGTTTGAACTTGAGATAACTTTGTTAATTATTTTGGACCACAAAATCAACCTTGTACCTTTTTTATGGAGTGCTAAAATTATCTGCATCAAACCTTTTTTTCTGTTTAAAAAATTCTTAATTTTTGAAGGACAGAAATTAAAAGTAATTTTTCTGAAATAGCCAAACAAACGTAAATTTTTTGAAAGAAATTGCATTTCTTTGGTTTGCTGCACATCCGAAAAAAGTCAAAATGTAAATTTATATAGGCCTACACAGTTGATTTTTTAATCCCAAGATTATTAAAATTCATAACCATAATTTTCATTTACCTGTCTGACTTGTGGGAACACCCTACATTGGATGCGTCATACTTAGGGCAACTGCAAAGCGATTGTACTGTAGCGAACTCATCACCGCAAATCGTCTTTCGTGCATATATTTGCTTCGATTTTGCAAAGTTTGCCGCAAATGTATTTTCACATGTTGTATTTCGCTCGCTGCAGACTCGGCTCGCAGCGCCCTTCCGCTCGCTGCACAACGTTTATGTACTGCCATGACAATCGTCATGTAATAATTTTGCGTTTTTTACTATTTTCTTTATGTACCGCCTTTCCGTTGTTTCCCACAACTGATCGTTGGCTGATCGTGCCATCAATGCTATTTTGTATGATTATTATTATTATTACCAGGAGGGCCAGAGTGTTTTTGCCAGGGGGGCAAATTTAAAAAAAGTGCATTTTTTTATGTTGAAAAGGCACTGCCAACAAAAGCCAATTTTGGTAGTCATGCTGCAATTTGAAATTTTGGTTGACACGATAGAATTTTAGTTTGCACGGGGCAGACCGGTATCTCGGAAAAGTTTTATTTTGCTAATCTGTTATTTTGGTTTGATCAATCTTTCAGTCAATGTTAACTCTTTTTAATAAACCTAGAGTTCACAACCTTAATCTTAAGGTGTGCTGCATCTTGCAAAAGCCTTTAAATTGACTCTGCCATGACTACTCACTGCGATAGCCGCAGTAATAGCCAATTTACACAAGTTTTTCTTAATTAAGCTAGACATTAAAAAAATACAACTCTATTAACTGGTTAATAAACCAAAGGCTATCCAACATAGGCCACCCACAACTAAACTTTTGTCAAAAGCACCCAAGCTAGTTTCGAAAACAGCATTCAACAATTGCGACGTTTATGCACGGCAGCCAAAAGCAGATAGATACAGATCGAATGCATTTTGCTTGGGAATATCACAAAATTTTCTTCGCATGCTATTCAGTGAATAGTCTTCAGTTACCCATAACACAACCCTGGCTAAAACATTTACGCAATCAAGAATACCAAAGGTTAAAATAGATAGAACAATAAAAAATTCAAGAGCTATTAACAATTGGGTAAAAGAGAAAACGTAATTACATGAGCATAAATGGCCCTTTAGATTGAGGTTTGATGTCAATTATTAAACGCTTCACAATGAATGTAACTGTAACTCAAAATAATTCATTAGTTTTTCGCTTGTTTTTGTAAAGTCATCTGCAACGGCTTGTAAATTGATATTGTTCTATTTATTTTATTTTATTTGTCGGCAGCGTGGTCGAGTGGTTAAAGCACCGGACAGATGATCAACATGGTCTCGGCTCAAAACCCACTGCGCCATTCTGTTGTGTCCTTGGGAAAGACACTTTACGGCACTTTCCCCTGCTTGGTGGTCGTGGCAAGCAGTTCTAAATTAAAGTAATATCTCTACAAAATTACTAGCGAACAGCAACATCTTGGCATCTCCGGAAGCAGGTCAGGGTAATTGCTTACCCTATGTATAGCGCCTCCGTCGCTTTCCTGCGAGTCAGGAGGATAAATATAGAGATAAAAAAAATAGTAATAAAAATAAAAATGTCTCGATATTTATCCTGGACTAGCGGAAAGGTAGTTTAGGTATCCCTGATTGTTGTATATGGCTATTTGCCATCAGTTAATGAATCAAAGTTGATTTTCGGCTAAGGTATAATTTAGTTTACTGATTCAAGTAGAATAAGATGTTTATCAGAAGTTAAGGTTGCTTACGATATCAACGATTCTATATTGCATACGTTAAAACCTTTATCTTGCTTTTATTACTGTGAGTGTGAGTCACGGTTGTCTTTGTAATTTTACAAACATTGTTAGATCTATTGGTGATCAAGATTATATAAGTTAATTGTAGAGCATAACTAAAAAAATTTATCTGAAATACTAATTTTAAAGAGCGCAATCTGCCCCCGCGTTTTAAGAAAATTAAAAGGCAGGGGGAAATTGCCCCTCCTGCCCCCCACTTCCGGCGCCCCTGATTATTACCGCCTTTCGTGTAATGTATTTTCGACACACCGCATACAGGATTTTGCCTGATCACCTGACCACGCCTCGTGGTTTTACTTGTAAAAAAGGTCAGGCGTCATAATAGAAAATCTATACAATTACTCTGACGTTATATACACTCGCTGGCCGAATCGCCCGGCAGACAGACCGAGACTGACCGAAACAGCGATAGAGACGTAACGAAATTCAGAGAGAGACTCATATAGCTGCTGTGTAATTTAACTCGAGATTCATCCTTGCAACGTCATTAAGCGAAGATTCCGCTTTCTGTCTAATTCCGAAGTTTTAGTGTTATTTTGTCTGTTCATTTTAAATTGTGCCCCTTTTCAATAAAAGGAGTTTCAGGTTCACTGTGTGCCAAAAACCACTCACGCTACAGTATCAATCTGCTTTAGGAGATGCAAGATATTGTTGTTCGGTTTAAGTTTAATTGGTTTTTTTCTTTTTATTTAAAGATATGACTGAAATTTAGACTTGTTTGTTATATTTGCCTAGCAAAAAAAAGTGCAGTAAACTGTCTTTCTCAACGACGGAATAAAATGACACGAGTAGGTGTTAAACATGGAATTGCGTTTATTATTAAATCGGCACTCCTACCATCTTAGCGACGGCGACAACAAATAGGCTACGTTTTTTTAGATTTTATAACTTATTTCACATAGTCATGTCGATTTTTTTTCAATTTTATTGTTTGCTAATTCATATAATAATAAGCCTACAGTAAAATACTATTAACAAGTTTAGGCTTTTCAAAAATCTAAATCTCAAAAGGTTCATACTTTCACAGGTTATTTTTAACTTACCAAATTCTTCAGAATTATTTGTTGTAACTGCAGCACTGTGTCTTCTTCCTTTGTCTGAGGACATTTTTATCTGCTTCAGCTTTATTCCAATAAACTAAAAACTGCTAACTTACTAAATGACTCTTGTAAATTTTTTAAAAAAGATTTCTCCGACTGAAATGCGACGACGAATTCAGTAGGCTATCTAAAAAATGAAGCTATGTGCAAATCAGCTTATCAATCTCAAACGAGTAAGCAATCATTAAACTAAATAAACAGATATTGTTTGTTAAGTAAATTTATCAAAACTGTAATCACACCGAAAAATGTTTAAAATATCTTCCGAGTTATTTTTTAACGCAAAAAAAGATTGGTGGCGATGATCAGGGAAAGAATTAAAAAACTGCAAGAACTAGCAAAAATTGAATGAGCTGATAAGGGACAGTGGTACATATGTGTATGGAAGGAACTAATTTGATGCAAACATGGACAAAAAATGATGAAAAAATATTTTTTCCATCAAACACCTGCTATATACACTTCTGTCATGCAGAACTTTTTCAGCTAATATCACTTAACTTCTAGCAATTTTAGTAAGTATTTGATGAACTAACATCTACTACAACTTGCTGCAAAATAGCAATTTCAACCCTCGTCGTTGCAAAATGGAAAAAGTTCTTAAAAAGTTCTCAAAAACAACAACTATTCATGTAAAGTTTTGTAGTTGAAGTTTTCTCGAATGAGCTAAAATCTGCGTTTTCTCAAATGGTTTTTTCAAACCAAAAAATTTTCTTTTTTTCTAAATTTTTCCTCTTCCCCCTCTTTTCAAAAATTTTCCTGCGTCCCTGCTTATACCTGTAATCAATAATATTGATTTTAAAAGTCAACAACACAAAGTATAGGTTATTACATCAAAACAAAAACTGGACATTTTGTTTTGTTTGCTTTGTCGAGAAAACGTCTTCATCAATAAAACTAATCTTATTCAAGAAATTGGTTGAAGAGGCTTTTGAAAACCTTCTCGGCGACAATTACAAGATTCTCAAAAATTTGGAAAATGGAATGCGATTGCTTTAGAATTAATTCTGTCAAAACTACACTGTTAAAAAATTTGTAAATTTTACTTGAAAAATTAAGTAGATTTTGACTGTAAAATATTTTAAGTATAAATTTTAAAAATTTACTTTAAAAAATCAATCGACTATAAATTATTTAGAATACTTGAAAACTGATAAAATCTAAAAATATCTAATATAATAATTTTTTTTGAATTTTGTGCAGTCTATCTTTTTCCAACTTTTTTAACTTAAACTAGCTTTTAACCAAAAAATGATCTATGTTATCTTATTCGAATAGAATAAAAAAATAACAAAAACATTTATTAACAAAGACTCGAAAATAAAATCAGATAGAAGATAAAAAAACATTTTGTAAAAATTTAAGCTTTTAATACAATTCTGATTTGGCTTGCCGGATTTACGTTACTTTGAAACTTTTAGCGATTTAATTAAAGGCGCTTTTACGACGCGGTTTTAAAACATTCGCGATTTTCGTGATGCAGCTTTCCTGATAGCAAGCATAAGCGTACGCACGAGGGGGGTTCGAGACCTCGGGGGTCAACTCCCCCTTGAAGAATGGTGATCAGAGATATGCGTTTAAACGTATATGATATGTTAACAATAAGTAGGTTATGCTAAATGTTATGAGTTTTTACCGTTTCCGCGCTTAGTTTTTTTTAAAACTTTATGAGTCGCATTTATTAAAGATCGTGTCTTCTATTGCCACAATTGCGTTAAAGTTAGTTAATCTGAGTAAAAATTTAAAAACCGAAAAATATTTGAACATGAATTCAGGTCTTTTATTACTTTATGGCTCAGTTTGGTTCGTTTTTCTTTATTTTAACAACTGTTTTCAAGTTTGTCAAACAAAAGGTCTTAAGAATGACTCTAATTCTATTTGCTATTTTCAAAAAAAAGTTTTCATTAATAAAATTCGGCAGCGGTGTTTTATTTATTTGGTACGCAAATACTTGGTTAGGTTTAAAAAGCATAATGGTTAAATAAGTTTATAAAATCGTCTTTTGGTAAAAAAAAGTTAAATGCCACATCTTAACAAGTTTCTTTTGAAATCAACTTGAAATCTTTTTACGAGGCATTTTTGTCTAATAATGATTTTTAAAGTTTTGGAAAATGAATTTGCAATTTATAGCCCAAAATGTCCGACACAAAATATTTTGACCATATCAGTCCGCATTTGCAAGCTAAATTTTTTTTTAGCATCAATGTTGACAGATCTAGCTAGTTTGAATATTGAAAATGCATCACAAAATGAAAAAAACTAATTTTATACCTAAGATCACCATCTTTCTTAACATTTTCCCCCCAAGTATCCAACTTTTTCTTAATTGGACAAAAAATACGGAAGCGCATAAGTTGTCCCTATATATTTGATTAAAAGGCTAACTCAAAGCCTAACTCCAAATTATCACACAAAAAATAAAACAGTTGTAAAACGACAAAAAAAAACATAACTTTGTAACATGCTTCAAGTCTATGAAATTAACAAGGTTTTAAAACGTTGAATCAAATACAGTTTTTTTTAAAATAAACAAAACGCCACGTTTTGGAATCCATACTAGGTGAATTAAAAACTCATATAGTTAAATTTTATACACTTGTTTAAGGTATTAAATTTTGGCAGTAATGTCAGTTTGCAAATAATTGATATAGGCTAATAACTTTTAGAAAAAACTTAACTATCGGCAGCTTTAACGATAGCAGTATAGAACTAAGTTGTCATTCTGTCGTGTCCTTGGAAAAGATATTTATGGCACTCCGCTTTGGTGAAGCAACCAGCGCTAAATCTCAGTTACGGTATATTTATCTCTACACAAAAAATGAAAACAATTAAAATATTTCAACCGAGCAGCAAAATTTTCGGCATATTCGATAGTAGCCCTGCTTTTTGCGGCCAGGTTGTCACGCGAGTCAGGGGATAAAGAGAGATGATAATAATAACTAGCCTACTACTAACTTTTCAATTTAAAATAGGCTGAAAAAGACGTCTCTTTGAAACGTAGCATTCAAAGTAATTGGAGAAATTGTAACAACTAATCTAAACTTTACTTTCCGATAACTGAGTTGCGCTTATCGCTTCTGCCGACTTATATTTGTTCTTTTTATTTTGGTTATATAAATTAAACTCCTCTTGGCGCTCAACAACTTTAGCTCTAAAAGCTGTCCAAAGCACTTTGTCAATTTTATATATTATTTTTATACGATAAATATGCAAGGCCATCAAAAATAAATTTTTGCATAAAAAGAACAAATTATTCTGAGAGCCAACCTGATAACCAAGAAAGATATACAACCGCAATATAAGGTAGGGGGCATCCTGGATGAACAACATAAAGGCAATGCCCCATATTTCATTGTAAAAACAGAAGCAGCTATGGCATTTTTCCTGAAAAAATACCCGCTCTTCGACTTCACTGTAATCTCGTGCGTCGTGGAACTCCTCACTGTCGCCTTCCTCGTTAACGCTGGTCGTCACGAACTTTTCGATCATTGCCTCATCTTCAAGCACGTCGAATTCATTATCGCCTACAGCGCTGGGAATAAACGGAAACTTCTTAGTCGATGTCATCTCGAACACAAACTGTAACATGCTCCACGACCACACAACAAGGACCAAAAATACGATGCTCACATAATCTTTTGGTTGAACCTAAAATAGTAGTAGTAATAGTAGTAGTAGTAGTTTGTGTTTATTCGCATTCAAAAGAAACAATTGATAATAGTTGAAGACAAAATAGAGCAAAGGTTGCAAATAGGGAGAAGGCAACTAAACGATATACGTTATAGCATGCACAAAAAATTGTGCATGGTCATTGCACCCGTGCAAAATCACCGCACCCAAAATATAGACTGAAAAATGAAAGGTGTAGGCTACAAGGTGCCGGAGACACCGATTTTAGGTAATATTGTTGGAAACGACTGGCGTCGTCCAACGAGTATCGTAGTGAGTCATGTCATGTTTTCCAGAAGTGTTTTGTAAAAGCTTTCCGGAAGCTAAAGATCTTAATGACAAAGTTATCGTCACATGTTTTGATGAGGGAAAAGATGGGAAAGATTTAAATAATCAATCGTATACTGATGTGGCTCTTTTTCTTTGGAATGCTTTTTATGGTTAAAAGTAGAAATCATTTTTTTGTTAAAAGATTCGCCAGCCTAAAGCGGTTTATGAGCCACGTGTGCACAGAGGCTTATGAATTTGAATTTGTAATGAATTTGTAATGGATTTGAATTTGTAATGAATTTGTAATGGATTTGAATTTGTAATGAATTTGTAATGGATTTGAATTTGTAATGAATTGGAATAAATTTGAGTTGGTGATAAACATACAAGGTCGTCTGGGAATAGCTCAATCCGTCAGCGAGTCAACATCTTTAATAGCTTCTTAGCCTCAACCAAATAAGGATGGGGTGCTGGTGCTAAAACACTACGCACAGCCACCTTATCTCTAGTCTACTCAACAGCTGAGTAATGTGTGCCAGTCTGGTGTCGCAGTGCTCACACTTGCCTCATCGACAGTGTCTTGAATGACACCTTGTGCATAGTCACTGGATGCCTGCGTCCCACTCCAACAGTCCACCTACCTGTACTCTCAGGCATCCAGCCAGCTGAGCTTTGCCAAATGGGAGCAACACTCTCCTTGGCTTACCGTGGATCTCTGGACCCCGATCATATCTTGTATGGTCTCTTAAGTGGGTCCTCAGATACTCGTCAAGTGAAACTAAGATCCAGACGCCCATTTGTACCAGCTGCGTGAAATCTTTTGGACAACCTTGTCAGATTTGGCATCCACGCTTCTGAATGGACAAATCACAAATGGAATGCAGAGTACTGTGAAAATGCTTTCAGGCTCTGTGCTTTTGTGCCCTGGACCGGTGCCAGGCCTGTTGGGATAGGCTTAGCCCAAGCAGCTTGGGTGAAGCTTAACCGCCTGCAGACTGGTGTTGGGTGATTCCATTTGTCCATGCACAAATGGGGTCTCATTCCATTACCAAATTGCGAGTATGGCGCCTCTGAACAAACTGCAGACCATGTACTAACAGCATGTTCTATACATTGGGCACCACATGGAGCACGAGGTCTGACGGTTTTGGATGACAAAACTCGATGCTGGCTTAATAACACCACTGCCAGCATCTGATTCAGGCAGTGCAGCAGTCTGGGGTAGTAAAAGGATAAACCCTCGGCCCCAGTCCTGCTTGTGTTTGACCTGGAGTGGATGCCCTTCAAACGATGACAATGAACAAGTTTATGTGTCTTGTCACCAGGGTTGGCAAAATTCTGTTTTTTTTGGTTTTATTATTTGGTTTTATTTTTATTTTTTGAGTTTTATTGGGTTTTATTAATTCTTATATTTTATTGTTACTTCAAATTGTTTTTGAGACTTTTACTAAAAAAGAAGCATAGAAGTGACTAATTAAATGAGGAATAGTAAGAAAATTCAAACAAGTTAAAAGTCTTTTAACAAAAATCTATTACCTTAATCCCAGTACAGTCACTTTGATGATTTTATTTAACTGATCAAATTGCGATACATAAATTTATTAATAAAATTGATTGAATTTCATCAAGCCGAATATTTAGTATAGAAAATAAAAGTTAAAAATTTAAAACCAACTAAATTATTACAACAAATCAATTTCAACATATAAAGGTCATCATCAGTTTCTGTAAAAAATTAATTAAATTTTTTTGAAAATATAAAAAACTCCACTTATTCTAATTGGGCCCTGACTCAAAGACACAAAGTGAAGCTTCCAATAAAAACCAAAAGGCAAACTAAACAACAGCTGACATAATGATTATCGATCACGTAACAAAGATGAAAAATTGCACAATGTAATATTTGTAGAGAAATTAAAAACCGCAAACTCCTGCTAAGATTCTAAGCTTTGACTGAAAAGATCAACAAAGCTGCTGTAGTTTAACTGTGTATAGTTTGAATGATAGTGAACAAATAATAAATATACAAGGTGGGAAAAAAGTCCCTGAAAGTATTTTTAAGCTTTAAATTTAAACAAAGTTTAATTGCTCTAAAGCATAAATTGATGATCAATTACAAGCTGTATTATCATTCTTCATTTACAGTTTGGTTTTTTAATTTTAATTGCCATAAAATTTGTCAAAAACGAGGAAATGTCATGCCATTATAAAGCTTGATCGCATGAAAGTGTCCAATTCAATAATCATCAAGCAGCTTAAAGTACCAAAATTAACTGTGTACAACACTGTAGCAAGATCTAAGAAGCTAGGTGATGACAAAGACCATCCTAAAAGTGGACACCCTTGCACAGCTTGTAAACCCAAGATCATCAAGGCGGCTTGTGAGAGGGTTAGAAGGAATCCAAAATGATCAATCAGAAAAATGGTTCAAGAGATGAATATTAGTCCAAAAATTATGAGGACCATTGTAAAAGCAAACCTCAAGCTTTTGCCCTTCAAACTGAAGAAACTCCATCAGCTCACTGATCTTCAAAAGAAAAAGAGAGAGGACAGAGCTCAAGTTCTCCTAAACTTCATGAAGGATGGCATGCAAAAAGGAGACATGGTGTTTTCAGATGAATTGTTCACAATGGATGCCAAATTCAATCCTCAAAATGATAGAGTACTGGCAAGGAAATGTGATAATATCCCTGAACATCTGAAAACAGTTTATTGCCAACAAAAACTGGCCTTGGTCATGGTTTGGACAGCAGTCTCCAAAACGTGGAAGTCACTCCTCATTTTCATCAAACAAGGCATGAAACTGAATACAAATGCATATATTGAGAATATTTTGATCCCTTTATCTCAAGCAATAAAGAAACACTGCGGAAACGAAAACTTCACCTTCCAACAAGACAGTGCTCCTTCCCACACATCCAGAAAAACACAAGTGTGGTGCAGAGCCAATTTTCGGAATTTTTGGAGAAAGGAAATGTGGCCCTCTGTTCACCTGATTTGAATCCTCTGGACTTTTAATATTTGGTCAATATTAGAGGCTGAAGCCTGTACTAAAACACATGACACTGTTGAAGATTTGAAGGTGTCTCTGAAGAAAGCCTGGGCCAAAATACCACAAGAAAAGCTCTGTGTCTTAATTGAAAGTTTCAGAGGAGACTCGAGAGAGTAATAAAAGCTAAAGGAGGACATATTGAAATATAGACACATATTTTATTTTGTGATAGTCCTAGTAATAATATCATAATATATTTATTTAAAATATTGCTTTACCATAATTGAAATATTGTCAATTCAATTTGTCCAAAAACTTTTTCCTCACCCTGTATACCATATTGATATTATATTCTTCATTTCTGCCACTAAATAGAAATATGAATCACTAAATAAGTATGCCTAGTGAGTAGTGAACAAGATATCTCTGGCTTTCTCTGCAGACACACACAGTAAACAAACACCCAATGTTTGTAGTGTCTGGTACTATACTGAATTACAATGGGCAATGTGGTACACTGCAGGTTTGGCTGCTCTCATGTAACACTAGTGCATCTGCTCTGCCTTCCTAACTTAAGCTCATCCAAAGGCGTCAAGCTACCTATGCTTTTTGATTATAATCATTCTTAGTTTGATGTGGAAAAAACTGGTGTGCATCATGCCCATTTCTCAATATACAGTGAGAATTATAAATATATATTCAATACAATTTGGTGGGCCAAATCTGAATGCAAGTTTAACAAATTTACTGCTAATAGTTGTTTATTATATAGGCTATTGCTAATGGTTACATCAGTATGTCAAAAGTAAACATATTGGTCTATTTGTAATTTGTATTAATATTTGTTTGAATTTACTTACTATTCCTCACTTTAAGTCACTTTTTCTTTTTTAGTAAAATGTCTCAAAAACAAGTTAAGTAACAATAAAATATAAAAATTAATAAAACCTCAAAAAAAAAAAAAAAAAACAATAAAACCGAAAAAAACCAGCTGGGCTAGGTTTTAAAAAAAAGATTGCTAGAGAATAAAGAAAACAAAATTTTGCCAACCCTGATTTTATCCAATAAAATTAGTTTGTTCCAATAAAATTTTTTTATCCAATAAATGAATGGGATTCAGATCATCTGACTTGCCTTCTCTCACCTTACTATGAATGCTTATCTTTGGTACTTGCATTTACAGTATTTTAAGTTTTTTTCTTAAAATATGAAGTCATAAGAATTGTATATATTATTTGCTTGATTAATTTGACAAACCACATATTTCAGATAAAATATCAAATATTATTGATTTAAGTATTTCATGTCTATGAAATACTTCAATATTATTTTTACTTTTTGGAATGAGCTAAAATTTCGAAATGTCCTCTAATAAACTACAGTATGTTTTGCAAAACTACATATTATTTATGGAAGTATGATTAACCTAATGTACTATGTTTTCACATCTAATGGATATATCTTTTATTTTTCGAGTAACCACCTGACAATTCTATGAAATGAAACAGACTGTTGTAATTTTTTTAAACACTGATTAAATAAATTTTATATTATCTTTTCATTTAGCACACTGCAAGGAAATTAATTCACTCTAGCAATTTATATATAATCTTTTAATTTACAATGGCTAATTGTAAACAATTTAAGACAATTAGGGAAAAAGCACTGTTCAGCAATTATCTCACTCTTTAAACAAGATGCTTAAAAAAGAAATATTATATGTTAGTTTATTATAGCATGCCAAATGAAAAAAATTTAAATGGCAAGAATTGGAATTGGTATCGAAATAGGCATTAAAATTGAAAATTTTTGTAGGAATCCGCATTGAAATCAAAATTAAAAAAAAAAATTGGCATCACAGGGGCTACAATTAATATTATTAATATTTTTTTGAGGTTACTTACTTGTTCATCATCAAAAATTTCCAACAAATCCGATGTATCTGCACCATTTGTAATATAAATTATAAGAAGCTGAGATAACTCTTGATCAGATAAATTTCCTTTAGGAGCAATCCATTTTGCAAGAATGCATACAAATACTAAAAACTGTTCTAATCCATCTGCCCAGTTATTTTCAGATAACCCAAAAGCTTTAGATGTTGAAACAGACTGAATAATAAAAGATCATAAAAAAACAATTATATTATCACCACAGTAATTTGGAACTTTTTCTGCAGTATTTATACATTGTTTAAAACAAGGCTTCTCAAACTTTTTAGTTCTGCAACTCCATTTTAAAAAAATACACAAAATCAGGTGTTCTCAAGTCTTCACTCTGATTCAGGCTTTATTTTGTTAATTAAATGTGGATTAAATTGCTTAAATAAACATTATTGTAAAAAAAAGCCATTTTCAAAAGCACAAAAAGCTAATTTGTTTTCCAACCCTCAAATTTTTTTACAATCAGTTTGAGAAGCCCTGGTTTAGAGCAAAAGTTCTAAATGTTGTCCATGGAACAAATTTGGTGGTCCACAGGACAATTTTTGACTTTACCATTCTGAAGACTTAACTTCACACCTCAAATTAACTAGGGCAAAAAAAAAAGTTTCAGCCATAAGGATGCAGTGGTGTTGTTAATTAAAAAGTAAAGAGATGCTACAATTTGGGGTGCTGACAAATTTTTCTACAGAAAGAGCAAGCTAAACATAATACTTTTTTTGAGGAAACTTTTCTTTTATGAATGCTCTTATCTTGGCCTACCAAAGACCAAATGTAGTCAGTTTAGTGTCAAAACATTAACTACAAAATATCAACAACCAAAGTTACAGTAAGTCTTGCAGGCACTACTCTGTTAAAAAGGGGCACAGAGACTTTGAGTTCCAACTAACTTTCCACCATCCAACTACATAAAGGCTCTTTTATATTGAAAGTTGATAGTTTGGTTATTGAAATTTTGATCATTGATATTTTGTAGTTGATATTTTGACTGCAAATCAGGTTGTTTGCCATCATTGACTGCTTGAGTGATCTTTATATTGCCTTTCCAAACACAATGCTTCTCACTAAAGTCACTAAGACATGAGCATAAAAACTAAAGTTTTATAGACCTGCAGCATCCCATGTTTTGGTAATTTCTGATGTTTTTTTTTATTGAGTCTTTATAATTTCGATCCCTCTTGTTTACCAAAAACCCATCCACCAAACCTTGAAATGCTTGCCATGCTTCCTTTTCTGTTTCATTCATTTTTTATTTCAAGTTTTTAGACCTTGACATTGTGTTTAGCTGGGGACCAACAAATATTCCTCTGTTACTTTTTGTATCAGGTAGTCTTAAAAGATGTAGACCATATTTTTTGAAAAATTTCTTCAAAATCAAAGGTTTTAACCACCTGTTTTACTAAACTGAATTTTATATAAAGTGATGGCAGTAAAGCTTACTAGAGGTTTCCTGATAACATTATAAATTTTTGGTGTTAGTTTTTCCTGGGTCACCCAATGAATTTTCTTGTAGTGCTCACTAGCTCTCTACTGTTCTACAAGCACAAAAAGCAAGAGTATCTTGTGTATTCACTTTGCAGACCCAGCAAAAATTGTAGCATTTTAAAGCCACCACAAACATATTGCTTGTACTGAGCATAATTAAAGCTTTTTTAATGAGCAGCTGCTTGAAATTTCCATAGTCTTTCATCTGTAAAAAATAAGCATGTAGAAATGAGGAACATACATTGCCTTTGTGCAGTAACATTGCTTTAAGGCTTTTGATAGAACTGTCAATGAAAAGTCACCATATAGTAAGATCATGATCTATTCCAACAGAACTAATCAAGCCTTAGACATTTTTGCAGTAGCAAAGGTCTTCAATAACATCAAAATAGACAAATAAACTTTCAAGTTTCTATTTTTAAAGGTGTACTTTTACAGACATCAACATGCAGAGTCTATTCATAGTCTGAATGTTTCCACTCTGCTCCAAACTTGGTATGACCCAGATCACATATAAAATCATTTAATTCTTTTGTTGTTGAAAAATGAGGTTTTGAACTTATTGCTGGTGCAAATTTTGCATCAGTGGCTGAATTTTCACTCACTGTTGCTGAGTTTTCATGGAAATAAATTTCTACTTGAAATGATAAAGAATAGGGACTTAGGATACAAAATAAAAAATTGGATTCAACCTTATAACAAATAAATTCATTTTAGTAATCCACAGAAAAAAAACTCACATTTGGTTAAGTTTTATTGTAAAAAACAGATGCAATGGATGAGGTTATACTTGGATATGTCATATCTCTTCTTCCACTGACCTGGCAATCTTCAAAATGTTTATCATGCAAAACTAGCAATCATTATGATGACTTCATGTTGCTCCACAACTCTGAGAACTGCAAATGACATAAATTTACTAGAAACTTGCAACTAACTATCGAGATTAGACTGACAACTGTCACAGATTTCATTTGGTAGCCAGGACTTGTCCTGATTGATAGTAGAACTGAATGTAAAAAAAAAACAGGACTTGACTGTCAAAAGTAGGAGAGGTACCCAGTAGGCTGAAAAAATTAAATAAGGCTTTTTAACTGACTATTCTGAAATTAACAGGCCAAGATAACACAAAAATTAAAGACTGACAAGTAATAAAAAGCACTTTTGTCAATAAGATATTTTACTCTCAAATGCTCATTTACTCCTTTAAGTAAAATTACAATATAATGTAATTTTGACAGACAAATCACACCAACTATAACTGCATAAGAAATCAACAGTTAGCTGAAAATCACAAAACAAAAATCATTCTATCTTGAAAACCATTGATATTAGAACTTTTGGAATCAGCACATAAAAACCATACAGACCCACGTAAAAAATTTAACCATACAAAAAATTTTAATTCTATCTAATTAATGCAGTGCTTATTTTCTATGAACTTTTAAGCTCTAATTATATATAATCTAAAATCAAGGATGCCTTTTAATTTAGGATGGTCAAGTGGTTAGTCAATTTAATGACAGCAGCGTGGTGTCAGTCAAGTGGTTAAAGCTCTGGAATTGTAATGGTTTTGATTCAAAACCTACTTGCACCTTTCTGTTGTGTCCTTGGGAAAGACACTTTTGCAGCACTTTTTCCTGCTTGGTGGCCTCGGAAAGCAGAATTAAATTACGGTACAAGCAGAAAGCAATATCTTGGCATCTCTGGAAGCAAGTTGGGGTAATTGCTTACCCTATGTATAAATGCCTCTGTCTTTTTTTTGCCAGTCAGGAGGATAAATATAGTGATAAAATAAAAAAAATTTGCTTTTTGCAATCAATTAATTAGCAAAAAAAACAAAACAGAAATGAATAGCATCATTTTTAGCAATACCAAAAAAAACAACTTGAATTTATTGAATTCTTTTGTTCTGCTTTCATTTGCAGAAACAGACCCTTTTTTACTTATAAGGAATAATCCATCTTTACTTATAAGGATCATAGCTCATCAATAAAAAACTTGAAATTGACTAAAAGTCTAATACTATAAAATATTTAATTAAACATATGATACATGCATATGTTAAAAAAAGATAACTGTGTATATTCATCTGTAAGCAAGCTAGAGTTAAAAAAAAATTGCAAATTTTCTTTTCTTAACCTGCCTACATTTTCATTTTATCTTTTGAATATGCAAATGAATGATGTACAACAAAATTTGTAACTGTAGTTATTAAACTTCACAGGCAGTTTTGCACCCTAGTAGTGATATATTAAATGCTTATTCTAATATTATAAATTCTATGCTTTTACTTTTATTCTAATATTAAAAAAACCAAGTTATAAAAACATCTCAATAAAAAAAAAACTATACTTACTCTTGGCTCAATCCAAGAAAAAAATAACTTTTCATTCATTCGGTCCTGCAACAGCTTGAATTCTATTAACCATATGCAAGGAACTCCACATAAAAGAAAACAAAAGGCACTTGGATTAACCCTTAACAAGCAGTAAATAGTTAAAGTGCTATTTTATGTCAAAAAATTTAGTTTTCCTGCAACCAAGTTGTGTTCTTATCAAACAATTATTTAAAATAAAATTACAGAAAACAATAAAATTTTACTGTTATCAACTTTATTGGTCACTTTTTTAATACTGCAATATTGACAATCTTGAAAAAAACCAGTTTCTTTTTCTGGTAATCTCAAATACATTCCATATTTGTTTATTATTTGAACACAAAAATATGATAACCAATGAATTAAAAACATGTTCCAGGGTCTCATTAATGCATCATTAAATTTTCAATAAACAAGAAGTTCAACTAACAAAAAAAATTGTTCCCAATGTTTACAGTATATATACAGTCATGAACAAAAGTTTAAGACCACTTGAAATTATTACGAGTTTCTAAGCACAAGGTAGTATAACACTTTATTTACATTTGGCAAATTGTTTTATTTCACACCTAATCAATCATAAACACATGGAAGACAGTACAATACAGTCTGAACAATCGTATACAAAAAAATGTTCCGATTCTTAATATTTTGTGTGGCCTCCTCTGTTTTTGATCACAGCTTTGATTCTTCTTGGCATACTTTTGATCAAACTTTGACAGTACTCCTTGGATATTTCTTTTACCCAGACTTCCTTTATCACTTTTACCAACTCTGTGCCACTTAATGGTTGCTTTTCTGACACTTTATTTTTCATGTTCGTCCACAAATTCTCAATGGGATTTAAATCCAGACTGTCTCCTGGCCACTCAAGAAGGTCGATGTTGTTGCTATCCAGAAAATTTTTTGCAACTTTGGAACAGTGGCAAGGGGCGCCATCCTGCATAAATATTTGACAATTGTGAACTTTCAGGTGAAGTTTTAGCTTCTCTGAGAGCATTTGCACGTATTTTGACTCATTTATAGTGGTTCCTGGAGGCAGGAAACTGAGAGCAGTGACACCATTTCTGGACATAGCCTCCCAAACCATCTGACTAGAAGGGTGTTTCTCTGTTGGTACAGTGTATCTCTCATCAAAACGTTTTCCAGTTGGTCTACTGACGTGCCTCTTTTGAACCACAAACTGTTGGAAGGTTGATTCGTTGGAAAAAAGCACTTTTCCCCATTGCTCGGTGGTCCAATGTTGATGATTATTAGCAAACTGTAGACGCTTGGCTTTCATAGCTGCAGTAAGCCTTGGTTTTTTGGCCGGTTTGTATGACTTCAGATTAAATTCCTTGAATAAACGCCTGGAAACGGTCATATGACTAATTTGACAATCTCTGCGCAACAATTTGGCCTAATTTTCTTGATTGAACTTGTGGGTGACCTCACAACTATTTTCCTCATCACGTTGTCTTCTTGTGCAGTGGTGACACACGGTTTCCAGTCCTTTTCTTATCGGTGTAAGAGCCATCCTGTTGATACTTTGCAATTGCTTGATGCACTGTTGTCTTGCTGCACCCCATTCGAGCAGATATTTGCCTTTCAGATAGATTTTGTCTGTGTAAGGCAACTATCTGAGCCCTCTGAACCTCGCTTAGAGGCTTTTTCTTGCCCATTTTAGGCACCAAAAAAAAATCAGTAAATAGCAAAAAAATCAACCTGGAAATGTGGACAGAAGAATTGGCGCAAAATGAAACACAACGAAGAAAATAAACTTATGATGTAACAATAAAATATGGCTGATGCAATCACATGCTAAATGTTGAAAATCGTCAGTTTTGCATGGTGGTCTTAAACTTTTGCTCATGACTGTAATATGTATAATAGCAAAAGTGGCAAGACTGTCAGTAGAAAGCTCAATGAAAACTCAGAGCTTTAAATTAAGTTAAATTACAGAAGCCATGTAAAAATTTTTTTTATTGAAACCTCAAACAGTCTGTTTCACCTCAACAGCCAAAACAAACTGTTGAGGTTTCAATAAAATTTTTTATGTGGCTTCTGTAATTTAACTTAATATATATATATACTTTTTTTTTGAAAATCTCAAAAACTGTTATTTTCGCACAAAAAATCACAAAATTGATATTGCAAAAAATCCCATTTTGTTACAACAAATTTTTTTTGAAGTTAAAAATAACTGAATATTGTATTTCTTTGATTAAAATGCACCAAAACTCACAATAAAAAGAAAAGAATAGAATAGGAAAAAAAATAGAATAGGCCTTGAATACAGTGTGCATAAATAAGTCACCTGCTGTAATGCTTCTTAAACTATGAGTCATGTTCCCATAATGTCATGCAAAAAAATTATGGGGTTGCAAATTAAATTAAAAAAAACAGCTAGTATGAAATTGTTGCATGGCAAAAATAGTTCCTTTGAAAATTTTGGTGTAGGAAATTTTGTTTTTGAAAAATTTTTGTTGGTTTAAATTGACTGCTGTTTGATATAACAAAAAAATTTTAAATGATAACAAGTGATGAATTGTTACACTGTGTTTGTTCTAACAGGCTAAATAATTTTTTTAGCATCAGCAGCAAGACCAAATGGTTACTGGTTCTGAAGAGAGCAGTAGTGACAGGAGCTGCAATTGATGCAGTCTTAATTTAAAATTTTTTGCAATTTGGTTGTGTCATGGAATGGAAACATAGCTCAAATTTAAAGCTTTATGATTCTTTTTTCTGCTTGGCAATCTTAGCAAGCAGCTTTAAATTTCAGTTTCACTAAAAATAAAAACTAAAAAGAACTGAACAACAATTTTAACCACACAGCAATAACTTAGCATCTCAGAAAGCAAGTCATGAAGATAAATAGAGATGATAATAATAAGATTAATGAAAAGCAACCTTATTGGTTATTTTCCAAATTTAAAGTAATTACCATGATTGCAAATAGGGGATACTTATTAAATGGGAGGCATTGCACAGTTTTGGCCCCCTTCCTCACCAGATTTAAACCCGATGGACTTTGGAATCTGGTCTATGTTGGAGCACAAAGCCTGTGCAACTTCTCATAAGAATATTGATGCTCTGAATCACTTATTGGAGAAAAGCTGGAATGAAATATCTCCAGAAACTCTGTATGCAACATGTTCTCAGGTTATTGACAGACTTCGATGTATGATTTGTGCAAAAGGGTTTTTTTTTAAATAAATGTTGATAAATCTGAAGTGTATTTATATACCTTTATTAGAAGCCCTTACTTTAAATGATTGCTTCTATAATTAAAGAGATATATAATTTTAAATAAGTCTACACTTGGCGTTTAACATTCTGTATAATTTACTTTTTTTGTATTCATCTATAAAAATTGGCTTAGACTCAGTAAGTAATTTTTTTTGCTTTTGTTTCTTGCTGTTCTTTTGATTATGCCATATGACTATATATCACCTCAGGTCATGCATATCATATCACCTCTGATCATGCCACCTTATTACTCATGGTGCAACAATGGTGTAATGACACATTACCTTTTCTGGTTATTGATTGTCAATAAATATTATTGTAAAAAAACAATTTTAAAAGCACAAAAAGACAATTTGTTTTGCCACCACAGAATTTTTTTATGCGACTCCATTTGGGGTCACAATCCACAGTTTGAAAAGCCCTGGTCTACAACAATAGCAGAGCATACCATACATTAGATCACTGTTGGGAAAAGTACACCCTGCCAAGCATTTAATTTGAATGGTATGACAAATCAAATCAAGATTCTTTTATGGTATTCACTTTCAAGAATCTCCGCAGCCAGGTCAAGTGGTTAAGAGTGCATGATTTGATGATTGTGATCAATATGGTTTCAATTTAAAAGCTACTCTGCCACTCTGTTGGGTTCTTGATAAAGACACTCTATGCCACTTTCTGCTGCTCAACAGTCTTAGCAAGCAGTTCCAAATTTTAGTTATATCTCTACAAAACTAAAAAAAAAAACAAATAAAAAAAATTCAACAGGACCACAATATCTTGGTAACTCTGGAAGCAGGTCAGGACAATGGCTTGCTTGCCCTAGTTACAGCATCTCTGTTGCTTTCTTAAAAGTCAGGAGGATAAATATAGAGGTGAAATTAGGAATGGCATAAAAAATTAAAGTGATGATTTGGCCTTTATGTTTACCTTGTTTTCTGTTTGGTTTGATTCACTAGTAATCTATTTTTTCTATTAACTGTACAATATTATAAATTCTTCTAAGTGTATCATATTTTAAATCATACTGTTTGATTGAATCAATTAAACTTTGATTTACCAGGTAAGAAATTCATAAGGAGACCTCAGCAAAAATCGATGAATGAGCTAAGTCAGTGGTTCTTAACCTGTGTATTGCAAGTGATTTCCAAGTGTGCCACAAAACTTTTTAAAAAACAATAGTCCATTGTTCTGCAACCTTTCTTTTTGTGGACACTACTTTTTAGGAACAAAAATCAAGAAATCTGAAACAGATTCAAAGTGAAACCTTTTTTATTTTTTAAGAGAACAATACTTTGTGCAGTAAATTTTGAAAAGATTCAAAAGTGTGCCACAGGTGCAAAAAGGTAGAGAAGTGGTGGGCTAAATAAAGAGATGAAAGTAGCAGATGACATGGCAAGTCAGAGTACGGCAATCTGCTGTGGCTACCTTTAATAAAGAAAAACCAAAAGAAGAATGTTTATGAACAGATAAAAATAATTATATTTTGCAAAAATATTCTGAAATATAATTTTTATCACACTTTCTTGATCCAAGTATCAGTTTGAAAGATCTTCAATACATATATCAGTTATTGACAATACTGCTCATATTTAATTTGATTATTGATGCAACTCAAATCGTTAATAGCTTTTTTATTACTTTAATTGTTAATTTTAATTAAAAATTAAAATAGAATTTTATATAATTATATAAATATCATGAGGTATTTTGAATAATACCAGAAACCAAACTGCGTAAAAATGAGAAGCACCAGACTCGAGTTTCACTGACAAGCTATAATAAGAGCGAAACTCGAGTCTGGTGCTTCTCATTTTTACGCAGTTTGGTTTCTGGTAAAATAGAATCAAAAATACAGTAAATTAAATCATGATACATATGATATTATACTTTTTTATAAGTTAAAATGTGGCATTATTCAGCAATTTAAATGGTACAATTGCAATTAAAAAAGTAACAGTTGTTGACAACACTGTTTTTGGTTAACAAACACTAAACAAAGTAGTTTTATTTTTTTGATTGGGTTGTTGGAAAAATCAAACCTAAACTTTTTATGTATTAAAAATGCATCAATATGGAAATTGGCCATATAACCAATATATTAATGCTTTTGATTTGTCTTTAATTTCTTGGTTTTTGTCCCAAAAAAGTGGTGGTCTCTAAAAAAAGCCTTCACCTTGAATCTGTTTCTAATTTCTTGGTTTTCATCTCAAAAAAAATAGTGATCCTTACATTGATATCAGCAAAAAGAGGATGCCGAATTGGTGAAAAAAATATTGGCAAAATATGACCAATACTGATATATCAACAAAGTAGCTGATACCAATACCTTGTTGATAATCTTGGTGCATCTTTACAATGTAACATGAAAATATTAAAAAAATAAAAATAAAAGAATTCATGTTAAACAAAGTTTTAATTTTACAGTTAAATTAAAATTTATAAAGTTTAAAGTTTGACTTTTTATTGTTACATATTAAAAAAATTAAGTATGAAAAAAATTTCAATAAATCAAGTTAATTGAAAATTTTGCTTAAATTACTTACCATTTAAATGACACAGCATGTCTAGTAATTAATGTATAACCAGTTTCAACAAACTGAGGTATTAACAATAACGTCAAAAATAAAATGTTTTTGGTTTGAAGAATAATTGCAACCCTCCAAATAGCAATCATATTAAATAGTACATATATAAACCTTGCAAAAATGGCTTTTACTGTAATACGATATGACAAAATTTGGTCTTTAATAAGATCCCAATTCATAACAACTAACTCTTTTTTAACTTCAACTGAAGATAAATAAGCATTTCTACAGAAAAAGTTTGAATTTCCACTTAACGATAAATTTTTTAAAATTACTCAATATTCCTGAGTGCATAAAATAGTATATAAAATTAGACAAAATTAGATAAAATTGAATAAAATATTTGCATAAATTTTTATTAATTGTATGGTATTTCAAGTTACCAATGGCTTATAACAATATACACAATTTTATTGATTTTTTAATTTTATTAATTTATGATAAAGTTTCTGTAAAGAAAAATTTTTTAACACCAATTTACAGCACCGTAACAATGTAAAGTATAAACAATTTAAACATTGTAATCAACTCAAGGTTTGGCATTTGCTCTTTTTCATTGGATTAATAAAGGGAAAGCAACTAAGTCGGCTACCCAAGCAATAATATAATGCAAAATACGATTTGCTTAAAATTTAAATGCAAACTTTTTATGAGTTGCACGCGGCGCAAAATGCGGCAAGTTCCAAGACTAATGCGCTGCACTGCGCTGCACTGCGCTGCACTGCGCGGTTGACATTTCTATATAGTCTGCTGGCTCTCGTTCTGGTCATAGACTCTACAGTTCTGGTAAAGTTTTTACTCAGCGCTGCAAGTGATAGGTACTTCGAGTTGTTACTATCGATTTGCCCGTGACCCAACAGTTGATCGAACGACGCTTGATCGAAACGACACTTGATCGAAACGACATTTGATTGAAACGACACTTGATCAAATAACTAAAGAGAAAATTTACAACTTTGAATTTGTACCCCTTTTGTCAATTTTTCTTCCCAAAAACATAGCGATCTCTATAAAAAGGTCTTCACTTTGAATCTGTCCCGGTTCTGTCGATTTTTTTGTCCCAAAAACATAATAATTTCTAAAAAAATAGATCTTTCCTTTGACTCTGTCTCTGATTTCTGCAAAGGATCTGCAAAAATGGGGTCATGGCGCAATACCCACCCATAAATAACTGACTACAATGTAAAAAGAATGCAAAAATTGGCAGCAATAGGCATCTAACAAAAAATACCCATGACAAAAAATTTACTTGTTGCCCCCCCTTTAGAAGCGCTTTGCTCAGGAACCTTGTTAAAAAACCCTGACCTTGACATTAATAAAAAATTATAAAAATAAAAACAAACTGCTTCTTACCAATGGCCTCTGCTTTTAAGAATCTAATTTACAGTAACAAAGAGATTGTTTTTAATCGCGAAAACATACAAAAGTAAATCTTTTTTTTTATCAACAGTAATTTTGATCAAGTGTCGTTTCGATCAAGTGTCGTTTCGATCAACTGTCTTTTGATCAACTATCGTTTCGATAAACTGTCGTTTCGATCAATTGTTGTTCGATAAACTGTCGTAGCACCCGATTTGCCGTACTTAACAATATGATTTTGTCGCTATTGGGTTTTTTAAATCAATTTTAATGCCTTAAACGTTGTAATCGGCCAGTATAAAATTTTTTTATTAATTGTAGAACTTAGCGTTCAACTCGCTTTTTAGTTAAGGCCAAAAAAATTTTAAACTAGAAAATGCGTTTACTACTCTTAGCATAAGCAATATTGTTTTGTTTTTCTAAAACTTAACCGAAGCAGTTAAGTGTGTGTTTTGAAGATTTTAACGATTTTAGTATAAAAATTATATTTTTTTAGTCAAAGCAAAGTTGTAAAATTTCTTTTAAGTTTTTGATAAAATTTATACTTTATTTCTAATCATTGCCGTATTTTACTTGCAAAATCTAATATTATGTAAATTTGTAAAATTTTTGGATTTTTTTTGATAATCTTTTTTTTTATTTTATTCAAAATTGTTAAAAAATATAAATAACATAAATAGTTTGAAAAAGCTTTACTTGGGATGCTGATTAACTATATACTCGTATATTAGTATGTGCTAACCTGTCGGCAGCGTGGTCGAGTGGTTAAAGCGCCAGGATCGTGATCGACACAGTTTTGGTTCAAAACCTACTCGCGCCATTCTGTTGTGTCCTTGAAAAAGACACTTTACGACACTTTACCCTGCTTGGTGGTCTTAACAAGTAGATCAAAATTAAAGTCATATCTCTATTATCAATCAATCAATTTTTTATTTAGTGCAATAAACAAGCAGACAAAATTACATTACAAGTACATTATAATATTATAATTACATTAAATTAAATTACAAGCAGACAGCAATATCTTGGTATCTCCGGAAGCATGTCTGGGTAATTGCTTTCCTATGGTAATTAGCGCCTCCGTCGCTTTCCTGCGAGTCAGGAGGATAAATATAGAGATGAAACAAAATAAAAAATGAAAGAATCTGCAGTATGTAGGGCTATTAGTTTTTTAAAGTACATTCTTTTTAATTCTATTTTAATAAGCCTATTGTTATTATCTTATTCAGATTGATTTCATATGCTATTCTTATCTAGTTCTTAAAAGTCATTAAACGAATACTTATTTTGAGTAAGGGATTTACCAGTGTTATGGAAAAAATATTTCTTTACATTATTTCTATTGGTTATTATTTTTAATTTAGAAAGTAGCCTATGTATAAACCTGTATAAGTATTTATTTGTAGAAGTTTTAAAAGTTTTACTTTTTGACTTTTTATCTAAATACTAAGTTATTGTTTTATTTTATTTTTATTTTCTTTATAATTAACTATTTGTGTATTATGTAATTATCTATTTTTTGTTGTTGTTGCCCCTCCTCCAAAAATATTATGGAGGAACCATCATTTAATCCCTCAAAAGAAGCCAATCGAGATTCCCACTCTTGGATTAACTCTGCTGCTTCTAAAGGCTTTTTCCACAGACTGGTGGTATTGTGTGGTGATGGTACTTGACTATAGTTAAAGAGGTGATTAGTGTCATGTGTGTGTGTTAAGTATAGTAAGCATTATGGCATGTAAGCTTGAGGGTTTATTGTATGTAAGTAAGCATTGTGGCATGTAAGCTTTAGGGTTCACTATATGTAAGTAATTGTGCAAAAGTGGTGATTGCCAGCTAAGCTATGCCAGCTTTGTATGCATATGACATATTAATGTTTGTCCTGATGAATGAATGTCATAAGATGTGGTGTTAGTAACTTTCTTATTTTCTCTGAAACTGAGGTATTGTGATGTGATGGTAGTATAAATGTGTTTGAGGTTTTCTTTACATTCCTGAGGTGTTATGTCTGGTTTTTAGATGATGATGTTAGTGTGCTCATTGTTATAAAAGATTGTGGCTTTAATGTTTCTGGGCAAATTTAAGTGTGCATTAAGATCATGTAAGATCATGTAAAGGGTGTGTTTGTGTTTGAATTAGTTGTTTAACTTGAACAGCATGAAGTTTGAGATGGATGTCCAGTGGAAGACCTTGATTTTATTGTGAAGATGTTGAGTGTTAATATCTCATGTGCAGCCAGTAGCAATACAAAAAGCTGTGTTTTGAATGATTGCAGTTTCTTGATGTTGGTGTTTGATATGATAGGGCTCAATATGGTGTTTTCATATTCCAAAATTGGGTGAGTGATAGCTTTGAATGTAAAGACAATTAATTTCTTTATTTACCTTGTTTGGTAGAGGTGAGTGCTTTGAGAATGTTAAGCATTTGTTTTGCTTTAGTGATGGGGACATTTATATGTTTTGAAAATGTTAGTTTTGGGTCAAAAGAAATTTCAAGAATTTTTGGATGCTTTGTTGTTTAGTTTCACTAATAGAGTTGTGCCATATTCAGCTGATTCTGGTGTGAAAAGTGTGGTGGTAGTTTTGTCTACGTTTATATGAAGATTGTTAGTGGTTGCCCAATTGTATATTTTGTGAAGATATAGTTAAATAAGTTGTTGGGCCTTACAATGTTTGGTGTGAGATGCAGTGATTTGTTATGTCATCAGTGATTTGTATGTCTTTTGGAGGGAGGGGAATGTCAGAGGTGTAAATTTTGAATAACGTTGAAGATAGAACTCCACCAGTAATACTCCAGTGTTGATTCGTTTGAGTTTTGAGAATGTGTCATTGTATTGAGTGTGAGCTTGTCATCTTTTTATGTAGTTTGCTATAAAATTGATGATAATTGCACTTTTGTAGTGTAGTTGTATTTCCTTGGTGGGAAGGGTCTTGGTTGTATAGTCTGTGTGCCTGTTGATTTTGTTTGTGGTATATGAAGTGATGTTTGTAAATTGTTTTAAAAAGCTGTTGCTTTGCTTATATCAGTGATGGCTGCTTTGGTTCCAAAGCAAATGCTTCTGTTCTCTTGTGTAGATGGTTTTTGGCTAAATAGTTTTGCTATGGTGCACCACAGGGAGTGTGGATTGTGTTTGTGATCATTTTTGTCAAGATGTTGTTTCCAGGTGTTTGTTTTGTGTTCATTTATTTGTTTGTTTATGTGATTGTTAAGAGTAATGATTTGTGGGTCTGATTTGTTTTGTTTGTGAATATTGTTACAATGATGTATAAACTTGCAGATATACATGGGTAACTGAGTGTGATTTGTGCTGTTGTGATTTTCTTGAAGGATAAAGAATCAGTCAGCATCCAAAATTGCTTTGATAAAGTGTTTGTTTGCCTCATGAACATTTGTGATTTGGGTTCTGTAAGAGATGAGATTCTCAACATATCGTTTAAATGATGTCCGGTTGGCTTTTTGGTAGTTTGTTATTGTTTTAGTAAAATGAAAGCGAGTTGTTTTGGTCTTGTGATGTATACTGAAGGTGATGAGTAAAGGTAAGTGATTGGACATGAGAGGGTGGATGGTTAGCCGGCCAGTGCAGTCTTGCAAGTCTGCTGAACCAGTGGTGATGTCTGGTGAAGTAGGTCGTTGTGTTTGATTGGGTGGTAGATGTGTTTGGTGTAATTTGATTGCAGTTATGCAGGATGTCATTGATTAGTTTTTTTCTATGGTGTTCAGGTGGTGAATACCAGAATAATTTTATGAGTTGGTATTTTCTAAAATGTGACTGCAAAGTTGCCCACTACTTTTTTTCTTGCTGTAAGTAGTTTGTAACTTTGCTAATTTTAAAGTAGCAGTTGGGCATTTTTGCTAAAAAGATAGAACTGTACTTTACCATGGAATAATAACAATTTCTTATCCAATGCTCTTCTTACTCTTCTATAATACCATTTATTGATCATTCAATGGTTGGATGAATAAATGGTGTTATAGCCATTGTTTTTGTTCTTTTTTTGGCAACTTAAATATTATGCTATTAGTTTTATTTCAACAGTTTGTTGCCTCAATTTTTAGAACTATTTCACTTTTAAAATTGCTGTCTGGTTTTCTTATGTTTTGAAAGTCAAGTGAAGGCTAAAAAAAAAAGATTAGAGTTAAAATAAAGATTCTTTATTGCACCCAAGAACCAAGAAAATTAAATACCCATTTCTGGAATATTTCCTAAGCAATAAAATGGGCTGTTTTATGGAATAGTTAAAATTATATGTTTTGCTCTAAAAGTTCTGGTAACCTTATAAAGATAGTAATAAAATACTTGTAACTGATTTTGTTTGATAATAAAGTTTTCTTTTTTCAATGATAAGTTATTTCTTATGTTTTGTCAGGTTTTAATTCCATATAAATGGCTTTTAAAAATGGCTGGAGAATTTAGGGATATAACTGTAAAAAGTTTAATTGTATTGATATTGAAGCACCTTGTATCCAGAAGTATATTTTTTTTATATAGTTTTATTGCTGTTTGGAGAGTTACAAAAATTAAGTCAAGCGGTAATTCGTATTGGTATCTTTTACTCACTCTTGCTCCTCTTGGTATTGAATTAGTTTATGTTGTTTGCTCACAAAAAACTACCCAACATAAATGGCAAGTAAATTTTGTTTTTAAAATAATTTAGTATTAAATTTTAATCTACTCATTATTTTTGGTTAATTTGATCTTTTGATTATTTTCCAACTTTTAATTTGCATAAAACTGTAAAAGATAACAATTATAAAAACTATAGTGTCTTCTTTTATTAAAGTTGTGACAAGTTCAACACTTAAAGGAACTTGAGTTGTTCCAAATTCAATGACTTAAGTCTGAGTCTCTTATATGCTTGAATCAAATTAATGCCTGAGACCACATAAACTCAAGTCTTTTTCACTCCAAGTTTTTTCTATCCTAAAGTTTTGCATCCACAAGTTTTTGCTGTTTTATATCACAAAAGTAAAATTTTATTGTGTCAGATTTTTTGGTATTTTTTAAACTTTATAAACAAATAAAGACTTTTTTGTTTTTTACTTTATTATAAAGAACTTGAATTTACAGGTAAAATATTAACTGGACTGGGACTAGGTTAACTTTTATTGGTTAGAGACATTAAAAAAAAAATTAAATTTATTGTCTCCTGTGTTTGTGATAGTGATGACTTGAATCAACTCTTGAGTTCTTCAATAACTCAAATAAAGTCATCATAACTTTATCTTTCAGGTATAAAACTTTTTGCTCCCTAGCTGCTTTTTGGGTATTTGATAGAGAAGATTAAATAGAACTATCATATTTGTTTATTGTTTGAATTTTTTCTACCTAGGTTAATAGCTATTGAATTTTAAATTGGAAACAATTTTGTGGATAAGATTTAGTATTTATGTAATAATTCAGACTATAGATTGTAATCTGTTATACAATTGATTAGATTAATGTACGGTTATGATTTGACTTTTTTAGTGTCTAGGTGAATTAGCAAGTACAGTTAATGCAATAATGAAATTATTGATGCAACAAATCACCCATTAAAAAATTTTTTTTTCCAAAATATCTTTTTACAGTATTGTATTTATTACCAAATAATAACATCTTATGTAAGGTTTATTCTTAATCAAACACTAAAAAATCAAAGAAAAATATTTCCATGTTTCCAACTGTTTAGAAAAAGTGAAACATTTTTTCAGTTACCTAAAAAAAGAAAAATTCAAAATTCTATTAACTTGCAAGATTTCTTTAAACCAAGGTTCAGTTTTCAAACTTTTGTAACAATTATTATAAGAGTCTTTTACACCATGTTGTCGTCATTTGAAAAGGTATCCATTCTGGATTTGAAAAAGACAGAACTAGAGATGTGGGTTTATCCTTTTATTAACCCAAGCTGTTGAACTATTATATCAGTTATTGGCAGCAATGGTGTTGAGCTAGTATTGGTGGTCCGACTATGTTCTCTATGTGATGCCCATTGTATGATTACATTGATACAATGTGTACTGTGTTTACTTGTTAGGACTGCACTTACAATTTGATTTAGTCTTGATTATGAAAGCACTGGCTCTGAAAATGAAAGCAATAAGCTTGGATATAGGTTTACAGTTGTCTGTGCTCCATTTATAATTTGTTCATTAGCTAGTGTGGATGCTAGTAGGGATGGGCATTCTAGAATTTCGAATTTTTTGAATCCAAAAAGTCAATTTATTTTGAATAGTTGGAACCGAAATGATAATTAAATAGTGAGTGAATAAAAAAACAAGAAAATAATAACACATCACACAATTTAAAATTTAGATGTGCTTGCTTTTTTAACTAGCAATTTTGCAAACAATGCCGCTTACTCTCTTTCTAATTTTTCTTTATTTAGATGTGCAAGTTGCGCTTTTTTGACTCCCATTTCTCTTTTATCTTTTTTTTTATTGTGATGCATGAGCTTTTTCAATTCACATATGGTATTGCTTTCTCTTTTTTATCATGCAGCCAAAGGCACAACCAGGGGGCTGATTTGGAGGTCATGTAGCTCCCTTTTAAACATTTTTTTCAACCCCCTTTACACCTGATGTCACTCTCCTTTGTGCACTGAAATGTAACAAGATAAAACTTTAGTGCTAATAAGTGATGTTTCATGTAGTAACTAGTTACCATTTTTCTTTGAATAATAAAGATGAACATGTTTTTGCTACGCTCCTTCAGTGTTTTTTTTTTTTTTTTTTGAACATTGCTGGAATTTTTAGCAAACTATCTGAAAGTTTTAAGTGATTTTGGCAAGATGTCCAAAAAAATTTAAATGGTTTGTTCAAAAATTTGACCTCTAATTGTGTTTGCAATTTTTAGTAACTACTATATAAGAAAATAATTTCGTGTTATGCTTTAAGTATACACTAAACATTGTTAACTCTATGTCAGGAGGGCTTTGCCCCCCAGCACTTACAAAGATGTTTAAATTGTGTTGCCCCCTTTTTTTAAGGCTGGTTGCGGCCTTGCATGCAGCCGAGAAAAAGCATCAGCTTTTATATCTTTTTTGACTGGAAAAAATTTGGAAATGCTACACATTTTGCATTCTAACAAGAACAATTTGTAGGTTTAAAATATTGCAAATGTGTTATTGTTAGTTTTTTTGAATAAAAGATAAAATGTATAGTTTCATGTTTTCAAAGTTTTGAAAAATTATTCTAGAATAGGATTCGAATTTCTAGATTTAATTTAATTATTCGAGAATATTCTAGAATATCAAATTATTCGGGAATGCCCATCCATAGATGCTAGTATAGTAATCATGTTTAGTAATTTCCAAAACAGCTGACAGAAATGGGTGTCTGGATTTAAGTTTTTCTGGTAAGCTTCTTAAGACCCACTTAGTGAACCATTTAGTACATGACCAGTGTTCAGATTGCCTTGCTTAGTCGAAGAGAGTGTTAATGACTGTGAGATTTATGTATTGTGAAAATGTTAGTTTTGGATCAAAAGTAATTCCAAGAGTTTTTTGGTGTTTTGTTGTTAGTGGTGTTAGAGTTTTGCCATATTCAGCTGGGTTTGATGTAAAGAGTATAATATTTTGTAAAACTATTGTTGAATGAGTTTTTAGGCAAAATGGTGATTGGTGTGAGATGCTGTGATTGTTATGTCATCAGCATATGTTGAGAATTGTACGTCTTTTGGGAGGAGGGTAATCTCAGAAATGTAAATTTTAAATAATGTTGGAGACCAAATTCCAACTTGTGGCACTCCAGATGTTAATCTATTTGAATTTTGAGAGTGTGCCATTGTATTGAGTGCATTTTTTGTTGTCCTTAAATGTAGTTGGTTACGAACTTAATGATGTTTGTAATGTTTGTTAGTATAAGTTTGTTTTTGTTTAGTGTATCAAATGCCTTGCTCAAATGTTTACTGTATCAAATGCCTTGCTCAAATGTTTACTGTATCAAATGCCTTGCTCATGTTCAAAGCTACTGCTACAGTGTGATGCTGCCTTGGATTGTTGAAGCCTTTTGTGGTTTGGTGAAAGATGTTATGCAAAGCAGTGTATGTTGAGTGTTTATATTTAAATCCATATTGATGAGAAATAACTGGAATGTTTTTTGTTATTTATGGTAGTGGCGCTTTTGGACCAATACTGCTTTGGCCATGAGTGATAAAAGTGATATGGATTGATAGCTTGTGCCAATGTTGTGGTCCTTGTTTGATTTTATAAATGGAAATGGTTGGGGCATCTTTCCCAAGATGTAATATTGTGTTAGTGTTAGGGGCAGTGTTGTGCATATTTATGAGGTAATTGATAGAAAGTGATCCTAGTTGTTTCAGAGGTGACTGGTAAATTCTACCATGGTAAATTCCATCGTAGATAAATTTTACCATGGTATGTTGTCGTTGCAAGTGTGATTATGTTGCTGAATGAGCTTGCAGATATGCCTTGGCAAGTGAGTGCAATTTGTGCTGTTTTGATTTTCTTTAAAGATGAAGAGTCTGTCAGGATTCAGTATTTGCCTCAACAAGATGTTGTTGCTTGCCTTGTGGACCCTTTATGGACATTTGTGGAATGGAGTCTGTAGAAGATGAAATTTTATACATGATGTTTAAATGCTATCCAATAGGGATTTTGGTAATTTGTTATTGTTTTAGTGAAGTGAGATGGCATTGTTTTGGTCTTGTGATGTATACTGAGAGCGGAGATTAACAATAAATGATCTGATGTGAAGGAAGAAATGATCCTGGTAAAGTAGGCTATTGTATTTGATTGGCTGGTTGACGTATTGAGCATTTGTGCTTAATGTGATGTGATTTGAGTTATTCAATCAGTTCTCCTAGATGGTCTTTGGTTGGTGCATACCATAAGTGCTAGTGAGCATTGACACCTGCGGTGATGATTGTGTTTGGATGATTTTTTTTGTATGAAAATGTGCTGGATATATCGAGTCTTCTTTTGTTTGAGCTATATAAACGATAGGAACCTTGGATAATATATAACTCTACCTATTGGACCTTTGGGTAATATTAAGCCCTTGGATAATATATAATTAATTTTAAGGTACGTAGTAGCAAAGTGAAAGTTGGTAAATTTTTGATGATGGATACATCATGTAGTTATCCCTTATTGGCCAATGTTTATATACATATTATCAAGTTGGAGCTGGAGCCGGAGCCGGAGCCGGAGCTGAGCTAGAGTCAAGCATTGGCTCCAGAGCTGGAGCCATAGCCAAAGTTTTAAATTAATTGGCTCTTAAGCCGGAGCCTAACCTAAATCAGGCTGGCTCCCCAACCCTGGTAGTATGTTACTGTAGCAAAGTTTTGAGCATTTATGGTAGCAAGTACTAGACTTGTTTCTACGTAGTTGCAATTGGCATTTTTTCTTTTCTCACAAAGTTTGGCAAAAGTTTCTTAGAACCACCATTAAAGAGGAAGCAAATTGGTTTCTGTAAGAGAATCACAGCATATTTTTTTATTAGCTAAAATAAAAATTCTTTTTTTGTGAACCTCAGCTTGTTATTTCAGAGTAGATTATATATGCATTTATGCATGCCCAGTCTATAATGCCAAAGTACCATATATATTCGTGTATAAGTCGAGTTTCTGGGACATGATTTTAAGGTAAAATTTCTGGGGTCGATATACACGAGTAATGTTTTTGGACATGTTGCTGCTGAGTCGAGTTGAATGTGGTATGAAAAGAAAACTCCGTTATTACTTTATTACATCATTATTACCAAATGTAAACAGAATTTGTAAACGTTCATTCAGGCATTGCATGTGCTTTTCACACGCAGAGGCACATGCCTGATCAGGCATTGCTTTTTTCTTTGTTTACCAACCACGGAGTAGCAAACACGTGATTGCTTATCGCACGTGTTTAAATGTTTTATCAGTTACCTGATTTGCGCTTCAAGTTTCCAGTAATTATTCTAGAATATTCTCAAATTGCAGAGTCGACTTATACACGGGTAATACCTTTAATGATGCAATTTCTTGTCTTAAAATGCGTATCAACTTATAAACGAGGTCAACTTATACACGAGTATATACGGTATATAGCAATTGACCACCTTGTAGCTTTTTGCTGGTATGATGACATGCTATTTTCTCCAAAACATCTACAACTACTTTTTAGAAGTTGTAACTCTTGACTATTTAAGGTTCAAAATTTGGTTCTAAACCACTTTCTTTGCAGTATACTTGGACCAGATTTCTTGATTTTTGTCCTTAAAAAGTTGGTTCTTTAAAGAAAGATCGGTGCTACTATAGTATGTGGTTGACCACCATATGTCACCTACCGAGTGGCAGAGTGAAGTCTATTGCGTGACTTGCACCTGTACATCAAACTGCGTAACTAATTAAGATTAAGTGGAACTCTGAAATCAGAATAAAGCACGAGTCGGGCATCAGCAGCACTCGCCTTTTTAGGAGAGCACAATCTCTTGGATACAATTCAAGAAGCAGATCCATGCCATAAATGTGGTTCCATTATGCAGAAAAAAGAAAGTGTGACAGAGGAGGAGAATTTAGCCGGGTTCTACATTGTTCTTGAAAGGGTGGCCAAACTACACAGTCTGTTTATACAGGAAATAAATTTTTTCATTATATGGACATGAACAACAAAATGCCTATGTGAAATATTAAAATTAGTATTTCTGTTTGTATCAACTCTCACAGAAAATTTTGCCAATACTGTAACTGACTGGTTCAATACGTGTAGAAAGGTGTGTATAGCCATAGTTTCTCATCAACAATGAGGAAAGATGATTGGAACAATAGATAATCCTATCCAAATTGATAAGCATTTTTGCTGGAAGGTGAAGAAGATATATGAAGTGTGTATCACTAGAATAAAATAAATAAGCTTACCTTTATGTGTGATATGTATATGTAGTGTTTTAAATTATTATAACTATACATAAATGAGAGATGAATGATTTAGTGGTAGACTGCACACTATAGTGATAATGGGAGGTAGACCTCATGCTATAGTGTGGTAGATCGCACGTTATAGTAGCACCAAAAGGTCTTCATTTCAAATCTGTATTGAATTTTTTGATTTTCATCCCTAAATAGTAGTGTTCTCCAAAAAAAGATTGCAGATCAATGAACTAATGTTAGCATGAGTGTGTGATAAGCATAGCGGGCATTGTGGCATGTAAGCTTTAGGGTTCACTATATGTAAGTAATTGTGCAAAAGTGGTGATTGCCAGCTAAGCTATGCCAGCTTTGTATGCATATGACATATTAATGTTTGTCCTGATGAATGAATGTCATAAGATGTGGTGTTAGTAACTTTCTTATTTTCTCTGAAACTGAGGTATTGTGATGTGATGGTAGTATAAATGTGTTTGAGGTTTTCTTTACATTCCTGAGGTGTTATGTCTGGTTTTTAGATGATGATGTTAGTGTGCTCATTGTTATAAAAGATTGTGGCTTTAATGTTTCTGGGCAAATTTAAGTGTGCATTAAGATCATGTAAGATCATGTAAAGGGTGTGTTTGTGTTTGAATTAGTTGTTTAACTTGAACAGCATGAAGTTTGAGATGGATGTCCAGTGGAAGACCTTGATTTTATTGTGAAGATGTTGAGTGTTAATATCTCATGTGCAGCCAGTAGCAATACAAAAAGCTGTGTTTTGAATGATTGCAGTTTCTTGATGTTGGTGTTTGATATGATAGGGCTCAATATGGTGTTTTCATATTCCAAAATTGGGTGAGTGATAGCTTTGAATGTAAAGACACTTAATTTCTTTATTTACCTTGTTTGGTAGAGGTGAGTGCTTTGAGAATGTTAAGCATTTGTTTTGCTTTAGTGATGGGGACATTTATATGTTTTGAAAATGTTAGTTTTGGGTCAAAAGTGATTCTAAGAATTTTTGCATGTTTTGTTATTGGTAATCTTTGGTTGTTTAATTTAAGTGCATTGGAAAGCTCTTGGATTGTTAAAATCTTTTGTGATTTGGTGGCAGATGTTGTACAAAGCAGTGTGTCTTGAGTGTTTATGTTTGAATCCGTGTTGATGAGAAATGATTGAAATGTTTTCTGTTATGTATGGTAGTGTTTTCTCTAGTATTTTGGCAATGGGTGTTGGAAGTGATATATAGGGATCAGTACTTTGCGGCAATGTTGTGATCTTTGTTTGGTTTTGGAATGGGGATGATTGTGGCATATTTCCAAAGATGAAATGTTGTGTCAGTTTTGAGGGCAATGTTGTAGATGTTTGTGAGGTATCTGATGGAAAGTGGCCTAAATGTGTGAGTTGTCTAATGTTTATGCCATCAAGTCCAGTGGAATTGTTGTTTGTGCTGTTTGAGATAGCTAATTGCACTTTTGTAGGTAAGTTATATTTCCTTGGTGGGAAGGGTCTTGATTGTTTGGTCAATCTGCCTGTTGATTTTGTTTGTGGTATATGAAGTGATGTTTGTGAATTGTTTATAAAAAGCTGTTGCTTTGTCCATGTCAGTGAGGGCTTTTTTAGTTTCAAAGTGAATGCTTTTGTTCTGTTGTGTAGGTGGTTTTTGGTTGGATAGTTTTGCTACAGTGCACCACAGGGAGTGTGGATTGTGTTTGTGATCATTTTTGTCAAGTTGTTGTTTTCAGGTGTTTGTTTTGTGTTCATTTATTTGTTTGTTTATGTGATTGTTAAAAGTAATGATTTGTGGGTCTGATTTGTTTTGTTTGTGAATATGTTGTGGTGATATTTGGATAAGCTTGCAGATATGCAGTACTTAGTGAGTGTGATTTGTGCTGTTGTGATTTTCTTGAAGGATAAAGAATCTGTCAGCATCTAAAATTGCCTTGATAAGGTGCTTGTTTGCCTCATGAACACTTGTGGTGCATGGTCTGTAGGAGATGAGATTCTCAACATGTTGTTTAAATGGTGTTCCTTGGCCTTTTGGTAGTTTATTATTGTTTTAGTGCAGGCATGGGCAATTACTTTCCTGAGTGGCCAGTTACAGATAATAAACTTGGTTACTGGGCCCAAGGCTCAAAAATCAATATGAAACCATAAATTAGGGGTGGGTAAACTTTTTAGTTCAAGGGCCGCATTCGGAAGTTGAATTTATTTGCAAGCCACATTGTACTAATCTCTAAAAATATTGATCTTCATTATCAGTGGTAGATATTCAAATTCAGGGGCCCAAGGTGAGAATTTTCAAAAATTGATATTTTCGAAAAGAAAAAGGGTTTTGATTTTATCTTTCACTTTTTTCTCCCAAAATTATGGTGATTTCTAAAAAAAAAGTTTGGGTTTATGTTGGCCCTGAGAAACAACAATCTGATCATCTAGTTTCTAAGCAAACAAACAAATTGATTTTCCCAAGAACCCAGTGACGAGTCTTTTTTCACTGGATAAAGCAAAAACTTCACTCAATGGAGATCAGACAGAAAGCAGAAATATACCAATTTGTAGTGATTGAAATTCAACCACCAGTGTCACAACCTCAATGAGGCTGACTTGTTTAAAAAAGTAATTTTCGAATAGATGCCTCTGCCAAGTATCCAAACACAGACCTTTTTAAACTGTAACACCTGAAGTAGCATGAAAAAGGTTCTAGGTGACATATCGTTATTCTGGAATGTATCCCTATTACAAGGAGGTTTTTTTATAAAAGATTTCCTTCTAGACCAGGGGTGGGCACCTTTTTTTGGTTTTCGTGCCAAAATTGGCTAAATCTCCAACATAATTCTTCCACGTGCCAACCAAAATTGGGAGAACATACTACTTGACATTCTTAAAGATGTATGTGAAGAACCTTGAAGAAATGATAAAAATTTGTCCAAACAGTGAAAGCACAGTATAACCAAAATTACATTCATTCACCTTGAAAACAACACCCAAACAAAAACAATGTTTTGCCTCTTTGAAAATAAAACATGCACAATAAATTTTTAAACAAGGGTTAAGTCACTTTTCAAAGAAAATATCAGTCCAACAAAAACCTTTGATTACTTTTCTTTTGCTATATCAGTAAGACTTTAGCTGCTGCATTACCGCTGACAGGGACTTTACATCGGGTTTTTTTTGTAACCTTCAGAGATATACATGAACTACTAGTGTCATCAGTCAGGCTACTTCTATTATGAGGCTTAATAAAGTTTATACTGTAACTGAAAGCAAAGATTCACAAGCATATGGAGATGAAAACATGGAGAGTAATGCTGTTGCAAAGCTTTTCGAATGAATAAAAGTGTATGCATGCCAGGTTTGGCACACGTGCCAAAGGTTGCCCACCCCTGTCCTAGACTGTTTGCTTGCCTCAGCTTTTGAGCACAGTCTGCCCAGGTTTGAAGTTGCTTTTTTGTGAACTACATTTTGTCGGGTCTCTATTTGCATACCTTTTTGGCATGGATATTCCTAACAGGAGAAGTAAAATTTCTGGCCAACACAGCTTTATAGGTCACGTAGACATGCAAACTTTCCTACCACGACAAAGTAGTAGTTATAGAAATGCTTTTCATGGCAATTTATTTTACAGCAGAGTAAAATAGATCTGCTTCTCACATGCAAGCCTTGTAGTAAAATAATAGACATCAAAAGTGAAGCATAGAAGATCTGAATTTATGTTCAAATATTTTTTGGCTTTCAAAATTTATTCAGATTGGTTAACTTTAATGCAATTGTAGCAATAAAATATAATCTTTAATAAAATGACTAATGCAATTTTAAAAAAGCTAAGCATGGAAACATTAAAAGCCTATATAATATAGTATGGCCTACTTGCCGTAAAAATGTAATATATGTATAAGTGCATATCTCAGATCACCATTTCTTAACAATTGTTTGACCCCTTGCATACATTTATGCATAAGGATAAGAAACGCCCATCTCCTTGGATAGTTTCAAAGTACCTGCATCTCAAAAGTTCTTATATTTATAAAAAGTGGTCTATAGAAATGGTTTTCAATTGTTAATTGTAATTTGACTTAAGTCTTGTTTTTTACAAATTATTATGCTAAAATTATTAATTTCAAACTTCAATTGATTATCTTGTTTTGATCTTAGGCTTTCTCCTGATGTGATGAGTTTTTTTTTATGTGTAATTCCTTGTGTATGGATTTTGGAAACAGAATTACTTGCAAGGCGTCAATCAAATTTTACTACTATGCCAGTTGTTAGTAGCAATAGTAGTCGCAATAGTTCAATTTTGACCACAGTTGCTTCAACACTAATACCAAGTAGCAATGGTGTAAGTTGCAGTTTAATGATTTAGGTTTTCAGTTAATTTCTTGATTAATTTTAAATTAATTTATAACTAAAGATGAATGCATTGGTTTTTCCAATTTATTTAGATCAAACCCCTTTTGCTGCTTTTGCTGTAGGAAGGTACTGACTAATACTTCAATAAGAGCTCAAAACCTAAAATTGTTGTCAGCCAGTCAGCTCAGTTTGAGACATAGTTTTGCAATTAATTTTTAAATATTAGTATTTAGTTTGAATTTAAGGTAATGCGGCCGTGCTTCTCATTTTTTTTCTTTCTGAACTCTCTCTGTTCTATCTGCATGATTAATGCTCGTTGTTGTGTTGCGTTTCCTTTTTATGCTTCATGGTACATTGCATATTACTTAATAATGTTACTAAGCATGAATAAAATATCATCATTGTCATCATTATCATCATCATCTTTAGTGCTATCTCCACAACTGCTAAACATTTCCAAGCATGTGGTCATTAGTGTGCATGTTACTCCTGTCAAAACAGCAGTGCATTGATAGAAGCTGACAAACTTAGACTAATACTTTTGATAATTTTTTTACCAATAAAAATGATAAATGATAATTAAGAAAGCAGTTTTATTTTTCTACTAAAATTGTCAAAAAACACCAAATTGCCATAAGTAAATTTTCTAATTAAGACAATACTATATACTGTATATATTAACATAAAAAATACAGTTTTTTCTTAACTTAAGTGCTGCCCCTATTAAATCTGATTTGTTTGTTTGAACTGGATATACATGATTCTAAAATTATTTGTTGGTATGAAATTAAAAATAAGGTTTTATATTTTAAGCATTTGTAATTCTGTCTATTTGCTGTTATTGTCATCATTAACACTTTTTTGAGCAGTTTTAGACTATAAGTTAAGGTGTTGTGGTTCTTGTTAGTTTTTATCATCATTGTTAATGAAAGATTTTTTTTCATTGTTTTATTTGGATTGTTTCACACCACCTGCAGCTTTTGAGTTTTAAGTTTTTAAAAATTGGTGTGCAAGACCAAAAAAAAATGGAACATCTTAATTTAGCAGATTTAAGATAAACTTTTTAATTTAAACTTAAATTATTAACATTCAACTCTTTAAGCTTTTATCCCTAGATTTAACTTACAAAACTGCTAATAGTGGGCGGCATGGTTGAGTGGTTAGAGTGCTGTGATTGTGATTGACATGGTTTCAGTTCAAAACCTACTTGCACTGTTTGGTTGTGTCCTTAGGAAAGACACCTAATGGCACTTTCCCCAGCTTGGTTGTTTTGTCAAGCAGTTCCAAATTTCAGTCATATATCTATAATAAAGCTAAAAAAATAAAAATATAAAATTTGAAGCAGACAATAATATCTTGGCATCTCCAGAAGCAGGTCAGGGTAATGGCTTTGTATTAATGCCTTCAGTGTTTTTCTGCAAGTCAGGAGAATAAATATAGAGATAAAATAAATAAAGTAAAAAGAAATATTACCTTGCAGCATTAGTTAGTTTAAATCTCAATGAAGGTACTTAAGAACAACTGTTTTTTTAACTTAATATTTTCAACATATAAATTCTAAATTTAATGTTTTAAGTGTTCTTTTAAAGAATTTTTTTCACATAAATTTTCATTTTCTTATGGCACTTTTTACAAGTTTGTGGTGCAATTGTTAGTCTTGTTTCAATACTCATAAAATTTATTAAGTGAATTAAAAATTGTTTTAACTTATAATATTGCCTTACTATTAAACCTAAAATCTTGAAAAAGATAACATTGTAGTCCAAAACATTGTTTTGCATGTATCTTAAGTTTTTTTGAAGGTATGTTTGGTGGTTTTAAGGTTCTAATTTTGAATTCGAAAGGTTTATTTTTGATGCATCAGTTTTCTGTCTTATCAAAAACTTATTTTGTGCTTTCATTTAAATTTTAAAGTTTTTATTTTTATCTCTATATTTATTTTCCTGACTTGCAGGAAAGCAATGGAGATGCTAATACATTGGGCAAGCAATAAAACCTGCTTTCAGAGACACCAAGTTGTTGCTCTCTGGTCAAAATTTTTTATTTTGGGTTTTTAGTTTTATAGAGATAGACTTAAATTCAGAACTGCTTGCCAAGACCACCAAGCTGAAGAAAGTGCTGTAAACTGTTTTTCTCAAAGAACCAACAGAATGGTGTTTGAAGGGTTTGAATCAGACTATGTTGATTACAATCCTAATCACCAGGCTGTGCTGCCAACAAAGTGCAATAAAGTAGGACCATGCTGATGCTGCCAAAAAAATAATATTAATGTGAACACAGATTTAGAAAAATGATATGCAATTTTTTTCAGTCCTCACTGATGGTAAAGTTCTCTAATAGAAATCATCTACTTATGCTTAAATGTTTAACATTGTAAGTGCCTTATGACAATTTATCTCATTAGTTTTGCGCAGAATGTCTTATGACATACATTTTATCAAATGTACATGCCATCGTTGCCATGCCAATGGACGATATTTTTATCTTTTTTTTTCAACATTTTTCATGCTTTATGCAATTTATCAAACTTTTACAAGGCACTATATGAGTAAGAAAAGGCAAGCTATTGGCTTGAAAGAGCTGCCAACTTAGTTCTATAGTCTGATTCTAATGAAAGCTTATTAGATAATGAGAATTGCTTTGATATATATTCATTCATCATCAGATAGTATTAATGGTAATAATAGTGATAAAAGCAGTGACCCAGATGTCTTTTGCAAAGAGTGTGAAGTACCACTGTGGCCAAAAACATATTTCTCTGCTTATCATTGTCATAAATCAATTTGAATGAGTTGTTTATCGCAATTAAATTTGTATACTTTTTATTCTGTAGTAACCATATATACAAGCCAAAATGAAAAAGAAATCTCATGGTAAACCTATAAACAACACTTATAAACCCATTAGATAGCCATGACATGCAAAAGTGCTTGGCACCAGCATGTTTGCATGTGTGAAATGTGTCTGGCATTTAAAGTGTTAATAAATAACTGTCCACTATTGTACTCATCAATAGTATTGCCTAAGTACTCTATTTTTTTTATTAAAAGTGCCCTTGTTTTTTTGAATGCACACAAATTTGCCATAAAAAAATGTAATATGCCCTTGAATACAGTGTGCATAAACAAAGTCATGTAGTTAAAATGTTTTGTAAATACTGTAAAAATAGTGCTCGTTGTCGTCGTCGTTTGAAGGGTATCCACTACAGGTCAGACACAAACAGGACTGGGGCCGAAGGTTTATCCTTTTACTACCCTAGACTGCTGAACTGCCTGGATCAGATGCTGGCAGTGATGTTATTAAGCCAGCATCGAGTTTTGTCATCCAAAACCATCAGACCTTGTGCTCCATGTGGTGCCCGATGTATAGGGCATGCTGTTAGTACATGGTCTGCAGTTTGCTCAGAGGTGCCACACTCGCAATTCGGTGAAGGAGCGAGACCCCATTTGTGCATGGACAAATGGAATTGCCCAACACCAGTTTGCAGGCGGTTGAGCTTAACCCAAGCTGCTCAGGGTAAGCCCATCCCAACAGGCCTGGCACCGGTCTTGGGCACAAAAGCACAGAGCCTGGAAGTATTTTCACAGTACTTCGTTTTCCATTTGTGATTTGTCCATTCAGAGGCGCAGATGCCAAGTCTGGCAAGGTTGTCCAAAAGATTCTGTGCACCTGGCACAAATGGGCATCTGGATCTTAGTCTCACTTGGCAATTATCTGAGGACCCACTTAAAATACCATGCAAGATATGATCAGGGTCCAGAGATCCACAGTAAGCCAAAAAGAATGTCGCTCCCATTCGGCAAAGCTCAGCTGGCTGGATGCCTGAAAGTACAGGTAGGTGGTTTGTTAGAGTGGGACGCAGGCATCCAGTAACTATGTGCAAGGTGTCATTCAAGACACTGTCAATGAGGCGAGTGTGAGCACTGCGACACCAGACTGGTGCACAGTACTCAACTGCTGAGTAGACTAGAGACAAGGTGGCTATGCGTAGTGTTTTAGCACCAGCTCCCCATCCCAAGCCCATGAGTCGCCTCAGCAGTGTGACGCGCAATGATAGTTTTTTGTGCAATGCCACTAAATGGTGATGAAACGTGAGCAATCTGTCCAGTTTTACCCCAAGGTAAGTAGGGGTTGGACAGAACGGTAAAAGTCTACCATTGTTGTAGACCTTTAGCTCACATTTGGCCTCTCGGTTATTTAAGTGAAAGGCTGTCGTCACCATCTTAGTGTGACTGAGCTTCAACCTCCAAGTCTGGAGATATGCTGACGGTGTGGACATGTCTTGGCTTAAAGTCCCCTCCAAGTCCTTCCAGTTTCCAGAAGAATGCAACAATGCTAGATCATCACCATAAGCAAACTTTCTGGAAATCATGGAAGGAAGATCATACATATAGATGTTAAATAGGAGGGGAGCCAAGACCAATCTCTGAGGAATGCCGTTTTTAAGACGGCATAGCCTGCTTTGCTTGCTCTCACCGGTGGTAAGGGTGAAACTTTGATTTCAGACAAGCTCCATGATCATTTTGACCATGTGCTTATCCGGAAGTAGTCTCAGCAGCTTGCAGGTAAGGCTACGGTGCCAGACAGTATCATAAGCAGCTGTCAGATTGATAAATACGGCCTTCTTTTTAGCCTCGAAAGAATCCTCGATGTTCTGGGTTAGCAGAACAACTTGATCTACAGTTGACTTCCTGCGTCAGAACCCAGCCTGGTTTTTAGGGAGCAGTGGATCGATTAATGGTTCAACACGGGCGTAGATAAGCCTCTCGAGGATCTTGTAGGGGACACAGAGCAGAGATATCGGTTGATAACTCTTTAGGTCCCCCACGGGCTTTTCTGGTTTGGGGATTGCGACCACAAGCGCTCTTCTCCAGATCAAACAGGAAGAAAGGAAGTCATGTAACCAGGACTTTAAAGCAGCTCCAGCATGGAGTATAAGCTCTGGGCAGATGGAATCAGGTCCTGGAGCTTTACCTGGTTTTAAATGTTGAAGGGCAGCAGTAAATTTTCTGTGTGAAAAATTGTCAGAGATATTTACTGTGTCTGGTGTTGTGGCCCTCCAAAGGTCAGACACTTCTTGAAAACAAGTCGAGATGACTTGCAGTCAACAGCCTCGTATTTCCCATTTCTAACCAGCTGAGATGCAATAGCATCGGCTGAAACGGGACAGTGACAAGGAGAATGTTGTGACCTACCAGTAAGGTTGTTCAAAATACTCCATGCTTTTCGACTAGAGTGTGAGAAGTCAATGCTCCGAACTGCTTCAGACCATCGATCCCTCCGCTTTCTGTCAAACTTGGCAAGCAGAGCTGTAGCAGCCAAACTTGAGTCGTCTTCCTGAGGAGACTGCAGAAAGGTTTTATAGAGGGATTCACACTCTGCATCCCAACACAGAATACAGCTGTTTCGATACCTGCATGGGATAGTCTTTTTGGCTACTTTCTTAATGATGTTACAGAAGTCCTGGTAAGTCGCATCCACATCAAGTGAATCAGGCGGCAACAAAGTCTTTTGTGAATTTATTCGTCAAAGCAATGTAGTGACTCCATTTAGCCTTGCGGAAGTTCCATCGCTTAACAGGCATGCTTGGCACTGCTATAGCAAACCTTGGTGGTGTAATAAGCGAGGGTCGATGTTGTGACCTGGGGAACTTGTCAAGGACACGTCTATCTGGTAAGCAACTGTTTGGACATATGCTAGCGAAAGCTAGATCTGGATTGGTGCCAGTGTTCCAGCGGCTGGAATAAAAACTGGCAGCGTCCTTGGCATTATATACAGTAGGAGGGCAAGACAATTAATACTTGCCCAGCCAGCCAAGCACTCACCATCTGGACTGTTGTTGTCATAACCCCAGTCAGCATGACGATGGTTAAAATCGCCAGCATACAGACAGGGGTGAGGAAACACTGGGAGATCCAGGATTTGCAATCACGTTGGTGGTGGTTTGTAGACGTTGACTATTTTATAGCCATCAACATCCACACACAACCACTCGATCTCCGATGTCGGTGGAGATTGGTCCAAAAGCATGTATCTCATTTGCTCATGGACAAACGTGGCAAGGCCATGCTTCCTGCTTAAAGAAGACCCAGCTAGTTGGTAGTTTGGAAGTACCAACTTCTCTGCATCAGTGCAGTGGGTCTCCTGCAGTAGAATGATGAGTGCCTCAGACTGCATAGCGAGATAATGAAGAACGTTCATCTTGCTTGCAGTGAGGCCTTCAATGTTCAGCTGAAGAATATTCGGTCTTTGGAACTTGTTGGCAATGTGCCCTGAAAAGGGCAGTTTTATCCTGTCATTGCCCCGTCCTGAAAAGGATGTTTGCCAATTAGCAGACCCATACTGAACATCGGAATGGGTGGATACTCTTCTGTTTTGGTAGGTTTGGTTTCGGTCTGTCATTTTTAAATCAATGAACAGACTTACTCACAGCCCAAGCTGCGTGAAAGCACCTAACCATCTGGACCAAATTCTATTAAAATAGTGCTGTGTACCTGCTTCATGAGCAATTTTATAACTTGTTCTGTATAAAAACACATTATTTTTGGATTTAAGACAAAAAAAATTTGTAAAACTTTTGTGTCGTTTTTCGTTGATCAGTAATAATTGGTTAATTATACTCAATCAACAAAATGCCTGGACTTTACATGGTAAAAAAGCAAATGTTGTATTGTAGTATGTTTCCTATTTTTACTATTTAAAATGCCTGAGGTCTCAAGTGATGGCCAAAAATTTAAAGCCCAAAATTTTAGCTCATGAAATCAAAAAGATGGAGCATGCAATGGTTGAAATTCAAACTTTAGCATTTTTAGTTTGTTTGCCTACCTTGAAAACCACTTGTTGTAAAGCAATAAAATTGCTATTAAAAAGTATAGAAGGGTTGACTTTCTTTAACTGTTTAAATCAGGGGTGTGCAACAACAGACTGACTGCAACGATGAGTGCAATGACATCAGATGACAAAACTGTCGCAGCTTTGATGTCTCCTTGTTTGCTCTCTTTAACTGGACTACCTACTTGTTTAGAATCATCATCTATTGAAGTGAAAATCAAGAACAAGCCTATCAATACACTTGTTGACTCAGGAGCATCTCATAGCCACATTGACTTGAAAGCGGCTGAATGGTTAAAACTCCCTGCTCCTACAGGAACAACAACTAAAGTCGCTTTAGCCAAACAAACAGCAACTTTTAAAACTCTGGGAAAAACTACTGTAGAACTTGAAGCTTTTGATAACCAACATCTTATGAAGCTTGGTGTCTGTAAAAATCTTTGTGCAGATTTAATTCTCGGACAAGACTTCATGAAAATGCATCGAAGAGTTGTTTTTGAGTTAAACAAATAAGGAAAAGATGTAGTCATTTCTTGACTGGTTTGTGGAGTTGCAGCAGCAAATATTCCACCTATGCATCTATTCAAAAACCTAGATCCCAGAGTAAAGCCTATTGCTACTAAATCAAAGCGGTTCAACCTAGAGGACCAAAAGTTTATTCAAAGTGAAATAAAGAAGCTCCTCAATGAAAACATTATAGAGCCATCCGTGTCTCCATGGTGGGCTCAAGTTCTGATTGCTGACGACGGCCAATACAAGAAAAGAATGGTCATCGATTACTCCAGAACAATAAATAAATTTACTTTTCTGGACGCTTTTCCTTTGCCTTGTATTAACGATCAAGTCAATATGATCGCAAATGGAAATGTTTAGTATGCTCGACCTCAAGTCGGCATACTACCACAATATGTGAGGGTGACTTTGAGTATACAGCTTTCAAAGCTGATGGACAGCTATTTCAATACACAAAACTTCCATTTGGTGTAATGAATGGAGTTTTGATGTTTCAATGAGTGATTCAAGGCATTATACAAAAACACAACCTTAAAGATACTTATGCATACTTGGGCAACGTGACCATTGCAGGGATTAATAAAGAAGATCACGATAGAAAGCTAAGCACTCTTCGAACTGCTGCTGAAAAAGAAAATCTAACTTTTAACAAAGACAAGTCAGTTATTGGAAAAACTGAAATTAACCTTCTGGGTTACCGTATATCACATGGGGTCATAAAGCCTGACCTAGAAAGATTGAAACCACTTGTCAATTTACAGCTGCCCACTTGTAAAAGTAATCTACAAAGATTTGTTGGAATGTTTGCTTATTATGCATGCTGGATTCCTCAATTTTTGGAACGCATATGACCACTCAATCTTGCAGTTAAATCAAACAAATTTTCTCTGTCTGAAACTGCAGTGCAAACGTTCAACTCCTTGAAGAAAACTCTTCTGCAGTGTTGTTTGTCTTATTTTTGCGATGGCATTCCTTTCCAGGTAGATTGCGACGCCTCTGAACACACAATAGTGGCAGCGTTAAGTCAAGGTGAAAGGCCTGTCATATTTATCTCAAGAACCTTATCTCAGAGTGAGAAATCTTATTCTGTTGTCGAAAAAGAAGCTCTTGCTATAATGAAAGCAGTCAGATGCTGGAGTCATTATCTTCATTGTAAACGGTTTGATCTTGTCATTGATCAATGTGCCTTATCGTTTATACTGAGCAAATCCCATAAAGGCAAAGTCAAGAACAATAAAATACAGTTGTGGAAAACCAAACTCAGTAGCTTCGATTATCGGATTTGCCATTGACCAGGAAAACTGAATGTTGTACCAGATGCTTTGTCTCAAACAGAAGTATCTGCCAGTCTATATCTATCATTTGATTTAAAAAACATTCATAAGCAGTTGGAGCATCCAGGCGTCATTCACATGACACATTTTGTGCGATCAAAAAATTTGCCTTTCTTAGTCGACATCAAATGTGTGTGCAACAAATGCTTCATTTGTGCCAAGCTAAAACCAAAGTTCTTCACTAGCTATAAACATACTCTCATCAAAGCTACATGACCGTGGGAAAGAATTAGTGTTGATTTCAAAGGTCCTGTATCAGGCACAAAGCCTTACATTCTTATTGTTGTTGACGAATACTCATGCTTCCCATTTGCTTTCCCCTGCAAAGACCAGTCAGCTACGACAATCATGAACTGCCTATCACAGCTGTTTGTTTTGTTTGGGTTGCCGATGTGCATGCACAGTGATCACGGAGCCGGTTTTATGGCAAAAGAATTTAAGGAATATCTAACAATACAAAGAATATCTACTAGCAACAGTACGCCCTATCATCCAACTGGAAATTCCCAAGTGGAAAGAACAAATAAAACTGTGCAACTCATGTTAACCGATCGAAAACTGCCTTAAGATGCGTGGCAATCAATTTTACGCGAAGCTTTGCATGCTGTAAGATCATTGTTGTATACAACTACAAACACCATGCCCCATGAAAGATTCCTTGGATTTGAGCAAAGATCAATGCTGGGCAAAAGCTTACCTGTGTGGCTTCTGCAACCAGGGACTGTATTACTGTGGTGGTTCATTTGAAGCAAAGACGATTCTTTGCTTGAGGAAGTAGAGCTACTTTGTGCCAATCCCAGCTTCGCTCAAGTTCAATTTCCTTCCGGCTGAGAGAGTTCCGTATCTACCAACTATTTAGCACCAATGCCCACCAATGTATTAACGTCTAATGCCTCCACAAGACTAACCAAACTTCCTCAATTGCAATCTGACTCTCCTGAACTGCCTCAATTGCAGCAAACCAAAGAAGCATCTGAGCTTAAATATAATGAATCCAATGTCCAAAAATGGAGGATGAGAATTTAAATACCGAAGAGAACAACAATCAACCTTTGCAACAATCTTCATGCATCCATAAACTTCCCAAAAGATATGGGGACTTATTACTCATTAATTTCACCACTACTTGCGATTTTTACAGTGTTAGTATAAATTTTTCTTAGTTGGGAGGAATGTCGTAAGATTATGTCTCGATAAAGATTTGAACTTGTTAATCTTTATTGTTTACTTCTGTAATAAACGCCTGTTTAAACTTAAAATGTGCAGTGCTTTAATTTCTCGGTTTTACTGTCTTGTTTGTTTAAATTGCGATGTTTCGTTTGTTTAAACTGCAATAAATAGTAACTGCAGAGTAAGCTACTAGCTGCCATACTATTATTAACCATTAAGGCCTGTTTCCACTATGAGCTTGGAAAAGAGCAGAGCGTGAAAAAGAGCATTCTTTGTTTCTTTTATTGATCTTTGATTAAAGTGAGCACAAAAAAAACCAATAACACAAACAAAGAATGCTCTTTTCCACACTCATAGTGGAAATGGGCCTTTAAGTTGATTTTATATTTTGCTTATTCGTTAATGTGTTCTTATTTAATGCATTTTGTTTTATTTTAAAATCTGATTTATGGTAGTGAATTTAGTTTAATAAAGCCAACTATTAATTAGTCAATTTTTGGTATCTCATCACAGTGATATTTGGCATTATCTCTTTCTTACTCACAATTATTAATTGTGCTATAAAGAATGCATAAGACTTTAGAATTAGGCCCATTGCGACGTTTTGTATTATCTTTTTCTTACTCCAGCTTAAATCAAATAAGTTCATTTAACAAAGATTAATTGTGCTCTAAAGAGAACAAATAGTTAAATAGGGAAAGAGACAAAACGTAGTATTTAAGTAAATTTTTTGCATTAATTTAATGGAGAAGTTTATCATGAAAAAAAGAAAGGTAAGCAATAATCATCAAAGGGCAGTTGCAGTTGTTGAAAGTGAAAGTACTAGTAATAGTACATTTGAAAAAAAGAAAAATCACCTGTAATGCAATAGTTATTTAAATATTGGCTTTACTTGTGGTGACAAAGCACAACCTGTACCAGGTTGTCTTATCTGTCATGCGAAATTGTCAAATGAAGCTATGGTGCCAAGTAAATATAGTAGACACTTTTTAAGGAAGCACAGACACCTTTCTGACAAACTGGCAAGTTATTTCAAAAGACTTTTGGATGAGCAAAAACAACAAAGTCGGATATTTATCAAGTCTTTTCAAGTTTCTATGAAATGTCAACAGGCCAGCTATTTGGTAGCAGAAATAACAGCTAAAAATTCAAAGCCTCAAATGAAAGTGGAGAAAGTTATTTTTCCTGCTGGTAGTGCAATAGTGAAAATACTGTTTGGGGCTGAAGCTGTCTAGAAAAAATAGAACAAATTTCTTTGTCAAATGATACCATTTGCAGGTGTATTTTTGATATATCAACAAATATATAAGATACTGTAATTTTTTTAGTACAGCAAAGCAAAATGTTTACATTGACAAATCAACTGACATCAGTGGGAAAGCTAAACTAATAGCTTTTATCCAGTTTGTCAATAATAAAAAGATATCTCAGCAATTTTTATGTTGTAAGGAACTTAAAGAAAGAACGACTGGTCAAGATATTTTTGATATTTTAAGTAAGTATTTGGAAGAAAGTGGATTAACATAAAAAGAATATGTAAGAGTTTGTACAGATGGAGCTCTTTCATTGGTTAAGTCAATCAAAGGATTTGTCTCACTTGTAAAAAAGGTTAATAGTGCAATCATATGAACCCACTGTTTTCATTATCGTGAAATGCTTATTGGAAAAATAGTAAACTCAGATTTAAAGCAAGTGCTAAAAAAGTTATACAAATGGTAAACTACATCAAGGCTAGACCACTTACATCACGATTATTTGCCAAGATTTGCAAAGAAATGGAAGCAAGTTATGAAAATCTTCTGCTACATACTGAGACAAGATGGCTTTTATGTTGGAAAGCATTGTCACGAGTAGATGAGCTGAAGGAAAAAATGTTAGATTCTTGAAAAACAAGGAGAATTTTATGATTTGCTTTGCGATGATAGCTGGGAGTCCAAATTAGCCTATTTGGTAGACATCTTTGACCACTTAAATAAGACAAATTTCAATATGCAAGGCAAGAATGAAAATCTCTTTTCTTCAACTGACAAAATGAGAGCTCTGCAAAAAAAATTAAAAATGTGGTCATTTTAAGTACAGAAAGGAACGTTTATCAGTTTTGTCATTTCTCTAAAACAAATAACAAAGAAATAGTTCCATCGGTTATTCAGCATCTCAAGTCTTTGCAATTATTTTGAACTATTTATTGGAACTATTTTGCAACAGTGTCCACTAAAAATTATATATGGGTAAAAATCCATTTTTACCCCTGGATATCTATTGCATTTTGAATCTCAAAAAAGAAGAACTTATTGACATTCATAATAACAGAAAGATTAAGCTCTTGCACAGCAATATGGCTCTGAATAATTTTTGGATTAAAATTCAAAATGAATATCTTAACATGGAGAAAAGGCATCAGTTATTTTACTCCAATTTTCCATGATGTATCTATGCAAAACTGGATTTTCCATTTTAGCAAATCTAAATACAAGAAAAGGAGAAAGGCTACTTGTTGTTGAAGAAGAAATGTGAGTAGCTATATCAAATGTGTGCCCAGATATTGAGAGGATCTGCACTAAAATCAAGCACAAATTTCGCATTGACTTTTTTGAATAAAATAAACATAAATAAACCAATTTTATGATACTTGTATTTAGTATTTTATTTAACCTTTATTAATCAAAATTGCTTTCAATGTCATATTTTGATTCAAACTTTACTCTTAAAATTCATTCTGTTAGAATTGAAAACTCTTGAGGTTAGACTGGGGTGCCACAAAACCTTTTTGGTGGTTGCAGGGTGCCAAAAACCAAAAAAGGTTAACAACCACTTCTTTAGACCTTCCATTGTTTCACTCATCAGTAATAAGGCATCTGCATACAAAACCTTTTTCATTAAGCCTTCTCTTGCATTCTCTATCACAACATCCACAATAATTGCAAACAACAAAGGTGACAAAACAGATCCCTGATGTACACCAATCACTACATAAAATTCTTTGGAGAATTCATTTCCAACTTTAACTTATGTCTTTGAGCCCTCATACAAACTCATCATTGCTTTCAACAAGATCTCTGGTAGTTCTTTCTCAGTGTCCATTGCATTACTCTTCTTGGAACTCTGTCAAAGGCTTTTTTTAAATCCATGAAACACATGTACATCTTTTTATCCTTCTCCCTGTATCCCTCTTGCATTCTTCTCATAAAAAAAACATCTGTCATCCTTTTTCTTGGCATAAAGCCAAATTGCATATCATCAACCTCTTCTAATGCTCTTATCCTTTTCTCTAATACTCTTTCAACAATCTTTATCCAACACCAATGCTCTTATCCTTTTCTCTAATACCCTTTCAACAATTTTTATTCCATGTTATTCTCTATATGCACAGCACATCTCCTTTTCCCTTGTGGATTGGCACCATCACACTAGTCTTCCAATCTTTGGACATTTTGTTTCATCATCATATCAATTCTAACTTTCCCATTTGCATTTATCATTTCCATGCTCACCTCTAAAAGTCCAGATGCTTTCCCTAATTTCGTTTTGTTGCATTATTTGTTTCCTCTAAGGAAATCTCTTTCAGTGGACTTTCCACTACATCAATCTCATTCTTTTGATCTCGTACATTCTTTTTCTTTTGCATATGTTCTTTCCACACTCTTTTTTGATCTTTCTTTCTGAAAACAAATCTGCTATTTATTCCTCTCCAACATTGTCCACCATTTACATCTTGTCCTTTATTAAAAACTTCACCAGCTTAAACACATTTGGTTTGTCAGTAAATCATTCATTTCTTGCTCAGCCTCTCTCCTCATTACTCTACTGACAATTTTTCTTGTTTGATTTCTTTCTTGTAATTATATTTATTCTCCTCCCATTGGATCTTGCACATCTCTCTAAATGCATTCTCTTTTCTCGTTATTGCTTTTTGCACTTCCTCATTCTACCACCATATGCTTCCTCACTCTCTCTCTCTTTTGTTTTCTCTTTCCACAAATTTCTTCACAAGCCTCCAAAACTTCATCCTTAAATGAACCTCACAAATCTTTTGCTTTGGTATTAACTTATTCTATCACTTTGTTCTTTAATTTTCCCTTGTTTTTTTCTTTTAATTTCCATACCTTCCAATTCATGTTCTGTTTCATTTTTATGCACCTAAACTGATTCTTCTTCTTCACATCAACAACCACTAACCTGTGTTGCAGTACCCAAGAAATCACCTTGACATCTTTCAAAAATATTCTGCTTGGTTTTTCCATCCAAACAAAATCAATCTCAGTTTCATTACTATCTGAACTGTAAGTTACCTTCCTTTTCTCCTTCTTCTTAAACCATGTATTTGCCACACATAAATCTTTCTAATCATAAAATTCCAACAGCATTCTACCTTTCAAATTTCGCTTCCCAATTCAATTTCCTCCAAATTGTACACCCTCAAATTAATCCACCTTTTTTCCAACATACCATTAAAGTCTCCTCAATTACAATTACAAGACAGAAAAATTCTATTAATATTAATTTTAGCATTCAAATAATTAATCCATTTCACACTAATCCAATACAGTCTTATTTGGTTGTTTTACAAATATAACCATAAAACACTCTGTAATCTCAGGTTTACCTAATGGATTAATTATTTGAATTAATAAATGTATGGAGAAATGCTTCACAAATTTTTACTCATAGTTAAGGGGTTAAACATTATACCAGAGATTGTTCTTGTTTTCTGGACCTCAAAGTTCAGATTAAATTTGAAAAAATTCAATGGGCAAATACATAGACAAAGAGAAATTTTGAGATTGGACAGAGGGCCAAAGATAGAGACTGCAATAGAGGCAGAAAACATTTCGAGAGTGTGGCAGCAGTGGCCAAAATGAATGGCAGTGTTAAATTTATAAATTGTGTAATGTAGAATTGCTTAATCTGTATTTTTTTAATGTTAGAAGCTGGGCTGATAATTAATTATAATAAATCAAACTTTTTGAAAGAATGCAAAGCATTTGTGAACAAAATTGCATCCTTCTTGATTTTATTTTTTTTATTTAAAAAAATAAAAAAAATAAAATCAAGAAGGATGCAATTTTGTTCACAAATGCTTTGCATTCTTTCAAAAAGTTTGATTTATTATAATTAATTATCAGCCCAGCTTCTAACATTAAAAAAATACAGATTAAGCAATTCTACATTACACAATTTATAAATTTAACACTGCCATTCATTTTGGCCACTGCTGCCACACTCTCAAAATGTTTTCTGCCTCTATTGCAGTCTCTATCTTTGGCCCTCTGTCCAATCTCAAAATTTCTCTTTGTCTATGTATTTGACAAGCGGTTTTTCTGTATTTGACTTGATTTTTCTAGACAAGCGGCCATTTAGCATTTAATTCAATGTTCAGCTTAACATATCACACTATTTTTTTTTTGGTAAATAAGCACCCTTTAGCAAGTTAGCTGTTTTCTTTTTTCTCACAAAAATAAAGTTGCTGGCTTTAGCTGAAAATAAATGGGATAGTAGAAAACACTGGTCAAGATTATTGATAGATTGTAGTCATGCAAATTTTTCAGCCTTGAATTTTTAAAAAAAGTAAAAGTATCACGAAAAACAGAAAAAGTAAAGCAGACTAAAATACTAGCTAACGAAAAGTTCTTCTACTATTAAAAATAATGCCAAAGATACCCCCCTAATCAAAAATCAAAAGAGAAGATTAATTAGGTATGTTACAAAACACTTAGTTTTTTAAAAACAGGACTGGAAAGTTAAATAAAGAATGACTAAGAGTTAAAAGAGATATAACATTAATACATGACATCTAAAAGTGAAATAAGTTGTTAACAGTTAAAAAAAAAAGTTAAGATCATGAAGAATGAAAAAAATTTGGAACTTTGCCTTTCATTAGTTAACAATAACAATAGTCTATTTTTTGTAAATCCTGTACATTGCTGATTAAAGTTTTTGTATTTCCAAATTCTGCAACCTCTGTGGTTTTTTTCTAGTTAAATCAAATTAATTTTCATTAAAAAATCTGGTCTTTAAGAAGTAATTCAAATTACATTTCATATTGCAAGAAGTTACATTGCCATTATGTTAGTTATTTCTTGCAAAAAGGGAATGCAACAGTTATTGTGTTAAATGGAGGTTGTCATAGAATATCTGAAAAAAATCATAAAATGTTTGATATGAACCAGATAAAATAAGGCAAGAGTGGAAGTGAGGCAGCAACCAACAACTAACTCTGTCCAGCAGGGAAAACACATCTTATCCCTTAAAAAGAATCATGATGATAATGATTGCAAGAAATAACATGTTTTACACTTTATTGTAATTTTTTTATTTAAAAACTGAACAGATAACCATTGTTAGTAGTATTACTTGATAAAACTTAACATCATAAATATGTTTTTAGCATAAAAGTAACTAAATTAAATGTTTAATCAACTTTTTACCTCTGTTTAAATGTTTTTCTAGTTTATCTTTCTAGCAAAATTTTTGCTTATTTTGAGTAATCGCCAAAAATTTTCTTTAAAATTTAAAACTACAAACACTTTAAATTGTTAGCATCAAAATTGGTATAATTGTCAATTTTTTTAAAGGTTTTTGACACAATAATATATTATTTAAATTCTGCAACTGATGAAGGATGGACACTTGGGCTAGAACAATCTTTAATTTTTGTTCTTGTTTTGTCTAAATGGATTGCACCTATAGGAACAATATCTCTTGATGCCCTTTCTCAACTACTGTTGGTCTACATCACTTCTGGTGTTGATATTGTTGAACTGTTTGGAGCATTTGAGGATAGAAGGGTAAAATATTTTTAGATAAATGTTCAATTCACAAATTTTCAATTTGTAATATCTCATTTTAGTTTGAAAAAAGCACTTAATGGCATTAAAGTATAAAGTTTACGATTGTTAAAGTTACTAAAATGCACTCTTTTGGATAATTAAATGTTTTTTATTTGTTGCCAAGTGAAAGTGAAAAGGGCACATTTTTCTATGATAAATGATATTGCATTTTTGATTAATAGGTTTTTAAGAAATATCTTTTTTGGAAAAATGTTTACTGCCAATTTATTTAAAGTTTGATAACCCTAAGAGAGTGTTGCCAAAATCATTTTGTAAAAGTACCACAATATGGCACAAGTAAATTTGTAATTTGTTTATTTGTAATCATATTATATATCAAGTAAGTTTATTTGTAATCATATTAGCTTGTTACAGATGGCCCTGATCACAATAAAAATCTTTAACCATAAAAAACACCTAATAAGGACAAATAAAAAACACCTAATAAGGACGAAACAGGTCTGTCGGCACTTGCTTGTTGATTGACTTGACCATTCTTACTATATGTTTGTAATAAAAATCTTTGTTGGAATAAGCATAAGAAATTTGCAAAAGTAAAGATTAAAAAAGTTTGACTCTAAGCTTTTTACCACTTCAAATTGTAGCAAAGTTGGTCAATTGAGTGTTATTCTTAAAAAAATTGCAAAACTCATAACAATAACATCAAGTAACAAAAATATCAAAAAATGTCTGGTCTTGAGACCAATTTAAAAGACATGAAATCGAGATCACATGATCGATCGGATATGATATGATATAACTAAAGATCGAGATAGCAAAAAATCGATCTCGAGAACTTTATCACTGGCTAATACCCCCCCGTACTCTTGCTTCAACAAGAAAGTCAGCTTCAGTTTTATGTTGATCGACTAATCATTTATTCAAATAGACTCTAAAGCAGTGTTGTAGGCGCTTGGGCCGTCGCCATTTAAATTGTTTTTTTAAAAAATACAAGCATTGATTTTTATTTAGTAATACTAAACAAAAAAAAAATTATTATACACAGAAAATTAAATTTAAGAAACAGCCATTAGTAATTAACAGCTGTTTTGAAACAAAAAATTTAAAAAATTGAGAAAAATTCAAAAACCTTTTTTTGTCTTACCCTAAATTTTAGACCAATTTTCTTCTCACCCGTAATATTATAGAAAATCAAGGTTTGAGCAAACGTCAAAAAATTTGGGCAAAACTCTATTGCTCCCCAAATTTCCTTAGGGCTGGTATGCTTAGCCGGCAGGAAATACTAAATAAAACCCACACTTTAGGGAAGTATTTAAAAACTTTTTTGATAAAATATCTCTTAAAAGCAAATGTCTTATTTAAAGCTCTTTTGTTAATTAAAAGGTTGTTTTGAAAAACTTGAACGTTTTCGTCTGGCTCTCTTCAGAAGGTTTCGCTTGAATGAATTGCAAAACTGAATTTCGAATTTCAAAAGTTTTAAGACTGATTCTGATTGGCTAAAAATTAAGGTTAGTAGTAGTTATCATAATAATTCAAAAGTATTTAATAAATAAAACCAGCGTAAAAAATTTCGGCAAAAAAAAGAAACAAAATTATGCAAGTTTTGTGTTGGAATTTGGAACTAAAAAAGAAAGTTTTTTACAATTATACTAACAATTTATGTTTGTAAACAAACACTTTCTGTCTACACAAATTAGGTTTTCGAAGAGTGATGAAAATTGATTCTAAGACTGATAAATGGAAATCGGATCGTGCTTTAGAAAGAATAAAAAATTGATTTTCCTTACAATGAGATCCACATTTTTGGTTATGTAATAAACGGTTTCCAATCGCTGAGTCATCGTGCGGTATTAAATTAGCTAGTTTTCCTGTTCGTTCTGGTTGTTTACGTTCTTGACTGGTTCAGTTTCGAATAGACTTCGACACATGCTGGCGGATTCTGTCCTGCAAATGTTGAGACGTTCGACCCACGCACCGACTATAACGAGCATCTCTGACGAAACGTGGTTTTATTTATTAAATACTTTTGAATTATTATGATAACTATTGCTAACCTTAATTTTTAGCCAATCAGAATCAGTCTTAAAACTTTTGAAATACGAAATTCTGTTCTGCAATTCATTCTAGCGAAACCTTGTGAAGAGAGCTAGACGAAAACGTTCGAATTTTTCAAAACAGCCTTTTTTAAGGCTACTTAATTAACAAAAGAGTTTTAATGAAACATTTACTTTAGGGGAGGTTTAGCACTTAATTTGAGCTATAGTTACTCTAAATTAAAAGTTAGTGTATCAGTGGTCTGCCAAACCCATCCATCTATTATCTGTCCATGTATCGTTGAATGTCCATGGATGAATTTACCAACAAAAAACGAAATTGGGAGGTCAAAATATTTTTTTTATCTCTATCGCGTTCAGGATATCTGCTGTGTGTCGACTATGGTCATTCAGCCTGATGCTTTCACAAAGGGTTCAACAACTAATTCTTATTTTGGTTGTTTCTTTTGATAAATATCCGCTAGGAATGAATCCATTGGTTTCTGGAAAAAGTTCAGACAATGAAAAAACAATTTAGATTTATTTAAAAAATTTTCAGGATTTGCTATCAAGCATAATATAATAATAGATGGGAGAAAGACAATAAAATACGAGACGCGATCAGAATGAGAAATCTCGCGTCGCGATTAGATACGAGAGAAAAGTAAAAACAAGAGAGTGTCGAGTAAGATAAAATCCCAATTATTCTTAAAGTATTGGTGACAACAACAACAGCAGCAAGCTCATTAGAACGAAACTTTTGTACTTAATAGAATTTGCGACATCTATTTTAAGGAAGAAGTTGGATATCTTTTATGAAATAAAGTGCTTTTAAATTAAGTTACTGAATATTATTTGGATGCTATTATCAAACAATACTTTATAATTGCTTGTTGAAATACTTTAACTGATTACAAGATTTTAAAGTTCATTTTAAATAAGTTTATATTGATTTCTTAAAGATTGTTGTCAAACGAATTCTATCTCATTAAGCTCTATTTTTGTTTTTTCTTAGGTTAGACAATCGTACGGACTTGTGATTGCCACTTTGATCTTGTGGTCTTGGAGCCTACTTCAATTTACACTGCATTTGACAGCAACCAAAAATCCACCTATACTAGATGAGGATATTGATAAGATGGTTGCACTTGTTAACTTTTTCAAGTATGTAAATCCTGAAGAAGCTGCCGTCAGCAAATCTGCATGGCTACAAATTAGCGAAGAAATTAATAAAGGCAATTTACGTGTCAGTAGAGTTCAAGAGAAACGTGGAAGGAAAAGGAGAGAAACTCTTACACCTAAAAGCGTTGAGCAGCAATTTCAACTGCTTCCTAATGCACCAAATCGCAGCACTTTGTTTGCTCCTACTTCACAAGAACTTTCTTCTGGAAAGTCTGCAAATACTCTTCAAACACCCAATCCTCATCCTTCAGGAGTTAGTAGAAGTTGTTTTTTGAACCATAAAATAACTAGCAGATTTTCTGATGACCACTATTGTTTTGGTGTAGATGCTGAAAGTTGTTTTGTATCACCGTTTCCAAGTGCCATAGGTAACCCGTTTCATCAATGGGGACAATCAACCTCCAACGTAAATCAGCAGCAACAAGCTCAATTAAATAAACCTTTAACAGGGTTCTCAACAGCAACTCCGACCAGAGAAAATAAACACCTAAGTCCACGTGATGCTCATCGGAAAACATCTAATAAAAATTCTACTTCAGCCAACTCCAGTTCTAGCTATGAAACATACTCAAAGAGTTCTTTGTCTTCAGATGATTATGAAGAGGAAACTATTCAAATTGAACTTCCAGGCTCTTACAAAAAAGGACCCGGCTATGTTCTTGTCATGCCTGCTAAAGCTTCTGCAGATTCAACTTTCTTAGGTGGCTTTCAGTTGCTTCGACAAGATGGCACTGCCATTGATCCGAATGAAGTTAAGCAAGTGGAACCAGAAGAAGAAGCTTCTGCCTTAAGCGATTGGTTTTCTTGTTTGGGAAAAAGACGTTTTGATTGTTTTTGCTTCTACAACGAAATTTGGGGTTTGATTGCCAATTTGATTTTTCAAGACGTACCATTTCTGATAATGAGATTGACAATATTGTTGTATTATCAAATCGTAACTCGTCTTATTATACTTTTTTTGTTTAAAAATTTCTTTGTTATTGTGTTAAATCTTAACAGAATAAGAGCCATTATCAGAACAGAACGACAGCCCTGGCTTGAATTTACTCAAAAACTTCATGCGCAAGATGAAAAAAAACAAGAAAAAGAATAAGTGGCCCAATCTACGTCATACCTGGTGCTATTCTGCAAATTTTATCAGCTTAACTTCTACCTGTCAAGAGAGCTATGTCTACAAAATTGCGCGTTTTTAATTTTATATACGTTGCAATTATTCGCAATTTTTTTCCAAAAAAACGTAACAGAAACTATTAGCCTATCAAACCAAAGAAGTAATAAAAAAGTGTGAAATAGTAAATAAACATGACTTTCATTATATGCTTTTCTTATCAAGTATATATAAACAACGTTTTAAATGGACCATTTATTACTTGCTTACATATTTCTTCATTGTCCAAATCCAGCTTTATCGGAACCCAGTCAGCTATATACTTCTTGATTTGTCAAACTTTTCTGATTACTATTTTGGTAACTAGGTCTCACGTGAATTTTGTTAACGAAAATATTTAAACGAATTTCAAAATCTTCTTGCTATTTGTTCGCGTTTTCTTATCATTAATAAAGAAAATAACTCGCGATCGGCTTTTTACCGTTGTACATAACGTGTAGCCTGATACAGCAAACATTCTTCTGTTGTAATTGACTGGAAGGTTATCGAGCAATCCTGTTTTATTGCTTCTCACCTATTTTATTGCAGAAGAACAATTTCTAAAGATATATTTAAAAATTCAATTTAACCACTACATTATGATGCCAACAATAATCTAGTCAGTAAAACTTTTAAAAACAATTGGTTAGATTTGTATGCACGATTTTGTTCAATTTGCACACCTAATTAAATTTACAAAGGTGCCTTTTAAATTTAGTTGATCAAATAAATCAAAACAATATCATCTTTATAATAGTACTGGTCGATCTACGGTTGAGTAGCAGAAGCTTTATATCAACAAAAAAATTTTTCTATTTCAGAATCCATTAAATCCCATCATAGATTTTATAAATAATTTCGGAAATTAATATTGAAATATTTGATACTCATTGTTATTCAGATATATAAAGATTCGTCAATTACGTATTTTTATGTTGATTGAGTTGCAAGCAAAAAGAAAAGTTTTGATTGATATTTTAAAAATTCTCGATTCTTATTAATCATTGTAACTTTTATCTCATAAAAATTTTATCTATCTTTAACTAGGGAAAAATTTTTGTCGAGAAATCATTAATCAAACCAGAAATGTTTTTACGAGATCTGAAGATGTTTAGGCTACATTTTTCAGTTTAGGTAATTTTTTAAGGGTATAAAACCGCAAAAAACAATAAATTTGCAAAAAAATTTTTATAGGTTTTCCCCAAGTTGGACTGTTTCCAGTTTTATAGATTATTATTTTTTCTTAAACTGATTTAGATGTGCATTTTCATTTGACGAGTACGTGTTCTAGGTACAATTTTATTGAAATACGTTAAATAAAAATTGTAAGTGAATAACTATTGAAGTTTGTTAACAAGGTTACAGGCTAATTTTATCATTTTGACACAAGAATTTATTGTGTACCATATGCAAAATATCATTTATTTCTTGAAATTTTAATCGTGACTTATGAGAAGACACAAGTAATACATATGTGGCAAGTGGTGATGACTAATGCTGGTCTTTTTAAAATAAAGTATAGTACCCTGACAAAAGCATAACATTGGAAAAATTTTCAAAGAAACTGAGTAAAATATGAAATCTTGGTTGTACTTTTTCTTAGCATACTATTTGCTTTCTGACAAACAAAAGTAATTATGAATTGGTCTTCGTCAACAAATAGGGGAGAGTGGGGTACAGTGAATCACAAAAGTTAATTTTTGCATTTATTGAAATATGGGGTAACATAGAAACACCAAACTTTGGTAATCCAAACTAATTGGTCTAAGCTACATTTCACACTAATAAAAAGTTTTTGCGATTTTTGATCATTGAGTTATTTTATATTAAAGGTGAGCAGAAAATTGATTCACTGTGTACAGGTACCGGTACACAGTGAATATAGTACAAGTACACAATGAATCAAGACAACAATTGGCCTATTAACATAATTACTTTTTTCTGAAATAAGACTGGTCTTTTATTTTACAAACTAGAGTTATTAATTCAGCTGTGAAGATTAATTTTAAAGCTTAATCATTAAGGTGTTAAATAAAATAGACTACTAAAAAAATGGCTAAATACCAGTGAATTAATGCACAAAGCCTGCACAACTCGCATCAAAAAAACTTTAGAAAGTAGAAACGCAACAAAATTAATGAAATTCATTTACATAAAATAAGTTGCTTAGTTTAAAACATACGATGAGACATTTGCTTAACACAAGAAATTTTTATATGCAGTAAGTCTACTGAAAATAATAGTTGTCTCCTTGCCCTTAAAAGTTTCTTCAAAAGCTTGTGGACTTGGCAGTTAAGAACCACATCGCTTTTTGCTACATCATATCTGCCACATTAGGAAACGTAAAGCAACCCCTATACGACTTTCCTAAAAATTTTACTTTGTATTCCACATCAACGCTAGTGATTACATCAACATACATTGCGATTCGCCATTTTTCCGTAAAAAATTTGCATAGCACTAAATCACTAGTTTGTAGCTCCTTTGTATTGTAATCATTGGCATCGAAATCCTCAGAAAAACTTATATCCGATTCATCAAAGCATGTTGCAACATCAGAGTCGTCCTCACTGCTGCTTCATGAACATTGAATAATCTTTTTCTTGCACTTTTTAGATTCAACTTCCTTTTCCTTTTTTTTCGGTAAGCATTTTTTCCACCACAATAGCTTCTTTCACTGGTGTGTCGGTTAAAATTTGAATTTTTCTTCTTTTCTTTGCACAGGACGATTTCTTGCTTTGTTGTGTGCACTGAAGTAGTGGTGAGACCGTCTCCGGAGTAATAGTAGCAGCAGATATTGACAAAAACGTAGATGCATTTTTGATTCCGATGCTGGTAGACAATGGAGATTAATGGATTAATAGTCTTCTGTCTCACTGCATGGTTGTATCGCAATCATTGGTGCTACAGTGGGACCTGTCCGAGACAAATGAGGACAAAAATTTATCTTCTCCAAATCCATCTCTATTAAACGGCCATATGCCACTGGCAGCAAATCCTGATCTAATAGTCCTGGGTGTTAATGCTTGCTCGTCTGCTTTGCCAACTAGCTCTGCCACATCATAAATGGTGATAGTCTTACCAGGATGCCTAAACATAAAAGCATTTGCAGCTTGATTATAAAACGTTTTGAAAGGACCATATATCGATCGATCAAGGGGTTGAAGCTTGTGGCTACAATGTGGTGGAAGCGTAAGAAGAGTAACACCATTCTCTTTGGCAAGATCTATTGTTTCTATTCTGATATGGCTATCATGGTTATCCAAAATTAATATGGCTGGGCGATCTTTTGAGCATTTTGTGTGTTTAATAAAATGCTTTAAAAATTCTGTAAAGCATGCAGCAAACATCCATCTAGACGGATTTGCTACACCAATCGAATCTGGAGCAGCACCCTTCATCATGTGATCTCTCAATTTTACTCGGGGAAAGACAAGCATTGGTGGAACAGAATTACCAGCTGCATTAACTGCATACAATACGGTAACCAAAGTCCCTCTTTCACCAGATGTCAGCTTTCCAACTTGCTTTTCATTCGACAAGCAATCACTTTGGCCTTTCTTACCGACTGCACAGTCGTACAGCCATTTTTATCTGTATCATATATGTCCGACAGACTGTAGATAGCCCTTTTCAGACACTCATCTAATCTATCAAAAAAAGAGGACACGTTAATCTTGTTTAACGAAGTTGCCCTTGCAAGACTGGTTGCCTCTGGCTTCCGTAAAGAAAGTTCAGGAAATCTCTTAAAAACTAGAAAGCCAATCTTTCCCTGCAGATTTGTTCTTTTCCCAATTCGATGGGAAGAATTTATTTACTTTTATTGCAAATTGATATGCTAATTTCCGAGCAGATTTTGCAGATAAACCGTGATGAATTTTTGATGCTTTTATAAAGTAGTCCTTCAACATAGTCTCTTCAGCATCCGAAAATACTTTCCGGGAATTGTATCTTGGTTCAAAAGCAACATCGGTAGAATGCTCGAAAAATTTATACTTGTATAAATAGCGCCAAAATGTTGTAAATGGTATGGCATATTCTTCAGATACATTGCGAATTGATGCTTTATTTTCAATACTTTGTTCTACAGCTTCTTTTGTCAATCCCAAAGGAGTAGCACTAATTTTTCTTGACTTATTTTTAGCTCTAGGCATTTTTAATATTTGTTTATAAACGTACAGTATCAAAAAAATAAAGTACTAGAACCCAATTTATTTAATCATAAAATCCGGTACACAGTGAATCACTTGCGTCACTGATCCATTGAGGCATGATCCACTATGTACTATAGCCGGTCTATAAGCAAAAGTAATAAAAGCATGCCGTTCTACAGCAAACTTTGCTTCACATTTTATTAATATTTATCCCCATAAAAAAGTTCTTATTTTTCATAAATACAGTTTGCCTGAGTTTAACCTTGCGCTAAAATATAATCAAAAGTGATAACTAACATTTTTTAACTTTTTACCACCAATATTAGTTATTTCTTTCCTGAAAAGTAGTTTTAACTCTGTGCTACCTGGAAGTTTGTTTGTGAAAAGAAAGCTTTACAGTGAAAAGATAGTATGAAATAAATGAAAATATATGAAATATTTTTCAATTTAGATTGGGTGATTCACTGTGTACCTACCTTGATTCACTGTACCCCACTCTCCCCTATAGACCCTGTGATTTATCCAACAGATGTGAGAATTGCTGTTGAAGTAGGTCGGTCTCTATAGACGGTAAAGATTTAAAGATTTATATACTGTAGAACCACTGGGTACCAAATTAAATAATTTTAAAAACTTTTAAAAGAAGCAAAATAACCTATTCACCGTACGGTAATTACTTCTAATCTTGATTTTGAAAGTCCTTTTTCATTTACCTTTTAAGAAATTATGACCTCAGTAAGGGCCAATGTTCCAAAATTGGTACATGTTGACAAAATGAGTTTAGGATCTGCTCGTAGATATTTAAACTTTTTGTTAAGTAGATATTAGTTAGCTAACATTAAAATTTTTATTGTAGACAAAGTTTTAGTTGCTGCTTTGTCTCAGTTATAACAAAAGTTGCTGAGTAAATTAACTACATAAGAAAACGCATAAAGCACTGACTTATCAAAACCAAAACTATATTCTAGTTATTTTTAAAACTTTAAAAATTATACAATAGTGCAAAATGGCAAAATTTATAAAACGTTTTGAATAAAAATGCAAGTTGATCATTGGGGTCTAGCCAACCTCAGCCGACCACGTCATCAAACTTTTGACGTTTGATGACGTGTGAAATGAAGAGTTGTGACTTGTGATGCAAGTTTTCCAAAAAAAATTACAAAAATGCTTTTAAGCCTTAACAATTTTAGCCACAATAAAGCAATTTTTAAATGAACTTTTTAAAGACCTAATCTAATATGAACTTGTAAGTTATATTAGAGTACAGTATACGATGGATGGATGATGTCAATTTTTATGACTGTCGTGTAATTTCTTACATTTTTTTTGTTATTTACATAACATCTTGGCCATATTATTATTTATAATCGTCGTTTCTCAATAAAATTGAATTTATGCTTCACTTCTTCTGGGAACCTTCAAAAATTTTGTATGGACCGTTCGTTTGACGCATGGCAGCAGTAGGAAAAGTAGGCCTAAGCATTGGGTGTTTTTGCAAATTGGAGCTCACAATTTTTATGATGTTAACAATTTTGACAAAATAGATAGTTTTTTGCTCTGCGTGGCTTTAGATTTATCTTTAGACTTTACTTTATTGAAAAACCTTATCATCAAAAGAATACAAAGCAAAAAATTTTTGCCTTAAAGTTTTGCAACGGTTTTTGCAAGACCGGAAGCAAAGGTATAGATCAACTGAGCAAAAACATTTTCGATTGAAAAAACAGGAACACATAAAACAAAAAAAATGCGTTGATTAATGGATTAATATTTTACAGTAATATCAATAGGAATTTTTAAAATCAAGATTCAGTTTACATGTGTCATCTAGACCAAACAAGATATTTAATAAAGAAATATAAAAATTCCCAAAACATTTTCGACAAAATTTTTACTTCCTACTAAGCGTAGGTTATATTTCCAGTTTGATTTTAGCCTTTATTCTAAGTTTGTTGCTAGTGGTAACTTTTTTGTGACAACGAGAAAAACTGAAAATTGATGATCGGAAATTCCAATCAAAATAAGATTTTTGTACTGAATTGGTTCAACAGAAATATAGCTTTTTAACTTCAATTAGTTCAACAGAAAGAGAGATTAGTAGATTGCTATTATTGATATTAAAAAAATACTGAAGATATTTGATATACGATGATAAAAGTCTATTTTGGTTATATGATCTTAATGATATTGTTACCTCGTGCAAAATGTAAAAACTGCTCCGAATCTTATTGGAGTAGCTGGGAACCTTGCCATCCCAAAGATCAATGTTTCAAAAAAAAGACATTGCTATGTCCAGCTGGCCGTGGCCTTCAATGCGTTTTTAAAGATAGGATTGATTTTGAACAAATAGCTAGTGTTGGATGTAGTGATGATTGTCTTAGCACAGGGCTATTATCTAGAAGATTGGTAAGGGTTGTTGTCGTTGCGATTTCAGTTGTTTTATTTACGTAGCGTTTCAACTAATGTAGTAAAAGTATATTTTACTGCTTTAAAAATCTACCTACAGTTGATTTTTTTTATGTACTATTTAGTTATGTAAAAAAAAATTTACTAAAGAACTTAGGCTAAAATGCGCTACTTTGTCAAAATTTGCAAAGAAATTTTATGGGCTTTTTTCATTTTTGAGCCAAAGTAATAACAACAATGAAAACGCATAGTCATTTAACCAGAAGCAACATTTTCTAAACAAAGTATTTTGAACGAAACATTTTTCTCTCTGAAAAATAAGGAAAAGATAAACATTTTCTCATGACTTTATTAAGAAAAGATATTGAGAAGAAGTGGAGTGGTGCAGATCTAGTTTTCGCTTCCAAATGTTTGTTTTTGAGTTTATTTGTATTCTTTCTGTGGCATTGATCGAAAATTTACTAACTTTTTCTCCAATTTCGTAAACCCTTTTTTTTGCGTTTTTTTAAATTTTGATGTTTTATTTTTCATGACGCTACGAATTGTGATTTAATGATAAAACGTTTTGTGTGTTAATAAAGTTGTAGGAGGCTCTGTCATACGAGACATCTTGGGAGAAATTACCCCTTTCAAAACGCAAAAATATTCTGGAAGAAGTAGATTTTTTTGGCAGAGCAATGAACTTTTTAAGCTGGAGGAAGTTACGTAATTTAAAACGATCCAGATCGGAGAAGAGCGAAAACAACCAAGATTTAGTGTGAAGACTTTTTTTTTTCTTCAAAGTTTGTTTGGATAAAACCAATCGTTTTGGCCCCATTTGTAACTAAGACAACACATAAAGACCACAAAAAGGTTTTCACATTAAATATGAGTAACATTTGGGCATCTTCATGGAATGATGCAAAATTACGATTTGGGCAATCGTCGAAAAAATTTGATCAAAATTGATTTTCCCCCAAATTTTTTAGTTTGCTGCCACCATGGTAAAAGTGATGATTCGTTGGTTTTGAGCTGTGCCAGTTTTGCCCTTATATGGTAAACGTTAATGTCGTTTTGATGAATGTATGTCATAATGTAATTCAAAGGTTGTTGAAGTCGGTTTGATTTGACTTCTTCAACTGGTAAACTTGTACAACTCCAATTTTTTCTGCGGACCACCAAAAATTTTCAACCGGCCACTGGTGTAAATAGTTTGTTATTTTTTTATCAATCGTTGATCGACACGGAAACTCCGAGTTGGAGCAAGTGTAATGTTTGAAGCTTTTTAAATGATGCATAGGATAATATCTGGATCCAATATGATGATTCGATTGTTATAAAACAGTGTTTTCTACGGGTTTTTGAAAGGATATACGGTGAACAGCCGCGGAGGCGCTAAACTTAAGGTAACCGTTAAAGCAATTTTTTTGACCTGATTTGGGAAATGCTAAGATATTACTGCCCAATTGAAAGTTTTTAATTGAGCTTTTTAGCTTTCGTAAAATGATGTAACAAAAATTTATTGCGGCTTGCTTAAACCGTCTAGCAGAAGAAAAAGTCGTAAAGTGTGTTTTCCGATCACAAAACAGCCATAGGCTTACTAAAATATTGATCAAGCTTATGCCTACCCACCAGCCTTTCCGCAATGGGTCTTCTATAGAAAAATGAAGAGTGCCTAAAACATGAGATGATGAAGAACGTTTATCTTGAACGCTGTGAGCCCTTTAAGGTTCAGCTAAGGAATAGTGACCTTTTCAAATTGTTTTAAAAAGTGCCTTAAAAAAAACAATTTTTATATAGGCCTTGTTGTATAAAAAAAATTGTTTTTTCAAGAAATATTTTACACAAAAAAGATGTTTGCATATTAACAGGCATTGACTGAATATTGAGTTAAACCTTTTGTTATTGCAGATTTAGTTTTCTTCCGTCAAACAAAGCAACATATACAAAATTCTAACGACCGGGGCTAGGTTATGATTATGAAATACAAAGCATCTGCAACCTTGACCATTGTGCAAGGCTACACATTCAATCAATATATTTATTTAGTGCAATATATAAGTAACAACTGAAAAGAAAGACGTCTCAAATAATGATGCACAAGGAGGCAGTGGAAATGACTATACGGCCTTCTAGTCCAAAGCCACCTTAATTTTTGAAAAAAAACAAAACAATATTTACCGAAATAACAAAAACAAAATAAAAACCAAAATAATAATAATGTATAATAAAAATATTAACAATAACAACATAAACAAGTCAAAAAACCACCCAATTACCGATACTTTGTAACTGTTCGACGTTTTTAATAAAACGTCAAGCAGGTATAATCAACAGAAAACCAATTAATGTAACGCTTTCGCAAGAATAAAGATTATCAATTAAGGACTAAAACAAATCAACAGCACTGCCTCAAATCCCAGATCAAAGAATTATTTTAGGTTTGTTGCTTAGATGTTATTGTTTATAAGAACTTCCCCAAACGCAACCCTCTTGCTCGAGAATTCTACCGCAATGCTGAAAAACACAATATTAACAATGACACCTCATAAAACAAAAACACAATATTAAACAAAGACACAAAAACATTATTAAACAAAAACACATGTAAAATTGGCTTTAAAAAGAGGTCATTCAGTTACTAGCAAGAAACAAGCAGCAAAATGGTGCAAATCAATTGATATTACAAAATTATATTTGAAGATAAGCTTTTACAACATGGGTACAATTTTTTTACGGGTATATAAGAAACAAAATAGCACATCACGTACTAAAGCTAAATAGATTATGCAGCAGACTATACAGTAAATCAAATCTTTGAAAATAAGTCAAGTTGATAAATATATTTTGATAATAAATAAAACCTACAATTGGTGAAAATGAATTGTTTCGCATCAAGTATTATAATAAATTTTGATTGCTTCTTCATAGAACCGTGGCTTTTGCTCTGGTCATTGTTATGACGCAATATATCAAAGTTTGCGCGATCTAATGTGCGATTCACCATGCAAGGTCCAGTCTAACTCTCGATGTTACAAGGCGGATAATTGCTCTGGGACTTGGGTATCACTGGGCCAATTAACGCCGTGTTCTTTTACGAAAGATGGATACACATATTTAAAAAGTTTTGCTTGCCAAGATAAAGCAGGTATTAATTAATGAATCCGCACAAAGATAATAATTTGTTTTCTCGTTTTTAAAACTTTTTAAACTTTTTGTTGCGTTAGAGAACTTTGTTATTTATTATACTGTTTCTTAATTGACGAGCGGTACAGCAATCATACTTTTTTAAGTCTTCACATTTCAATAAAGCATCGAATGAGATAATTATGTTTCTTTGCCGGCTGAAAAATTTTTTTATTTTTGGTCACAGGCAAAATAACAGTCGAGAATTTGAAAGATTAGAGTCTGTGGGAATCCAACAACTTTTGTTTCCAAGCCGATTTCAATCTCTTTTGAAAATGCTTGAATCCATTTGAGTCATAAATTCCATAAGCTCAAACGAACAAAAATCTTCCCTATTTATCTTTTTTTCGACATTTCATATGTGCCTACAAATTAAAGCACTCAAAAACTGACCTAATCTCTAATGAGGGTAATTTTAAACCACTCTGCGCATCTCTACAAATAATTAAATTTTTGGAGTGAGCTAATGGTTTATTCAAAAAATATAATAGGTTGAGCCTAAACAGATGGTTCAATGCCCAGTAATTAGTCACGTGTTTTAGCAAACACCAACAGTGCAACGGTTAAATATTAGCACTATGATTGTTAGAGTTTGCAAAAACCTAATTAAACGCTTTAGCTCTGGCCTTGCTGATATTAATGTAACATACAACTACGAGTATGTAAAATACAAGACGTGTATAAAATATTGATATATTTTACAAAATGATAGCATAAAAAAAGAATCATTCGCAAAAACGTATGGACCTACGGAGTCAACCAACCGCATGAAAGAAAAAAAAAAGCACGATATATGCACTCAACAGCTGCTTGCAATTTTTTTTTATCAGAGAATCCCGAATGTTGGAAACATTTTTTTGAAAAATTTAGAAGCGATTCTAGGTTTGCAAAAACTAAAAAGAAAGATCTTTACTTGAATAAGTCGAAATGTGTTTTTGCTTTTAAATGTTTAGTGAAAAATAAAAAAGTCTTCTCTTTACGGCATGCGCAGAAATTTTAAAAGGTTTGGACCTTTTTTTATCTCAAAAAATGATTTACTCTTTAAAATAAACTTTTAGTTGTTTTACTTTTGATTTCCATTTTGATTTCCAGACTAAAACCTGAGTAAGCGGTCTGTCCCTGATGAGAGTTTAAAACTCGAAACCATGGTCGGGCAGTGAGCTCGGGTTCGGCGTGCGCGATGCACATTGCGACAGATGGTACTCTACAGTATAGTGTCCATTTTCAAAGCTTTTTTTTACTTATTTTAAGATTCCAGGCAACTGATAAATTCTAGAAATATAGTCTATCGTATCTGAAGAGAGCAGAAACGCAACTCAAAAATCTCCAGCAAATAAACACATGACCGTTTTCATAAAGACGGCAATGACCTGTTTAAAGCTGAGGTGCAGGAGAAATTAGTGTTTGGTGGCAAGTTATTTTTGAAAAGTAGCTTGAAATCAAAAGTTCAAAAGTAGCTTAAGCTAATTTTTTCTCTTCGACAGTCAAGTAAAGAGTAAAATAATTTTATCTTCTAATGCAAAACCGAAAAGCACTTTTTGTTTTTGAAACTCAAGTAAAACCATGCATTACACCAGTTTTGCTTCTATAAAGTGAGTATCGTTGCGACAGCAAGTTAGAGGTCGGGCAGCCCTTGGGCTACCGCGCGTATACTAGCGCGCCAACTAGGCAGAAATTATTCTTAAGAATTTTAATAAACGGTTATAAAACATTAAGAATTAGTTTCACCATTCTATTTCATTGATTTGCCATAAAAACAATAAAAATTATTCTTCTAAGGCCTGATAAAAGTTTATTGTTGATATTTAAAAGTCATGGATTGAAGTTGACAAATACTAATGCATTTATCTTATTTTCTTTGGATACATCATTTTATCTGTACAAAAATATTGTGTTTTTTTGTAAAATCCACGAGAATCGTTAATTCAACTTAAAGTGTTTCCAATTTTTATTTTTAGGTTTTTTATCGTATAACTGCCAAGGAACGAAACGAGACATTAACGCCAGAATTACGAGAAAACAATTTTGCATTAAACATTCATGCCGGCAGTGGAGCAATTGGGTTGAAACGCAATCGTGCTCTGCTGTTTGTGGGGGGGGATTGCGAACCGTTACTTCACGTTGTCGCGAAAATGGTACGAAAGTTGTCGTTTTTGTTCTTAATGCAATATTATTCGAAAGAAGCACATTCAAAAATACTGTTTTCATGACGTAGCAGCTATATTCAGTGATGTAATAGTTTAAAGTATTCTTTGCTAATGTTGTAGGATTCAGTAAATCAAAGAAGAAAGTTTGCAACACGGATCCTTGTGGGGTTTGGACCGATTGGATTAAAGTTGGTTCTTGCTCAACAACCTGCACTGGCGGTGTACGAACGTCAATCTCCATTTGCTTGCTTAATGGACAGATCAGCAGCAGTTCTTGTGCAGGTTTGATACGAGTACAAATGAAAATGAAATATGGATTGGTTTCAATAAATTTACTTTTCTTAATAATCATTTATAGGAAACGAATCCAATTACAAGCTTAAAGTTGAAAGTTGTGGCAACGCCACTTGTGAAGGTAGGAGCTATTTTATGTGTGCAAATGAGTTCGTTTAAGTTAAATGTTTTGTTCCACTACTCGCAAAGAAAACAATGATTGACTGATTTTTAACCATTTTTTTTTGTCTTGCTGACTTTGACACGAAAAAAAGAAAAATTTTCTCTTTAAGCCTATTTCAGTCTGGATAGCATTTTCTACAGTATTGATTTTCAAGAAAAAAGAATGGGTTTATAAAAAAACATTGCCTTTTAAAAAGTTTATGAAATTCTTTGCAGCTTTAATAAATACTATTATTTATAATTGGGTAATAGGATATTTTAAATAGAACAGCAAATTTGAAAAGTTTTTTTACAAAAGAATTTTGCGAAAAAAATAAAGACCTTGAAAACAAACAAAATTGTAAAAGTCGAAGTAATAGGCCTATCACCAGCAAAATCAAAAGTCAGCTTTTTAATGTTTGTATTGTTTGATAATTAATCCAATTTAGTATGAACGTCATCTTATTTTATTTTTTTATTTTATTTTAATAATTATCCTCCTAACTTGCAGGAAAGCGACAGAGGTGCTAATAGATGAAATAAAAATTACACCGAATCGCCAAGATATTGCTGCCCGGATGAAATTTAACAAAGGTATGACTTTAGTTTAGAACCGCTTGCTAAGACCACCAAACAGAGGAAAGTATCGTAAAGTGTCTTTCCCAAGGACAGAACAGATTGGCAAGAGTAGGTTTTGAACCGAGAATATGTCCTTCACATTAGAGGCGCTTCAGCCACTCGACCACGCTGCCGAGGTTAACATGCAACTTTCACATGTATGATTTATTAATTCAAAAATATCTACGTAATAAAGATAAATTTTACTTAGTTTATTAATATTTACTTTTTTCACTTTCTGGACTAACTAATTGTATTTTTTTTGTATGAATACCGAAATTATAAATAAAATTTTATTTGTTTTTAGTTTCATCAACAATCGATTTTCGTATTGTAATCGATATTATTGCAATCATAATAGGCTCCATTGTTCTTATGGTTTTCTTAATCACATTTCCGATTATAATAATAAAGAAACGAAAAAACAAATCTTTGAGGCATAAGAACAAAAGAAAAACAAAAAAAAGTCTTGTGTGAGTATTTTGCGAGTAACTCTTAATTTGTTTTAATTACATTATTTATTACAATACTGTAGGACAGCATGGTTTTGTTTATAGCAATACAACACAAATGGTTTTAGGGAAAATTAGTCAGTGTCGTGCTCTGTCGCTTTTATCAATTAAACTCGGCAGTCGGTAGGGGACTAAATTTTTGGGGGTTTGGCAAAATTTATAAAAGGTAATTTTCGGTTGGAAAAGCTCTTTCAACAAAAGCAAATTTTAGCGTTGTTGGAGAAAATGTTTGCTAGAAAACTTGAAGAAGACCACAGAAAAGGTCTTTTCATGTAAACTTGATCTGCCCTATTGTCTTTTTGAAAAGCAAAAATGTCCTTTGCTCAAAAAAGCTGAACGCCCTTGCTTAAGTGAAGATTTTTTGTTTTTGTTCGTCTTCTTTTTGCACAAAAGAGAATTTTTATTTCCAAAACCAAGTGAAGATTTTTTCATCTCTGCAAAGCTTTTGCAAAATTTTCTTCAACACGCTAAAATTTTAAGTTTTTAAGAGTACATTTTTGACCAAAAAAGATGCCTTTTTTGATTTTTGTCTTCCTTGCTACATTTGTAATTGTTATTTGCTGCGCTTTATCTTTTTCAAAAAATATTAGCTGAGTCTTTGTCTAAACCGAAATTTTACAAACTTTGTTGCGTTAAATATTGGTAGAGATTATATAATTGAAGAGGTCTAATGCAACGCTTGTACCCGGAAAATTTGAAAGAGCACTATTTCCCCACTGTGTCTCCGCGTTTTAAAGGCATCGCGAGGTAAGGAGTCATTTGTCTTTCGCACGCCGCGCTCTTGGCATCGGTTGATATAAACAACTGATGCCTAAGGAAAATACAAGCATGGATGTACAACAAACATACGTATTAGTTCTTACTGACTGCTTTAAAACCTGAATGCTAAACAGAGCAACTATTGTTTTGGGCTTTGTCAAAGTATTTTGAATTGTTTTTTTCAGACCAACAAGTAAAGTGGAAATGTTAAATGAAACTTACAGTGAAAACAATGATACAGGTAAAGCGAAGGAGTGTAATCGACATTCTTACGACGAAAACTCTTTAAAAAAATATCGGAGGTTGTTGCCTATCAATCTGTTTAAAACAGAGGTGGGGAATCTGCATTTCACAAAATCTCTCAATGCGGCCCGGCGGCAAAATATTTCAATGCGGTAATACAGCAATGGGGCAAAATATTTCAATAAATTTTTGGAATTAACCATTCAATTTAAGTGAAAACCTTTTTTTGTCTTCACATCAAATTTGGCAAATGAGTTAAGTAAAACGTAAATTATTGGAATTGACACTTAATGAAAGGAATTGTTAGGATGAACTAAGGGCGATCCGATCGCGCTTAATAGAAAACGAGAGCGTGTTTGATTGGTCGAGAAAGCGATCAATCCGATCGTGCTTATATATAAATATCAGAGCGCGTCCGATTGGTCAAGAGAACGACCAATCAGAAGCAAAAAAAGAGCGTAAGTAAATGAATTTTAGACCGTAAAGAAATTATTTATTTCGGAATAGATTAGGTTGAAAAGAATTGATAAAAGCAGCTACCAGAGCAGACAGTTGGAAAGAGAATTTGCCGTCTCTGTGTTGCCTGACACAGGAAGGGTTTTGCAAACGATGCTGTCCAATAGCGGAGTCATAGGCAATAATTCAAGAGGTACTGTTTGTCTTGCAGGCACGGAAAAGATTGGAGCAAACTTGAGAAGAATGATAATTCCTGATCGGCCTTGGAACGTGTCGCTTAATACGTTCTTGTAACTTTTGGAATGTACATCGTACGTACCGACTGTCACAGTGGCACACAAATTGATAAATGACATCGTTGTTGCAATGGAGAGATTGTTTATCCTTCTTGGTTGCAGCTAGTTGTAAAAGCAAATTAGCAACGCCGAATGGCTGTTGTAATTTGCTTTTTAAATTTGGTTAAAACATTTCTTAGCCTTGAAAGGGGGGGGGGGGGTAACCACGCATTTTTTTAGGTCCATGTTGAGATAAGTGGTTGAATTGTCGGATCTTCTTGGTAAATGTGGATAAAATAATAATATGGTTTGGATAGCTCATGGCAACCAAGATGGATTGAATTTGTCGAGGTTGGCCTGAAGCCTGCTGCTTGAGCAGATGAACTAAGATCTGTGAACCAGTGAAACTGCAAGATTGATTTTAGACTTTGCAGGGCTAAAAAAATCCCAATGTAGGTGCTGGCCGGTAAGATTGGGTTTCCTATACACAGATGAGATAAATCCAGTAAATTTTTCATTTAGGTCGTCAAGAAACTGGAGAGAAGAGTCAAGTTTTTTTTTAAATGTGAAACGTAAAGAAGAGTGAAGAGAATTGAGTGAAGGAAAAAATTTTTCACATTCGTCTTCGCTTTCAAACACCGCGAAGGTGTCATCGACGTAGTGCATGAGAGGTTTCTTCAGGTTAATAAATAGTTGGGTTTCCTGGTAACCAACAAAGGTAATAGCGAGGGATGGACCCAAAGGTGAGTCCATAGCAATACCATCAGTCTGCCATCGATGGTGCTGCGTGACCGATGGAGCGATCAATGATGACGATTGGATTGGTCGCTCTCTTGACCAATCAAACGCGCTCTCGTTTTTTACATAAGCACGGTTGGATTCCTCTTAGTTCATTCTGACAATTATTCTTCCCGACGATTGTCAAATGAAGTCTTAGAAAAATGAAAGCGCTTTTTAAAACTATATTAACCATACAATCCAAGTAAAAAAATTTTTTTTCTAAACTCGACATTGGAAGGCAAAGGTATTGCGGTCCGGGTCTAATTTTTTAATTGTTGCGGTGCGGCCCTCAAAATGCAATCAGGTCCCCCAGCCATGGTTCAAAGGATGTGTTTTTTTTTAACAGGAACACTATTAATAAAATTATAGATCAAAAATAAATTTTGTGAGAGGTTTCTTTTAAGTTTTAGATACAAACCTATTAAAAGTAGTATTTTCAATCGAAGCGTTTTTATGATCAGTTGATTGCGGAGTGCAATTGCTACACGCCTCCCACCCATGTCATACGCTACGCATTATCGGCAGCGTGATCAATTCTGTGGGAGCACCGAATTAATGGCAACTTTGATCGATATGGCCTTGATTCAGCTCCTCACTTCGTTCTTTTTATCATTGTTTGTTGTGTCTTGGGAAAAGACGTTTTACGACACTTTCCTCGCTTGGCTAACTGAGCAAGCAGATCTAAATTTTGGTCAGACTTCTAATAAAAACTAAAACGCCAAAAACAAAAACTTTAAACTGACACCAATATTTTGGCATTTCCTCAAGCAAATTTGGGTAATTCTTTGTTGGTTTCCATTCTTTTAACCCTTTGAGGGATATAAGAAATGCATTGTAAATTAAAATGACAATGGTTGAATAGTGATGACACAAATATCTAAAAATTGAACTATACTGCCTTCATAAAAGTGCTTTTGTTACGTTACAATCACAATCATGGTGCACATGTGTACTACTGTCTTATAAAGGATTACCGCTGGTTGTCTCGCAAATTGTGACGTTTTGAAAAATGATTAAATTTCTTGAGGAATTAATTTTGTCTTTGGAAGAATCGCTACTTACATAGATATGCAATTTTTAAAAATTTCTGTCCTTGTTTGATTACATTTTACAATATTTTAAATTTGACATCAGCACCAAACAAGTTTGTAAACCAACCACAACAGAGCCTTTAGTCTTGATTAATTTTGCACCAAAGTGAAGTTTTCCGAAGTAAATGATTCAAACATTATCTGTACCGTCAAAAAATTGTTGAACCTTTATTTTATTTTTTAGGCAAGGCCTTTAAGGAAAAGACCCTTCCCGGGTACACTTCGATGTCCGCAAACTTTTATGAAAACCCAGAAAGGATCAGCATTTACTCGTGCTACACCTCTACTGACCAAAGCGAGGGTGGGTTTATTTATTTTCGTTTTTTATTTTGCTGTATGTATCTCAACTGCAGGAATGCAAAATTGACTGTTTGCATGTAAAGGCAAAATATGAACATCATTTAATTAAAACGATGTTATTACGTTTCTGTAAGAGAATTAATTTTAATTGTCAAGGTTAATTTTGAAAAGCCTTGTCCAAACAAAGTTGTACGATATACTGCAGGGGTGTCGGAAGCGGGGGAGGAGGTGACAATTGTCTTTTTTTGACCTTTATTTAGTCTTCACTAAAGTTTTGCGCTAAAAACGGTTGCGATTCAAAGTTGCAAGCTTGTAAATTACAACAAAATCATGGATTCCTTGTTTGCAAAGGTGAATTTTGCCTTTGAATTTTGCCATGATCCGCCAAAAAATTTTCCGGCACCCCTAGTATACCGAAAGCTTTAATGTGCCCGCAATTTTTGAATTATGCCTAAAATCTGCCATTGCAATTTAGTTCTTCTTTCGTGCTGCTTCTCATCCGTAAACAATCAACTTAGAACGTTTCCTGAAATTTTATTGTATAGGAGAGAATAGGGGCCACGGGGACAAATTTTAGTTTTTTTCGATTGTAACCTTTGATTTAAAAGGAAAATTGTCTGAAAACCCTGCATTAAATTCCATCTTTTAACTCACTCAAACAAGCATATAGCTTTTTGATTCGATGAAGTATTTGCAAAATATGACGTTTCAAAAAATTACAAGATTTTTGACCCGAAGGTCCTTTAGCTTGGAGACCAATGGGCCACACTTAAAGGGCCTTTGAGCCAATATTTTTACATGATTTATCATATCAGTAGACTAAATAAAAAATGTAGATTAATCGTATTATACACATCTTAAAAAGAAATTGTAGTCTACAAATAGCATTATCATATACTGTATAATGATGTTTATCTCAATTTTTCTTGTTTTTTTTTAAGTAGAAATTTTCGGTGGTATTACGACAGTTAATCGAACGACACTTGATCGAAACGATAGTTGATCGAACAACACTTGATCGAAACGACACTTGATCGAAATGACAGTTGATAAAAAAAAAAGATTTACTTTTTAATGTTTCTGCGATTAAACATTCTCTTAGTTACTGTAACTCAGATTCATTAAAAAGCAGAGGTCATCAGTAAGAAAAAGTTTTTTTATTTTTTGCAATTTTTTGCCAATGTCAAGGTCAGGGTTTCCTGACAAAGTTCCTGGGCAAGTATTTTTAGGGGGCCATCAAGTATATCTCTTGTCATGATTATGTTTTTTCAGATGCCTATTGCTGCAATTTTTTTGCATTCTTTTTACATTGTAATCAGTAGTGTATTTAGGAGAGGCATTGCGCCATGACGCCACCATTAGAAAAATCAGGGACAGATTCAAAGGGAAGATTTTTTTTAGAGATTACTTTATTTTTGGGACGAAAAATTGACAAACCGGGTCAGATTCAAAGTTTAAAATTTTCTCTCATTATTCAATCCAATGTCGTTTCGATCAAATGTCGTTTCGATCAAGTGTCGTTTGATCAACTGTCGGGACACGATTTTCGGTGTAGTTTACAAGATCTATATTATAGACTATTAATGAAAAACTATAATAAAAAAAATGATTGTTTGTTTATAAACCAATAATGCATTATTCGAGTTTTAGGTAGGCGGAATCTATTAACGATGTCTTAGGCAAAGGACCTTTGGCCATGTCCAATATTTCTGCAAATAAACGGCATAATGGTCCTGTTTATCCGCTATTCAAAATTTATCTAAAGTGTACTACATTACAGAGATCAAAATAAAAAACTTTGTTGCTCAATAAACTTTAAATTTATCTCGGTGTTACGTGCTACAAATTTCCTACCTTAAATAATTAAAAAAAAGAAATTAAAAAATACTAAGAAGTGAAATATTTACTTTCAAGCTACAAAAACTTAGTTTTACTCGCCAATTATTTCGTAAGTAATTAATCGTCTTACTATTACAGTTTAAAAAATATTATGATACAAGTAATTTTTCGCATGACTGCGAACTCGCTACACCGTTTACACTAGGGGAATCGGACCATGGCTCAAAGATCCTTTGTACTCAATGGTCCCTAATCTCACCTATATATATTAATATAAATAACTTGATGGCAATGCTTAAAATTTAAACTATTGAATATATTTAAGACAACGATACCTAATACTTTACAGATTGAATGTATATTTTTTCATAAAGTATAGTATCGAATCGTAATTAGAAAGACTAATCTCATGATATCCCCTGAAAAAACTTTCTTGTTATTATGATCTGAGCATAATGTATAACTTGTTTTCACAGGCTCCGCAAAATATCAAAACAACTATGATCCTGTCTACGATTTTCCTGTACACGTCGTAAAGCAGATTTTTACAGATCCAGATTACGATATTTGCTATTCGCCAAAAAATAGTCGTGTGAGAAAATTTTGATGATTTGGACTGACAGCAAAGAATTTCTACTATTATCAGAATAAATCTAAACCAAAGATTTTTTCGGGTTTATAGTTGTTTTTTTATTTCATCTCTATATGTATCCTCCGGACTTGTAGAAAAGCGACAGAAACGCTAATATAAAGGGTAAACAATTACCCCGACTTGCTTCCGAAGATGCCAAGATATTGATGTCCGCTTAAAATATAATAAAAATATGACTTTGATTTAGAACTGCTTGCCAAGACCACCAAACTTATAACGAACTTTACATTAGACTTACATTTTTACAACTGTTAATCAGAAAAATATTTTAATAACTTAGTTGAGATTGACATTTTAACGTTAAAAAAACTTGTGCTTCTGCTTTGGCCAAGTTGGTTTTGTTCTAAAACAGAGAAAAAATAGCGTCCTGTAATTAACTTGATCTTCATTTAATGTGTGTCAATCAAATTATTAGAAAATATGCAAGCGAACTGCTACGTCATCAAAATTAGAGTGAAAACAAAAAAATCTTCAGTGTATTTTAATTTAATAAATTTTAATAAAAATCAGTTAAATTAATAAAATTTAATTAAATTTTTCGAAAAAAATCTAATAATTTTTTGTCTGTTTTGTAGGCACTGTTGTTCTTTTAAGCTGTGTATTTCACTTGGCAATTAAAGGTTGCATTGCAGTATTTATTCTCAATTTTGTATACTAAAAGTGAAGATCTTTTTTTGGCTTTTCATATTTATGCACAATGGTTTTTGCATTGAATGTAAAAAAGAACACATGAAAACCAAATAAAAAAATCTTTACTTCAATATTATTCGTTTTTCAGTTTAGTGCGTTGCTCTATTCCTCCAGTGAACCCCAAGATTTTACAAATATTCCCCAACAGCTTCTAGTATGAACCCCAACAGCTATTTATGGACGCCATGATATGGCATCACACTTTCTCACAGTTTTCCTCTGATGTGAATAAATTTGAGTGACAAAGCGAAAGAGTGAAATAATAAAGAGAAGGCTCAGTTATGAAAACTCGCACAGCTCAATAAACCGCCGTTTTAATCAACTGTTGCAGTACCGTACAGCCCAGGGATGTCCAACCCGCGGCCCACTTAAAGTTTTGGTGCGGACAGCGACGATTTCCAGTTTTCTGGTTATAATGAAGGTTACGAAGAAGAGTTCCGCGAGATTGCTAAGACATTTGGGGCGGAAATTGATAAATAAGAAGAGGTTTTAGGAGAAGATCTTTTTTTAGAGAACGTCTAAACTTTGAGACGGAAAGTAAAAAATTTTAGCAGGAAAACAGACAAAGACCTTTTTTTTTTTTTTTAGAGAACACCTGAATTTTGGGACGGAAAGTAAAAAACGGAGCAAGATTCTTGCGTGAACAGCTTTTGCGGCCCACCGACGTTGGCACAATATGGAATATGACCCAAATTGGAAAAAAATTGGATATCCCTGATGTAGCCTATTTGCCATAATTCTCAGTTCAATTAAATAGGTAATAAGCACTCTTTAGATCAAAAACTAAAAACATTTATTATTTTCAAAGTACAAAACCAGAACGGTATTGCCGCATTCGGTCTAGTTCAAGGGTGTCCAACCTTTTACTCGTCGCGGGTCAAGTTTATCACGGGCTGCAGTCGCTGCAGTAATCAAAGCGATGCTCTCATTGGAACTACTTTAAAAATTTTTGTCCTCAAAGCCATGTGTGAAGTAACAACATAGTTCAATGTGTTCTCTAAAAAAAATCTCCACCCGAAATTAGCGCCTGGTTTACAATTTTCGTCTCCAAAACGGTGTGTTCTCTAAAAAGAAAAGGTCTTTACTCTGTTTAAGGGCTTTATTTTGTCAAGTAAATGAATACTATCTGCATGTTCACCATCGCTGGACTAGCATTTTTTCTAAAGGTTTTGCCGCACACTTGGGAATCTCTTGCGCATTACAGATTGGGGAGGTTTAAATGCACTGCAATGATTCAAGATGATTGATCATCTGATTAAAAATTCCTTCGCGGGCCAAACGAAGAGCCTTCGGAGACCGCACCCCTGGTCTAGTTGCTTCGTACGTTGTATCATTGGTTAATAGCAGCCACACCAAAACCAGAAGGTTCTATTTTTATTTTAACAGAAGCCATTCGCAAATTGAAATAAATGGAATAGTTAATAAGCCCAATTTTGTTAGTTAGTTGTTAAAATATCAGATTCTCTGAGCTTCCAGAATTAATCAGAACTTTGAATTTTGTTCAATGCGCATAAACAGTCAATCGCCACCATCATCTTTATTGATCCTTCGGATTAGAAGGACAACATCGGAGATGTTAAACTTTGAATTGTCAAGAGATTGCCCTAACCTGGTTTCAGAGACCAAAATATTGCAGTTCCATTAATCTTTTTTTGTCTTTCCAATTTTTTTAATCATATTGCTGCCACGTTGGGTACTTGCTGAAACTGCCAAGCAAAGGAAAGTGTTATACAGTGTTTTTATAAGTAGGCATACCATATGTTTGAAGTGGTAAACCGAGGCATTTGCTAAAAGACAAAATTCGTCCCGAACAAACAGTGTTATCTTAAAAAAAGGTCTTCGCTTTGGATTTCTTGATTTTTTTCGTTAAAAAGTAAAGAAAAGGTTTTCACTTAAAGTTGGAAAAACCGGGACATATGGTTAACCGGGTGGAACGCCAGGTTAAAGCCCTAAAACCCGGTACGTTTGCTAAGCCTTGAGAGTTCCAGGACATGCAATTCCACGAAGTGTTACATTGGGGGCTTTTAGTTATCATGGAATTGAGCTATTCATTGTCTGAAAAATTTCCAGTTTTCCACAAAAAAACAGAATATCTGTCTGGGTAATCGCTCTACATCAATGCTAATTGTTTATACGTACACACACAAAAAAAACGCTTTTTACCGCATGACAAAGCTATATCTAATATGTAATCCGAAGACGTAAAAGTTAGATCTAAACCAGTGTTTCTCAACATTTTCTGGGCAATGCTCGACGTAATCACTTCTAAAATCTTGATGCTCCCCGTTTAGTGGTACAAAGCTATAACATGCAAAAAAGTAATTGGGGCAATACAGTTTGCCCAAAAGACTTGTGAAGACTAAAAACAATGTCATCATCTTGAAACTGTTTCTGATTTCTTTATTTTTGCCCCAAGAGACTTCAGTGGCCCCCTTCTATTTTTCCATCAAAATTGCTGAGTAATGTTATAAATTTCCATGTCCCACCAAAATTTGGCCAGGTTCCACGTTGAGAACCACTCATTTAAACATTTATTATCGTATTTAGCTCGGCTGACAGAAGCGGTCGTTAAATCGTTATTGGACGTATAAGCATTAGAACATGCTTGAGCATAGTGGCGTACGCAGAAATTTATCATGTTTGGGGTATTTGCAAATGGAAAACACGATTATTAAAAATGGTCCTGGTCATGGTCCAAAAAGTTTTTCAAGCTTACTATTTAAATTAAAGTAAGCCTGTTATGCTTTTTATAGCATTTTGCAGTTGCACGAGTTTTTTGCCCACCCGTAAACACAACTATGAAACATCAATAAAATTTTTCACAAGTTTAGCTCATTTATATAATTAAATTAATTCAATCCAAATCGTACTCAATTTCAATAATGTCTACAATCACAAAGTATTTCTCAAAAGTAGGTGGATAATTTACCTTGTATTTATATATTGAATTCTATTTGAATAAGATGATGATCGCACTAGGGTAAAATAGACCCTTGGGTTTTTTAATAAATTATATTTTAATTGCCTGATAGCTTGATTTAGAAATCTTAGATCTAACTTCCTTATTGAGTACTCTGCAGTATATTGCAACTGAAATAAACTACAGTACATAACCTTCACTATTTGCGGGGGTTACGTTTCTTCACCTCCCGTGTATCCCAAAAATCCGCAGTATGAAGCAATTTTAAAACGCCTATGTATGATATTATATACGGTAAAATATGTTTCCCAAACACATTCTAAACACAGTATTACTTAGACAATTTTCAGTCAATTCAAGACAGTCAACTTTGTTGTATACATCAATAATGAATGATGATGATAAATAAACATATAACATAACAAAAACTTTTTCTGCTAAAAATTTTGGTGGCATTGTAGAGCGTAAATAATACAGGGGTACACAGTGATGGGATTCAGGGGGTTCGCACGGGTTCGCGCGAACCCGTTCTTGGAATTTCGGTACGTTTAGCAAACCCGGTTTTAAGTTACGTAATCTATGTATTTCAATATCTCTGTGTTTAATGTAACAGTTTCAATCTGCTGCAAATGTTTGTTTAGAGTGTAAAGAACGATTCTGAGTGAAGACCTTTTTTTTTTTTTTTTTTAGAACACCCTAATTTTGGGAGAAAAATAGGAAAATTAGAGACGAAATCGAAGTGAAGACCTTTTTTTTTTTAGAGAACACCCTAATTTTGAACCTCTTCTTAAAACTTTGAATCCCAACACTGAAACTGTTGTTAGCGAGTTCGATACAAAAGAGAACCTGTTCTTAAAATTTTGAATCCCATCTCTGGGGATACAATATAATTACATATAACACACCAAAAACTTTTTTTGCAAAAAAATGGCCTAAGAAATTCACGAAATTGCGGAAATTATGAAAAAAACTTTTAGAGCAAAAATCCGCGAGTATGCGGGCCGCGAACGACGAACCGCGATGGGTGAGGGTATACTGGGTTATCTAGCTCAGTGTTTCTCACTTGGTCCCTAGAAAAGAATTAGTAATCTGTAGGGAAAAATAATTGTTGAAGGACGAACTTAAATAAAATGTAAGTTGACTCAAAATCATTAACTGATAACAAAAACTAGCCGGAGATGGCACCTCGTTTGTAGTTTCATGTTTGACAGCTCATAAAAATTGTTTCAACAAAGTGAAGACCAATTTTTAAGTTTTTAGACGCCTGTAATCTTATTTGTTTTATACTCTGTTCTGATTACAAGAAAAAAACTGCAACAAAAAAAGCGAAGACCGAAAAAAGTTGTAATTGTTGTTATTGTTGTCGTAGTAGGTCGTGGTATGGAAGGCATCGACTCCAGATTAAAGACAAACAGACCTGGGACGGAGGGTTTATACTATCACAACCCTAGGCTGCTGTACTGCCCGGACCAGATGCTGGCCGCGATGGTGTTGAGCCAGCATCGGTTTGGTCAAAAACCATCAGACCACTTACTCCATGTTATGCCCAATGCAGCCATGGAGTACCCTGTTAGGACGTGGTCTGCGGTTTGTTTGATGGCGCCGCACACACGATGCGATAAAAGAGCGCTACTCCATTGTGCATGGACGAACGAAATTGCACAGCACCAATTTGCAGGCAACTGACCTAGACCAAAACTGTTTAGGGCAAGCCCCTTGAGGCCGATATTGGTAATGGGTACGAAAGCAAAAAGCCTGGATGTATCCACACAGTACTTTGTGTTCCATCTATGATTTGTATACAGGGCGACATCAGACTGACACGTTCTATTCAGATTTCGAGTAGACCAGAGATAAGGCAGAGGTACAGAGTGTCTTGCCCGGCAGCTCTTCTCCGCAAGTCACCTCTGGAGCGTGTTGCTTGATGATTTTGCGCGATAACACAAAATAGTGATGGAATATGAGCGATCTGTTTAGTTTTACTTTAAAATAAGTCAGGACCGGACAGAATGGTAAAAGTTTATTGCTGTTACAGGCCTTTAGTTTACATTTTCCCTCTCAATTATTTAAATGAAAGGCTTCTTTCACCGTTTTTCAAAGACTGAGTTTCAACTTCTAAGTTTGGAGATACACAGAAACTGTTGTCATGTCACTTCTAAGTCATTGAAGAGTGCAACAATGCTAGATCGGCGGCACAAGCAAACTTTCTGAAGATTATGGAAGGCAGATCACACGTATACATGTTAAAAAGAAGAGGATGCAATACCGATCCCCGGGAAACGTCATTTCTTTGACGGTGGAGCTTGCTTCGCTTGTTGTCAAGTAGTAGGTGTAAAATTTTTGTTCGGGACAAGGTTCATGGTCATTGTAATTATGCGCTTATACGACAGAAGTCTCAGCAGCGTGCGAGTAAAACCACAGTGCTTTACTTTATAACAAAAACAAAAAGTTTTTACTTAATAACAAAAAGAAATTTTTCTCAAAAACCTTCTGGTCGTATATTTGTGTGGAATGACTGTATCTAAGTATTGAAAGGGAAGAACACGATTCAATTTTTGAGAATTACTAATCTACTACCATATTCAAATAGTTCTTAAAAAATGAAAAAACATTTTCGTAAAATTTGTGTATATTTTTAACTTTCTTATTATGTTTTCCAGAGTAAATCTATAATCAAATTTCTTTTAAAGATCCTCCTTAAATGTTTAATACTTGTTTCACTTTTTAAAAGAATGTAGCCTACAGCGGAGTAAAATAGGTTTGCAACTCTCGCGCAAGCATTGTGGTAAAACAATAAACATCAAAAGTAAAGTATAGAAGACCTAAATTTATCTTCAAATATTTTTCGATTTTGAAAGTTTTATACAGATTAGCTAACTTTGACGCATTTGTGGCGATAGATAAAACGATCTTTAATAAAATCACTAATAAAATTTAAAAAAATAAGAGCGCAGAAACAATAAAATATTATATCATGTAGCACAGCCTACTTGTCGCTAATATGTCTATACGTAAAAATGCATGTCTTTGATCACCATTTTCTAAGTGGGAGCTTGATCCCCCCAAACCCCTCTTGCAAACGCCTAAGCTTTTGCCGAGCCAAGCGTATTAAAAAAATTTAATATGAACATGAACAAAAATTTAAGATTTGATACAAAAAACAAATTCATGCGTAAAATTCTATAATCAGGTTAGTGCTTCAAGATAATATAAAGCCCGTTATAAAAGCGCTCTGCTCGACGTTGAAAAACACTTTATAAAAACCTACAATACGACGTGTTAGCCAAATTATGTTGTTTAGAATAAATTGACAAATGCTATTCTAAACGAGAATAACTGCTTAACTGCTTAAAAATAACATTTTTAAGAATGCTTGCTTGTGCTATATATTGATGAGATAACAGTTAAATTTTAGCATACCGTAAAACCTCTATTTGAGCGCCACCTCTATTTGAACGACACTTCTAATAAAACGCCACTATAGGGGAAGAATTGAAAAATAGAGCGCCACCCTCTATTGAACGCGGCCTCTAAATGAACACCACTTTGATGAATTCTTCTATTTTGGCAATAGTTACGGCTGAAATCGCCTTTCCAGGTGTAAGAAGGATTGTCGAATCGCACGTTTATTTTTAGACGCTGGGAAGTTCCTGTAGTTTTTTAAATAGACTAATGGCGGTGGCCTAAACGCCAACTAAACTATCGGTGTTGACTCTATTCGAATAAGCGGTAAAATCAACACAGACTGCGCCTGACCTTCTTGAAGCACACGCACGCTCGTACGAACGATTCGACACGATACAGCACGATTACAAACGAATGAATGAATGCAATTGTATAAATGTGTTAGATGTTTTTTCTTTTTATTCATGAAATTTATCTTTTCGTAATTCTGATCAGCGAGTCGAAAAATAGAGCGCACCCTCTAATTGAACGTCACCTCTAATAGAACACCACCATAGAGGAAGGGTTGAAAAATAGAGCGCCATAGCGGTGAAATAGAGGTTTTACGGTAATTGTTGATAAAACGATCCTTATATTCAAAAAGAGACGCATAACACGCTGAACAAGTTAAAGCACTATGGACCTGTAGGCTACACTTTACCAAACGCTGTAAATCGACTATCAAACAATAGTATTATTTTCCAACCAAATGAAAAATTATCGAGTTCACAAAAGTAAAATTTTTCACATAATTTTTTGTTTGCAAAACTAAACTTTCAAAAGCGAAGCCTTTCTTTATTAAATATACTGTATAATTAAATTCTTTTTATTCTTTATTTTATCAAACCAAGCTTATTCAAACAATTATCTTTTTATTTTGTAAATGATAAATATGCGATGATACAAATTTACCGTCATCAGAAACTTGATTACATTAAAAAAAAAACAAAGTAAAGCAAATTTAAATCAGTACAAATTGCCGGCACTCGGCAAAAAAGAGCAATCAAATTTATAAACAAGGCTTTAAGCATAAATACTCACAAAAACTTTCAAAAACGTTAAGCGGGAAAAAAATTCATAGTGCATTTTATTTGGACAAATATAAAAAAAAGAAACAGTCTTAACATCCAAGCGTTTAGAAATACATCTGCTTTCCCTCGCAGGCTCGTAAATAGACGCGACAAATCGAGCATTCTAAAAAAATCATTAAGGTTTGATAAAGTTGTATTGTGAAATTTAAAGATTTAAAAGTCGACGTCATTGGTCATAGTTAAACGATGTTCGTTTCGTAGCGACAACATAAACTTCTGAAGTGTTTTGCGCCTTGTAATCTAATTGGGTAGGATAAAATCCACTTTTAAAATCGAATTAAACTCTTGCTTGCTTACCACTCTCGTCATTACGAAATTTCGGATAAAACGGCCAGGTTTTGTCGGAAATTTTTTGAAAAAAGCATATTAGACCTCTCTGTTACCTTCGTTGTCACAAAGATTTAAGTTAAGTTTCTGTTTGGGTTTCATAAGTTTTTCATTATTTGAAACAATAAACCCATGCAGTCATGTAGAAAGCAATCTTTGCTACCAAATTTTAAAAACACGTTTTTGTCATTTTCTTTATGAATAGTCGATTGGCGGTACAAAACTTTAAGACAGCTTTAAAAAGCGTATTCGTTTCTCGAAGAATTTTTATCTGACACTTATTGGGAGGAATCGTCAGAATGAGCTAAGAGCGATCCGATCGCGTTTATATAGGAAAGGAGGGGAGTCTAATTGGTTAAGGAAGCAAACAATCGAGAAAAGAAAACGAGAGCGCAGCTGATTGGTCAAGAAAAGCAACCAATCAGAAACGAAAAAAAAAAGCGTTAATGAATGAGTTTAAGACTGTAAAGAAATTCCTTGTGTCGACATAGATTAGGTTGAAATGATTTGACACTTCAAGAGCGGAAAGGTGGAAAAAAGTACCTTCTCGAGCAAGAATAGAGAATTTGGTGTCACTATATTGGCTGGCATAGTATGGGCTTTGCAAAAGATGCTGTCCAATAACAGATTTATGGGCAATGATTTGAGAGGTGCTGTTTGTCTTGGAGGCACAGGAAAGATTAGAGCGGTCTTGGGAAGAATCATGATTCTGATCGGCCTGGGAACATGTTGCTAAAACAGGTGTCGGCAATCTTTCCAGGTGATGGAATAAAAAACAAATTCTTCATGCAATGGTGGACCGCAATCTTTCCCGCTACAAAAACCTTTCTTGCATTGATCGAACATGTCAACTTGTCTTAACGCAGGGGTTCAAAAATTCACCTAAAACTTGTGCGCGACCGCAATTCGTAGTGATGTAACAATAGCTGGCGATTTTTTTATTTTTTGGTCCACAAAAAAAGGAGCAACGTCATTAAAATTTAAAATAAAGACTTTTTTTTTGTACATAGAGTTGTGGAGTCGGATAATTTTTTCCGACTCTAAATCCGACTCTACCTAAAAATGTTTCCGACTCCAATTCCGACTCCAACTCGTATTGTAGAACATTTTAGAAAACGACTCCGACTCCAGGACGTCTAAAAAAACAACTCTGACTCCCGACTCCAACCTAAATGTGCGACTCCGAAACAGTATAGGCCTAATTTAGCGTAAAACAAAGCCTCCAACAACAAAAACAACTCCGACTCCGACTCCCGCACACCTAAAAAATTTCAACACCAACTCCTACTCCAGAACCCTGGTTCTACACCAAATTTTGTACTTGAAAATGAAGCAGTTTTGCACCTCTGCTGTAACTATACCATTTACAAGTCTATTTGGCAAAAATGAAAATCAATTTGGCACAAATGAAAATTAATTTGGCACAAATGAAAATTAATTTGGCACAAATGAAAATCAATTTGGAAAAAATGAAATTCAATTTGGCAGAAATGAAATTCAAATTGACATTAATAAAATTATATCCTGTTTCTTACTTGCTATTTTCATATTTCGGCATAATTTAAAAAAAAATTTTTTTTAAATTCTTAAAATATGCATGTATATAGTTTTATTATATACTCGTAGTAACAAATAATATAAATATGTACATATATAGCGACCCCATCGGAGACCCTATATTTAGACCCAATATTATGGAAACCTAAAAATGGAGACCTAAAATTATGGAGAATATATACATATACAGTATTGTGCAAATTAATTGACTCACTTCCACATTTTTTAAGGATATTAGTTTGCGCGCTTATTGCACATGGTTGCTAAATGTTACTTTAATGTTTTAAACGTGATAAGGAAAGGATGACATTTTAAATGTATTGCTACGTAAAATAGCACGTGATACATCATAGATATACAATTTATATGCTTTTTAGTTGCGGTAACCTGGTTTTGACCCACTTTTTGCAAATTTGACGTTAGCATATAGTCGGAATTAAATGGCGGATATAACTCTGAAAAAGCGTGCTAGTATTTTGACGCTCCTTGAGCATTGTCAGGCATCAATGAGGGATATTGCCAAGTTATATAATGTGGGCCAATCCACTGTAGCGCGAATTATTAGACAGTTAAAAGAAACAGAGTCATTAACTTCAAAACGAAAAAGAAATTGTGGACAAAAACGAAAAACCATACGAAAGATGATGCGTACCTTTTGAGAAAGAGTAAACTGGACCCTAGAAAAACAAGCAGTGACCTACAAAAAGATTTGGCTGCAGCAAGATTGGAGATTAGTGCATCTCTTGTGCGAAGATGACTTGTTTTAGCTGGTAAAAAGGCAGCAAGGCCACAGAAGATGCAGCTTTTGACCATTGGTATGAACAAAAAAAGACTTGCATGGGCAAAAAAATACAGAGAACAGACTACGGCTGACTGGAAGAAGGTTTTATTTTCGGATGAAAGCCATTTTATTGTACAGGGAGAGCAAAGTCAGTTTTTTAGAAAAAGCAAGGGTGAAAAAGTTAGATCATCTCATATTAATCAGGGTGTAAAGTACCCCGCTAAGAAGATGTTTTGGGGGGTTTCAGCTTAAAAGTATTGGATCTCTTTTCACTGTAAAAGGGACAATGAATGCCGACAAATATATTGAAGTAATTTGAGTAAAGTGGTGAGGGACATGGAAAGGACATTTCCTAACGGAGGAGGGATCTTCCAGCAAGACTTGGCTCCCTGTCATACTGCAAAAAAAGTGAAAAAGTTTTTAAAGAAAATCACATGAAGGTTTTTGACGAGCCTGGGAATTCGCCTGACTTAAACCCAATTGAAAATTTGTGGACTAGTAAAAACTTGGCTCTTAAAAAGGGATTGAACAACCCAAACGAAGCTCATCAATGCTGTAATTGATGTGTGGTACCGAGACCAAGAAATTGTCGAAAAATTCCTGGGATTGATGCCAAAATGGGTTAAGGAGTTGATCAAAAATAGAGGTGCCATATCTCTTATTAAAAATAGTTATTGTCGCTTTAAAATAAAGATAAACTGAAAAATGAAGTTTTTTGTATTTTTTTGTAGTGAGTCAATTAATTTGCACAATACTGTATTATAGAAACTTAATTTTGGAGACTATATATATATATATATATTTCGGAGACCTAATTTGCAGACCTAATATTGTTGATTTCTATATATTTATATGTTTTATGCAAAAAAGTCATATTTATAACAATATTACAGTATGTATATATTCATATATAGTAATATAGGGTCTCTACATATATTAGGTCTCTACATATATTAGGTCTCCATAATATAAGGTCTCCAAATTAGGTTGCCATAATATATATATTTAGTCTCCATAATTAGGTTTCTATAATATATGTATATATATAGTCTTCATAATTTTAGGTCTCCATGATTATGTCTCCATAGTATATATTAGGTCTCCATACTATAATATATATAGTCGCAATAATCTATATAAAGATATTAGGTCTCCATAATTAGGTCTCCATAATATATTTTAAGTCTCCACAATATTGGGTCTAAATATAAGGTCTCCGATGGGGTCGCTATATATATATGTACATATTTATATTATTTGTTACTATATAATAAAACTATATACATGCATATTTTAAGAATTTAAAAAAAAAATTTTTTTTAAATTATGCCGAAATATGAAAATAGCAAGTAAGAAACAGGATATAATTTCATTAATGTCAATTTGAATTTCATTTCTGCCAAATTGAATTTCATTTTTGCCACATTGATTTTCATTTTTGCCAAATAGACTTGTAAATGGTATAGACGTACCGTAGCTCTACTGCGGTTTAGATTGTTTGAAATTGTTACATCAAAAAATAGGATTGCAAACCCGGCGGCCGCCCGTATTTTTTTAATATCTAACTAGCATGTCTCGGGCCGAATTCGGCTCGTAGACCATAAATTGCTGACTCTTGCTTTAAAATATAAAAAATTCCAACAGTTTTCAGTTTATATTTGTCGCAGCACAATTTGCAAGCGAAATGCTGCAGCAAAATTTGCAAAAGATGTTTACATCTGCCACAGGGGATATTTTTTGAAATAAACAGTTATGTCAGAAGTATGAAATCTCTTTTAAATTTTAGTCTTTAGACTTAAAAAGCTTTCCTTGTTTCGCGCTGCTGGCGCGTTTTCAAAAAAGTTTTTTAACATCTTCACCAAGAGGGACTGCCACTGATACTAGGAAAAATGTTTGATCTAGATCTTTGTAAGTGGTAAAATTCCGGGTCTCGTTTACTTTTTGCTGTTACTAACCGCGCAGGCTGTCACAACCGATCAGGGATTCTCAACCTTTTTGACACTGTGGCACAAAAAATTTGACACGTAATTGTTGCGGCCCAACGTGTCTTGCCATCACCCATCACTTTCATTCAGCATTCAATTTCACGAAATTGTTTTTAAATTATAGGTGAGGACAAAAAAAAGTCTTCACTTTCATTGCCCACCCGATTTCGTTAAAATGTTTTTTTGACGAAAAAACAGTCCAGACATATAAAGTCAACACTTTTTCACAACATCTCTGCGTGGTCCACCTAAAAAACTTGCTGTGACCCACCGATTGAGAGCCCCTGTTTTGAAGGTAATTTTTATTATTTTTATTTTATTTTTCTCTATATTTATCCTTCTGACTCGCAAGAAAGCGACGGAGTCATTAATCCATAGGGTAAGCAATTACCCCGACCTGCTTCCGGAGATGCAAAAATATTGCAATCCGCTTGTAAATTAATAGAGATATGACTGTATTTAGAACTGCTTGCTAAGACCACCATGCAGGGGAAAGTGTCGTAAAGTGTCTTTCCCAAGAACAGAACAGAATGGCGCGAGTGGGTTTTTGAACCGAGACCGTGTTGATCACAAGCACGGCGCTTTAACTATTTGACCACACTGCCGACAAATAATAAAATAAACTCGGCAAATATCTTTATGAGAATATCTTTATAGAACAAAAATACCTTTATGAGCTAATGTGCCAGATAAAAATTAGTAGCAGAATATAAAACAATGTTGCGTATTATTACGCATTTTTACGACACGGGAAAATGGAAAGGCTAAGATAAATTGTAACTGCCGTTTGTATTTGTTAGTTGACGCTGTTGATCTTCATTCTAAACAAATTATTGCCTGTTGCCTTCTCGATGTAATTTCTTTATTTTTCACGCATAAGCACAATTATTGCTCCATTTTACACCAAACGTACGTGGTTTTCTTTTCTAAAGTTCAGTAGCATTAGGTATGTGTACGCAGTTCTAACGTTTCGTTTTGGAAGGCTAACTGAAAACTTAACTTTTATTTTAGGCATATCAATTTTTCGAAGTGGTAAAATGGTACTTTTGTTAAAAGAAAACAATTCGTCCAAAAATCCAGTGCCTGTAAAATAAGATCTTTACTTTGACTTTGTCTCGGATTTTTTGATTTTCGTGGCTGAAAAGCAGTGTTTTCTAAAAAAAAGTCTTTAATTAAACACTTAAAATTGGAAAAACTCGGACAGATAAATGGGCCGGACCCCGGGACAAAGCTCTAAAAACCCGGACGTATGGTAAGCTTATTTTTTGAGTTAATTGTAAAAGCTTTAAATAGCTTGATAGCGAGACCTTATTTATTTATTGTAATTTTTAAATTAATATTGTTTGTTTAAAAGCTACAAATTTGTTTTGAACCACGCCAAACATTCACCCGATCATCAATTAACTAAAGAAGGATTAGTGAAGTGTCTTTGGAATCCGTTTTGGCCGTAGCGACAAAAAACGGCAACGACATAAAACAGTGGCGTATCGAGAATTTTTGAAAGGGCGTCTATACAGCCACAATCAAAAATGCTTAGTGAAAAAATGTATTTAAGGGGTAGCTAAAAAAACGGTCTTCACTTTGAATCAGTCTCGGGTTTCATGATTTTTGCCTCAGAAGGCTAGTGATCTTTGAAAAAAGCAAAAAAGGGGATGGAACATGGAACCTGTCTTCGTTTTCTGGCGGGATTTCTACCAAAATGGGCGGAACAAAGCCCTAAAGTATTTGTGATTTTCAAAGGAAGGGGGTCATAGCACTAGAAGTACTGTCCAACATATGGTAAGCCTACGTATTAGAAATAAAAAGGACCATAGCACAATACCCCCCTAAACACGCTAGTGGACATAAATAAATCATTTTTTGCCACAAAAAAATTTGGGCTTATTTTGCTTGGAGATTTTTGATGCACTGTTGCCTTTCTGACCGATGTTATTAACTGCAACTGCTTTTGCAATGTTTACTGACTGGTGATCTGTGGCCGCGTTTGGCTTTGAGAGAAAAAAAAGGAAAGGCCGGACCTGACAGATTGGTTGTGTCTGAAGGCCTTCTTCATTTGGAGAAGATGTTCTTCTTGTTGGCTGAAGTTTATAAAGTTACGGTGTCGCAATTCAAAGCTTCTTGGTTTGGTTTAGAAGAATTTTTCTTATTTATTAAAGTTGGCGTTTATTTTGAATCCTTGATTTTAAATTGCATTGAATGTTATAGAATTTTATTGTGAGTTTAATTAAGTTTTCTAAAGATCAACATTAATTTCGTCATGATTCAACAAAAAAAGGAACAATAAAGAAAATTTTTTTTGTTGAGTAAAGTTTTGTTCAGATTCTTCTACAGCATATCCGATAGTTTTGTTATTATATCTAAAAGTTTGCCTACCGACAGGAAGTGACTTCCTACAATCAAAATAATATTCTCTTCTTTCTCTCTTGCGTAAGCAAAAAACTGTGCAGTCAATCTGAAAATAAAAAATATCTATTTTTAGTGTAAATTCAGTGTAAATTTATTTTTAGTGTAAATTTTAGTCAATTTGAAAATAAAAAATACTGCAAAAATTTAAAAAATTAAAAATCGACTCGGGCGATTTTTGAAATAAAAACCAAAAATTTCATATCATTAGTCTTGCTGGCTTCCAGTAATTATTGCATTAGTGTGACGAGTACTCATTCTGCAAGGAAGGTTACACTTTTAAATTTTTTTTCCCTTACCGTAAGCTTCGTATCGTGCACGGTAATTTGGAATTTCATTTTGGGATTACTGGGCCACTTTTTGTTCGCTAGCTCGGACGAACCACCTTGAAAAGTTTGTTAATTTTAATAATTAAGAATTATTATTTGTAATATATTAAAGCGCTTGAAAGTTATTTCAGAATGTCAGATATTTATTGTTTGTTTGCTAAATTAACACTGGCATACATTAAAGATAAACAAACAAAAAGTATGCTACGTAATTTTCAAGTCTCAGTTGAATTATCTGATATACTGTAAATAGTTTCGTGTTAGTGAATAATACTACTATGTCGACAGCGTGGTCGAGTGGTAAGAGCGCAGTGATTGCACCGTAATGGTGATCAACATGGTGTCGGTACAAAACCTAATCGCCCCATTCTGTTGTGTCCTTAGGAATAAAACTTTACGGCACTTTCCCCTGCTTGGTGGTGTTGGCAAGCAGTTCTAAATTAAAGCCATATCTCTATAAAACTAAATGATCAAAATAAAAAATTTCAAATGGATAGCAACATGTTGGCATCTCCAAAAGCAGGTCGGGTTAATTGCTTATCCTATGTACAGTATTAGCTCCTCCGTCACTTTCCTGCGAGTCAGAAAAATAAATTTAGAGATAAAAAAAGTAACATACATTAAGTATAATTGTTTTTCCTGAATAAAAAAATATAAAATCTTGATTACACCAATACATCACGATCACTTTATCTCAAACAATAAATAAAACTTGTCGTATTTTCTTTAATGCAAAAAATATTTTTTTTTTTAATGTTGGATCATATATCGAACACAACCGTCAGGGCGTATTCGATACATGACAAATTGGGGTTCTTCAAGAAGCGACCGTAGTTGTTTTATTGTGGGTAAAACTGACCGGAAATCCCCCTAAAGCATTGAAAAAAAATAAAAAAAGAAATTAAGAGAAAAAGATCTCTTTAAGAAGTGATAATAACTACAAGGCATTCCTGGTTAGTTTTATTAACAAAATCGCGTACGGTCGCTTCTTGAAGATACCCAATTTTTCATAGGTCTTCGATTCATATCCAAATTGTTTTTGCGTCGACTTAGCGTCGTTTTGAACTCGGTTCACATTATATCTATCCCATCTAATTATATGTTTATCCGATGTATAAAGCCACTTTGCGTTGCCTTTCTGCAGATCATAATCTTATTGTCCTTCAGCATAATTTTGTTTTTTATGGGTAATTTTCTGCTCAATATTTGTTTTTTTCTGTGACATTCTGGGTTAAACGTATAGTTGGACGTTGATGACCTGGTCAATTTTATCTTGTTAATTTATTTATTGTTTCTATTTTATTCAAATCTTGACCGATCGTACATATATTTACTAACGGTAAAACGCCATACGTAAAATTTTAGAATTTTAACAGTGATTGTTTTTTTTTAAACGTTTATCAGGCGATTATCTGAAACACGAAATAAACAAAAGAAAATAATGACATTGAAATTTTAAGAAAACAGTAACGCAATAAATTAGAAAGAACTGAATACAGTAGACTTTGGTTAATCCGGATTCGGTTAATGCGAAATTTTGCTTAACTTGGATTAAAAAAGTGTAAATAATTTCCTCCATACTGTAATTCTTAATAAAAAGCTTCGGATTATCCGGATCTTTGCCTAATTCGGATAATTTTATCTGTCAAATCGAATCGGGATTAACCGAGGTCTACTGTATATTAAACAGAAAATAAAACGGAAAAATAAGATAAAAACAATAAAATCCATAAGTAACTACCTAACAGCTTTTTCATACTAGTGTAACGCAACGGTAGTTTATTGTTTATAAAAAGAACAAAAGACGGCACAGGTTTATCTTCGAAAAATATTTGACATGGGCGTACGCAAAATTTTTTTCATGTATTTGTGTGAGAAAGCTTGATTATCCTGAGAGGTCCGACACCAGTGAACCCCTGCTTTTCGTACAAACCTCAGGCAACGGTTCGTAGTTTTTTGCATTTTAAAGCGAAATGAAGATAAAAAAAATATTTTTCGCTTTTCAATCTTTATTTTACTTTCACGATGCAGAAAACTACAAACCGTTGCCTGATACCCATAAAAGGATAATTTTCACTTCAAAATAAAAAATAAGTAATAAATTTTAAAAAGGTCAACTATTTAACTAGTTATTGCACCATGATTTTTTAAAAATAACTAGTTATTGCACCATGATTTTTTCAAAGATAACTAGTTATTGCAACATGATTTTTTTTTAATATAAGCCACAGAGACAAGTAACTATTTCGAACAATCAATTTTCGTAAGAGTGAATTAACCTTTAGCTAAACCCCGATGAACGCCCACAGCATGATGACTATATCGGCTATAAAAATAATTACTAGGATGTCTCTAAACAAAATCTTATCTTCTGAAGTTTGCCAAGTGATGGAATTAGTTTCCGTTTTTTCTCCAATGCTTTCTCTTCCTCGATATGAATCGGCTTTTAATTTATAGCTAAAGATGGAACTTTTTTTTTGATTGGGCAATTCCCACCTCTACAACTACGAGTTAGGAAAACATAAGTTTTTACAGTTGTTTTAAATAATTCATTTTATTTTTTTATTTAGCTGTTAAAGGGTTTCCGTTGAAAACTTTTAAAAGTCTTCACATTGGTCTCATTTTACTTTTCTACAACTTAATGAAAAATCACTCTCACAGTATATTTTTATTATTACGGTTATAAATCGATTATGTTTTATACAAGCTAAACTTGAGGTAAGAATATTTTCAGATTTATTGCGGCCGCCCCGATGTTTGCTGTATAATTTCATTTTCTTGGGTCGGCTTTTTAAAATCATTCTTAAAAACAACTTTTTCATCTTCATTTTGCTTTCAAGCAAACACACAGAATTGTTTGATGGGCGTGGTTGGTAAATAAAAAGAGTTTGATCTGTTGCACAAGGCGCAGTTTGTCCTACGCCTTTTAGCCTCTATTCGTTTGTGTTGGAAATAATAATCCCTCAAGCCAAAGGCAAACTTCTTCGTAAAAGAATTTTTTGACAGAAAAATAGAAAAACTAAAAAAGTTGAGCAAATCTTTTTTTATCCCAAAACTAGGGTGGCCATACGTTCCGCTTTAGCCGGGACAGTTCCGATTTTTGGGCCTTGTTCCGGTGTCCCATCCAATTAACCATTATGTCCCGGAATTTACAATTTTAAGTGAAGAATATTTTTAATCATTCCTTTTTGGTGATAAAAATCAAAAAACCTCAAAAAAGATTCAAAGTGAAGACTTTTGATCTTAGAGATCACTTACATTTGAGTGAAGAATTTTTTTAACACACATTTCGATTCATCACTTTGAAAATATGGCTACCCTATTCAAAACTAAAATATAAACTTTGAAGCTACATCATAAATGTATAAGTAACTAATGCTTCTAACCTTAAAAGTTGCACATTTAAACCAGGCTATTTTTGTTAAGTTTAAACAAAATGTATTTTAAATATATAGTGAAAGTGAACTATTAAAAAAAAAATGTTCAATCTGTTTTCGTGGTAAGCTTACTAAACTACATTATTCGAAGTTCTTAGCTGTGGCCCATTTAGTTCCTCGGGTTATTAATAAATTTTAAGGGCTCTAAATACATTAAACTTGAAAGAATTAAAACTAATTTATCTAATTTTATCCGTAGAGTTTTCGTAACTAACATATAACTTCGGATTGTCCAGAGATAAACGTTTTTTTGGTCTTTGAAGATAAATATATAAATATAGGTAATTCATCACTTGATATTTTTAAAGATTTTCAATTTTTGCGATCGAAGTTATTCATTATTTAACTTTAACTCAGAGTTTAAAAGTAATGAATTACTTTTTAGTCTATGTTTAAAATTTTATTGAAAGAACCTTTATCAAGAAATAACTTTATAAGTAAGAATACCAGAGTATATAATTGTTCAAAAAACTACTTATGTATTGTTTTTTACGAAAGTTTATTTTCTTACCTTCCTCGGCTTTATTCGAGAAAAAACAACAGAGAATTGCCAAAACGAGAAATATCCCTTTCGCCATAACTGATACACAAACAATAATTTTCTCTGACTATGCTCGCCTTCTCAATACAAATATTTACCTTTGTAGATGAGAAAGATGTTTACGTTAAAAAAAATGATCTAACCGTGCGATGACTTTTACCGACTGCTTAACCAGCGGAAAAGCGAATGTTTAAAGCACATGCATTCGCTAATAATGATAATAAAAATTTTTTTAATAGATCACTTTAAGTACGAGTATTTTTACTTGGTTCCTTAATTTCTACGCATAAGTTTTTAAGTTTGCTTATTGTTGGGAAATACATTTTGGTAGCCTAATTTTAATCACTCAAACATTCAATTTCACATCAAATAAATAGTTCATACTAAACGTCATTCAGAGTACGTCACGACGGTTCAAACAATAACATAAAACTTGCGCAAAAACTCAGCAAAGAAAAAAACAAAATTTTGTGACCTTTTCTTGCATGCGACTATAAAAATTCACTAGTGCCATATACTAAGATCAGCAGTGATTATTGAAAGGTGAGGCCATATTCTGATCAAAGTGGAATAAAATTTTAAACTAAATATTCAGTAACACATCAAATGTCCAATTTAAGTTTAGTCTTAGGTCTACAGTATTTTAATCTCTTTTCAAAGGAACTATTAGAAATAATTTTGTTTAGCGGTGTCAGTTGTAGTTCTCTCGAAATTCAACTCTGTAAGGTTGCTGGGCAGTAAGGTTGCTGGGCAGTAATGTTGTCTAAAAGTAAAAGATAGTTTTTTTGGGGGCCACTTCTGATTAATTATCTTGCACCTTGTTTTCTGTTTGGTGATTTTTTTTCTTTTTTGCAACAAAAAGGGTTTTACATTGTAAAAAAAGTCTTGTAGATCTTTATTTTGATTCAAGAAAGACAAAAAACAATTAATTGTTTTTTTTCAGTATAATAATTACTTAGTTTGAATCTAGCAGCCAATGGACACCATGCATTCCGGCCGAACATTCCATACGCACCGCATAATTATGGATATACCCACCATTTGACCATTTTCATACTGTGTAGTTTACAGATTTATTTTTGATTGTTTTACTTGTTTTTGGAAAAAGAGTTGGCAAGGCGCATGTAATGATTCCAATTGAAATGAAGCTCCAGCATTTTTTAGACATTTTTCTTGCTTTAAGAAAAATTTTCCGTCCTAACCAAGTATAATGTACGAAACGAAAATTTTATTGCAGTCCACCTGTAATTTTTTTACTTTCAAAGGAATCGTAATTTTAATAATTGACCCCTTAGCTTTGTTTTTCGAAAAAAATTTTTTAAAAATCGAACTCTAAAAGTTTTTCATACTCAAAACTCACTTGTTTTTTTACTAAAAACAACTTTTGTCGCTTAGCAAAATTACGACTATTCCTGGCTTGATGCTGTAATAATTTCTGACGACACAATCATCACATGCTGGTCGCTATTCTTGTTGCATAGTTCATGAACATACGTTTTCTATGAGGAAAGTACTCAATTGCAAAACAGCTTGACGATCTAATATCGCAGAATTCCACAAAATATTATTGAAAACAAGTTTTAAATTAATCATTGTCCAGTGGTTTTTTATGGGGATGACACCGTGCCTTATTACGTTCATTTCAATTGTAAGAGGTGCCGCGAACAGTTAATTCATTTCTAAATTATTCTCTTGACCTGCAGGAAAGCGACGGAGATAAAATGGATCACCCCCAGCTTTCGCAACACTTAGTCCCAGAGCAAACGGGAAATCGAGTAAATGTTTTTATTCGGGGTGGACCGGGATCAGCATTTCTGCGGACTGCTTTTCAAAGTTGTTAAAATTTGCAGGGAGCAGTTGGTTTGCAACCCTTTTGAATAGAAGGCCGAAAAGTTTTGATTTTGAAAGGCCTTTTGAACTTTAAATGAAGACAAAATAAAAAAAATTTCAAAGTGAAAACTTTTTCTTGTTCTCAATTGGGTTTTGAAAAAATAACAGTCTTTAAAATAGTATAAAACTTCGAACTCGCTTTTTCTTAACTAAATCGTTTACCCAAAATGCAAGTTATCTAATGCTATTGCAATGATTGAGCCGTAACATTTCTTCTTCAAAGGAATTTAAATCGGCGTCGGTTGTATAGTCGTTGAAAAAAAAGATTCTTGATGAATAGGAGTTCAGCGAGCTATAACTTTCAGCATCTGCGTGACGTAACCACACAGGAAAAGAAAGCCATAGAAAGCCAAACACAGACTGTAGATCGAAAACTGCTTTTTTCTAAGGACTCGTTTTCACTACGAGCAAAAAATGTAGCATTTTTTGTTTGTTTTATTGATTTTTTGCTTCGCTTAGGCTCGGTTAAATTTTAAGCGCAGAAAGATGAATAAAAGAAACCAAAAAATGCTCCATTCTGCGCAGGTAGTAGAAACAAGCTTTCAAAAAACATAAGTAATGAATATTCACAAAAAATCCACGGATCCAAAAACTTATTTGTATAATCCCATCATAACCTGATTCGAAGAAGTTTTTAAAATTAAAATCTAGGTCCGGTTTGAATTCGAAAATTTTCTCCTAATTTAAACTCGATAACGGCAAAACTGTTAAATTTCTGGGCAAACGAACACTGACTGTAAACTTCAAAAGAAGACGTATCTTCGGCCGATCTTTCTAGCTTAATTTAATTTTTTTTTTAACAATCCAAGTCTGAGTTCGTCTAGTAAGTTTTAAAATTTCATTTCAAACGGGTCTTAAAGATGCAGCTGAATCCGTATCTTTAGATACGAGAAATTGTCATTTCTGGTATGCACTATAACCAGTGACAAGTGACAAACAGTAATTTTTTGTTTTTGTTTAAGCATTCGCACAAAGCACCGCGCCTGAAAATATTTCGTTCATACGATGAAAGAACTCTCTTCTGGCAATGACGTCATTCTTGCGTGATTATCAAATCACACAGGAATGACAAAGCCATTGCCCGTAGAGAGAAACCAAGAAATTATTCCGGTTCCAAAGCAAAGCTGAAACTATGCCCAATACAAGTTTTTAATCGTCCCAATAAATTGTTTTATGGGTACCGAATAATTGATCGAATGAAAATTAATCGACGGAAAATTGATTGAATAGGAATTTTGGTCGAAATGGAAACTTGTCCATAGGAAAGGGGTTAAGGTTAGGGTTAAGGTTAGAAGAGAAAAAATAGGATAGGAAAAGACAAATTTTCATCTCAACCAAAATTCCTATTGACAAGTTTTCATCGTGACCAAAATTCCTATTCGAACAATTTTCATTCGACCAAAATTCTTAGACCCTTGTTTTATAGTTAACAAATCAGGTTTTAATTAAGTTTTAAGAAAAATAGTCATAATGTTTTTCTTAAGTTTGTTATTTTACAATAAATTTTCGTCTTGCTCATCGGTCAGTCAAGATTTGCATTTTTTCTTTCTGTCTAGCATACTCTACACACCTTTGAAATACCCCCTATACCATATGTAAGTGAACAATTTAAAGAAGTTTACAGACTTAACAACCGAGAACGCAGTCGCTGTGTCCGAAGTTATTGTGTTCTGTGTTCCTGTGTTCTATCTCATATTGTTCCCGAATACGACATGGGTGGCGAAGAAGAGTTTTATACAAACAAAATGATTGGTTGCAAGTTAGAAAAAATAGAAAAAGTTTTTTTTCTAATGCAGCCTACATTTTTTCTAATCGTCTTAACCAGCCATTTTTTGTAAAATAAATTAAGTTACTGATTCCCATCTCACCCCCCACCGGAAAAAACCTCAAAGAAAACATGTCGTTAAACTTTAATTCCTTGAGAAAATAAAAAAAAGATAAGTTTTTATGCTTTATACTTGAATATGAACAATTTGAAAACCCTTTATTAATGTATAAATGTAACAAAAATGACACAAAAAAGTCTTTTCAACGGAATTTGCTTTGCGTAGTGTACACAATAAGTCTTCGATTAAGTAAGATCTATACAATTAACTAAATTTGTTTGTTAAAATTATTTTTTCTCTTAAAATGTAATAGACACATATACCAACAATAAAACGTATGCAATTCGAAAAAAATCGCTCATTGCTGTTTCAGCGGATTTAGGCTAATCGTTTAAGCCTATAAGTTTCACACGTTAAATATTTTAAAACTAAAAAATACAGTACATTTTAATTTTTGATTTTTAAAATATTTAGCAAAATTTCTGCCAATATACTGCATTAATACCACTTTTCCCCTGCTGTCTGGTAACAATAACTCAAAATTTATTTTCACTCACTTTTTTTATAGCTATACTCAATTTTTTAAACTTCCTCTTGTTTATTTGTGTAGTTTAAAGCGTAGAACTTAAAAAACTTAAATTTTTTTAAAAATCAAACTTAATAATAAATGAAATGGCTAAACTTTTTCTTTTTTTTTTTTGTTCTAAGCAACTGAGGGTTTTATAATCTTTTATCTTTTCTTGATTGTTGTAACAATACGTAGAGCCAATTTCTCGGCCAAAAAAACAGAACGCGTTTTTTTTGAAGACTTGGCTTCGACTTTATCCAAACATCAATATTGTGTTTCCATATCAAAATTATACAATGGAAGTTCGGTTAAAAAAAAATTCTTAATAGATTTTCAAAGGTGTTGTATGTTCTGTGTTTTCAAACTGTCCATAGATATTTTGTTATCTTTAGTCCAACGGCCATTCGCTCAAACACAAGATGAATATTTGGACGAAAGCAAGGGGCGGTAAGTCTATTGTAATTGGGCTTATGTTGACTTTACGGTAGCCGATTCCATAAAACCGAACAGTTGCTTTTCAGCGCTTTATGTTATTCGGGAAATCAGTTACTAAAAAAAACAAAAAGCTCAATGCGGCAAACGTTTCAAATATGACAAAGATTTCAAATTTTAACGTATTTGCTGGATTTTGGATTGAATTCTTTATTTATTCTTGAATTCTTTATGAATTTTATTTTCACTCTCTAAGCACCGCAACGTTGTTGGCAATTTCTTGTTTCATAAAAAGTAAGCAAACACGATGATTAAAAGCAGAAACTGAAAAAAAAAACATAAACTAAAAAAGTCTTTAAAAAGCTTCGGACAGTTTCAAAAAAATTTTTTTGAAATTAGTTTTTCATTTGCTGAATCTGTGAACGAAAAAAGTTTTTTTAAGCTTTCTGCATTTTTACTCGGTTGACGTGGTCTGATTCGAAACAGCTAAACTTGCAATTAAAAGCGATTAAGATCCGCTTCCATTGTAAGCGTGGAACGAAGTATTCTTTGTTTGTTTGAATTGATTTTTTACTTTTTTCCGCGGTTAAGGCTCGTTTCCACTACGAGCGTGGAAAAAAGCATTCTTTGTTTGTTTTATTGCTTTTTTTGCGCTCGCTTCAATTTTAACCGCTCGCTTCAGTCGAAGATCAATAAAAGAGAGAAAGAATGCTCTTTTCCACGCTCGTTGTGGAAACGGGCCTTTAAGCGCTAAGTGAAGCAAAAAACTAGTAAAGAAACAAAGAATACTTTATTCCACGTTCATAGTGGAAACGAGCTTTTACTTGTTGCATCTTAGCTATCTTAAAACAATGCTTTAATTTTTCAAGTAAACTTTCATCAATCCTTCAGTTATAAACAATGATTTATTTATCAAATTTTAGAAAATACGATTTTTATAATAATTCTGCAATTTGAACAAAAAAGCAGGTTTCGAAATGTTATCAATCAAATATTGTAAATTCTTTTCCGAATAAGAAAAGGTCGCTTTTTGAAATTTAGACCTAATATATTTTTACGCGCAGAAGCTACGATGACAAAATCATTTTCCACTTGTTGAAGATAGATTGAAAAAAAACTCCAATAAGGTGTGGTTCGACGCTATCACGTGTAGAACTTAATAAAGATTTTTTAGTTTTATCCCCCTCCCCCCCAAAAAAAACAACTAAAGTGCTAACAAAGAAAAATTACATGCATTGCGTAAAACGAACCGCTTGAACCAACGAAATATCTGGCTAAAAGCGAAGCGTCTTCGGTGGTTTTCCCAAATCTCTAGCTCAAGATTGTATTAAGAAATGCAAACCCCCTTCTTGAAAACTGTTTGCGTGTTATGTGACACCATCGGTTACTTTAGATCAATGCTTACTTATCTAGTTTTGAGGGTAGAAATGAAATTGTGACTAGGGACGAAAGTTTTTTAATCATTAAACGTGCCATGTTAACTTGTTTCTTTTTTATTTTGTTGTTTCGGTTTTCATTCTGCTAAATATCAATTATTATATGTCCACTTAACTAACTCAAAATAAATTAAAAATAAAACAGTAAAAGCAACAGAGAAAACAACCATCAACAATTTTCAAAAAAACCTATTACTTCTTTAACTTAAAAAATGAACTCAAAAAACCGCGATTGCTTTTTTACGTAGTAACCTCTCAAGGCTGTGTTACTAAGCGTTACAACTTGAATACCTTTACACTTTAACTACGTTAAACTTAAAAGCATGAAAACAAAACAAAAAGAGCCTGTCATCATTGAAAATAAATTTAATCTATAAAAATCACCAATCAATTAAAACGAAAATCTAAAAAATTCAATTCGGTTAATTAGAACTTTTTTCTTCATGTTATATCGATAAAGTTCAAAAAAATTTCTTTTCCTATCGCATGCGAGTAGCTTATAATCATTCTTTTATCTCTTTGCTATTTTTATTTGAATTTTACTGGTTTGTCCACAAAACCCTTAATGAATAAAGCCGACCCTTTTTTTTTTCTTTCTTGAATTAGTCTTACAGAGTACAACTCGTATGCTGCGCTTTGACCGACGTCTAAAGTGTTTGTGTTTAAGCACTTATAGTTAAATAGAAAGATCTAGAACGCCTTTGTAACGATTCAAACGACTGAAACATGCTTGTAATAACAATATCCATTCAATTCATAAATTTCGGTTATTGCCGCTCATACAACGCTGAAGAATTCAAGCGCTTTTAATAAAATGAAAAATTTTTTTTTAATTTCTTTACTGAGCGTTTTAATTTCATGTAAATTGTTTGCTGTTTTCATTTTTTGTTTGAAGAATAATTTTTAACTTTCAAAATCCAAATTCGGTTTTTTGTGAGATGGCGAAAAGAAACAAAACAAACACACTTCTATTTTGCAGATATCTCTGCTTACAAATTTAAAACTATATAGAAACAACTTTTTTACTATTTTCGACTGATTTATACCGCAAAAGTATATTGCTTATGTTTTTTTGTATTTCAATTCAATCTGAGAAAATAATACAAATTTAACTCTTTAATTTAACGTAAAAACTTTTTGTTACGATTGATTTAATTTGTTTTGGTAAAAAAAACTTTTTTGTCAAACTAAATGGGCCCTGCCAGTTTTTTGCATTTTTCTAAGCAGCCAACACTAGCCAAGAACTTAGAACATTTTGAACATTACACAGGAAATATTTAGAACTTTATACTCAAGAAAAAAATTGCTTGTTTGATTCCACAAATAAAAGTATTGCGAAAAAATAAACCAAAAACGAAAACAAAAAATTGCCTTTAAAATTAGGCTCACCGAACCGGGACAGTCTGATCTTGAATTCTTGTCCCGGTGTCTCACCCACTCAACTATTTTGTGCCAAATTTTCGACTTCGATTTGCTTTTGTTACTTTTTACAAATTTTCAACTAGTGCTTAGCAACCATTTAAAATCCGTTTAAAATTTTATGGCATACGTAGACCAAAATAAAGAATTAATTTCGAAAACTTTTTTCTTTTAGCCATCGTCACGTTTTCCATTTTGAAAATATGGCAACTTTAGCTAAAATAAATACTTTGCCCACTATAACAATAACAGTCTTGTCCAAGATTATTTCAAAAACATAATAAATTTTGCGGTCACAGATTATCGACGCCTCTTCAAAATTATTCTAAACAGTCAAACTTAAACACAACGTACACTACTGGCCACGGCGAGTGTGAATATCGAAAAATGTAGTGTGAATAGGTATATCTACGTTTGTTGTGTTCCTGCGCTTGCATTGTTACCCGAAACAGGCCAAATTAGGAGCCATGGTAATTATTTATACTTTTAAGTCATTTTAATTCTGATTTAAACTTTTCAAATTTGTATAATGGCAATTGTAGTAAAAAATTTGACAGCTAGTAAAAATTTAAATCTAAGACACTATTTAATTGAATCTTGTAGCATAGGGTCTCTAAAATTGCAGAAATACGTGGATGACGGAGTTAATTTGATAAACTCTGTGAGCCCCCAAACACAGCCTTTTAAGTTTTTTATATTTGATGCTCTTTTTCAAAAGTTGTTTAACAACAAAAAATAAAAAATATAGTAAATAAAAAGGTCCAATTTCTGTGTAAACATACTTCAAACTTTAATTAATAACATGATCTCCTAAGTCACACCAGCAAAACGATTTTATACGCTTCCCAAATTTTGTCTAAGGTAAGACTTTTAGTTACCAAAATAATTTGCATTCAATTTTATTACAGTTTTGTCAACCCTCATCTAAAATATGGAATTGTTACATGGGATGGTACAAATTCCACTGTAATCCATCAACTACAAATAATACGAAACGGAATTATACTTGTTATGAATTTTAAATGTCTGGAAGATTATATTAAAATGACTACCTTTAGAAATCAGTAAATATATTAAAAATCAATGATATTTGCAAATTGGAAGTAGCAAAATTTATACATTCTTTTAACCCAAAAAACTTCATGAAAACTTTAACATGTTTTTTCAACCAACTAATTAATTTCACAATTATCAAACTAAATGATTTATAAATGAGAATTATTATTTAGAAAGGGTGACGCTGTAGTATACTACATCTTTGTGCTTTAGTAATGGGGCAAAAATTTGAAATAAACTTAAGGCATTTAAACGCTTTGTTTAAACAGTATTTTTATTTATTTGTTTTGTTTTTTCAGATTTCTAAACGGTCCCCTGACGAGCCCAGGCAGGCGAAACAGTCTGTTGGGGCAAATAAAATTAATGTTACTTAAATTTTGTGGTCTGAAGTTTAATTATTTAATTATTTAACCGCTCTGACTTGACGTCATTGAGCACTTTTATGATAAACACTGACCAAAAATTTTGAAAAACTTCCATATATATAAGACTGATATAGTACTACCAAATTCATTATACTTTCTAAAACAATAAAATTTTTTACTAAACAACCAATAACAAAAAAGTTGTAGCCTATTGGGGCTAACACTTAAAACTAGATAAATTGATGGTTTTTTTACAGTAGTTCCGGAAAGATTAGATTCTTATTATAAATTGATAATACATATACTATATTTGCTTATTTTAAGTCAACAAAAAAATCACTTCAATCTTTTTTATAAGTCACTGCTGTAACTTTATAGTATCAAGGATTTTCTATATGCAACAAAAAATGTTCTCATATATCTTCAATCTGAAGTACTCTTAAACTTTAGCTTGATAGACTTCAGATGAAAACAACTTCAGGCGTATAGCTATTCACCATAGCGATATTCTTTATAGTAATCTGTTTTAAAATTTTACAAGGAAGCTCACACAAGCCTTATTTTTACCTGTACAGTTTAAGTAAAACAAAAATGTTTTGAGAGTTTTGCCCCTTTTACAAAATTAATCGCTGATTTAACACGCTCGATGCTAGTTTAACTTAATTTACGTAATGCTAGTTCAGCAAATCAAAATAAAACCTACTATCGGTTTGTTTCAGTAGTCAAGCAAAAATTGCAATTTACTCACGCGTCTAGGTCAGCGGCATCGTGATAAAAACCATGTACTCTTCAAGCAGATATTAATGATGGAAATTGTTATATTCTATCACTTAATGATAATATATCATTAAGTAATGGAATGAGTACGCAATGATTACGTAACAATGGAAAAAGATGACGTCATAATCAAAAGCTAAAAAATTTACTGCAAAAAGTTGAAAATCAACTATAAAGTTATAAAGTTAAAATTAGAGTTATGAATGAAGTCTGAAAATCATCATCACATCATTGTATAATGTTGTTGATAATTATAAATTATTGATTAATGATGCAAACCAGGGTTTCTCAAACTTTTTCATTCACAAAACTCTTTGTCTTATCATTTTAGCTCACGGAACACTTAGTCAAGAAAAACTAATTATAAATTTGTTAAGAATATAAATGGACTTATATTTTACTCTTCAAAAAACTACGACTGCCTAAGTTAGTGTCAAAACTGAGCGTAAGATGTGAAATAAGAATATAAAGTTTTAAAAAACACGTTAAGGCTATGCGAGCTCATTATCACGTACTTGCAAACCGTCATGTTCATAGTTAAGCGGAACACTTTAAGTAAGCTCGCGGAGCACAAGCGTTCCGCGAAGCACCGTTTGAGAAAAGCTAATATAAACCATAGGTTATTTTAAGAAAAAATTTTTCTTGTCAAAATGCTTTAATATCTCTTTATGTTCCGGAAAGGTTAAACTTCAGCAATTTTGATGCGACCCGCAGCGGATTCAAACTTTAACCTGATTTAAACCTCAATCGGATTCAAACGGTAACCAGATTCGAATCTCAATTAGCTTCAGACCTCAACCGGATTTGAACCCTAGGTTAACTTCCTGTAAAGTTTGTCATACATCCTGATATCTGATCTAAAAAATTTTTCAAATTTTTCTGTTTAAACCACAATTTTTTTGTTATAAAATCGGAAGAAAAAAATTAAATGTCTTAAAAAAATAATTGCTTTTACTTTTTTAAAATAAAAATTAACTAATTAATTAAGTAGTTCTAAACCTATATTGCTTACTTAAATTATATTGTGATTTAATACAATATTTAAAAGAAATTTACAACAGAAAGATGAGCAGGAAATCACTCCTAATTCTGCCACTGCGTTAACGAATACGATCAAAATCACTTTTGGTCTGTAATGTATTCAACTGTTTGAGAAAATGCACCCACAGGGGTCTAGTTTGACCTCTTACCATCGAGGCAAATAACACATTACTGTGCAAAAGTACAAAGACTTATACGATTTCGATTAATGTCACACTTTACTTCACTGTTTACGACGGCATTGCGCCAATTTTCAACAGCCAGGACAATTAGTTGTAAAAATTGACTTGGTAAAGTGCAAACAATAGTCAAGCTAACTAATTTGGAAAAAATTATTTAGACATGAGACATTAGAAAAATTGAAGACATAGTTTGGGGGCCTCAAATCGTAAAAAAAAGGTAACCTTGTTATAAAACATTAGAAGAAAAATAAAGATATAGTTTAGCTTGGCGGGCAGCGTGGTCGGATGGTTAAAGCGCCGTACTTGTAATCTAAATGGTTTTGGTTCAAAACCTATTCGCGCCATTCTGTTGCGTCCTGGGGAAAGACACTTTACGGCATTTTCCCCATCTTGGCGGTCTTGTCAAGCAGTTCTAAATTTTAGCCATATCTCTAAAAAACTAAATCACAAATAAAAAATTTCGTCCGGACGACAATATCTTGGCATTTCCAGAAGCAGGTCGGAGTATTTGCTTGCCTTATGTATTGGCGCCTCCTTTGCTTCCCTGCAAGTTAGGAGGATAGACATAGAGATAAAATGAAAAAAACATATTTAGTTTAGTTTGGTGGTTTATAAAACACTTAGATTTGGTAAACTGAAGTAAAATTGAGAAAGTTAATACAGTTTATTTGCATCCTCGTTGTGCTTCAAATATTAAACTTACCGCAGCAAATAATTTATGATGAATTTTAATTTTTTGATTGATACGTTCAATCGATTGAGCTAGGCTAGAGGTTGGAAACCTGCCGCCTCAAGGCCGTATGCGGCCGCCTTGAGTTTTTGTGCGGCCTCGGATGACGATAGAATTATGTGTCAATCGGCGGCGGCTTGCCCAGTGGAGCTGCAAAGCTGAGTGGTGCACCAGCTGTTGATAATATTGGTGCACCAGCTGTAAATATTTGGTAATATTGGTACACCACCTAAATATTGGTGCACCAACTGTAAATATCATCAGATATTATTAGCAACGCTTGAAAAATTAACAATTATGATTTTTAAAGCTTTGCTGATAATATTTACAGCCGCAGCACAGATATTTAAGGTGCTGCAGCTCTGCAGCTCTATTGCGCCAGCCGCTACTGATGTCAATGACCAGAGGCGCCGGAAGCGGGGGGGGGGGGGGGCAGGGGGGCAATTGCCCCCCTTGCCTTTTAATATTCTGAAAACACGGGGGCACAGGGGGGCAGATTGTGCCTTTTGAAATTTGTCTTGCAGAAATATTTTTAGATCTGCTCTATATTTAACCTATGTAATCTCGATCACCATCAAATGCAACGATGTTTCTAAAATTAAAAATATCCGTAAATCATGGTACAATAATGAAAGTCGCGAAAATCGTAAGTTTTAGGTAGCGATGGATTTTGGGTGAGGCGAATGAGGCAGATGTTTGTTTAGAGTGAAAGAACGATTTTGAGTGAAGACCTTTGATTTTGGGACGAAGTAGAAAAATCGGAGATCGGCTACAAGTGAAGATCTTTTTTTTTTTTTTTTTAGAGAACAATATGATTTTGGTGCGAAAACAGGAAAATTGGAGATCGACTACAAGTGAAAACCTTTTTTTTAGAGAATATGCTAATTTCATTGCGACATGGTTGCTATAAACGACTTTTGTTGGAGTGCCTTTTTAACAAAAAGTGCCCTTTTTTTGAAATTTGCCCCCCCTGGAAAAAAAACTCCGGCTGATAAGAGAAAACCTTTTATTTTAGAAATCACTACTTTTTCGCGACAAGAACCAAAAGCACCGACACGGATTCAAAGTAATTGCGCAATTTTTTTGAGTATTTCAACTTATGCACCCTCCTTTCTTCCAAATTTTAAAATATGGTTTCCAATAACAAAAAGGTTTCTCACCCTGAGATAGGCTATTATTGGTAATAAAACTGTAAAGTAACTTTTGTTAATGAAATTTCAAATAAATAAGTACCGTTATTAATACTACTATAGATACTAAAATGTCAGCAATTCAATCTTTTAACCTAATTTTGAACTAACGTTTTTGCGTTTATGCGTTGTTTAAAAAAATTCTTGAAGTACGCAGATAGGGGAGAGCCTCTAACAGTGCGCCACTTTTTGGATTTTTTCAACATTTAGAAAACTGAAAAGCTAGGATTGAAAAATTTTTATGACATTTTAATCTCATTTAATTGGTATTTAAAGTGCATAATTAGGCTCTTTGTTGAAAGTCTTTATCTCCCAAAAAAATTGATTTTAAAATGAAAAATAAAAAAATGGCGCACTGTCGAAGTATAGGTCCAACATTTTGACTACCACAAAATCACCAATATTCGGTTGTGACGGTAGCCGTTTAGTTTGTTCCTTGTTTTAATTTAAAGTTTATTTTTTGGCAATCCGGTTTTAGTTGGCAGTTTGCTATTGGTTGTTTCGCTCATGTTTAACTCGGTGCAGCGTAGTTTTTTTCTTTTCATTCGTTCGTTCGTCAGTTGGTGCAGACATTTCGTTGGTTGATAAATCATTTTTTCGTTCAAAGAAACGCGTATTAAGCAGGTAGAACTTGATTTGTTTTGTGTTATTTTGATTTATTTAATACTGTTTCGTGTTTTATTTTAGTTACCGTCGTCTCTAATACATACAATAACATTGGTTCGTTGTTCGTTGGTGGTTATTGTAAAAGTGACGTCGCGTAAGTAAACGAAACTGCTTAGTATATCCTTAAGCTGCAATCAGGTGTGCTGCAGCTACAGTAACTGCTTAATGTTGAAAAATGAATTCGCAAAAAAGCGTAAGTATTTCTGAACAAGAAATAAATTCACTGCCTGGACCAAGTGTGAAACCGGAAAACAATCCCCAGGAAACAATGTGAAATTGGCACGATATTGCATCGGTATTCTTTTACGATACACGCATGTATTGGCCCAATACTGTGTGATAATCGTTTGCACACAGTATGGATATTGGCCCAGTATCGTATATACGGTGTATCTAATATCGAGCCGATACAGTGCTGATACAATACTACAGTATAGGTTGTATATTGGCCGAATGTTGTTTGCACACAGTATGGATATTGGCGCGGTATCGTATGTCCGTTGCATTTGATATAGAGCCGTTATTGTTATTCTCAGACAGCCTTTCATCATTATATGATTTAAGCTATACGTTAAAATTATATTTCATCACTAAAATTTTTCTAACAATTTGTCTAATATTATAAAAAACGGTCATAATTCCAAATTATCAGTTTCTTTTATTTTTAAGTAAATTACATGAATCATAATTTTATTGAGCTAATGTTTTCTTCCACCACTCCGGTCTCGCCAGTTGCGCATCCATTTGCTGCACTCTTTTTCAATTTCAGCTTCAGTGGCATTTGGATGGCAATTACTGCCCAAAATTGCATCTGAAATAATTGCAGAGATATAAAAAAAAGCAAGTTTATACATTTCATATTTACACGCAAATTTTACAAATTACCTGCAGACTACAAAGCAATGAACATTAGCATAAAAAATTTATAGCTTTTTTGTGAATTTTAAATTAATCGGCTCGTTTTTGTGACAAGTTGTAAACACATTGCAATGTGACCTGGTGAAAAAAATTGTAGACATAGTCAGATTACAGACATTGAAAACAAGTTGTACGCCTGCGGCACATTTTGGAGCCTTTACAAAATTCTTTACAAAACAAAAAACAGAGACCTTTCATGGCACACTTAGACAAGAGTACAAATCTTGATTTTCGTCCCTAAAAAGTAATGTTTGCTAAAAAGGTTTTCACTTTAAATCTGTCTCGGAGTTCTTACTTTTGTTTCTAAGTGTCTACAAAAAAAGGATAGCGGAGCAATGGTTCAATGTTTTTTAAAAAGTTTTGCGGACACAGGTTGAGAACCACTGCTTTAGGGGACTGGCCGGGACGTTGAGTGATATGTTTTTTATATAAGTCCAGCAACACAACTAAACTAATAAATACAGTTAATTTTTGAACGTTTTCAGCTTCTTAAGCTCTTTTTTAAAAAAAAACTGGAACTTAAAATAAATTTTAAGAATATTGCGTTAAAACTAAATAATTGCTTTTCTTTGTTTTCACGCGTTATTTTTAAAATATATTTTAAGTTTAAGATTTTTTTTAAGGACATAAAAAGCCAAAAAATTTTGAAGATGACATTAAAGTTTTTTTTTAAATTCATTTAAGTACATTGCAGTAGCGGTTTTAGTATAGCGCAAAACAAGTGGCCGCACCAAACCTCTCGTAAAAAACGTCATTAATTTTTTCCTTTCCTAAACAAAAATTGGTCCCCCTTTTACCGTAGCACCATCACAGCTTTACAAAGCTGTTCAATTAAAATTAAAACCTTTTTTTGGTCTTCAATTTTATGAAGCTTTAAAAATTTTTAAATTCATGTCCTTAATTAAAAGTCTGCGCTCTAATCTAAAAAAAAGACATTAAAAATAGCGTAAAGTTTTCATTTTAAAAATGTAATTATTTTGTTTCAGAGAGTTCCTATAAAAGGGCCTTCTTTTTTCTTTCAAGCACAAGCTCCTTTCTTTTTGTAAAGCCATTATTGTATATGTATCATTACTAATATAACAACACTATGATCAAATAAATTTTCTCTTTATTAAAATTCTAAATTAAAATTTGGTTTGACAAAAACAAAATACATATACTGTATATGAAGTTCAAACTTACGTTTAACAGCTTGTGAAAGCTTTAAAGATGAAAAGCTTTTTTTTTTTCTAGATTCATTCTCCCTTTCCAACCACTTTCACCCGACCAGTTGTAGAATTGGCACAATTCATTACTTATGTTGTTTTGCATCACTCTCCAACAATTATCTTTGAGGTTATTTCCTCCGATAATTTTCAAGCGGGAAATCTACAAAAATTAAAATATTAAAAAAAAAGATTTAAAATACGGTTATGTAAAAAACCTCGGGTAATCCAAATTCGCTTTGCAGACAAAATCATCCGATTTAGGCAAAACTCCGGATAATCCCAGGCTTTTTATTTAAAAATTATAATTGTACTGTTTTATCCGAGTAGAGCAAAATTCTGCATTAACCGAATCCGGATTAACAGAAGTCTACTGTATATTTTTTCCAGGTAACAATTCGCATTTAAGACTTTTTTTCAAGGCAAACTTATAAGCAATTTTATGAGTGGTAGTTAAAAATGTTTTAATCAACATCCTATGAATTTCGAATATATTTAAGTTCTATAATTGCAAAATTAGTAATTTAGTTATTATAAAAATAACTGATGGTTTAAATTACTCCAAAAATATTCCACAATCATTTAATTGCTATTTAGAAAAGACATTTGGTGGTACAGAATTTGAAGATTGCTTGAAGTAAAAGATTTTTCTTCCCAAAGCTTTTCATCTGACACTCTTCAGGGGAAATCGTCAGAATGAAGCAGAATTGAAACCGAACTAATTTATAAAGGAAGAAAGTAGAGTTCTCATTGGTTGACTCTTTCAGCCAATGAGAACTCTACTTTCTTCCTTTATAAATTAGTTCGGTTTCAATTCTGCTTCATTCTGACGATTTCCCCTGAAGAGTGTCAGATGAAAAGCTTTGGGAAGAAAAATCTTTTACTTCAAGCAATATTTAGAAAAGGTAAAAGGAATTTTATTTTTTAAAACAATTGCAATGCGGTTAAATCAGAATAAAATGTCTTACCAAAACGTCCAATACACGTTTATCCTCCAAACTTTTTTCCATTGAATCAATTTCTTCTATACTTTTTAGTGGCAGATGTATGCCCTCGGGGAGCTCGAAGAAAGTATTTTGAGGTTGTTTACTTTGAGCAATTTCTTTGCGCAACGATTTTAGCTCCTCCATTATTAATTCCATGTTAACTTTAATATTCGATAATTCGCGGAGTACAATTTTGTCTCTTGCATCTAAAAAAATTTGTTATATCTACATTTTTGTGTAAGGCATGTAAAATTTTATTGTTATTGTTGTAGTTAATTTACCAGCACATATCAACCTCTCCAAAAACCTACCTTCTTTATCACGAATCAAATTTTTCGGTGTCACTGGAGTTGAATTAACGAATTCTGCTGAAAGACAAAAAAGTTAAATTTTCAATCAACTAATTTTTTTACTTTCTTGTACAAATACAATATCAAATGAAAAAAATATAATAAAATAAAACTTTACTAAAATTTATGAAAGAATAAAAAGCCGAAGCTTTTAGTACGGTTTGGTCAATATTCACCAGAAGAAATCGTTGCAATCATCAAAACCCAAAATCGATATTTTATTTATAGCAATTAAGAGCATTGAAATCAACTTACGGACTTTATTGGACAGTATTAAGAATTAACTTCAAAATTTTTGTTTTGAGATTACACTTTGTTATAAAAAAGTTATGAATCGCCTCGGTTAAGCCTTTTTTACAACAAATTTTATACCATCTAAACTAAAATACAATAGAGAACAATATTTTGTACATGTTTTTGATAAACTGTGAAAGCTAAATCAAGGTTTTAAATTAAAACAATTTTACTGGCTATTTTTTTGTAAAAACTCTTGACTTGATTCGAAGAATAATAAATCGGTTCCACTGTTAAGCTGACTGATTGTGACAACAAAAAATAATAGTTTGACCCTAAAATATTTACTTCAACGCCAAAGTTAGTTTTCTATGAAAAGTCGCACTAAACCATAAAGTAATCAAAAATAATAATACTCACTATGCTGAATGACACGATTTGACGAAGTCGAGTTTTCGCGCTGTAAAAAAATGTTACTTTCGCACATTGAGTCAGTAATATCAGATGGAGAAGGTAATTCCGTGCGCATCCGTTTTGCAGCGAACTGCTTTCATAAAAAAAAATATTAGATTATTGTCAAACTTTTAACGATAAAAGCAAAAAAAAAAATTAGAGTTAGTTAATCTTATTGCAGTTAAAACAGCGTTTCTTAATCGAGTCAATGGATATTTTGTATATACTGTACAGTATGAACCAATAGAAAGAAGTAAATAAGGGGTAAGTCAGCAAAGGATAGAAAACTCCCAAAAAGAAGCAGGTAATTAGACAGAACTATATTTTAATTACCAAATAGTACAATGCCAACAAAATGCGCAGTGTGATGCCTCGGAGAGTTGATAAAAGCATTAATGGAGTTAAAAAATTTTCTTTCAAAACACACCTTTAATATGCTTTATATTGGGTTAACTTGCACGAATCTCAAAGTGCAAAAAAGTTGCTTTTAGAAGCTTTGTAGCGCGAACGTTCAGGATCATTCTAGTAACTAATTACAACTTTTTCAACTAAATATAATTTAGTTCGATTTTCTTTTATTTCTGCTCTGCCACATGTAAAAGTAAACAAATATAATTATTTAATAACAAACATGATTAAGGCTGTGGATTAGAAAAAGAAGCACAAAACAAGTGTAACTTGTAGCTTGCGAAGATAGTAATGAAATTCATTTATAGAATTTGTATTACAAAAAGCAGGCCAGCACTACCTCAATATGAATTTTTTTCACAAAAAGAAAAACAAAAAAGCAGAAAAAAATATTGATTCATTTGATAAATATAAAACTCTGCCATTAAAGCGTGCATTGGTGGAATCATAGCAGAGTTTGGTTCATAGAATATGATCCAGCCTCAAGTTTAGTGGACGTTCGAACACACTCTATCTAACAGATATTTGCATTCTAAATAGATATGGTGCTATGTGTAGTTGTGATAGATAAGCTTGAATTCGACACTCACGATTAGATTCGTAGAGGAATCGGCGTTTGGACGTATGATTTTTACTCAGTTGATAAAAAAAAATTTTTCCTTGCAAGTTTTCAAGATTGACTGATAACTGAACGATAGCATGAGTTACGCTTCTGTTTTGATTATATTTTATTTTGTATTTGAACAAAAAAAGGTCAACAATCCAATTGGTGTAAATTCAAAAGGTTAAAAAACTCAGCTGTCAAAATTTACCAAATTTAAACAACTTTTTTACAGCTACTCTATGCAATTTTTTAACTCAATAAAAATAGTCAAAATTAGAAAAAAATGATAAAGGTTACGCTTCAGAAAAACACGAACCGGCCAAGTAGGCTACTTAGCTTATATAGTCCGAAAACAGGATAAACAAAAGTAATGTAGGCCAGAAAAGCCTGAAAAATACTCTATGCCAATAATGTAATAAGTTTGTGATTATGGGAAATGCTGCAAAAAACTTCGAATAATGAAATTATCTATCTACTTTTAAAATTTGTTTTATTATATAATTAGTTCATCCGCTTCTCGATATTTTTCACTATTTGTGAATGATGACGTTCACACATAGCGATAGCAAAAATAACAAATAGCAAAAAAACATCTCGCTGGTTCGACGCACGTGATCAGCGCCAAGGACCTCAGTTAAATAAATCTTGTAAATACAATGCAAAAAATCAATATGTTCTTGTTATATGATACTTGGGCTGATATAATAATTTTTTTGGTGAATAAAATTCAAAACTCAATAATTGGTGTGAACAATATCAAATACGTTTAAGAAGCACTGAGTTAAAACTTTCCTTTTTAATTCGGGGGAAAGAATCGCGATAAAGTTTAAAAGCTCGTATTACTATAAACGTAAAAAAATATCTAAAAAATAGCATACCTCAAAACGGATTGAAACAAAAAATATAAAGAGCTAAATAGAAAATACACTAAGAAAAAATTTTGGGTAGAAGTTTACATAGCCTACTTTTGAAGCGTGAATTGTTATCTTTTTCAGAATCAGAAGTTGCTTCGGATTCGCTTTCCATAAGTTTTGCTGGTTTTTTGCGTTTTCTCCTAAAAATAAAACTTTTATCATTAAAAAACAAAAACACTCTTATCTGAAGTTAGCTTGTCTTTGATCAACACATCAAAACAACTTTTTTGAAAGAGTACGATTTGTCATTGGAAAAAAGTAGAATAACCAAGTCTGTGTCTTTGTATTATGCAACAGTTAAAACACGACACAACCATTGTTGGCAGCGTGGTCGAGCCAGAGTGCCGTGTGTATGATCAACATTGTCTCGGTTCAAAACCTACTCGCGCCATTCTGTTGTGTCCTTGAGAAAAACACTTTACGGCACTTTCCCTGCTAAGTGGTCTTGGCAACTAGTTCTAAAATTTAAACATATCTTCATTAAATTACAAGCGGACAGCAATATCTTGGCATTTCCGAAAGCAGGTCGAGGTAATTTTTTACCCTATTTATTAGCGCCTCAGTCGCTTTCCTACAAGTCAGGAGGATAAATATAGAGATAAATAAAATAAAAAGTAATAAACTTTTACCCAGCTGAAGTAAAACAGTATCTTCATCCCCTAGAGCAGTGTTTTTAACCTTTTTTCGTTTGTGGCATACTTTTGAAACTCATGAAAAATTGCGGCATTTTAAACCATTTTTACTAATTTTTGTTCCCAAAATTAGGTAATCTCTAAAAAAAAGGTATTCATCCAGATTTGGGCTCAAATTTCTAATTTTCTGGCATCCAGAATGGAGTTTTTTTCCGTGAATTCAGTTGTTTTTTTAACTATGCATGTGCTCTAGACGCGATATATAATTAGTATCTTCTGACGTTAGCGGCGCACTTGAGCTAAGATTCTTGATTTTCGTCCCCAAAATTATGTGATCTCATAAAAAAAAGTCTTCACCTATGTTAAAGTGCCGATTTCCTGCTTTTGATCTCAAAATAAAGAAAAAACGCTTTCGCCACAATTTTCCGCTTTGATTTCCTCATTTTGGCCGCAACAATAAGCTGTTCTCTAATAAAAAGTCTTCACCTGAATTCACGCTCTTTCTTGTCAATTTCCTTCCCAAAACCAGTTCTTTCTAAATTAAAACGGGTCTTCGCTCCGAATCTCAGTCATTTCACGTGCAAAAACCAAAAAATTCGACTTTCCTAGATAATTTGTTTCCGAAATCTTTTGCGACACACCTGGAAACTTCTCACGGCACACCGATTGAGAAACACTGCCCTAGAGTATTTCTACAACCATTTTTTTGCAAAATTTTCCTTAAGTAATACCTGCATTAAACCAAAAATTATTTCAGCTATGTTTTAGTCGATCAAATATATTATTAACGTTTATCATCAAACCCGTCCTTTTTTCTTTCCAATTGTCAGAAGATGCCGCTCTAGAGCAATCTAGCTCGACCCACTGTTTAAAAAAGGAAGGTACTGTACAACTATATTGTTGAATTGTTTTCAGTTTTGTAAAAGTGATGTAATTATAACAAAAAACTTCTTGTTAAGGCCACCCAAGTCATGCAAAATGTTTTTTTCAAGTGCACAATTATATGGCTGGGGCAGTAGTTAAAAACAATCTTGGGTGTCCAGCTTTTTGTGTATTGAAGACACAAAGTTAAGAAAGTATTTACAAGCACTCAAGATGCTTTTGCTTCAAATCAAAACGAAAAAGCATTAATTTATCAATGTCAAGTGAAAGCTAAAAAAGATTTTAGTTTTAAACAAAAGTCAAAATTCATCGCGTTGATTTTTAAGTTAAGATAAAGGCTCGAAAACCAATTTTGACCCACAAAGTTGGCGCTATTGTGGTGGTGAGCTGGAGATTAAACGTTTGATTAACATTTCCGCCAGCCTACAAAAAACAAAAATACAGTGCAGCAGTTAATTTTAAAACAGTGAATTTTTTTTGGTCCAAAGTTGATTCTTTCAAAAAATTTGGGCGTATTTGCAAAATCAAGCCAAATTATGGTTTGGACAATGCTTGCATAATTTTTGACAAAACAATTCTTTCCCTGAGTATTTTGGTCTGCAGTATCATGGCTATGGCCAGAAATACGCTATACAATAGAACTTGTTACCTGTTAAGCGTATATTTGTCAAGGCTTGCATCAAAATTGCCGATGGAGAGAACACTACTATTATACTGCAGCAACAATTAAGATTGTTTTTACCGCAATGCAGTATTTGGAGAGTAACTATAAACAAGTTGGCTTACAATTGACACTTTTACATTAGCATTGTTTCTCAACTTATGATAATATTTTGATAGTTGAACCATTCGCCAAGATTAGTACAAAAAGCAAATTATACCTTTACTTAGTAGGTCTACTTGTGTGTAATTTATCAATTTACAACTTAAAAATCTTTGATCTTACTTTTGAGTAATCGTTCTGTCGTTTTCTGATGCAAGGTCTGATTCCTCCTGGGCTAATTTTGCCTTTTTATTTGCTTCTTTGAAAGTATCTAAGATAATTTTTAATTTGTGATTAAAAAGGTTATTGTTTGACTAATTATTTTTCACTTACAACAATTGCTGTTTGGTAAACACCGTATTGCATACGATTTCCAAGTCATTGGATTAGGACTTGCCTTTGTCCTTATGGCATGTGCAATGTCACAATTACCCGAATTCGGCCAGTAAGCTTCAGAATCGGAAATAAGCCAATTACTTGGAATACACTCAACTTCATTTGTGCTGGTGAAAATTACAACATACATTTTTTAAAGAGTTGCTATCTGCACAATGCATAATAAACTTTTTATTCATAATATAAATAATTGAATCTCTTCTGGTTTACAACATATTTAATTAATCAAAAAAATTCCTTCTATTCAGAGGTTAATTTAAGCTATTCGATCGGTAGTTCAATTTTAAGGAAATCAATTATTTATTAAGTGCTGAAAAAGTAAATCTGAATTCACTTCAAATAATATCATAAGCATAAACTTTTCAAATCAAGTAAAAATTAACGTTACAATTGTGTTATTTTCAAAGAAACAGCGTATTTTAAACCCCAAAAAGGAACACATTATTTACGTCATAAGAAATCATGGCTACCATAGTATTGGAATAAAATTTGCTTTACTCAAAAAAAGTACATAAATTGATTTTAACTATTTAATTAAATAAATTTTAACTATTTAAAACTTAACAACTTTTCTAGCTTATTTTTTTTATCTCTGATTTTGAAGCGAGATTGAGAAAATAATCCAAATCAGAATCCAATATTTTATCATTTAGTTTGCAAAATTTATTTAAAAATAAAGAAACTGAACATTTTTCACTTTTAGTTGAATGGGGGCAAAGTAATATCGAAAATTATGTTGGCCTCACTGCCAACGTATGTTAACTTTGACCTACTTAGTCAAGATTACGAGTATTAATAACCTGACGTCAATAATGATACTAGTTTCTTAAAGAAGATCCTTCCCTACTGCAGAAAGTTCGTCTTCTGGTTGGTGAATGGGCGTAGGTAAAGAATACGGACCCCCCTTGTAAAAATAATTTAAAATAACAAAAATAAAATTATTTTTGTAAGGGGGAGTCCAGGTTAGTTTTATTGAAAAAAATTGTTTACTCTGACTTCTTGAAAAGACCCGGTTTTTCTTACTCATGAATTATTTTATTTTTGTTATTTTAAATTATTTTTACAAGGGGGGTCGGATCTCCCGTACTATCGGCCGTCATCTTCATTTTTAAAACTTTTTCTTCTCTCGTTTAAAAACCTTCTCTCGTTTTCGTATTTTTATCAACAAAGCTTAGCTTGGTCGTATGACCGATTATCATCTCATTTATTGTAAGCCGTCGTACAAATCAAAACTAAAACAGCATTTAAAGTAAATAGTTTGGTATAAAATGAAGTTGTTAGTGTTCACTAATTGAAAATATAGTGGTAAATATATAAAATAGATGTTTTAAGTATTTTATTTCGCAAAGCTTAGCTTGCCCGAATTGGTTTAAATGTATAGCTCGCTATTTACTTAAAAGGAGAAAGAAAAGAGAAAAGTGAGTGAGAGTAGCGAAAACGAGAGAAGGTTTTTAAACGAGAGAAGAAAAAGTTTTAAAAATGAAGATGACGGCCGATAGTACGGGAGATCCGGGGGGTCCGTATTCTTTACCTACGCCGGTGAATGTCTTCAGGAGAGTTCGTTGGATGAATCTCTCCAATCCTACCTCTTCCCTATAACTTACTAACTTCCCGACTAGAAGTAGACACAACCAGTACATCTGTAATCAGTACATCGGTTATAGTTATCAATTTTTTCCCAAACGTAGAGACTAATTTTGTTAACTTCCAGCGTAAATCCCCAGCTCTGATGATTAGCGGCCTGAGAAAGCTATAAATATCAAAACAGGAACTGTCGGAACGATGAAAGAGCAAATGAACTGGGTCATAATTTCGCGGCAAGCTTTGATCTAGTGAGTTAGTTTTAATCACTTTAATCGCGGCAAGCTTTTATCTAGCAAGCTTTAACACCCGTTTCCACTATGAGCGTGGAAAAGAGGATTCTTTCTCTCTTTTATTGATCTTTGATTGAAGCGAGCGGTTAAAATTGAAGCGAGCGCAAAAAAAAGCAATAAAATAAACAAATAATGCTTTTTTCCACGCTCGTAGTGGAATGCTTTTTTCCACCCTCGTTTTGTCACATGATGATAATTTAAAACTAAAATAAAGATTAAATTTAAGAAATTTCTAATACCAAGCAAGTGTAAAGGCCCGTTTCCACTACGAGCGTGGAAAAGAGCATTCTTTGTCTCTTTTATTGATCTTCGATTGAAGCGAGCGGTTAAAATTGAAGCGAGCGCAAAAAAATAGCAATAAAACAAACAAAGAATGCTTTTTTCTACGCTCGTAGTGGAAACGGGCCTTAAAATTAAATACGGATTTTTGTTAATGGCATATTAGTACTCCAAGAAATAAGTTGAAATGAAGACAAATAATACAACAAAAAACTTTTTTTTGTAAATTTGTAATTTGTTCTCAAGGTTTTAGGCACGATTGCATTACTATAGTTGTTTTCAAACAAATACAAATAAATTTGTTAAAAATTGTTTCAGCCGTAATTGCTTTAGATGGCGTTCAGCGTTCCAAATCGTGCACTTAAATATGTCAGCTTGAGTTAGGGTTGCCAACTGTGACAAGTTTCAATAAAGAACATATGGAAAATAGATATAATCATAATTTTCAATCCCATCTATATCACTATATAGGCATCAGTGGCGTGCCGTAACCTCCGAGTCTGGCCATGCAATTTGCATGCCAAAATCTGATCATGAAAATAGATTGTAACTTTTAGTCGTAATGTCATGGTGATCAAGAACAATTTTCGCCCTAGATTTTTGATGATCTCTAAAAAAAAGGTCATCATTTGAAATTGTTGCCTCGTAATGCACTTTTTCTTCTAAAAATGCAGTGATCTCCAAAAAAAAAAGTCATCACTTCAAACCAGTCTCCGATTTCTTACTTTTCGTCCTAAATTCGCGGTATTGTCTAAGATAACGCAAAAAAACGGGTCTTCGTCTCAGATCTGCCTCAGATTTTATCCCGAACAACTAATATTTCTCATCGAATTGAACGATATCTACCTCATCGCGCAAAAGTTCGTCATGCAATTTCTAAAAATTTGGTCTTACAACGCATGACTTGCATGCCCTGACCGCACGCTTCTGATATGCATCATAAAAAAATAAAAATGAAAAATAGTGTAAATCTTTTTATTTTTTAAAATTGTGTTTGGTTTGACTTTTTGCTGCTTTCAACAATTGAAGGTCATCTTTTGTTTTTTCAGCAAATTCTAAACAGCTGTCTTTGTAGTTAAAGTACAGGAATATGAAAAGCTCATTTTTTATTATTTCTGCAGAGCATCTGTTTCTTTCATTTCGCCATTTTGAAGAGATAACACTAAAAATCCTTTCACAGTATGCTGATAAACCATTTCTTCTAATGATTTAGGGGGGAGGGGCAAATAATTTTTTTTGAAAACAACTTGGAAAGTTGCTGGAGAACGTTTAGAAATATAAAAATGTTGATTCAGTGTTTGCAAAAATTAAATCAACTTTAAAATACACGTTCTAATCGCAAAATTAGCAATAAGTAAAATGATATTTAAAATAAAGGACATTTCTGTACTTCATAAAGGACAAGGACGGAAAGGGTTAAATAAAGGACTGTCCTTTCCAATAAAGGACGGTTGGCAACCCTAGCTTGAGTCCACATTTGCTCTTCTATTTTATTCATCACAATTCTTTTTTTTTATTGACGTTCTTCTCACAATTCAACATACTAACGTCGTATATGAATACGTGTGCCACTGTGACAGTCGGTACGTGGGTCGAACGTCTCAACGCTTGCAAGACAGAATTCGCCAGCATGTTTCGAGGTCTATTTGGAACAGAATCGGTCAAAAACGTAAACAACCAGAACGCCTAAGAAAACCAACTAATTCAACACCGCATTGTGACTCAGCGATTGTAAAACATTTATTACATAAATCAAAATGTGCATCTCAATGTAATGACAATCAATTTTTTATTCTTTCTAAAGCACGATCCAATTTTCATTTATCGGTTTTAGAATCAATTTTTATAACTCTTCAAAAACCTAATTTTTGCAGACAGAAAGAGTTTATTTACAAACGTAAATTGTTATAAGTGTTAAAAGAAAGGAAAAAAAATCTTTTCAAATACTACATCAGTTCTTGAATTCATTTCAGCGAGACCTCCTGAAGAGAGCTAGACAAAAACGTTCAATTTTTTTCAAAACAGCTTTTTTTAAGGCTACTCAATAAGCAAAAGAGTTTTAAATGAAACATTTGCTTTTAAGAGCAAATTCTTTTTTTTTTAGTTTTTATTTCATCAATCAAGCAGCATGGCAAATACAGTAATTAATCCTCAATTTAAAGTCAATGAAAAGATTAATTCAATATAATTCAATATTTGTAAATAATTTTTAATTTAATTTATTTATAATAGGTCTGGTGATTTGGCAATGAATGTTAAAACAGAAATGGTAATTATAACAAATGTATGATATAATAAGTTACAACAGTAAAGTTAAAATCAAGTTTGTGTTATGCAACACATAGCAGCCTATACCTTCAATAGATTTAATAAATTTATAAGTAATTTATTTTATATTTGCAAAATTAAACTAGTCTAAAAAATGTTTTATAAAATGTTTTAATTTAAGATACTTTAATTTAAAGCTTTTACTTTAGCGCTACCTAACGGAAGGGCCACATGCGGCCCGCGCACCGTATGTTCGACCACCCTGATATACGGTAAACGTTTAATTACCGAAAATCAATACATGAGTTAAATTGGTTCAATACCAAAAAAACAACATACATTAATAGAGGAGGGCAAATTTATGGCACGCGCAGATTTTTTGCTGGCACGATCAATTTTTTTGGACAAAGACAAGGAATTCTTTGGGTAAAATTAAATTTTTTTGGCACGGACAATTTAGAACAATTTCCCTATTAAATATGAGAAAGACGAAATCGAATTGTAGGGAAGATCTTTTTTTTAGAGATCACCATGATTTTGGGAGAAAAATAGGTCTTACTTTACATGGTAATGTCTAAAAAAAACATCTTCACTTCAATTCGGCACGGTACTAAGTTGATAAAAAATGTTTTATATATTTTGGCATTTACAAAAAAAGGTTTGTCACCCCTGCGCTAATATCTTAATAAAACAATAATTGTATTAATTAGATTAATAATATTAAATTGCATAATTGCATAGATTAAAACAGCAAACTTCTGTTAAATTAATAATGTTTTAAAATTTTAATAATGTCGTCTTATCAGTACATCGAAGCATTATCAAAAAGCAATACACAAACTATATTGGTCCAATACCACAGAAACGGTAAACTTTGTATTGTGTTGCGACATCAAAACTGTATCAAATCGATAATATTTTTCCAATTTAATGCCGTTTCATTAATACATCAAAATTATTATCAAAAATCAATACACAAACTATGTGGGTCACGTACCGTAAAAACTGTACGAATTTATGTCACATTACAAAACTCTAACTGCGCTGGAGCAACATTGTTTTACCAATGTTTAACAAAATTTTTAAACCAACTTTAAATTAAAAATACTTTACAAAAACTGTATTGGACCAATATAGTACATACTATATTAATTTATACAGAAAATACGATTCTAAAACTATATTGGTCCAATATAGTGCATACTATACTAATTTATACAAAAATACGATTCTAAAACTATATTGGTCCAATAATGTTTGCTTATCTTTTTCCGATACCGATACAACCGATACTATACTATACTGAAACAGTATCCGGCCAATAACCCTATGTTCCTGGGTCAGATCGAAATAATCAAGCCACGTGTAAAGAAATTGACGCCTAAGGCTCTGCAATTTAAAAGTGAAGAATTTAAGAAGAAATTTGAAAAGAAAATTAAATTAACTGACACGGCAATCACAAACTTAAGACTTACCTTAATTATCTATGAAGTTGGCGAAGAGATTCGAGCCGTTTCTGTTTCAGCAAATAAAGGTCTAGGTAATGTTAAAGGTGTTCTAGAAGAACTTCAGAGCCTTGCAAAAGAATCCGAATATAAAGTATTAGAAGATAAGTATTTGGAATTGCAAAACAGTTTTGACAAAGCTTTGGAAAAGGCTCAAGCTGCAATGGAGCGTCTCACTGCGAAAGCTGAAGGTAATCTGTCAATCAAGTCTAGAGGATCCGATGCGTCCACGTGTAGTCGCTCGAGTAGATCTACGAAAACATCATTGCTAAAAAGAAGAATTGAAAAATTGGAAGAAGCTTTAAAGGCTCAATCAGATTTACAAGGAAGGTCAAAGCAAATTGAAGAATTAGAAGCCGGTGAAAATGCTTGTGATATTTCTCTTCCACCTACGGAGACGGAAATGGAAAGACAGAGTCGTATTCTAAGTGCGTTAGAAGGCCCATCACAGGAAAGACTAGTGAACAACCCTGCACCAGGACGTAGAATTATAGAATCTTCACACTATCAACCAAGTCAGGCTTCCAATTTTCCAAGCGCATTTTGTCGAATACCTGATGTCAAAATAGAACCTTTTAGTGGAAATGTGTTTGAATTCCCCGCTTGGGAAATTGCATTTAATGCGTTGATTGAAAGTCAACTGACTTCAATCGAATTAAAAATTAATTTGTTAAGTCAGCACTTAAGTGGCAAAGCAAAGTCTCTAGTCCTTGGTCTGCTCTCGAACCACACTGAATCTTCATATCAAGCCGCGGGAAATCGACTTAAGCAGAGGTATGGTAACCCCAAAATAATCAGCCAAGCTTTCCTTGATAAGTTGCACTAATGGCCTATTATAAAATCCCATCAAGCGGAAGAATTGCTCAAGTTTTCTGATCTATTAGTTCAAATATCAGAAATTAAAAAAAACGTTAGCGGTTTAGGTATTCTAAATTTTCCTCAAGAAACGAAGATCATTCTTTCAAAATTGCCTACCTACATCGAAAACGAGTGGCGAAATTCTGTATGCATATGGAGAGAAGTAAACAACTCTTACTCCTATCCCCCATTTGAATATTTTGTGCAGTTTATAGAAAGGAGAGCGACAAGAGCCAACATTCCCGAGCTGCAAAACATTGTAAGATCTTCCGGAGCAATAAAACCTACCAATACTAGACGTGATTCAAAAGGTGCTATGGCTCTAACAACCAGTATTTCGGATAAATCTTTAATTTGTACGTATTGTTCAAAAAATTATGATATTAATAACTGTGTTGAATTTTCCAGGTTGTCCAGAGAAACTTGTATGAACTTCTTGCAGGACCGCAGGTTGTGTTTCGCATGCGGATCTACTTCTGAACATTATTCGAGAATATGTAACAACCGAAGTAAGTGCAAAATTTGCGGTAAATGGCACCTTACTGCCCTGCATATTTATAACAATGATGTGGTGACGAGTTTAAAATGTACCGAAGTTGATGCTTGTAACAACAATCAAAGCGATTTAGTTGACAACTCTATGATAGTTCCGGTATGGATTCGTAGCAGAATGGATTCTTCAAAAGAAATACTTTGTTATTGTATTTTAGACGATCAATCAAACGCTTGTTTTATATCGAATAAGTTACGACAGCAATTAGGAGTAAGCGGGTCCCCTACCACTTTGACACTGTCTACAATGCATAAAAGCAGAAGTTTCATTACGTGTAAACGTGTTTCGGACTTGGAAGTACTTAGCTTTGATCGTAAAACATGTATTCAACTTCCACCAGTGTTCACCAGAGACCACATTCCTGCAAGCCGATCTCAGATTCCCAAACCCGAAGTTGCCCGAAGTTGGAAACACTTAAGAGGCTGTATCTCGTCAAATGGTTCCGTTTCATGATTCGGCAGATGTCGCTATTTTGATAGGAAACAACCTTCCCAGCGCAATTAGACCAAGAGAAGTTATAGCAGGTAATGATGACGAACCCTATGCGCAAAAATCTATCCTAGGCTGGGGAATGTTGGTGTTGTTGGTTCTTCCGAAAAAGGTAATGTTTTGGTATCTATTCGGATAAGTGTATCCAGTAGGAGCGAGCAGCCTTCCTGTGACAACGGCTACTTCTAAAGCATTGGTCAAATCTCAGGAAACTTGCTCTGATGCTAAATTTGTTTTCACGACAAAAACTAAGAAATTTTTAATAATCCTTTACAGGTCAGGCAAATGATGGAGATCGATTTTATCGAACCAGGTGGAAAAAACATCGAATTGTCAATAGAAGACCAAAGGTTTGTCAAAAAGCTCTCGGACAACATTCAACAGCAAGACGACGGCCATTACGTTATGCCTTTACCTTTAAAATCAAATCAAATTGCATTGCCAAATAATAGACCATTAGCTTTTAAGAGATTAATGCAATTAAAATGTCGTTTCAGGAGGAATCCTTTGTTTCGTCAGGACTACGTGGAATTCATGAATGAAGTAATTACAAATTGGGCTGAAAAGATTCCGGACTCTGAATTAAACTTGGGCAATGGAAATGTGAACTACGTACCTCATACTGGAGTCTATCATCCGAAGAAACCCGGTAAAATTCGTGTAGTTTTTGATTGTTCAGCTGAATTTGAAGGAGTGTCTATTAACGATTATCTGTTGAGAGGTCCCAATTTAATGAATGGTTTGGTGGGGGTCCTCTGTCGTTTTCGTTTAGAAGAAGTGGCACTTGTCGCGGACATCAAGGCTATGTTTCACCAGTTCTTAGTTTGCAAAGGTGATAGAGATCTTTTGAGGTTTCTTTGGTGGGAAAATGGTGACACAAAAAAACCGGTTAAAGAGTATAGAATGATGGTACATCTTTTTGGAGCAGTTAGTTCTCCTGGTTGTGCAAATTTTGGGTTAAAAAGAGCAGTTGATGATGGTGAGATTGAATTCGGTGAAGCTGCTGCTAATTTTGTTCGCAATAATTTTTATGTAGACGATGGTCTTATTTCAGTTTCTTCAGTGAAAGAAGCAATCGACCTTCTGCGAAATAGTCGTGATCTTTGTGCAAGGGCTGGATTGAAGTTGCACAAGGTCCTATCGCATAAATTAGAAGTTTTGGAGTGCTTACCTGAATCAGACAGAGCTACCTCCTTCAAATCATTTGACATTCGTACTGACACTCTTCCGTTGGAACGTGCTCTTGGAGTTGTTTGGTGCATTCAAAACGACACGTTTCAATTTAGAATTAAATTGAAGGATAATTCTTTGACAAAAAGGGGAATACTCGCAACAGTGAGCTCTATTTTTGATCCTATTGGTTTTGTCGCTCCGGTCCTACTAGAAGGTAAGAAAATTCTGCAAGAATTGTGTCGGTCTGGTTTGTCATGGGACGATCCAATCTCTGATAATTTGAGTTCAAGATGGAGAAAATGGAGACTAGAAGTGAAGAATTTGGAGACTCTAAAAATTCAACGTTGTGTAAAACCAGGTAATTTTGGACAAGTAAAGATTACAGAATTACATCACTTTTCCGATGCAAGTGAAAGAGGTTATGGGCAATGTTCATATTTAAGAATAATAAATACTCGTAATAAAGTTTATTGTTCTTTTATTTTAGGTAAAGCCAGAGTCGCATTCCTTAAACAAGTAACTTTTCCCAGATTGGAACTAACAGCAGCTGCTGTGTCGGAAAACAAAATTCTTAAACATGAATCGAAACTTGTTGACGTCAAGGAATGTTTCTGGGTTGACAGTAAGATTGCTCTTGGTTATATAAATGATGAAGACTTTCGGACCTTTTTGACTGAGGTTGAATGTATCATACCCTTAACTCCTAATCATGTGTTGACAAAGAAACCAAATTTATTACCACCCCCTGCAAGATTTTTTGAGACAGATCAATACGCAAAAGAGCGCTGGAGGCGGGTGCAGCTTTTGTCCGATCAATTTTGGAAGCGATGGCGAAAGAAATATCTTCACCTGCTGCAATCGCGTACGAAGTGGGTCGCCCGGAAAAAGAACGTTCGATTCCTGAGCTGCTTATCGTTTGCTTCGTGTACATTGTTTTCTGATATCGCTTGCTATAATAATTGTGTGCTATGTATTTTGCCGTCGTGTGTGTAACCGTAATTTTTCGTAACTAATTGTGTGACCTTTATTTGCGTTTAGTTCATAGTTCATAGCGCCTTCGTTTAAAACCGTATTAGTTTCACCTAGGGGTTTTACTAAAACAGTTTTGGGGGGTATGTGACGGTAGCCGTTTAGTTTGTTCCTTGTTTTAATTTAAAGTTTATTTTTTGGCAATCCGGTTTTAGTTGGCAGTTTGCTATTGGTTGTTTCGCTCATATTTAAGTCGGTACAGCGTAGTTTTTTTCTTTTCATTCGTTCGTTCGTCAGTTGGTGCAGACATTTCGTTGGTTGATAAATCATTTTTTCGTTCAAAGAAACGCGTATTAAGCAGGTAGAACTTGATTTGTTTTGTGTTATTTTGATTTATTTAATACTGTTTCGTGTTTTATTTTAGTTACCGTCGTCTCTAATACATACAATAACATTGGTTCGTTGTTCGTTGGTGGTTATTGTAAAAGTGACGTCGCGTAAGTAAACGAAACTGCTTAGTATATCCTTAATCAAGTGTGCTGCAGCTACATCGGTAACTATTTTTCGTTTAGACCATCTTCTTCTGAACTAAGGTCACAATTGCTCTCATCACGTATTGTTTTAGTTTCTTTGAAAGAAAAAGTCCTCTTGCTGGAATAACAATACAAGCACAGAAGAAAAAGCTCATTTGTAAAGCTGAATATATGAATATTCTGTTGTGTATGTTTTTTTTTACTAATAGAATAATATGTGAAATGTTTGTCCCAACAGTTTTGACTTTAACTCTTTCAGAGAAAAGCCACAATAATCAATTATAATCTTTTACCAGGTTTTACTTCACGTATGGAGAAACTGCTGCCATTTTGACATTTAACTCTTGATTTCAGAGAAAAGCTACAATAATCGATTATAATCTTTTACAAGGCTTTACTTCACGTATGGAGAAACTTATGCCATTTTCACTTAATTTCTAGTGCTTTTATACAATGAAAAAAATAATTTTTTTTTAGCAAAAATTAACTTTGCTTCCATAAAAATTGAAAAACCTTTTAAAAAATTTTCTGTTTTAGCATTTTTGGAAAAGAGAAATTGATATTTTAATACAATTTTTGATAATGCAATTATGATGTTATTTTACGCAACAATAAAAAAATAAAACGCGAAGGCGCACTGTTGGAGCTCTCCCCTACTTTTCATTTTTGATTTAAATACTCAACGTAAAAAAAATATTGTAAGTTTTTATTGAACCACATAAAAGCTCCACAGTTAATAGTTAATAATAGTTTTGCAATCCTGTTAAAATTTAGGCTACTGGTGATGTGTAAATATTCTTTTAAAAAGAATTGTGTATGGTTACATTTTTACATCAGAGAGCAATTTTTTTCTTATAATATCTTTTATTTTTTTTATTGTAGTGCATTTATTTACCTTTTCAATTGTTTCATTAACTTATTAATAGGCTTCGGCAAAAAAAACAACTATGAATTAAACTAAAGTTAGGTGCTAAAGTTGGCATTTGATGAAATAACTACTAAAAATTTTTGAGATTGTTTTTTAGTTTAAGGTACATATTTCGAAGCTGTCTGTAAATTTATATTTTGATTAATTTGATTGATTTTTTCTTTTTATCCAATAGAAGTACCAGTATTTTATGCAAAAGACTGATTTAATTCATTTTGAAGTTAATAGTTTTTATGTTGTTAAGAACAACAGTCGGCAACCGGCAGCTCCAAAATTTTTTGGTCAAGTGTAATTCGAAGAAAAACCGATTGGAGTGAGAGAAAAGAAACAAAACTAGTTACTCTAAGAGATAAAAAGAGAAAAACGCCCCGCAAATTGTTCTTGCGGGCCCAAAGTTGGCCTCAATTTTTTGAATTTTTTTGATTTGTGAAAATGCTCAAGAAGAACTTAGTTTCTTTTGAGCCAATTACTTTCGCTCAAAAACTAACCCAGTATCTCTTTAAAACTAACTCTCACTCCAATCGGTTTTTCTTCGAATTAGACTCGATCAAATTTTTTAGTTTTTCTTTCCCAAGGTAATAGGCAACTATCGGCTCAGGTGCCCCGCATTGTCTAGATCGTAAAGCAAGAAAAAAATAATAAATTTACGATAAAGAGATAATAGAGCAAAGACATAAAAGAGCCACAGGTTGCCGACCACTGTTATAGAATCTATTTTTCATATAAAATTTGTGACATGCTTTTGTTAAGCACAAAAAATAATGCGTATTGATGTGTGAGTTAAATTAAGATTTATTATGTTAAATGCCATAAAAATTGCTTATATAGCTGTTGGACTTTATTGTCAGCTACTGTTAAGACTAGGGATATTAAAACACCGGGATCAACAATTTGTTTTGGCTATTTACGTTAGAAGGGCTACTGCGAAAATAGTGTCAAAATTCATACGAAGCTTCGAAATCTTTCGTTTGTAGGTTAAACGCATTTTTGTAATAATGTAAAATTTTCTGATGATTATTTGTTCAAAGAAATTAAATCTTTATTTCGATAAAGGCATTAAGCAATACTAGATTCTGAAAACTAAATATATAGGCTATTGACTACAATTATTTATGGAAAACAAAAATAAACTTGTACATGCGAAAATAGTAAAACTAACTACCAATTTGGCATGCAATAAAACTAAAAATAGCCTACCAAGAAACAAAAATAAACATAAACAAGTATTACGCTTAAAACGCAACAAGAAGCAACAAAACTATCAAAATAACAAAATACAAGCTATTATATAAGAATTACAACTGGGAGCTTTTTGAAGTTAATTTTCGCAGTTTTTTTTGCTGATATTTCTGGTAATTCAACTTTAAGTGCGTTTATCCGTTTAAGTTCATTCTTTGGAAAACAATTAAATGTAGATTTAGCAACTTCTTTAAAATTTAAATAATTGGAAAAACATTGCTGAAACAATAGGTTACAGTTGCTGCAACAATGTTAATCAATGCTTTGAGAAAAACAGATCGTGGGTTGCTCATGGATAGAAACTTGGTTTTTGTCGGTTTTTTAGTGAATAGAACGACCGTATAATGTTGCACTGCCAGCGCTGTCACAGTCTAAATAATAGTAGTACCAGTAGTTTGTTTTTATTTGCATCCGAAAGAACAATTGATTATAATTTATTTATTTATCTTATTTTACTCTATATTTATCCTCCTGACTCGCAGGAAAGCGACGGAGGCGCTAATACATAGGGTAGGCAATTACCCCGACCTGCTTCCGGAGATGCCAAGATATTGCTGTCCGCTTGTAATTTAATAGAGATATGACTGTAATTTAGAACTGCTTGCCAAAACCACCAAGCAGGAGAATGTGTCGTAAAGTGTCTTTCCCAAGGACACAGCAGAATGGCGCCAGTGGCTTATTGAAGATTATAATTGAAGACAAATAAATTCGGATGGTTGCGACAGGCCCCCGCAATTTACGTTTTGAAATAACTGTTTGTACTCATCTGGCAGGTAGTGGTGAATTGCAAAGAAATCATCATCTGCAACATGCAACTCTTTGCAAGAAGAACATTTGCGGCAGCAAGATATGCTTCTACCAACATAGCCACTCACAAAGTATGTTACAGTATATTGGCATCAGCACATGCTATATCATCCAAAGAAACCCCAGCGAATACATCATTAAGCCAAAGCATATCATTTTCTTCAGCTCCATTATCAACACTGGTTTTTAATAAAGGAAGAGCAACAAATTCTTTAAGAATATTTACAGCAAGCAAGAATATTAAACACTTCAGTTACTGCCTACAGAGAACCACATGAAAGCTAATGCATATATTGATCTTTTGATATCAAGTTAGAGAAAAAAAAAAAGCTTTGATTTGTAGATCACTTAAAATTATTTCAGACACTGTAAGTTCTGGAGCTACTTTGTAATTATCATCATTTTTGAGAAAATAAAACTGGACAGATGAAGCTGAATAAACACTTGTGTATCCAAAGGGAACAACTGCATTTTTCATTTTGCTCATAAAGGGTGAAAAGTTCGAAAAAGATTCTTGAATGAAAAAATCACTAATTTAGTTTAGTAGAATGGTGTTATCTTTTTCATGTTTGAAAGAGGAACTGGTAGAGGAGGTTACACGCATTATTGGCAAAGATGATGAAAGGTATTTTGGCAAAGAAGGAAAACTTTTGAACAGCATTAAGTTACAGATGCACTCTCTGTAGTTTTAGGCTCTTTCTAGATTTACATCTGGTACTACAAGTATCAGTTGAGTTAGTTTTGAAATGACTTTAATGAAAGTACTTGGCACAAACTTTATGAGGCTTTGATACTTTCCAGTTTTTTCTTGGGATAGCCCTATACCATTTATCACAAAGCTCAGAATTTACAAGAAATTGAAATAATACAACTTTTTTTCCGTTCTTGTTGGACCTATAGCCAGAATTGGAAGCTGGCATACAGCAAGTATTCACCATTGTTAAAAACTTTCTGTAGTACTCAAAATCCAATTAATCAAATAAAATTCAATTACCTAAACTCAAAAATCCAGCAAATTTAATAACACTTAATCTTAGACAGAATTTTGTAATATAAATTTTGAGTTTAGTTTTTTAAGTATTTTTAAAACCATAGAATTTATTTTAAAAAAACAGTTAAAGTGAAAGTAGAAATTTTCTTTACTTATAGGAAATATAAAAATAAATACATGAATTGTTCAATACTATATTACACCCAACAGTGTACCATGGAACACATGAGTATTTACACAAAAAGTAAATTGTAGAACAATTATAAATATTTCACCACACTAATCTTTTATTAATAAAACAAACAACTTTTGAAAAAATAAACTGTTGGCTACACTTAACTTTTAAAAATAACTGACTTATTGAACAATTAATAGAATTGGCAATTTTCTAACCATGTTATTTTAAATCAAAAAAAACTTTTTCAGTCTTGATCTATCAATTAACACAAAAATTTTAAATTAAAAAAAAAATTTTAACAAGGCCACTATACTTTATTAAATATAATTGGCTTCTTTGCTTTATTGAAAAATTAGTAAAATTGGCAATTTTCTTAACATGTCATTTTACATCAAAAATTTTTTTCATTTATAATCTATAATTAAACACAAAAAATTTTTTTTTAAATATTTTTTAACTACCATACCTTATTTAAAAAATAATTGGCTTCTTGAGTAATCAACCTAGTCACTTTAAATTTGATAAAAATAATCATTAAAAGTTTTTTTTCTTTTGATCAAAATGCTAAAAATTCAGGTTTTAAATTTTTTATTATTTTGTTATTTATTTTGCTAACTGCCTAAACAACTTATATTAGCCTACTGGATTTTCATACTATAAACCTTTTTATATTAGGTCACCAAAACAAAAACTTAACTTTTGCTAAAATTAATTTTTGACTATAATACTTAACTTTTAAACTGGTTTATTAAAAACTATTAGAGTTGGTAATCAATTCACTTAAAACAACATCATTTCATTACTTTTCATAGCTTGATAAATTTTCATCATTAATTTCTTTTTGTTCTAATCAAACTGCTTAAAGTTTATAATTTTAATTTGGTAATTTGGGTAACTGCCAAGTAAACTTTTTTTCACTAATATTTTTAATAAATATTGACGACAACTATTAAATACAAAAAAACACTTTGTTTTTCAAAACTTTTTTTGTCCTTATCCATAAATGAATATTACATAAAAATTTTTTATTCACTCGAGTAATGAGTTATATAAAATTTTGCTTTAGTTTTGATTTGAAAACTTGACCCTACTAACGTAAACCAAAAACTGGATCCAAAACGGAGTTGTGCATCCCGATATTTAAAATCCCTAGTATAAAAATATCTAAAATCCCTTCTCCTAAATGCCATCTCTGCCCCAACATAAACACTAATTCTACAATAACTGGTCCTAACGGAGTCCGTATAAAATCTCCGGAAATTTTAGCTGCAATTCATCAAATATCATATATGCAATTTCATGCAATCTATATTGGAGAAACAAGCAACTCAATCAGACAACGGATGAACGGACACAGGAGCGACATCAGACACAATAGAAACAAACTAGTAGCCGAACATTTCAATAAACCCGACCATACTTTGGACAATCTCAAATTAGCAGTAATCAAGGAAGTTAAAGGCAAAACAAAGTAACAAGGGGAAGTGGAAGAACAAAAAATTATTTTCAAACTTGATTGTGTTAACCAAGGTTTAACTAAAGATTATTCATTCATGTCTAACTACGTGTAATATCTATTTTTGTAAACTTGAGGGTCATTTATGTTTTTCACTTTTTTCTCCATTTCGCATCGTTTTATACTTGCATGCCATTTTCTCGCATTTGTTTTTTGCTTAAATTGCTGTAATTTACCGTACTGCCATATTTTCTCAAACTTAGTCTTTTTTACCGATATTTTCATATTTCATTACGTCACATATGTCTGTTTGTTACGTTTAATGCCGTTGTGTAAAACTTGTTTTGATTGCATTTTCATTCCATTGCACCTGACGAAGTGAGCAGTAGCCCACGAAAGCTTGTGCTCAAATAATGAAAATAGTCAACTTCAGTGCACAATGTTCTGTTTCTCTCATTTTATTTGAAAAGTTGACACGGCTTTCCCAATTCTATTTCTTCCAATTCTTCGATGATAAAATCCCTAGTTAAGACTTAAAATCGAACAAGTTTTGTTTTTATAGGACGTAGGTCTATATGGCATTTTTGATCGGAGTCGAACTGTTGTGAGAGTCTATTTTTTTCATCAATTAATTTCAATGAGTAAAAAACTTTTTTTTTGCAGTAGTAATGTTACTTTTGATGCTAAAATATTTATTTCATTGGCTTTATCCGATTTTATTGGGGCTTGCTTATTGTTTTCCATTACCAATCTCTTACAGGCTTTGGGGATTCTCCAAAATGTCAAAGTTTATTAAGTCGGCTTGGCGAATAATGAAACTCCGAAAAAGTTAATTGCTTTTGTTGTTTTAGGAGCATGGATATTCACGTTGCATTAAAACATCCTTCTTTGACAGGGCTGGGTTAAGGCAAAAAAGTGTTTTGGATGCAGATTTGGGATTAGTTTTATGGTTTTTCTGTTTTACATAAGATGCAAAAAACGATCTCGATTATTCTTGTCTTTGTTAAATGACTTCTGGACTTGACGGTTTTAAATTCATATAAAACGAGAAGAATGCAAAGATTGACGTTCTACTTTCGCTTGATGTATGTTTATAACTTTTATATAAATAACTAAATAAAATCAAATAAAATTATCTGCTAGTAAAACTGTGGAAAGGTAAAATTTAAATTAAACCATTACAAAAAGAACTGAGTTATATTAGGTTTGACAATTTTAAAGTTAAACACACTTGGGAAGGTCACATTACTTCAGCAAAGCAAGTTCCATGTTTTGTTTGTTTTTGGTATATATGGTTTTAAGTTTGATTTTACCTTTAATTACATATTAATGTCACAATCCTACAGCCCAACCAAATTGTTATGGTTTTCATATTTAACATTTTAATAGTATCTGCTCAATAAATAATATTATTTCACCTGATCTTATTGATCAGTCTGATGGTTAGGTAAGAACCAAAAACTATAATTTTTTACCATAAAATTGCTATGGAAAGCAGCCATATTGGATTAAGCCTTTTAAATTTATTTATTTACGTTATTTAAGCACAGAAAAACAAGGTAATAAAACAAACGTTTTTGGATAACTCAAGCCCTCACCAGGTTCATAGTGAATAGTCTTTCATGACTTTGGTTCAATTTAAACAGAAAATCAATTATTTTTATTTTTAAATTCTGACTAAGTAAATAAATGGACAAAGAATTATTATTTATTTAATTAATTTTAAAATCTTATTTAATTTTTTTTTTATTTGAATAAGATTTTTAATTACAAACTAACAAACGATATATGCCACCACTAAGACAAATTCAGTTTAAATTAAATAAATGACCTATCTAATTTTGTATACTTGAATTGCCCCTTTCTTTTTTGTGTATTTTCTTGTCCATCTTAATCCGCTTGTACCTCTCACTATTGTTCTCACTGTCTTTCATTCACTTTACCTTTTTACCTTATAAAGCTGACAGTGTTCCCCTTTTTACTGTTATTGCTTTATAAAGTTTTCTCCTTTTATACCTTTTTCAACACACCAAACTCACCTTCCCTCATTTTTAAATAAATGCAAACCTCCATACTTGCATTTCTTATATTTTTTCTTTTATGACGTAACAGGAATTATATTATTTGCTTGACTAATTTAACTACATATTATTTTTTACTAAAACTAACTGCATTTTTATTTTTTTAGTAACCACCTGATAGTTCTATAAGATGAAACAGACTGTTGTGGTTTCAACTTTTTTGTTTAGTGTTTTTAAGTTAAATATATATATATATATATACTGTCCCTTGTATATATATACAAAATTTATTCAATCACTGTTTAAAAACCACAACAACAATTCAAATAGAATAAGTAACCACCTGACGATTCTAAGGATGAAACAGACTGATGAAGCAGATGATTCAAAAGATGAAGCAGCGTTTAGAAGCTCCAACAGAAAATATTGTTAGTCATATAAAGCAATCACTTTTGCAACATCGTAAGTCAGGTGGTTACTTATTCTATTTGAATAAGTAACCACCTGACTGGTTTTTAAACAGTGATTGAATAGATTTTGTATTAAATTGCTCTGATTTTTTTCATTGAGAACTTTGCGGGAAAGATTGATTCACTCCTGCAATATATATATATATATATATATTTGCATGGTTTTTATTGTAATTTCTAAAAAGGTAATTTTTATTACAAGTTATGCAGATGATATATGTATTGAATTAAAAAATATTTTTAAAAACCATGCCACAACAACTTGTTTAGTCTGCAGCTTGTCAGATGATAAATCAGTAACAAAGAATATGAGGGTCTTTTTAAGAAGTCACTGTAAGCGATTTTTTTGGTGAAACTAACCCTAAAAACCCCTTTCAGCACCAAGGTGGAATTAATAAGAAATCAATAGAAAAGGATCTCACAAGAAGCAATAGTAACTGCAGGGGAATCAAAGTTAGTTTCACTAACCAAAATTACTTATGTTGACTTGAAGAAACTTAAATATGGTTGAGTGGTTAAGAGGGCTCATTACAAAACTTACTTGCACCATTCTTTTGTATCCTTGGAAAAGACACTTTGCAGCACTCTCCTCTACTTGTAAGTCTTGCCAAGCACTTTTAAATTTCAGTAATATCTCTATAAAACTAAAAAAACAAATTAAAATTTCAACCAGATATTGGAAGCAAGTCAGGGTAATTGCTTCCCATATAGCCCTGCATTGCTTTCCTGCAAGTCAGGAGGATAAAAATGGGGATGAAATGAAATATATAGTTTTAGAAAGGTAATTTAGAAAGTTCTGTTTTAATTAATATTTCATTACTTAATTAGCTGAAAAGCTAGACCAGCTGATGTGGTTGTTAACTTTTAGTTGTATTCATATGAGTGTAATTGTTGAGCATTATTGCTGGTTTTTAAGTATGATCTATTAACTTATATGATGGTGGTACATAGCACATCATTTTATGTTGCTAATAAAGTGCTCAATAACTTTGTTGGAGCAAATAAGCTATATTGCTGTAGGCCTGCCAGAAAGCTTTAATCAATTAAGTATATTATTAATGTCTTGAAATGTAGATACACTTTTTACATGAAAACTTTAGTTACTTTAATTTTTATATATATATATACACCTTGATGTTTAAAATTTTTTTTCAAGTGTAGCTTAGTGAATGCAAAGATTTTTTTAAAAATCATTTGCACTTTTTGGTTAGGTGACCTAAATCAGTATAGAAAAAGTTTTTTTGAAAAAACCATAGTATTTGCATCTGTTCTTTCTAGTTTGCTAATTTTTTTCCTTTATATCTTTTTTTTAGTTTATTCTTTTTAGCTTATCCGAAAAATCTATAATTTGTTTCAAAAATGATTTTTTAATAATTTTATCATGGAAGCTGATAATATTGATCTTACAATGTCTCGATGGGAGTTGCTGGATGTGAATAATTTCAACAAACTGTTAATTAAATTTGATTGTCAAAAATCTTGTTATCAAATAGCACTTTGTGATTTATCTTTAGTTTTTATAGAAGAAATGAGCAGTGAAAATATCCAAGTTCGTAGTAAGAGTATCAACAAGCGTTTAGAAGCTCCAACAGAAAATATTGTTAGTCATATAAAGCAATCACTTTTGCAACATCATAATTTAAAGTTTAGTTATACAAAACAAAGTGACATGGAGATTCATTTATCTTTTTCTAATAGCTTTCACAGTGGTATTCCTTTTTGTTGGACATTTGTTTGTGTTCACAAAACTTATAGAAATGGATCAGCTAATAAAATGTTACTTTTAGATCCCTTAATTTTGACAATTTCACATTTACTTTGTGAAAACAACATGTTAAAAGAAGTTATTAAACAAAAAGATGAAGAGATAAAAGATTATAGAGATAGTGGATATAAAGTCTCCCGTTCACACTTAAAAACTAATTTGTTTGATGCAGAAACATTTCAAAATGACTTAAAAACATCACAAGATTATGCTTTGTCAATTACTAAAGATTTGATGAAAGTTATATCAAGTACTGATGTTAATAATTTATTAGTGTCTACATCAATTGGTTGTTCATCTGCAGATATTTTAAATAATTTACACTCGGTTTGTTCAAAAGAATCACTCTCTAAAAATGTTTCACTTTCACAATCTCCCAACAAAAAGCGTGTCTTGCGAAAGCCAAAACCAGCAGTTCGAGGCTGTGTGCTTGATGCTGATACTGATAGCAATGATAAGTTTGCTGAAGAGGTAAGTCACAGTGGACTTGAACCTGTGCCCAAAAGAAAACAAAAAAAAGTAAGAAAGAAACCTCTGTTTTAAAATTTAGCAGTTTAGATTGCAAAGTGTTGTTAATGGTTCTAAAATGTATAGCTTTTGCTTATATTAGTGTTGTAAATTCATACCTGTACATATAGCCAATGCAGATAATTGGTATTTTTTGCGCAAGTGTAAAAAATTGTATGAATTGAATAAATGTTTTAATTTTGTTTTTTTTTATTTGTATTTTTAGTCTTAATTACTATTATATTTTGTTTTAGTTTTGCTAAAACCTATTGACTTTTCAAAATATTATTTGTGAAATTAGAATGCAGTTTAAAAATTTATGGATCTTATTATGTAAATTTTTAGCTAGCTAGTCATGTGCAATTTTTTAGAAATATAATTCAACTCAACAAAAAACCTAATATCGTTGCTTTTATTTTTAATATTTAATGAATAAAGTGACTGCAATATTTTTAATGTATTTTTCAATTAAGATATTTTTGTACTGATGTAAAACTAATGATTAAAAAATGTAATAATGTTTTTATGCAAGTTAATCAATTTTTATACACAGCCAAAGTTAAAACTGCAATTATATTATTTATCTTTAAATTCACCTAAGCACCAAATGTATGTGTCCACTAATAATTTCATTTTTGCATGTTCAGTTGTTTTTTTGCAAATTTTGTGCATTTAACATATAAATACTTTTTTAATGCTTTAGTTTAATAATTTTTCTATCATTTTTGAATATTTTTTGTTATGATTAGGATATTCTTGTAATTTATGTGTTTGTTTTGATATAACATATTTACATGCTCATGAAAACTTTTTGGCTGTTAACTTGGTTGTCAAGTAGATGTTGATTTGTTTAGATATTAAATTGTATTATCTTTTTATAATTATTATTTTTATTATTATACTGTCAATTAAGGTTACTTTGATAAGTTTTTTAACTTTATAAATTATCATCAAATAATTTCTCCCTGATTGTACACTCAAAATTATCACCTTTATAAGAGTATCATGAGTCTGTGGGCCAATCTGATTGACTTTTGTGCTTTTTAAAAATGTTTCCTTTATATATTCTTTTAACATTCTATCTGAATTTTGGTCTTCCCCTTCTTGGTCTTCCACTTCCATAAACATTACTCTTCTTTTTAAATAATTTTCATGTCTTATTACATAGGCATACAAATTCAATCTTCTTTTTTGGATTTTTGAGCTTATATGAGAGATTGTCTTTCCTATCAACTTGCTTTGGATCCTATCTTTTCTTGTCACTACACATTCATCTCGGCATTTTAATTTCTTCATAGACTTTCTTTTCATCCACTTTCTTCATTGCCTAAGTTTTACTTGCATACATTGTGGCAGGTTGCACTGCAGTTTTATACACTTTTTCCTTTACTCTTGCGCTTATCTTACTTCTCTTCCACATTGAATTCAATAGTATATTTTTTCTTTAAATTCTCTCACATGTGATCCAAAATGTTTGAAAGAAGCAAATTTCTTAGTGAATTTCTCATTTATTTTCATTTCATCTCCATTCACTTTGGTGTTAAAAGCTAATTATTTAGCCTAGGCTCTACTAATCTCAACCCCTTTGATTTTCAGTGCATTTTTTCATCTAAAGAGTTATTTTTATAACTCTTCTTTTGTCTTACTCAGGAGGACAATGTTGTTGACAAAAGTTATTGTTCATGAGGCTTCTCTTTGCACTCTTTTTGCTGATGAAATCAATTATTTAAACAAGTGATTTGAACAGAATTTGAAGATGGCTAACAAAAAACTCATCTCTAAGCTTTTCATCTGACACTTGTCAAAAGCTAAATGTCAGAATGAAGGAAAGTATCTCCTGACAAATGTCAGATGAAAAGCTTAGAGATGAGTTTTTTTTTAGCTAACATCAATTATTAAACCAAAATGATATGGAATGAGCACAGATCTTGATGTAATCCAACTCTAATACTTTTTCATTCTTTTTCATTGTGCCAATGAAGCTAATAACTTGTGATTTCACCTCATTGTACATATTTTTTGCTTATGCCTTTCCTCTTTCTTTTCATGCATCTTCATAAACTTTCTCAAGATCAATAAATGCTTTATCTAGTCCTTTTTGTTTTTTATCTTTTCATGATCTGTTTTAAACCAAATATTTCATCCAAAGTTTGTATATCACTAATAAAACCTTTTATTGATTTTTACTCACTTCTGTTTTGTTTGTGAGTCTTCTATGATTTTTTCAAAGGGTTTCATTGTATGGAGATGAGCTTAATACCTCTGTGATTGGAGCAGAGGAATATTTTTTTGTATAACTATTAATTTACTATAAAAAGATGAGTATAGGGAATCACTCCAACTCTGGCACTGCTTTAATAAATATAACCAAAATCACTTTTGGCCTGCAATATATTCAATTGATCGAGAAAATGCACACACAGGGGTAATTTGACCTCTTACCATTGAGGCAAATGGCACATTACTGTGCAAAAGTACAAAGACTCATTCGATTTCGACCAATATCATATTGGTACTTCATTGTTTATGACCGCATTGCACTAATTTTCAACAGCCAGGACAATTACTGGTGAAAATTGACTTGGTAAAGTGCAAACAATAATCAAGCTAGCTAATTTGAGGAAAAAAAAATTTTATCTAGACACAAATATTAGAAGATTGAAAGCATAGTTTGGGGGCCGCAATTTGTAAAAAAGAAAAGGTAATCTTGTCATAAAACAATAGAAAAAACATTTCTTAAAGGTATAGCTTAGCTTAGTGCATATAGCCTAATTAAGAACAGAAGATACTATTGGTTAGCAAAATCCTCTGCCAGACAGCTGTTTTGACTATTGAAATCTCGTCAGTGACAGTTTGATTTTTGCAAATGTTGAAAATTCGAAAGGTAAAATGACAGAAGTGACAATTTGATTTTTACAGAATGTCAAAATTCAAAAAAGATTAAAGTGCCGAGAGAAGTCTTTTGTAAATTGGAATGAAATTGACAAGAATATTAAAGCACTAAGAGAACTCCTTTGCAAACTCTTTTGTAATTAAACTATTAATTTGTAAACCGTTTGGTGGAATTGTAAAAATTGTTTAACTTTAAAAATATAATTTTTATTTACAAAAATATTCATGTGATTGGCACTTTTGGAACTATAAAAAACTTTTTTATACCATAAAATTGCTATAGAAAGCAGCCATACTTTAATCCAATATGGCTGCTTTCCATAGCAATTTAATAGTATAAAAAAGTAACCTTTCTACAGAAGCTAAATAAAAAAATTGTTTACTAAATTTATTTTCGGTCTCCTTTTTACCTGTCTGCAAACTTTTTTGAGTATAAAGTGACTTCACCTTGTAAGATTTTAAACTTTTATTAACCAATTACAGTAAAACTGATTGTGGTTTTCTGTTAATTGTTTCCAAGTTTGTGGTTTTGTGTATGTTAATCCAATTGAGATAGGTAGGGTACTATTTGGCAAAGCCATTTTGGTGCTGCTACTTTGGTGCCAGTTTATGTGAAATTGCCAGAAAGGTTTCAATAAAACAGTATAATCAATTACCCTAACCCTAACCTAACCCCTAAACCCTAAACCCTAACCCTTTTTAAGATTTTATGAATAAGAAAATGACATACTGCCACAATGGCTGGTGCCAAAACGGCTGGGCCATATCGTCCCATCCCAAATTGAGATAGATGTGGCATATAAACACATGCCTAAACATTTCGTTTAGGATGGCGTTATGGCATATGAACCCAAAATCTATTCACAAAGCCTTCTGGTCAACCTCATTTATGTTTTAACTTCAAATATGGCATTCAAGCAGGCAATCATAGCCTCTGTATGCTGTTAGAGGGTGTAGCAAGTCAATCAAGAGCTAGTAATACAACTGCTACTTGCATTAACTATAATGCTAAAATCTTTTTTGTAATAGATTGATAAATAATATGCAGAATCATTAAGATGTTTTCTTTTATAAACCCAATTTTTTGATAACTGAATTTTTTAAAACTTTTTTTGTAATTCAATAAAAATTTTAAACGAACAGTGTTTGTTTTTTGTTTTTGCATCCCTGATGGACTGAACTAGTTGCCATATTTATCTTTCAAAAGTTAAAAATAAAACAATGTTTTTTAAAAATATGAAGTTTATCATTTGGTCAATGGCCAATAGAATTCTTGAAAAAATGTGACCATAAAAAGCTGACCAATCATTGCAATGACTGTAATTCTGCATGATATAAAAGCTATTAACAATGAAGTTAGTGAATGGATGTGTTTTTGTGATTATCTAAATTTCAACTTAATAACTGGGTTGACTCTTTAAATAAAAGTATTAAAATTGTAATGATATTTAACTCTTACTAAAAAGACTCAGTGTTTTGTTGCTTAGCATTTGCTTCTTATTTTTCCTAAAGAAAGACAGCCCCTTGAAAGTTTAAAAGCAACAACAAGTAGAGTACTGGCAATTGTAATATTTTTTATGATAAAAGACTAAAAATACATGTGCTGGTATTCTTAAAACAGTGTAGTCAAGCAAGCAGCAATACTTTCAAAAATTTTATTTTCTACTAGTAATTTCATGTAAAGACAAGCTTAGTGACTAAAAAAAAGAAAAAGCTACACTTTTATCTTTGGCCAATTTTGTGATTATTACATCACCACGCTTTTGTGGGTGAAATAAAAAATGATAACTAACCTATCTGACTCACTGAGTTAACAAAGGAATTTTAATTTGAAAGGTAAATAAAGAAAATGTTACTGCTAAAAAGAGGAATAAAAGAAGGATAGGAAAGAAAAGAATAAAAAAATATTTCCCACTGGTTTGTTTCCCAATTGCATGTGTAACAGTTGTTCTGCTTCTTTTTCTACTGTTTCATACAAATTTAAATGTTTCCATGTAACCTTTATTGTTTTATGTTTTTTGGACATGCTTTGCTTAATTGCAGTCTTTCGATTTTGGAATTTTAAAATGCTATACCTTACTCAATAAAATTTGTTGTTAACTTCTAATAATAGTTTGTTTTATGTGATTCAAGATTGTTTATTTTATTTTTTTCAAGTTTATGTGCCTTCAATTGAATATGAAGTTGCTTTATTAAGTTCAGCTAGATTTAGATGACTGTAATAGGGTTACCATATCTGATAGGCACAATTCCTGATAGATTTGTGTTTGTCATGCTAACCAATTTTTTTGTAAAAACAGATGTATTATGATATGAATTCTGTATTTATCCATCGCACATTGCCTCCATCACTTTCCCTATGATAAATGAATATGGGAAAAATGAAAACAGTAAAATTGTTGCATTTTACTAAAATAAATGCCAGTTGTTTCTTTTAAACAAAAACATCTACAAAAACAAAAAACAGCACAAAATTGTCATAGAATAGGCAACAAGAAAAATGCAAAAAATAATCATAGTCTAAAACAGTGAAGCCAACAAAACAATAAATACTTTCTCTGTGACTATGCTTATTTTATCAAGGATTTGATCTTCCTTTGCAAGCTTTTGTTGGACTTTAAAAACCTTTAAATTCTTTTCAACATAGTCCATCTTTAAAGTTGTACTGGAGCATTAAAGTCTTTTTTATCATCTCGATGATTATGTTTCTTTGTTTTTGTGTACTGACTCTGCATCAGTGATAATATGCTTTCAAAATTTGCATTGCAAGATACTATAGGAAAGAAAAACTGTACAATCTTTAGCAATTCTGATGGCCATTTAAGATGTTTGGATTATTAAAAATAGGCTACTTGCACCATTTTTTATGTGTGGTAATAAAGTAAATTTGTTATCATTCAAGCAATGTTCCACTAAAGTTTTCAAACTACAAACTTGATTAAAAATATTTTAATTTGGCAGCCTGGTCAAATGTTTTAAGAGCATAGAGATTGTAATCGATGTGGTTGCAGGAAAAACCTACTCACTTTATTTTGTTGGGTCCTTGGGAATGATACTTTTCAGCACTTTTTCCTGCTTGGGGGTCTTGGCAAGCAGTTTTAAATTTTCATCATATCTCCAAAAAACCAAAATAAAAAATTTCAACTGGACAGCAATATTTTGGCATCTTTGGAAGCAGGTCAAGCTATTTGCTTGTCCTATGTATAGTGCCTCTGACACTTTCCTGCAAGTCAGAAGCATAAATATAGAGATGAAATGAAAATGAAAAAAATTAACGTCATTCACATGTATTTGTTTACTCATCATATATTTTACACAAGGTGTAATAGCATTTCAACTCAATATTTTACTGGAGGACATTTGCTTGAAACTAAAAAAATTTTTATTGTAAAAATATTTTCCAGTAAAATTTCATTAAATGCATAATTCAAAAATCCCAGACATATTAACACATTTTAACACTTCTCCCTGAGAAAGATTTGAACACTAAAATCCTAGACATGTTTTGAAAAATCTTGATGTATGACAACCCTAGACTATTGGTTTTCTACCTGTGAATGTTTCAAAGTGTAGTCATAAAATGAACTTGAGCTGACTTAACTTGACTATTGAGTATACAGGATGTCCATGAATTAAGGCAATGAACGTTTTGGCCTCTACCGAAAATACAAAAAATTAAAACAAGCATTGCTACTCATGACTTAATAGGATAAAGAATAGGCTTTCAAAGGATATATACTTTATTCAATATAACTCCCTTTGTTCTTGACTACGGCCTTCAATATTTTTAGAAATGAGTCGCATGTGACACATAGCATTTTGAGGTATAGTGTCCCATTGTTTTATCAGTTTGGCTTTCAGGGACTCCAAGGTTTGATGAGGAGTGGAGCACACTCTTTTCTCCAAGATGGACCAGATGGAGTAGTCTAATGGGTTTAGATCCCGGCTTCGTGCTGGCCAATCTTCCTTATAAATGAGGGGATTTTCCTCAGAATTCACAATTGGGTAAATTTTGAACCATAGGAGGGTGCCGAATTCTGTTGGGAAGGCAACAATTGGGTAAATTTTGAACCATGGGAGGGTGCCGAAAGTTGGTTGCCTTAATTCATGGACACCCTGTACAGTGTATCATAAATATGCTCAAGAGATATTGGGCATTAAGATTTGCATTTATGCATTATTTTTTTATAACCTTGTATCACTTATATATACTTTGTAGTTTTAAGAGCAGAAAAAAGCATGACAGTAAGCCAGTTTATTTTGAGCTATATTTTGCCAATTAGTGTCATATACTATCTTTAAATCACAATTTAAAAGCTAAAATAAAAAAAATTTTTATGGTTAAAGGCATTTTACTGAGCCACTTGTAGCAAATTAGGTTAGTATGTTTAACCCCTTTTGTACGACCTTCAAAAAGCAATGTGCTAATAAAAAATTATCTTTTTGACCCTCCCAAAACATCAAATTGTTTTGCAAACATATATTGTGATAAACTATACATATATATTATAGTAATTATGAGATAGTGACACAGAAAAAAAAGGAACACTATGTTTGTGAGGCTCATTCTGGCCTAATACTGATTCATATTGATAAATTTGCATAATCCAGTATAGAAATAAAGTGCCAGAAACATCAAAATGTCACTCAGTTATGTCTTTCACCAAATGCTGTTTACAATTTGATTATTTTGAGGATTCACATCAAAAAAAGTCTTTGCTTTATCATTTACACAAGAAACAACAGCTAATAAACTTCTTCAAACTGTCCAATACAGTCCTGTTGTCTAAAAAGCCAACTGTCTCATTGACGCTTGAAAATCACAAAAAAATGATATATCATCAAACTGCATTACAAACACAGCACAGAATCCTCTGACAACCATTTCAACATATTTATATTCCAATACCAAGAGTTGAAGCAATGATCCCACAATTGGCATCATCATAGATTGTAACATATCATGGCACCAACAATGGCATCATTATAAAAAAAGGGTTAAAAAAAACTTTGATCAATGTTTATTCCTGCTGTTTTCAATAACTGTTAATAGTTTCCAGACAGTTTTTGTGTACATAGAAATGCTCTTTATTGTGAATAATTAAAAATTTTATATTTGGAATAGTTAGTTCAAGGTTTTTTTCTATATATGTTACAGCTTTCAAAAAAAAAAAAAAGTTGTGAAGGTTTCATTACAATACCTTTCTTGACTACATCTTTTATAAATTTTAATGTATAAAATAATAAAAATGTATTATTTTTGTATGTCTAGCTACACAATCTTCAAAGTAATGTTATCTCACTGGTTTAGTTTTGCTGTTATCTATGTAATCTCTAAATCAAAAAGATTTTGTAACCAGCAAAATAGTCCAGACGTGACTAGCCTTACCACTACTACAAATAGAAAGTAATTTATGACATGCTATCTCAATGCTTCCATGAAATCACAGTAAATGAGACAGAATACCAAAGTAATTTTAATATACAGAGATTTCATGCAATAGTTTTTTTATTTGCTATCAGGGTTTGTAAATCAAGTGTCATAATTTTTTTTTACTATCAATAAATCTTTTTATCTTTTGATTTATTTGTGATTTAAACAGAAGGTTTTAGTCATTCTCAGTAGTAATAGATAATTGCTCAGTTAGAATTTTGCTCTATACCTAACTTGGTTGATACAAGTACATGAAGTATTACTAAGTTTTGTTTGCAGCCTTTAAACATATGCTTCTGTCAAGTATTATTTTTTTATCAAAGAAAATTTAAAAAATCCTTTTAAAACTTTAATAAATGACTAATTAATTTTAATAAAAAAAACAAATAACGTTTAAGGTTTGGAAAGATATAAAAATCAAAATTTTAAATTGCTAAATTGAAATAAAACATTTTTCCAAGTGATAAACTGTAAGGTTTTGACTTCTAACAATATTTGTTGAAATGATTGGCTTTGTGGAAATGTAGTTTACTGGTTAATGGATAATGAAGTTGTGTTGTGTTAGAATCTTTCAAATTCTTCAAGTGTTTGCCTATTATAACTTTCATGAAATAAATAGCATTATTTTATATGTACCTTAATTGTAATAAATTTTTTTTAAACATTTGTTTTAGAAAACTGCAAAAAAATTTTTAAGTAAACCTGTTTTATCATGTATGTAAATTTACTGTAGTCTAAAAAATATTGAAAATCAATTGGAAAAATTCAAGAGACTTATTGAACCTTTAAAATAGCTGTAAAAAAACCTTGATTCTTATTATGACATCACAAAATTGTTAATTTGCAATGATTATATTTGCTTTCATTGAATATTAACTGTGTTTATTCAGACACAGCCCCTGTAAACTTTTTATTTTCTGTTGTGTTAAAGAGATTCCCCATCTATCCTGGACCAATTTAAGATAATACTGTAACTTGATTAATATTTTTTTTTTTAACTGTATAAAATTTATTCAACCAATTCTTGATGTTTTTATTGTTTGGTGTTTTATTTTAGTATTGAAATAAGCTAAAAATATTACTACATTTTGGTTTTTTAAATTTTTGTAGCCATTATAGACAACTTATTTATTTAACAACATTATTTTGTTAATTAAAAAATGCAATTAGTTTCATAACTACAGTATTGTGCAAATTAATTGACTCACTACAAAAAAATACAAAAAACTTCATTTTTCAGTTTATCTTTATTTTAAAGCGACAATAACTATTTTTAATAAGAGATATGGCACCTCTATTTTTGATCAACTCCTTAACCCATTTTGGCATCAATCCCAGGAATTTTTCGACAATTTCTTGGTCTCGGTACCACACATCAATTACAGCATTGATGAGCTTCGTTTGGGTTGTTCAATCCCTTTTTAAGAGCCAAGTTTTTACTAGTCCACAAATTTTCAATTGGGTTTAAGTCAGGCGAATTCCCAGGCTCATCAAAAACCTTCATGTGATTTTCTTTAAAAACTTTTTCACTTTTTTTGCAGTATGACAGGGAGCCAAGTCTTGCTGGAAGATCCCTCCTCCGTTAGGAAATGTCCTTTCCATGTCCCTCACCACTTTACTTAAATTACTTCAATATATTTGTCGGCATTCATTGTCCCTTTTACAGTGAAAAGAGATCCAATACTTTTAAGCTGAAACCCCCCAAAACATCTTCTTAGCGGGGTACTTTACACCCTGATTAATATGAGATGATCTAACTTTTTCACCCTTGCTTTTTCTAAAAAACTGACTTTGCTCTCCCTGTACAATAAAATGGCTTTCATCCGAAAATAAAACCTTCTTCCAGTCAGCCGTAGTCTGTTCTCTGTATTTTTTTGCCCATGCAAGTCTTTTTTTGTTCATACCAATGGTCAAAAGCTGCATCTTCTGTGGCCTTGCTGCCTTTTTACCAGCTAAAACAAGTCATCTTCGCACAAGAGATGCACTAATCTCCAATCTTGCTGCAGCCAAATCTTTTTGTAGGTCAATGCTTGTTTTTCTAGGGTCCAGTTTACTCTTTCTCAAAAGGTACGCATCATCTTTCGTATGGTTTTTCGTTTTTGTCCACAATTTCTTTTTCGTTTTGAAGTTAATGACTCTGTTTCTTTTAACTGTCTAATAATTCGCGCTACAGTGGATTGGCCCACATTATATAACTTGGCAATATCCCTCATTGATGCCTGACAATGCTCAAGGAGCGTCAAAATACTAGCACGCTTTTTCAGAGTTATATCCGCCATTTAATTCTGACTATATGCTAACGTCAAATTTGCAAAAAGTGGGTCAAAACCAGGTTACCGCAACTAAAAAGCATATAAATTGTATATCTATGACGTATCACGTGCTATTTTACGTAGCAATACATTTAAAATGTCATCCTTTCCTTATCACGTTTAAAACATTAAAGTAACATTTAGCAACCATGTGCAATAAGCGCGCAAACTAATATCCTTAAAAAATGTGGAAGTGAGTCAATTAATTTGCACAATACTGTATATAGTGTTTTCACTTCTAGTTTGCATTTATACAGCTTTCAAAGCAAACTTTTATGTTTTTGATTATAAAAAAGAATAATAATAATTTAAATAAATTCAATCAATCTGGTTAAATTTAATTTCAATACTAAGAATAATTTTATGTGGAATTCCATTTTATTTTTTACTTGTTTTTTTTTAGGGTTTCTAATATTAAGCTGCAGGTTTTCTATAATTAAAACAATAAAGAAAATAAATTCACTGTACTTGTACTTTGGTATTGGACATTTTTTTGAATGTTTAATATTTGTTAAATTATGATCAATTCAAGAAGACGTGTTTAGATTTTTGTGATGGACACTGCTCATACTAATGTCGAAAGTCATGATGTCATACACGAACATTGCAGTAATTGTTTTTTGCAAGCATGTAATCATTCCTATTCAAAGATTTGCCAAGTGATTCCTTGCCAATCTAAGTGTGGTGCCATCTTACACCATTGCAAAATGCAAGATCATTTGATAATTTGTCCTAACAACATTCAATCTTGTACAAATTCTCTTTATGGTTGTCCATTTAAACTCCACAAAAGTGAGATCAATGCTCATCTTAGTGTATGTCCTGCTAGCACAGTGGTATGCACTATGGAGTGGAATCGAAAACCCCTTCCTGTTGAAAATACAATTATGATTAATTGCTATAATCCCAATGCTATTACACATAATCAGATGGAAGTAATGTTAGCATTAAGAGATCAACGAGTTTTATTAGAAACTCTTGCTACTCCTGAGATTTTATCTAATACTTTTGGATTCAATTCAGTGTCACAAAAATATTTTACTTCAAAAAAAACTGAAGCAGTCAATTGTGTCAAAAATTCTGCTAGTAATGATAAAAATGATGCATGTAAACAAGGCTCTAATATAGATACTAAAAATAATCTGTTGATTTGTAATGACTCAGAAAATAATTTGATTTTTAAAAATGATGATAGTAATGAAAGTAAACCAATTAAAAAACCGTTGCTTCGAAAAAAATTTCAACTTGCACCTAAAAAAGTTTATAAAGATGCAAAATGTGATACTTCAGACAATGACATTGATTACACAAATCTTAAATGGTTAAATCCTGGTATTAAACCTAAGGGATTTGATTCAACTACATGTCTATTTGAAATGCTTGGGGCTTATGAAAAATGTAATTCAATATCAACCTCTCATTACAGTGAAGGATTAAGATGTACTTTAAATGATTTTCGCTTATGCTCTTTTCGTCATGTTGCAACTCAAACTAGACCAGTTTTTAAAACTTATGATTGTATTGAGAATGTTGGCAATGCTTTTCAAGAAATTTTTGAACACAAACCTGATCAATATTATTTATCTTCCACCCACAATTTAAAACTTTCCAAGTCTTTAGCTTTAAATCAAGTAATGGAATGCTTACCTCGTTATGAAAAAAAATCTCATTCAATATATTCATTTATGTGTAATAATTTGCTTCGTCGTGATCAATTTCAATCCCATTTTCAAAATGTGCATTGTGAAATTTATAGTAATTTAAATGGATGGTTAGAAGAAAAATGCCCTTATGCTCAATATGGCTGTGATTATTCATTATATAGATTTTATCCTGATTTTTCAAATTCAATTCTTTATGACAATGCTCGCAGCTGCATTGCTGTTAGACCTCAGAGTTTTGATCATTTTAAAAGTTCAGAAACTGATTGTAATAAACACTCAAACTTATTATATTTACCTCCTGAAGTTTTAGAGCACATTCTTAATTTTTTAGACAGTTATAGTCTTGGTCAGTTTTCAGAAACATGTTATTATATAAAAAGTTTATGCAATTCATTTTTAAAAAAGCGTGGCATAGTAATTAAAAATTGGGAAAAATTTAAGCGCATTGATGGATCTACTAGCTGGCAAATGACAGGAGAAAAATGGCTGTATAGTAATGCCTTTACTGAAATTCAAAAATGGTCTTTTTCTAAACACCCATTTATGTCTAATCATGTTTTTAATTGTCCAATTGCTGCCAAGCATACCATAAAGTATGCAGATGGCTTGCGTGTTAAGTTATGTAAAACTTAAAAATATTATAGTTTATTTTTACAAATATTTGCACTTTTGATTTAGTAACTGCTATGCATTTAAAATAACTCTTGATTCAATCAAAAGCAATAAAAAATCAGTTTTTTCTCTTCTACATGTTCACTTACATAAAGCAGGGGTGGGAAACTTGTGGCTTGAGTGTAGTTGAAAAGAATTCCTTTGATCAAAATGGTGCTTTTTTGCTTTTTAATAACCAGGTTTAATGTAATTAATGTTATGTATATATGTAAGCTCACCAGAAAAATTATTGCTATTAAGTAAACACCAAAAAAAAACTGGTAGATAGACAAAATATTGCTTTTCTATCTTTTTTGTCATTTAAATACCATTTTTAGGTCTACATTCAACATAGTAAGAGAAGCTTGTTTAATGCTAGTGAAGATAAAAAATGTCTTGATACTAACCAGCTGAAGAAGAGTAATTGGTTGAGTAATTCAGTTCAGTTCAGTTCAGTTTTCTTTTATTTCTGCTCTGCCACATGAACAAAATAACAAAATGTTGAGAAGTTTCTTACCTTTTTTCTTAAATCATTGCAGCTCACACCTAATTTACACACCTAACTTCACACAGCTTATTGCATTACAATTAATTTTTAATTTTGGGATGCAGCCCAGCAGTGCAATCAGATTTCCCACCCCTGCGTTCTGTATTAGATTAATATGTTATCTCTTTTTGAATTTAAGATTTTTTAGCAATATGTATTGTTGAAGCAATTGAAATGTTAATGATGATGTTAGTAAAAATACTTTAATCATGACTTGCGACTTGCTATAGATAGAATGCATTTTTTTATTTCAACTTAATGTAATTGATGTTATTTATTAATAGCTTTATGTGATAATTATAAATGCTTTCCTTCTCATGAGTTCTCTATGTTAAAAAGTTGAAAATGTATTAGATTTGATTGCTGGTTTATTTATGTTTTTTTTTTTTTTAGAATTTATTAAATATTCTTTAGTTTGTTTCATGGCAGAAGAACAGTTGGGTTTGCTATCAATTGATAATTCTTTCAATAGAAAGTTATGCCAACATAGTGTATGCAATTGATATGAAATTTTAGACTCCTGTGAAAAATCTAGATACAACTGCTTCATGTTGTTTCTAAATATATATAGCATTATTATTATTATTTTTTTATCTCTATGTTTATCCTCCTGACTTGCAGAAAAGTGACAGAGGTGCTAATACGTAGGGTAGGCAATTACCCTGACCTGTTTCTGGAGATGCCAAGGTATTGCTGTCTGCTTATAATTTAACAGAGATATGATTGAAATTTAGAACTACTGGCCAAGACCACCAAGCAGGGGAAAGTGCCGTAAGGTGTCTTTCTCAAGGACACAACAGAATGGCGCAAGTGGGTTTTGAACCAAGACCATATTGATCATAATCCTGGCACCTTAATCACTTAACCATGCTGCCAACAATTTATTTATTAACTCATACAGTAAAACAAAGTGATTCAACAATTAGGTTTTATACAATAAAATATGCACGGATTGCATTTTTACTTGTCAAAGTAGTGTTGGCCACTGTTTTTCAAAATAAAAAGTAGATTTTTAGGGTTAAGCATAAACATTTTAAGATTATATGTTTGTATTGCCTGACTTAACTGCAAAAAATTGTCAGATTGATAAGTCAGATATTTTTTGCATTTATAAGGTTACAAAATTACGTCATAGCTAGCAAAGAGCATTTAGTTAAAACACTTTATTTACAATCTAATTGCTATACAGTTATAAACACCATAGTTTTTGAAATCAGTGACAGTTATTGTGTAATTTCAACACTATCGTAACCTTGTCTGTCAACCACTGTTGTTTAGAACCTTTTAAGGCTTTTTAATTTTGCCTTTAAAAGATCATCTGTACATACTAAACTTGCTTTTTTACGAAAGCTGTTTATTGTAATCCATTGGCAAAGCCTTTCCGAAATATTCTAGATGGAGTGGCAGATAAAAAAATTAAAAATTAGTTTCCTTCTCATTGTGGAGAGGCCAAAATATTGGTTTTTGGTACAAATTTTTTATTTTTAGTTTTTACTCATATCCAAAGACATGAATAAAATAAGAGCTGCTTGCCAAGACTGCCAAGCAGGAAAAGTGTTGTAAAGTGTCTTTCCCAAGAAAACCACAGAGTGGCAGAAATAGGTTTTAAACTGCGGCTGTTTGTGCACGTTTGCCATCAACCATTTCGCCGACATTTTATTTTATTTCTATTAACAATCTTTGCAGAATTATGTAAACTTGCTTTGTTTTTTTTCCTAAAGTCAGTTTAATTTAAAACTAAAAGCTATAAGCAACTTAATAATGGCAAATTGTTTTTGGAAAAAAGTTGTAATAGCTTTTAAGTTTTGGTTATTCTGAAAACTCTCCAGTTTTTTAATCAAGGCTGAAGCAGATCAAACCTAAACAAAACCTGATTTTTTAAAATATTTTTGTTAGCAATTTAAGTAACCACAAAACAATACAGTAAACTTACATATCAACTCGGCACTTTCTGATTTAATAGCAATTAGCCACTACTTTTGCCTTTTTAGGTACGTAATCACGTTTTGTTATCATTCACATCCAAACTTAATCCTCATCATGCACAGCAGTTTACATTAAAATGGGTGCTTTAAAGACATCGAATTAAGGTAAAATAGCTGCTGTAAGGTGATTTGATTGATAAGCTTTTGCATATTTTTTTCTCGTTTCTGACGATTAAAAAAAATTATATACCGTAACTTATGTTTATTGCATTTGGTAACTGAACTGGTTTGTTGTTGACTGCAAGTCATCAGCAATTTTATGAACGTGTTGACATTTTTTTACCGCATTGGCAGTTTATAATGTTTTAATTCAGTATTACTTGTGACTTTTCTGGCTGCCATTGCAGTAAATCTGTAAACCTCAGTATTATTGTATACTTAGTATTACAACGAGACTTTAAACTGCGATAATTGCTTGTTGACGGAGGAGAATATTAAACATATTCAAAATCATTTCGATAATATTAGCAATGTTTGTTAAAAGAGCTTATGCTGATTTGAAAAAACACCAACTAAAATAAATCATTTTAAATTGGAATTAGTTGTAGAGAATAATGTAAAGATTTGTTTCATTTTCTTTTTTATGTGTAAGTCTTAGAGGCATAGCAATAGTGTGTATTAAACGTATGTTGTTCGTATTTACATGTTACGTAAAACCAGTTTAGGTACATTGTAATTTTTAATTCAATTGGACATAGTATGTTTGTTTTTGATCACTGCATGTTGATTTGATTGCTTCTAATTTTCTCGCTCCGGTTTTCATTTACAGGAAATATGTTTTATAAAACAAAAATGAGCCAAAAACAAACCATTGCGGTTTTGGTTTTATTTTTAACTCTTAACATTTGTTTAAGTGAAAAAATGGTGCTTGAGAAAAAAGTTAAGTTGTTTGAGCAAGATTCTCACCCGTATGATCCACCTTTCTTTATAGAAAAAGCAAAGCGGGCCAGATATTTGTTGCATTATGTTGAATGGGCGACAATCGCTACCATTTCAACCCATTACAATATGGGCTTGTCGCCGTTTTCAAATGTGGTTGCAATTACTGACGGAACTGCAAATAACAGCACCGGTATTCCCTACATGTATCTGTCGAAATTCGATGAAAGCGCTCAAGATGCCAAACGTAACAACAATGTTTCCTTGACCGTGTCTGAAATAGAAACAGCTTACTGTAAAAATCACGGTTACATTGCTCAAACGCCATTGTGTGCTCGACTCACCTTTTTTGGAAAGTTTGAAGAAGTAACATCGTCTGATGAAAGGGAGTTTGCTTTGAATGCCTTGTTTACTCGCTTTCCACAAATGAAAGATTGGCCCAAAGATCACGGTTTTTTTCCGGCAAAGTTGAGCATTCGTTTGATTTGGCTGCTTGATTTTTACGGTGGTGCCTCAATTGTCTCCGTTGATGATTACATGAATGCCAATCCACTTCATTGATTTGCTCCTTGAAATTTAGATATCACGATATATTTAACCAATTAAATCTTTTGTTTAGTATCCCGCAATTTATCATTGTATCATTTTTAATTGACTGTTTTTGGAGTTATTAGTACACACAGTATTTGAACTTCTTTAAAAAATGTTTTGACCTTTAGGCTACCTGTCATTGTTTGTAATAGCTTATGCTTTTGGTTTGCGAATTTTTTTTCAATCATATGTTTAAATTGATTAAATCTGATTAATGACTTTTTTGGAAAAAAACATTTGCCATTTTTAAGAAAAAGTGTTATCAAGCAACTTTAAATAAATCATTTTACTCAATATAACACAAAACGCGAGTAAAAATTATTTCACGTTATACGATGCAGTATCGTGGTACACCGATAACAGTGTAGAGTAATTGCTTGACAATCAGTACAAATACCTTCGTCGTGTTCCGTGTTATGATCTCTTCAAATAAAAGCGGATATTATGCTACAGTTTCCACCATTTATCGCAAGAGTATTTTTTGGTTTCTAATCAATATATTAATTTTTTGATTTGGTTTTAATGTTGTAGATCATAGTTTTTTTGTGTTTATGTATTTGTTGAAATTCTTTTTAGCCACCTGCCCGTTTTTATTGTGTCAAATCAGGAAAAAATTAATAGCAATAGCTTCTCATTAAGGTTTAAACAAAAAATTTTCTTGGTGCGAACAAAATTCAAACTAAAATATCTTATTTGATATAACTTGCAGGAATTTACTACTTTGTTTTTCTGTTTCCATAACGTTTAGTTTTTTATTGTTTTTATGTGAGTTTCAGTGTTAATGTTATTTGTGTTGTCTGAATGTGATAAAATAAAATCTTCTATGCAATTGCCTATTTATTTACAATTTAAAGAGGGAAAAGGTCAAAAATTATTAAAAAATTCGCGTCAATTAGCCCAGCTCAAAATAATTTAATTACAAAGCTGAGTAAGGTTTAGGAGAAAAGTAACAGAAATTTCCAACACACGGAATTAATATTAAAAAAATATATTTACCAACTACAGTAGAATCCGGCCATTACGACCGTGAAAAAAGTGTCGTTAAAATCGAATTGTCGCTATAGCGGGGTTGGTGTGTTTTGTTCCTACAAAGTGTTTTTAGTTCAATTTAAAGATCTAACGGGGATTACAAGCGTACCCAAATGAGCATTACTGCTTTATGGCGTGTCTTTGCTACGTTTAATCTGTGCAAGAACAAAGCAAATCAGTTGGTCAAAAATAAATTGATAATTTTAATCAACGGATTCTGCTTCACCGTATAATTTTTTGCATACAATGTCCTTTCTCACCTTCTATCGATTTATCCAGTTCATATTTAATTTCTTGGGATTTTCACAACCCCAAACTTCCGCATACTCTTGAGCTTTCAACAGCAACATTTCAAACCACTGACTGGAATTTTTTCGTCTCTTGCTTGACGAAACCATTTCACCAAGATCCACCGCTTCGAAATTATGCTTGCGATTCCGTTTCGTTTTGCTGCTGCAACTTGCCTCAAAGTCTTCAATTATCTTTTCTTTATTCTTCAAAATTGTAATTAAGGATGTTCTTGAAATTTCAAGTTCCTTAGCAAGCATTGACACTGGTGTATCATTTCTCCTGTTCACCTCATTAACGATGTCATATTTTTTCCGTAACGGTAATGATGTTCTTTTGTTAGACATCTTTCTGCTACTGTATATTCGGTACTGTACTTTTTTGGTTAAATACAGTACACAGTAGAGCAAAGTTGAAGTTTTTATTAGGTCAACAAAGCTCTTGTACAGTATACGCGCTGTCACGCCATTGCTGTTGTTTTGATGCAGACGCTTTACATCGCTTTTGTTTTAGATGCAGACGCTTGACACCTAAAGGAGATTAGAGCTGCTAATTCCCGTCACGCATTGGAAAACAAAAGGCAATAACTGTCGCAAAATAAGATAATTTTGCTTGTTGGGATGAAGAAGTGACGTCGTTAAAAGCGAATTGTCGTAAAAGCGGGTGTCGCTAAAGCCGAAGTCAAATGTACATAAAAAATAGGAATTCTGCCGGGACCAACAAAAATGCGTTGTTAAAAGCGAATTGTCGTTATAGCCGGTGTCGTAATATCCAGTTTCTACTGTATTATCGTTTTTTCAAATTAAATTCTGTGGCTGGCTTAAATTCAGAAAATTATGATTTCAGAAGCAACGCTTAAACTTGAGCTTTAAGCAAAATTTTTTTTACAATTAGTTCTGCTTTTCACGTAGTAATAAGCCCGTTTTTTTTCACAAGTAAGCCGCAATAACCACCAGATTCGAGTTAAATGTTCAAAATTTATGCTTTCAAAAAAATGTTTGTTTTACGTGCAATTTAAATGCTAATAAGAGCTTTCAATTCAGCTATTACAGAGCTCGATGATCAGGATCAGGTTAAAACACTATGCATAAAAATTAAAAATTGCATTTTATTTGAATAAGTTAATCCTATATCCTATTTTGTCAAAACAAATTTTAAATTTTCATAAGGAGTGTTTCAACTTGAATAAATATGTACAAGGGCAGGCTTAAGGGGCTTTAAAATTTTTTGAACAGTATATGATTTTATCCACAGTATCATTATTATTATCTTCATTCTTCATCCTTCTAACTTGCAGAAAAGAGTTGGAGGAGTTATAGGGTAACTGTCAATTGTTTCTCTGCTAACGTGCATTTCTGTTTAGATAATACGTTCTTAGTTGATTAAAATTTGAATTCCGTAGTGTTTTGGGTGATTTCAGAACAGTTTAGTTGTTCAAAGGTAATGTTAACGCCTTAGAATTTAATTCTATAATGAGGTAGAATTGTTTTGACAAACTATTAAGTTTAATATTAGCCATCGGGATGCTAATTCATAATTAAAGTTAGTCAGTACGAACTATTTGAATATATTGAGTGTATAATTCAGTAAATTCATATATAATGAATAATTCAGTACGGAGTATTTGAATATAAACCCAGCCATCAGGGGCATATTTCAATGTTTCCTGATGCCGGCCCCAAGCCCGGATAAATAGGGAGGGTTGCGGCAGGAAGGGCATTCGGCGTAAAACTTTTTTCCAGATAATATAAATGCCTTATGTTCATAAATACATACCGGATCGGTTGCCGCCCCCGTTACCAACAACCACCTCAGGTGTTGCACAACAGGGCACCTGTGAAAATCATACTACTGCTAGGCTTAGTGAATACAAGAGGAGAAAGAGAGGAGGAAGGCAAGTGAAGAGGCAGCGGAAACTGTGGAAAGGGAAACGCACACTCATGAGGGTGGGTGCCGTAAATATAGAAACAATAACTGAAAGGGGGAGAGAGTTGGCAGACATGATGAAGCAAAGGAATGTAGATATACTGTACCTACAGAAAACAAAGTGAAAAGGGAGTAAAGCGAGAAACATTGGAAGTGGCTGCAAACTATTCTACAACGGAGCTGATGGAAGACAAAATGGGATAGGAATAGTGGTGAGGAAGGAGCTAATTAGAAGTGTCTTGGAGGTGAAGAGGGTATCAGACAGATTAATAGCTATGAAGCTGGAGGTAAAAGGGTCAATCTTAAACATAGTAAGAGCATGTACTCCACAGGTTAACAACAGCATGGAGAAAAATGATTTTGGCAAGACCTGGATGGGTTGATAGAAAGTGAATCAAAATAGAAGTATCAAAATAGAAGAGGATACTTTTAGATGCAGACCTAAATGGACATGTGGGCAAAGGAAACAGAGAAGATGAGGAAGTAGTCGGGAAATACGGTGCTGACACGAGAAATAAGAAAGGATCGATGGTTGTGGATTTTGCGAGGAAGATGGATTTGGCTATTGTCAACACTTATTTCAAGAAGAAAGACGAACACAGGGTCACGTATAAAAGTAGCCGAAAAAGTACCCAAGTAGATTATGTGATGTGCAGAAGGAGGAACCTGAAGGAAATGTGCGATTGTAAGGTAATAGTGAATGCGTGCGTCGCACAGTAACACATATGGTGGTATGCAAAATGGCTCTCACGTGAAAAAAAAGGCAGAGAAAGTAAAGCCAAAGATAAGATAGTGAAAACTGAACGACACAAGCTGTCAAAATGCGTTTAGACAAGAGGTGACCAGGATTCTGGGAGGCAAGGATGGGTTACCTGATGAGTGGAACAAAACAGCAGAAATGCTAAGAAAAACAGCTGAAACTGTGCTGGGAGTGACATTTGGAAAACGAAAAGGAGACAGGGAGACATGGTAGTGGAATGAGGAAGTGCAGGAGAGCATAAAAGAAAAGAAAGAGGTGAAGAAAGCATGAGACAAAATAAGAGATAAAACTACTAAAGATGTACAAAGAAAAGAAAAGTAAGGCAAAGAAGGCAGTTGCTATGGCAAAAGACGTGCGTATGAAGATTTCCATGTCAGATTGAAAACAAAAGAAGGTGAGAAGGAGTTGTCCAGATTGGCTAGGCGAGAGACAGAGTGGGAAAAGATGTACAGCACGTGAGGGATATAAAGGATGAAAACAGGAATGTGATGATAAGTTCAAAGGCAATGTTAAAGAGATGGAAGGAATAATTTGAGAAACTGATGAACGAGAAAAATAACAGAAAGCCAAGGACAGAGAAAGTATAAGTGGTTAACAAAGAGGTAAATTGTTTCAGTAGGGAAGTGAAGAACGCACTGAAAAGGATGAAAAAAAATAAAGCGGTTGGATCAGACAAGTTGCCGGTAGAAGTTTGGAAGTGCATGGGAAAGATAAGAATAGAATTTTTTACCAGACTGTTTAACAGACTATTAGTGGGTGAACGGATGCCAGAAGAATGGAGAATGAGTGTGCTTATCCCAATATACAAAAACAAAGGGGAGACACCGTGCTGTGGAAGCTACAGATGAATAAATCTGATGAACTACACTACAAAAATATGCGAAAAAATTATTGAAGCCAGGCTAAGGGATAGAGTAGAGATCAGTAAACAGCAATATGGATTTATGCCCAATGACGTGCCATGAAGCTCGTGATTGGTGAGGCACAATTTTTTTATGTTAGTTATAATTTTATTTAATAACAAACAAAGCAGCGCTTTATTTAAATAAAAAAAAAAAGAATTTTTGAAATATTCTCTTATATTTAGCTAACTCTTTCTGAGTTAAAAAACATTTTTTCTATCTTATCTCTATATTTATCCTGCTGACTCGCAAGAAAGTGTCGGAGACTCTATACATAGATAGGCTTGCCATATGTCCCGATTTTTATGGCTTTGTCCTGGCCGGTTTGCCAGAAATCCAAGACAGATTTAAAGTGAAGACCTTCATTTTTTAGAGAACACTACTTTTAGGGACAAAATCATGAAATTCGAGACAGATTCGCAGTGAAGAGCTTTCTTCTTTACAGAAAACTAAAAGAGCCAGAAGTCAGAAATTGGAGAGAGATTTGAAGTGAAGACCTTTTTTTTAGAGAACATTGCTTTTTAGAGACAAAAATCATGAAATCCGAAACTAATTCGAAGCGAAGATATTTTAGGGACAAATTTCTTTTATTAACGAGTTTACCCCGTTTACCCCTTCGGAAATATGGCATGCCTGCCTATACATAGGGCGAGCAATTACCCCGACCTATTTCCAGAGATGCCAGAATATTGCTGTCGGGTTGAAAATTTTGATTTTGATTTTAATTTTATAGAGATATAATTAAATTTTAGAACTGTTTTTCAGGACTATTAAGCGGGTGAAAGTGCCTTTAAGTGTCTTTCCTAAAGACACAACAGAGTGGCTTGAGTAGCTTTTGAACCGAGACCATGTCGATCACAACACGGCGCTCTAACAACTTGACCACGCTGTTTTGTTTATGAAAAAAATTGCTTTATTTATAAAAACTTGGCAAAATTTTTAGTTTCCTTTAACATAAGAATTGCGAAATCTGTTTATTTAGAGACAATCAGTTCTTTAGGTTTTATAAGTCTTAAAAAATATATTTTGTATAAAAACCTTCGATTTCGCATGCTTGCTAAAGCTTTCATGATCGGATCCAGGGGCCGAAGAGCTTAAATTTTTAAGCAAATAATCTATTTTTTCGGTTTTAAAGATATCTTTAGGAGATCGCCGAAAAACTTTTGATTATTCGTTGATCTATGACCTCCTAAAGATTCAAAGGTTTTTTGGTGTCTCCTAATAAATTTCTTTCGGTGAAGTAAAAAACAACGTGGTAGTATAAAAAATCAAAATCGTGGAGAGAAAACTAAAAATATTTTCTTGCAATGCAAAGACAAGACTTTAATTTTCACGCACACTTAATTGGAAACAAATTATATTTTTAAAGTTGGCAAAATATGTAATTAAAACTGACCCCACTGAATTTTTTAAATTCCATTCAAGAGAGGCGTGCTTTGTGTTAAAAATTACTGGCTTAAATAAACTTGAAACTAAAGGTCCGTTTCCACTACGAGTGTGAAAAAGATTATTCTTTATTTGTTTTATTAATTTTTTTTCGCTTTGCTTAGCCCTCGCTTCAATTTTAAGCGCGGAAAGATCAATAAAAGAAACAAAGAATGCTCTTTTCCAAGCTCGTAGTGGAAACGGGCTTTTAGTCTCCGACGGTTGTCTAAAGATGCAGCCAGATATTCCATACTTCACACTAAAAGTTGGAAGGGTTATTATCGTTTACAATGGCAATTATTTTGTTAGTTTCAATTGCCTTTACAATGGAAATAAAAAATTTTGCAATCAGTTTTTACAAGTTAAGATAAGGTATAGTTTATGAATTACTGTTAGTTAGAAATGTATATTATAAATATAAAAATGCTGCCAAAAATTGAGGTTCATACGGAGTACACTGAATTATAGATATACCAAAATTAGATTGAAAGCTTAATGCTGAAAATTTTCTTTGCTTAGATGCTAAATCGTCTTCAATTACTAAAACCTAAAATAAATTTATTGCTTTGCAGTTACACAATGCGTGTAGGTATTTCGACTTATAAGAAATACACCGATTTATCTTGTTCAGCAAATGTTAGAGTAAGAAAAACTTTTTTTCTCCACGAAGTCAGAATTGTGGCATGCCTCAAATCTCTCTCATTTTAACAGATATTTTCACCAAAAGAGAAGAAAGCGCTATATTGTTTAATTTTTCTTTCTTTTTTCTCTGAAGAGAGGCAGTCTTGAAGCTGCCTCACTAGCGTATTAGCATTAGCCATTTTGTTGACAAGAACGCTTGACGAAATGATTACTGCGCTGAAAATGCAATGATTAAACCGTCCAAAATTAGAGTTAAAAAGCAAAACTAATTAAACTACTACAAGTACGGTATAACTTTTACTAATGTTTTTTTAACTAATAGCGTGTTGCAACTATTTTGCAAAGACTATGACTTCAATAATTTATTTCTGCTTTATTTAATTTTCACAGGTGAGGCAATGCCTTACTTGCCTCCTCTGATGGCACGTCCCTGTTTATGCTAATAAAGGGAACCACCGATGCCATGTTTGCCTTAAGAATGTTGATGGAAAAGTACAGGGAAGGTCAAAGAGAGTTTTATTGTGTATTTGTGGACCTAGAGAAAGCTTACGACAGGGTTCCGCGAGAAAAATTGTAGTACTGTATAAAAAAATCAGAAATGGCGGAAAAGTATCTGGGACTTATTTAGGATATGTACGATGAAAGCGAAACAGTGGTGAGGTGTGCAGTAGGAACTACAGAAAATTTTAAGGTCAAGTTCGGACTGCACCAGGGATCAGCGTTAAATCCTTTTCTATTTGCTGTGGTTATGGATAGGCTAACGGACGGAGTAAGGAGAGAACCACCCTGGACGATGCTGTTTGCTGATGATATTGTGATTTTCGAAGAGACCAGGGAAGAAGTAGAGCAGAGACTAGAATGCTGGAGGTATGCATTGTAAAGAAGAGGAATGAAAGTAAGTAGGTCAAAGACCGAATATCTGTGCGTAAATGGAGGAAATGACAAAGAAACAGTGAAGATGAAGAACACAAAAGTTCCAAGAGTAAAGGAATTTAAGTATTTGGGATCAACGGTGCAAGAAAGTGGTGGTTGTGAGAGGGAGGTAAAGAGGAGAGTGCAGGCAGGATGGAACGGATAGAGAAAAATATTGGGAGTAATCTGTGACAGGAGGCTACCAGCTAAAGTAATATGAAAAGAGTATAGTACAGTGGTGAGACCAGCTATGGTGTATCGACTTGAGACGGTGACCGTCATAAAAATCAAGTACAAGACACGGAAGTTGCAGATATGAATATGTTGAGGTTTGCTATGGGAGTGACGAGAAAAGATAAGATTAGAAACGAGTACATCAGGGGTACAGTTAAGGTAGAACGGTTAGGAATGAAGATGAGGGAAGGCAGGCTGAGGTGGTATGGACATGTCATGAGGAGAGATTAGGAATATGTATGAAGAAGGTGATGGAAATGGAGTTACCGGGAAAGAGGAAGAGAGGGAGGCCGAAGAGAAGATTTTTAGATGTAGTGAAGGAAGATATGGGGGAAGTTGGTGCGAGGAAGAAGGACATTGAAAACAGGACTCTGTGCAGAAACATCATACGCTGTGGCAACCCCTGATTAAAGGAAAAGGCCAAAAAAGAAGAAGAAGAAGAAGAAGACTGTTTCGCCTGCTTGGGCTCGTCAGGGAGCGGTTAGAAATCTGAAAAAACAAAACAAATGAATAAAAATACAGTTTGAACAAAGCGCTTGGATGCGGCGAAAAACCTAAAGCAACAACAAGAGAAACTGCGGTTGTAACATTGATTGATGAATGAATTTTATTGTCAAAGTAAAAGTGTTTTATCTTGCTTTATTGCTTGAAAATAATGGATAAATTAAAAAAGTTTGCATTTAAAAAATGCGTTAAGATTTTAATTAAATAGACTTCACTGGAAAATACGGTAACAAGATGCTTAAAAAATGCGTTGTCGTCGTCATCGTTTGAAGGGCATCCACTCCAGGCCAGACAAAAACAGAACTGGGGCCGAGGGTTTATCCTTTTACTACCCCAGACTGCTGCACTGCCTGGATCAGATGCTGGCAGTGATGTTATTAAGCCAGCATCGAGTTTCGTCATCCAAAACCGTCAGACCGCGTGCTCCATGTGGTGCCCGATGTATGGGGCACATTGTTAGTACATGGTCTGCGGTTTGCTCTGAGGCGCCACACTCGCAATTCGGTGAAGGAGCGAGACCCCATTTGTGCATGGACGAATGGAATCGCCCAACACCAGTCCGCAGGCGGTTGAGCTTAACCCAAGCTGTTCGGGGTAAGCCCATCCCAACAGGCCTGACATTGGTCCCGGGCACAAAAGCACGGAGCCTGGAAGCACTTTTACAGTACTCCGCGTTCCATTTATGATTTGTCCATTCAGAGGCGCGGATGCCAAGTCTGGCCAGATTGTCCAAAAGATTCCGCGCACCTGGCACAAACGGGCGTCTGGATCTTAGTCTCACTTGGCGAGTATCTGAGGACCCATTTAACAGACCATGCAAAATATGATCGGGGTCCAGAGATCCACGGTAAGCCAAGGAGAGTGTCGCTCCCAGTCGGCGAAGCTCAGCTGGCTGGATGCCTGAAAGTACAGGTAGGTGGTCCGTTGGAGTGGGACGCAGGCATCCAGTAACTATGCGCAAGGCGTCATTCAAGACACTGTCAATGAGGCGAGTGTGAGCACTGCGACACCAGACTGGCGCACAGTACTCAGCTGTTGTGTAGACTAGAGACAAGGTGGCTATGCGTAGTGTTTTAGCACCAGCACCCCATCCCGAGCCCACGAGTCGCCTCAACAGTGTGACGCGCGATGATAGTTTTTTGCGCAATGCCACTAAATGGTGACGAAATGTGAGCGATCTGTCCAGTTTTACCCCAAGGTATGTAGGGGTTGGACAGAACGGTAAAAGTCTACTATTGTTGTAGACCTTTAGCTCACGCTTGGCCTCTCGGTTGTTTAAGTGAAAGGCTGTCGTCACCGTCTTAGTGTGACTGAGCTTCAACCTCCAAGTCTGGAGATACGCTGACAGTGTGGACATGTCTTGGCTTAATGTCCCCTCCAAGTCCTTCCAGTTTCCAGAAGAGTGCAACAATGCTAAATCATCAGCATAAGCAAACTTTCTGGAAATCATGGAAGGAAGATCGTACGTATAGATGTTAAATAGGAGGGGAGCCAAGACCGATCCCTGAGGAACGCCGTTTTTAAGACGGCGTAGCCTGCTTTGCTTGCTGTCACCGGTGGTAAGGGTGAAACTTCGATTTCGGACAAGCTCCATGATCATTCTAACCATGTGCTTATCCGGAAGTAGTCTCAGCAGCTTGCAGGTAAGGCCACGGTGCCAGACAGTGTCATAAGCAGCTGTCAGATCGATAAATACGGCACCGGCCTTCTTTTTAGCCTCGAAAGAATCCTCGATGTTCTGGGTTAGAAGAACAACTTGATCTACGGTTGACTTCCCGCGTCGGAACCCAGCCTGCTCTTTAGGGAGCAGTGGATCGATTAATGGTTCAACGCGGGCGTAGATAAGCCTCTCGAGGATCTTGTAGGGGACACAGAGCAGAGATATCGGTCGATAACTCTTTGGGTCCCCCACGGGCTTTGCTGGTTTTGGGATCGCGACCACAAGCGCTCTTCTCCAGATCTTGGGAATTTTGAGTCGGCGCAAACAGGAAGAAAGGAAGTCACGTAACCAGGACTTCAAAGCAGCTCCAGCATGGAGTATAAGCTCGGGGCAGATGGAATCAGGACCCGGAGCTTGCGTTAAAAAACAACAATCATCAGGGTACGAATCAAAATCAAAACAATGAAATTTTTTTACAGGGTATAATTTAAGATTATTGTTAGTTTGATAAGTATACAGTATAGTTTAGAGGTGGGTTAGTTAATTTGCTGATCAAGAAAGTGGGTAAAGGTGAGATGTAAAAGTAAGGTAAACCAAGTATTTAAATTAGTAAATATATTTATTATCTGTCAGCGTGATTAAAACTTTGTAATATAAATTGACTTCGATGTCGACATTTTGAGACCAACTCTGAGCGTTATTTAGTAATTTTTTGTGGTCAGCCCAAAATATTTTCAATTTTTTCGATAAACATAAGTTGCATGTTTTTGAACCACGCTGTTGGGAGTTGTGCGGTATAAAATTTTCTATCTTATTTTTGGCGATTGCCCTGATTGTTTTAATTTCCAAACAGCTTTTGATAGTTCAGTGGAATTACTTTTTTTATTGTCTTTAAAGGATTGGTTATTGTTATTATATCTGTCACACTTCATTCATAATAATTTTAATCATGACGATGCAGTTTATTCCCGTTAAAAGTAATTCGTAGTTTTATTATAAAATAATAATCGCGTCGCCTTGTAGAGCTGCTCTCGTATTATGTGATATAACGTCCGATTCTCTTTCTATTGCACGACGCATATATCCTTTTTTTCTTTTCGCCGGACAGTAATGACGTAATATGTTTTTGATCAGCGTCACTGTAGTAGAATGTTCGCGTATATACTATGTGGTTCTAGCATAAGCGTATTCTCCAGAGAGTTGGGGAATGATCTGGTTTATTCGAGTGAGTTCGCCGTCACGTGGTGTCGTATATATATATATATTAAATTACAAAAGCCACAAAAGAGATTTTATTAAAACCTCAACAGTCTGTTTCGCCTTTACGGCTCATCAGGAGGTGATTCTTATTCAAATAGAATTCCTTTACGGCTCATCAGGAGGTGATTCTTATTCAAATAGAATTCTATTTGAATAAGAATCACCTCCTGATGAGCCGTAAAGGCGAAACAGACTGTTGAGGTTTTAATAAAATCTCTTTTGTGGCTTTTGTAATTTAATTTAATGCTCTGAGTTTTCATTGAGCTCTTTACTGACAGTCTTGCCACTTTTATTATTATATATATATATATATATATATATATACACTGTATGTATATAACACTGTATGAAAATCAGTTCTTCTAAAGTGCTCGATGCTTTAACTCCATGATGAAGGCTGCTGATAAAAGTGCTCTACCAGAAGGGAGCGTAATAACACTGTATGAAAATCAGTTCTTCTAAAGTGCTCGATGCTTTAACTCAATGATGAAGGCTGCTATATATAACACTGTATGAAAGTCAGTTCTTCTAAAGTCCTCAATAACAAAGTTAGAGCTTGAATTAAGATTAACAATAGTGAAATCACGGAAGTAAAAACAAAGCTAAAACCCAACAGACTGTTTCACCCATAAAAAGGATCATCAGGGGTATCTAAAAAGTAAAATAAAATAAAATAAAGTTAAGATAAAACTGCCAGAAAGAATTGAAAACAATAGAAAAAACAACTGAAAAAAACTTTAAAAATTAAAAAAAAAATTTTTAAACACTGTAAACGCTTATTAGATCGGAACATCCCATCACGGACTCTGCTAAACTAAACTGATTAAGATCGGCGAGAAAACACGAAAAAAAAAAGGAAAAAAGGGCGCGAAAGAATTACAAATACAAATATTATTTCAAAAAATTAAAAATTTAAAAAGGGTTCAAGTATCGGCTAAGGAAGAACGTTGTACGCGGCGAAAAAAAGAAAAAAAGAAAAATAAAGGAAAATCACAGTTTAAGTTTGGCGTTAATCAATTTATATTTATTTTTATGCCGACACTTATTGATCAATTCGGTTCATTTGTTCAGCAGAGCGTCATCATTTGCAGTTAAGATTTCGTATTTTTCTGCCAGACAGAGGTTGCATACTTTGCCCCCGTGTTGGTAAGGTGTTGCGTGGCAAATTATTTTCCAAGAAATAGCAGGATTTATACCAGAATCTTTGCAGGACGAAGTGAATTTCCAAAGTTCTGTTGCGTTTATTTTGGAATCCGAATTGAAGAAATGGTTGTGGTTATAGAATCTTGTTTTAAATTCGGTTTCGCACAGTCCGATATAGTTCTTGGATTGATCTTTGGCTTGTACGGTTGCTTGGTAAACGATTGCTTTGTCTCGGCAGTTGCCATTCAATGGGCATGACGGCTTATATCTGCAGTTACAGGGTTTAAATTCTGGTTTGCCGTTGTGGGACTTAAGGAGCTCAGGAACATATACTATATATACGTATATAACTTTATACATATATATGCTTGCTTGATCGCATTTGAGGAAGACAAAAACGAAGCAAACGAGAGAAAGATAATTTGAGACAACTCGAGAGACGGCTCGAGTGAAAGTAATTTGGTTTGGGCGCAGGACGTGGCCCTTTAGATTTTGTATCGGTTGGCGAGTGTTGAATTTATTTTGCGCCAGTGTTTTGGAGTTGTATTCTACGGCGGTAGAATCATTTGTGTTGATTGAATCAAGTTATAGCGTTGATTTCGCTTTGCAGTTTGGCAAAGCGTGGAATAGAGATTTCGTCGGTCGTGATTTTTGTAGTACATTCGTTCTTATTAGAGACAGTGATCTCTGTTTGTCGTGAAGAAGAGTCTTCAACGGATCAATCCGAGTTTTTATTCAAACCAACTGTATAAAACCTTCATGCTCATAGCAGGCTACTTCTCGAGCCGGAATAAAATAAAATTCAGACACAGCTTTGTTTCAGCGCAGGTATTCGAGTTACCTAGCTCAACCATGGCTCAACTGGTCCTTTAGGATTCCCGAACAAAGTCTATGATATCTGGGGTCTCGTTTGGGTAGATTTAGATTTTTGCTTAAGAGTGCTGAAGAACAATTCACAGCTTGGAGATGGCGAACAGCTCGATTGAAGATGAATTCGAAAGATTGAGAGTCCGCGTGGAAGGTTTGAAGATGTCGGAAAAGGCAAAAGCTGATTTTTTCCAGAGTGAATGGAATCAACTCTGTGAAAAGGAAGAGAAAGAAAAGGAACGACAAGTGATGTTGAAAGAGAAGGAGAAAAATCGAGAATTACAACTCGAAAAATTGGAATTGGAACGACGAAGGATGGAATTTGAATCGGAACAAAAAAAAAGGAATTTAAAGAGAGAAAAATACAGATGGAATTGAAGAGGTTGAGACTGAAACGAGAGGCAGATTGCTCTGCTGGAGAAGGGGGAGAAGCAAATCAGGAGGGGGGCGCGCGTGTTGCTTTTGGAGGAATAAGGTCCCCTGACCTCCCTCACTTTGTTGGTGGAAAGGATGACCTAGATAGTTATCTGTTGCGCTTTAAAAAATATGCTATGGTTGTAAATTGGCCCCAGACTAATTGGGTGACTCAGTTGAGTGCTTTGTTAGGTGGAGAAGCTTTAGATGTTTATTCCAGGCTCTCGCAGGAGCATGCTTTGGATTACGAGCGCTTGAAGGCGGCGTTGCTGCAGCGATACAATTACACGGAACAAGGGTATCGCTAACATTTTAGAGAGGCCAGGCCGGAGGGTGCTGAAAACCCTAACCAGTTTATTGTGAGACTCAGGAATTATTTCACGCAGTGGGTGAAGCTGTCTGATGTGAAAAGCAGCTTCAAAGGTGTTGTCGAGCTGATGGTGAAGGAACAATTTATAAACTCGTGCTCGAAGGAACTGTCTGTACATCTGATGGAGAGGAAGCCTGAGAGCTTCCGAGAATTGGAAGCAATTGCGGAACAATACTTGACAGCGCACAACAAGAAGCTGTCAAGTAGAGATTTCAATGCTAAGAAAAGTATTGGCGCTCCAAGACCAGAAGGCAAGAGTCCGGATGTTTTTCCTACAACGACAGGAAGTATAAAGTGCTTTAGCTGCGGGAAAGGGGGGCACAGGGCGAGTAAGTGTTTCTCGAAGGTTCAAGAGAGAAACCCCAGAAGATAAAGCTACCGATGCGGAGGAATTGGTCATAATTTTATGCCGTGCGAAAAGGGAAATTGATTAGCGCATGGTGGCGCTGGTGCGCGGGAAAGAGCATATAAAGTTGCGTGTGCTATGCCGATCAAGAAATTCAATGCTGCAGAAAACGAAAGGCGAAAAGAAGAAAATTGCAAGAGTTTAAGCAAACAAGGAAGTTGGTCCAGAATCACAGGAATATTTAGAACTAAAAGATGGGCAAAAAATCGGAATTTTAAACGGTGCATATTTGGAAGAAAATTTAAGTAATCAAATGACTACGTCAATTCAAAAGTGGTCGGAAACAAATTGATCACCGTTTTAAGGGATACTGATTGCTCTGGAGTGATCATTAAGTGGGAGTTGGTTGCAGAAGGGCAGCTCACAGGCAAGGTGGGGTATATAATGACGGTCGCGCGCACTTTGCTGAAGGCCCCGTTCGCAAATGTAGAAATAAGCACGCCTTATTATAATGGAACAGTGGAAGCTTTATGCCTAAGGGACCCGCTGTATCGGTTGATTATAGGAATATTCCGGGAGCTAGAGCACCCGATGATCCTGATGAGACTTGGTGCGTGGAGGCGGCAGCAGTTACTCAGTCACAAGCTAGAAAGAGCGCTGAGTCAAAACCTTTGAAAGTTGCGGAGGCAACAAATCAGATGCCTGTAACGAAAGATAAGCTCATCCAACTTCAAGGAGAAGTTGGATGAGCCATCCCTGTCAAAGTACATGACGAAGGAAGCGCCCTTATTCGGGAACGGAAAATAACTTAGTCATGTAAAGCGAAAGGGAATTTTGTACGGCATTACCAAGAGGGTTGATGTAGAAAAGGAAGAACAGAAGCAAATTTTAGTGACAAAAGACTTGAGGAAGAAGGTGATGGAGGTTGCGCATGATACAATGCTGGCGGGACATATGGGAGTCAAGAAGACGGAAGATAGGATACTGACCAATTTTTATTGGCCGGGGATTCACCAGGATGTGGTGAGTTTCTGCAGGTCATGTGATGTATGTCAGAGGACAGTATCGAAGGGGAGAGTAGCAAAAGTGCCCCTGGGAAAAATGTCGTTAATGGATTTACCGTTTAAACGTGTGGCAATGGATTTGATTGGCCCGATTACGCCAGCAAGTGGCACCGATATGTGCTTACTCTGGTGGACTATGCAACACGTTATCCAGAGGCCGTGCCTCTCAAGAATATCAACACCGAGACAGTGGCAGAATCACTTTTAGATCTACATAGTCGAGTTGGAATTCCGGAAGAAGTATTGAGTGATCTTGGGACTCAATTTGTGTCGGAATGCATGCAGGAAGTATCAAGATTGTTGTCGATCAGAAGGCTGACGACGACACCGTATCATCCGATTTGCAATGGTCTCACTGAAAAATTTAACGATACGCTGAAGAAGATGTTGAGGCGATTATGCATTGAACAGCCCAAGCAGTGGTATAGATTTATAAACTCACTTTTATTTGTGTATAGAGAGATTCTCCAAGGGTCTACCGGATTTTCACCCTTTGAACTTTTGTATGGTCGCACTGTGCGAGGACCCATGACAATTCTGAACGCACTGTGAACAGGCGAAAGTGAATCAACGGAAGTCAAAACCAGTTATCAATACGTGTTGGAGTTGAGAGAGAGACTGGAGGAAACGATGAAACTTGCTCAGGAGGAGCTAACGAAAAGTCAAATCAGATACAAGAAAAATTATGACAAGAAAACAAAGGATCGACTATTCAATAAAGGCGACAGAGTCTTGGTAATGCTTCCAACAAACAATAACAAGCTTTTAATGCAATGGAAAGGACCATACAAAATTATCTAAAAGATGGGAGATCACGATTATAAAATTTTAGTCGGAAACAAGGAAAAGAATTACCATGCCAACATGTTAAAAAAATATTACGCCCGAGAGGGTGAAGCAAAAACCGAAAATGAGAAATAAGATTTAAAGATAGCAGCTAGTGCGCAAGTGTTATTGGAAGAAGAAATACCTAGTATAGACGAAGATTCGTTATTAGAATTGGGAACATATAAACAAAAGGAACATGTAAACGACGTTAAACTGGGAACGGAATTGGATGATAGTCAAACTCGACAACTGCAGGCTTTGATAGAAAATTATGCTAATATTTTTTCAGATGTGCCGGGAAGAACGTCGAAGATTGAACACAGGATCAATTTAGTAGATGAGGAGCCTGTCCGCTTAAAACCCTATCCTTTACCATATGCGCTGCGGCAGGGACTAAAAGACTAAATAAGGGAGATGTTAGATATGGAGGTCATCAGAAAGTCATCATCGCCATATGCTTCATTGGTAGTTATTGTGAAGAAGAAGGATGGTTCGAATCGCATTTGCGTCAATTACAGAAAATTAAATAAAGTGACGATTTCGGATCCGGAGCCAATGAAGACTTCGGAGGATCTCTTCCAATAGTTGGGGAAATCGAAATTCTTTTCAAAGATTGATCTTAGTAAAGGGTATTGGCAGATACCCGTAACAAAAGAAGATGTGTCCAAGACTGCGCTTGTGACACCGGATGAGACATATGAATTTCTTCGAATGCCCTTTGGTATGAAGAACTCTGGTGCAACACTTGTTCGTGGGATGAGAGAAGTGCTTTTAGGCATGTCCGGCGTTGAAAGTTATATTGATGATTTAATTGTGTTCTCCAGCGATTGGAAGACACACCTGCGGACTTTGGAAGAATTGTTAAAAAGACTAAGTAAGGCCAGCCTCACTGCTCGTCCCTCGAAGTGTAGTTTTGGGTCATCTACTATCGAATTCTTAGGTCACGATGTCGGATATGAATGGATTACACCGAACGATAACAATCTGGACAAGATTACGCGAGCAAAGCGGCCAGTCACAAAGAAGGAAGTTCGATCATTTTGTGGGTTGCTCGGGTACTATCGAGACTATATTCCTTCCTTTGCAATTATTGCGGCACCGTTGACAGACTTAACAAAGAAGGGGCAGCCAAACTTTGTCAAATGGGGTGAGGCTCAGAAGAAAGCTTTCAACACCCTGAGAGAGGCTCTCTTGAAGCGGCCCATATTGAGACTGCCCGATCATTTGCTGGACTTCACTCTACGCACGGATGCATCCAACAGCGGAATTGGAGCTGTTGTGATGTAGGAACACGAGGGAAAACTCCACCCCGTCGCGTACGCAAGCAAGAAGCTGACGAATGCGGAGACAAAGTACTCCACACTTGAAAAGGAGGGCTTGACAATAATATGGGGAGTTGGTAAATTTCGCTTATTTCTGGCCGGAAAGAAGTTTGTCCTCCAAACGGACCACAAGCCGCTTACTTTCCTTAGCGCGGCCCGCTGCAAGAACGATCGTATACTCCGGTGGTCTCTATCATTGCAGGGATACGACTTTGTAGTGAAGGACATTGCCGCCAAGGAGAACGTTATGGCGGACTATCTCAGCCGCATAATTGTATAGACTTTCGTGTGTATAACTTCGTGTCTTGTTTTGTAAAATTATTTGCATTCCGTGTGTGTCGTTAAAAATATTATTGCTTAATATTTAAAATGTTTTGGAGTTGTATTCTACGGCGGTAGAATCATTTGTGTTGATTGAATCAAGTTATAGCGTTGATATTGCTTTGCAGTTTGGCAAAGCGTGGAATAGAAATTCGTCGGTCGTGATTTTTGTAGTACATTCGTTCTTATTAGAGACAGTGATCTCTGTTTGTTGTGAAGAAGAGTCTTCAACGGATCAATCCGAGTTTTTATTCAAAAAAACTGTATAAAACCTTCATGCTCATAGCAGGCTACTTCTCGAGCCGGAATAAAATAAAATTCAGACACAGCTTTGTTTCAGCGCAGGTATTCGAGTAACCTAGCTCAACTGGTCCTTTAGGATTCCCGAACAAAGTCTGTGACAATATCAAAGTTTAAATGTTGCAACTAAAAACGTCGGAGGCGTTATTTAGAACAAACGTCAAGATATAATTACCCTAACCTGCCTTCCACAATGCTTAAACATTACTTTCCACTTAAAATTTTTTCGTGTTTTTTGTTTTATTTATAAATAAGCCTGTGGTTGAAATTTAGCGCTGCTTGAAGATCGTCTTGTAGAAGGAGTGGCGTAAAGTGTCTTCCCGAACAACCCTATCAATCAACGAAAGTAGATTTCGAGCAACAATTGTATCGATCAGATTCACTTTCAATATAGCGCTCCCACCTACTTGGGCCCCCCTTGCTAATATATAGATCAGTAACCATCCGAAAGCGTACCAAGCTTTTGGTACTCTAATTTTTAACGCCGAAGTATGTCTCCGGTCGCAATGCACATGCAACCAGTGATGAAGGTTGCAAGACCAATTTTTTGTGGTCTCGGTCTCGAGATGATGTGGTCTTGGTCTCGTGTTTTTTAAATTGGTTTCGAGACCGGCCATTTTTTCATATTTTTATTACTTTTAGTTATTGTGACAAATTTTGCCACTAGGGTAAGAACGACACTCAATTGAAAGCTTTGCCGCAATTAGAAATGGCAAAAAGTTTGGAGTTAACTAATCTATAGTTTTGCAACTTTCTTACATTTATTCGAATTAAAATTTTTTTGTGATCAGGGCTATTGTTAAAAGACAATCCGTTTAGGAAATACTTTATTCTAATTTTTCTTTCGGCAACGAACAAGTTTGAATGTTTGTATTCATACCCTTGCCCAAAATTCGTACTACGTTACAGTGATAAAACTTTTTTTGTCTTTATTTTGATTTTAATGATTATTTCAAATTATCTTTTATGTGAACTTGGATCAAACCTTTTGTCTCAAAAAAGGGATTACTTTGATCGTACGTATTTTTTCTTAAATAAAGAATTTTTCTTGAAAAGAAATTTATGTACGTATTAATTTGAACAGCCAATTTATATATTTTTTAATTATAGCCCGCGACTTTTATAAAAAGTTAGAGTTGGTTACCCTCTCAGTCACAACGTTTGCGATTTATTTTTATTTTTTCATCTTTATATTTATCTTTTTGGCTCACAGGAAAGGGTCGGAAGCGCTATAATTAAGACAAGCAATTACCCCGACCTGCTTTTAAAGATGCCAAGATGTTGTAGCCCCGCTAAAACTTTTATTTTCATTTTTTTAGTTTTTTAAGGAGATACGACTGAAACTTAGACTGCCTGCCAAGACTGCCAAGTAAGGTAGTAGTAGTAGTAGTAGTAGTAGTAGTAGTAGTAGTAGTAGTAGTAGTAGTAGTTTGTTTTTATTCGGATCCAAAAGAACAATTGATAATAATTGAAGACAAAATAGAGCAAAGGTTGAAATATCTTTTTTTAAAGGACACAACAGAATGGTGCGAGTAGCTTTTGCACCGAAGCCGTTTTGATTGCAATCCCGATGCTTTGAGGATTTGGCCACGCTGCCCAGGATCCATTTAACAACTAATTAAAAAGTTGGGATCTATGAATCTATAGTCGTATGCGCGGAAAAGGTTTGGGGTTGAAAGACTGTTATCAAAATTGATCGTCAAAGATTCATAACAGTACTAAGAGAGCTGAAAAACTGATAAAATAAAGTGAAGATTGTTTTTGTTTAAAAGAAAATTAAGGCTTGAAAAAAGTGAAGAGTAAAAAACGTCTTCACTTTTATTTTACACCCGTTGGCAGCATGTTCGATTGCTTAAAAGCGCCGTGATGATGACGAACACGAGCGATATCGTCGCGGTTAATAATATTAAAATTAAAATATTAATATTAAAAATAAATAAAAAATTTTTTTTATTTTAGTAAATCTTTAAAAGTGCCTCTCTTTTTTTGTTGCTTCAGGCATTTCATTTGTAAAAGACATCACAGATTACAGTGATTGTGTTTTTAATTCTCAACCGCCTCTCCCCCACAAGAAATTTCTGCATACGTCATTGTAGGAATCTAATTGCTTAAAACAGAATACTAATTTGCTTTAAGTTTGCTTTAAAAAAGTTTTAACTCTAATTTGCTTTAGAGAAGTGTTAATAATATGACGAGGTAGAAAATGACAATGTCCTAAAAACTACTCCGAATAGCATACCCGAAAAATATACAGAAAAAAAAACAGGAATAGTACCGGAGGAAAAAACAGCAAGTCGCAGTTTTTACTACTGTTTTTACCACTAAACAGTTTTTACTTTGAATTGTTTATCATTATTTTTAATTTTTTGAGGTGATTAATTAGACAAATTCTATTTTATGTAAACCAAACATAACCAACAATTCTAGCAACAGCAACACCCCAACACAGATAGCTGAGTTAATCAAATATTTGAATGATGTTTCAATCATAACCAACCGTGATGGCGTTGCCTTCAGCATTTTTAAGTTTTAAAACAAAATTTTTAATGAATATCCTGCTTTTTCAACATTGTTAACTAGCATTCCTTGCGTGTTTGGGCTTTCTCTAGCTCAAGTTGAAATTTTTTTAAAGCGAATTGTTGAATGATGCAACCACATAGAGCAAAACGGTTTCCAACATATTAAAGATGCTTGTTTATTTGATGATGATAATGATATTTTATTCATGCTTAGTAACACTGTTAAGTAATATGCAATGTACTATGAAGCATAAAAAGGAAACGCTATGAAGCATGAAAAGTTATTTAAAATGTAATCTTAAAATTTTTTTTAATTCATTGATTTAGAATAATTAAAATAAACCCGATTTTTTGTAAAATTTTTGGTCTCTGTCTTAAGTTTTAGGTCTCGAAATTTACTGCTCTTGATCTTGGTCTTGATTTCGAAAAGATTATTGGGTTTCGGTCTTGGTCTCGACGTTTGTGGCTCGACTCGTTACTGCTTCCAACATTGCATTTTGATAAAAAAACCACTCGCGCGTGCTCTGACATCAAAGGTGAGCTGTTGGTAACACATGATTGGCTCAGGATTAAACTTAGATCTTCTGCATTAAAACTAGAATAGCTTATAACCACCGAAAAAATTGCTGCAATAAATTGACAAGTCTGTAATTGCTGCAGCAAGTGCGCCAAGTTAATTTAATTTGCGCTTTACAGATGCGCCACAAGCGTAAAAGAGTTTGGAAACCACTAAACGTTTTCACAAAAATAAGAATTTTTTTACAAATTAAAGCAATCAGTGATCATACTGCTATGCTGACATGCAGGCCTACTTGTTTTATTATTTGTTTGGCAAAGCAAAGTCAGCAATTCTATTTGTTTAATTCACAGGACTGGAGCTATTGCACCTGTGAACGGTCAAAGGTTATTTTTATAGTTTAACGGTCATATATTTGCTTAGATTTTGGACTAGAAATACTGCTGCTTTTGATTTTAGAAAGAAGTGTATAAAGTTCATATGCAAACCAATAAGACCATATAAATTACAGTATTTTCATTATATATGTATTTTTTATAGTTAGTTTTATTGAGTGTTCAAATAGAGCGGTTTCACCGCACTGAGTTTTCTAATATCGTAAAAAATTGCAGCGTTGATTGTTGCAGAAGTGTTAACAATAGGCCTACTTCGCTTTGGGCCAGGAGTATAAAACCGGGGGTCCGCCGGCCAAATCCAGTACTCTTGTTCAGATCTTTAATCTATAACAAGCTGGCTCAACTAATAGGCCAACTTTTAGTTAACCTACTTTTTTATTTGCTTTTTAAACTTGAGGTTTCTTTACACTAAATAACCAATCTCTATTTTCAACTCTTAACTTTGGCTGGCGTTTGCTTAAACTTTGGAAGGAACCAACCAAAATGAGTTGATTCCCCGGTTTCAGACTGAAACACAAGCAAGACCAGTAAACTACATTCAGACTTCTAAACATTTGCTTTGATGGCTTCCGAATAAGTGTCGATGACCTTATGCAGAGAAGATGGGAATTTTCGGATTGTTTTTAATCTAATGTTTCAAGCTGATTAACAATTTTCCTTTTGGGATTTTGTCAGAGGTAGCTAAGTATCGCACACGACTAAACGGTGTTTCAGGATTTGAGGTGCTGAACGTACAATTAATGTCAGGAACTCGTTAAACTTAGTACGCCTATATTTGGTGCAAATAAAAGATACAATTCAGTGCTCTCAGCACTGTAAATATGACCTACAATCGCTTTTTAAAATTTGACATTTTGTCTTAAAAAACTTTCTTTAAAATGAGTAAAAAAGTTTGCTATGACTATAAGAAAAGCAATATCTATCTACTGTATTTTTTTATTCGGTAAATTTAAATAGGTCTGTTTATTTGCATTACTTAAGATCTCTATCAAATTGATTACAAAGCAGCTCCAGAAGAGCTTTTTTGTAAAATTATAAAGTAAGAGATAAATGGTTACTTATCTTTTCATCATTGATGCCGTCAAATAAATGTAGAAGTTTAAAAAATTGCAACCTTTCGCATATAACGAGTACAAAGTTTACAAAACTTGCAACCTTCCTCAAACAATGGTTACAAAGTTACAAAACTTGCAAGCTTTTTCAAACAATGGTTTAAAAGTTAATAAAACTTGCAATCTTTCTCAAACAATGGTATCAAAGTTGACAAAACTTGCAAGCTTTTTCAAACAATGGTTTAAAAGTTTACAAAACTTGCAACCTTCCTCATAGATACAATTAATTTTTAACCTCTGGTAAGGTTTTTGCTTAATTTTAGGCTTTTGAGCCATACTGTAAAAAGGCAGGAAAGCGTTTATAATGGAACCCCGAGCGAGTGGTTATGAGGACTTGATCGATTGAAGGCAAAAAAAGCCCTTCACTTAAAGAGAAAGCTGAAAACTTTTTCTGTAGTTAGAAAAGTAAACTGATCAAGTTAATTGTTATATTATGTGACGCCATAGTGCCCGGTTTTACTGGCTTTTTCTCTTGGTTTCATAAGCGTGGTTAATTGCGTCATAAACATTCATTCTTATGTACAAACTACTACGTGTATATAGTTGTTAGTATTACATTTGAATAAGATTCAGTTGTATAACTATGGTGTAACTCCGTTTAAATAAAAGAGCTAACTTCAGATACTATATAGTGTAACTTACAACATTAATAGCTGTAATTTGTTTCATTTTAGCCGACATGAAACTGGATAACTGGCTGAATTTCTATAGCGAATGTCAAAATGTAGATATGTCAGTGTCAGATTATCAAAAAATGTCAGATCAAATTATTATATTTGAAAATATCTCTGCAATAAATATTAGGCTATTAGCTTTTAAACTTTTTGGTTCCTTTCAAACGCTGCAATAAAAACTACCTCTTGACAAAAATTATGCTTTAGATGTAATCAGCAAAACTGAAACATAAAAAATAAGAGCTTTTGGCAATTCACGTTGAAAAGAAAAACATAAACGCTCAAATAAAAAATGACAGAAAAATGATTCTATCATTCGTTGATCACGGATAGAGTTAAATTCATTATTATATCAAGGGTCTAGAAGAGGATTCACGTGGCCTAGATAGCTTGCTTAGAATAGAACAAAATCAGTGATGGCTTTACAAAAAGGGGGTCCCGGTGCAAAAAAAATAAGGGAGCCACATTTTAGTGCGCCAAGTTTTTTTTGTCCCAAAATAAAGTGATCTCAAGGTTTTTACTATCGATTGATGTCCAAAACCTTCATTTTCGTCGCAAAATGATGGTGATCTCTAAACAACAAGGTCTTCAATATCTATTGCTGTTGAAAATCTTGATTTTTGTCCGAAAATAATTGTAATCTTAAAAAAAATGGCCTTCACTTCGAATCTGTCTCGGATGTCATGACTTTCGTCCTTAAAAAGTAGTGTTCTTTAAAAAAAAAGTATCTTCACTTCGAATCTGTCTTGGATTTCTGGCAAACCGGGAGGGACAAAACCCTAAAAATTGTGACGTATGGTAAGCCTAACTATGAAGAAATAGAGCAATACTTTGTTTAGGGCTGGCCACTTTTTGACGTTTTTTAGATGGGGGGCCCAGTGTGACCGCTCCATTCGCATTGTACAAAAGCCATTACTGAGCATAATTAAGTTGTTGTTTTTTCAGGAAGCTATTATATAAAAGAAAAATGAATTGGAAGAACGTAGCTACGTTTTTGCTTTTGCTTTTAAATCTTGGTTTATGTTTAAGCAAGAGTGAAGAGCAAGACGTGGACCCGTATGATCCACCCTCTTACAAAGAAAAAGCAAAGCGGGCTAGATATTTGTTGCACTATGTCGAATGGGCGACTATTGCTACCATTTCAACCCATTACAATATGGGCTTGTCGCCGTTTTCAAATGTGCTTGCAATTACTGACGGAACTGCTGATAACAGCACCGGTATACCCTACATGTATGTGTCGGATCTTGATACGAGTTCTCAAGACATCAAGCATAACAACAACGTTTCCATAACTGTGTCAGAAATGGAAACAGCTTATTGTAAACACCAGCGTTATATCGCCGAGACGCCGTTATGCGCCCGACTCACTTTGTCTGGTAAGTTTGAAGAAATAAAATCTTCAGATGAAAGAGAGTTCGCTTTGAATGCTTTGTTTACTCGCTTTCCCGAAATGAAAAATTACCCAAAAGGTCACGAGTTTTACCCAGCGAAACTGAACATTAAATTGATTTGGTTCATTGATTATTACGGGGGTGCCACAATTATTGCAGTCGATGATTACATGAATGCCGACCCGCTCAATTAATTCGATCAATCAGTGGTTGAAATTTTGACAATGTTAAATGCGTATAATCACATTGTTTTTTCTCGTAATTTACTCGTATAAATTGATTTTATGATTTAGGCCTAACCAGTAACTCGTTTCAGCAGTATATTTGCCATAAATGTATATACTTTCTTTGACTATAAAGACTTTTTATTTTAAAAAATATAGTTGGTAGTTTATTTGAAACTGATTAAAAATTTGTGTATATTCTTTGTTTTTGCTTGCTTTTGGATTGTGTTTGCGATGGCAGTGTAAAATGACTTTGATTTTGTTGGTATTGCATTTTTTTGTTATTGATGTTTTTGTGTTTCAGTTTTGAAATAATTTAAAATTGATTTTTCTTTCGATTTTTTTTGAAATAAATGTTTTATATATTTTTTCTAATAAACTGATATATTCATAACCTTACGGACATGAAATTTGTTTGGGCTTTCAATTTTTGATTTTTTGTGTCCAAGTTTGATTCTAGCCAAAAGACAGCAACAAAATTGTTTTAAATAAATAAATTTCAGCCATTAAACCTGGAAAAATGTTTTTAATTTTTTTGTTTTTGTTCACGCTCCGACAATACAAAAAAAACAAACTTGATTAACTCTTACAAAAGGAAAGCACATTACAGCTGACTAAACTTTATTTTAATTGGTGCTTTTCGTTTTAAAAATTTTGAAGAAATTTATATTACATGCAAAAAATCAATCAAAAACACAAGAAATTTTCCTGCCGCTAAAAGGCAGTATAACACTGAGCTCTCCGCGGTTTTACAAACAATTGTTGGTATTATCATCGAATGAGTAAGAGCGCCGTCATTGTGATCTACGTGATCTCGGTTCAAAACATACTCTGGTCATTCTGTTGTGTCCTTGAAAAAACTATTTACTGGTTTTTTCTGTTAGGCTGTCTTGGTAAGCAGTTTTAAATTTTAGTCATATCTCCATATAACTAGAAAACCAAAATAAAGAATTTCAACCAGACAGCAATATCTTGGGTTTGTGGTCTCACGGACATAATTGTTGCAGATTAAATACACAAAATAAAAATTACTTTTATATTAAACAGTAAAAAACGATTAAACATAAACGCAAACAGAATATATATTATAATTTTAAATTAAAATGACTGTCATTCAAATAGATTTTCCGCTGTGGAATTAATCCGAGAAGAACCAACAATAATAGTTTTAAAACTTCTTTTTCTTTTCTGAGTCCGAGTTTTCGCCTCTCTAGATTTCATGTTGTCTGCTCTGTTTTTGCGCTTCGATTGTCCGGTTTTATAAAGTTGTTGTGGCTGGGTTGAAATCGCTAACTATTTTGAACAATATTAATTTTGAGGTCGGTTCGATTCGCCACAGGTTCTCCAAAATCAGGTCGTGGTGATTACTTTCCAGCGAGTCAGAGGAATAAATTTAGAGATAAATTAAATGAAATAAAATTTTTAATTTTCTTTAGTCATTTCCTATTTCTGTGCAACATTCTTCGCATAACGATGAAACAAAGATTTTTCTAATTTTTTTTTGAGTTATAATGATATGCTCTTTGGCAATGGCAATGATAGATGCTGGTTTGTAGGCGTAAGTAAAATCTATTAAGATTTTAGATCTATTTTATTGTTGATTATCTTTATTATTCACTTAATATTATCAAAAACAGCTTTCAGTAAACTGGGTCACTTAGCGAATATGGTCTTTAACTCTTCCAGTGTATGTAAACAAAAAAGGCAAAATAATGCTTTAATATCATTAAAATCTGTGAATAATTTGATGATACGGAATTTCCGCAAGACAATTCGAAAGGTTGTTGTCAAGATTGTAACAGTTTTTTGAATTGATTTTCTCACCAAGCAAGGGCACAATAATTATCTCAAACAGTGACTTTTTATAGCCAAGTAGTCTAAACTTTATCTAAATGTGGCTTTTCCAGTTGTTTCGGTTTAAGTTGAAGTGCACAAACACGGAAAAAAATTATATAGGTTGAAGCCCCTCTCAATTGAATTATACACAATCTAGAGAGTTAAAAAAAATCTTTCTCGTCGTACGGTTGTTCTCAACATTTTTAATTTCGCAACCAAAAAAATCTGGGATGCAATTATCGCAGCAAAAGCAATTTACGCTGCGTTCCACCCCTCCCTTGAAAAGATTCGGCAACCTTCAGGTTAAGAAACTGATATTTAGACTTTTGATTCAAAGTTATCACCTTTCCATTTGCAAAAAGTTTTTGCAAAAATAGTAAGAAGCAAGAAAGGTTCGCCAGACTTAAAAACGTTGCATTCGTTGCCCATGACGTCACAAAAATTGAGTACCGGTCACTTAGGTTAAAAAACACTAGCTGTAGTTAGTTTCATTACCTTTATAAAATCTTTCTAGGCGAAGAGTAAAAGTGATGATCTTTATTTTTGCTTCATTTTTTATAGGGTACAGTAAAAAAAAGCTTAAGAAAATATTAATGGTATTTTCGTATGTTAAAAGCTCGTAGTCACGTCCAAGTGCTCTTTTTTACACTTTTTTTCACTCTTCCCCTCCCCGGTTAATATTACCAATGCTATTATCTCTTCGAATATAGAAGAAGCTCAGTTATTTCAAAAGTTTTCTTTTAAGCAACAAGTGTTTAAAGGATAATCGATCATCTTGAGAACTCACAAATGACGTTTCAAAACTTGTTTCACAAAAATACTCTGTAGTTATATCTTTGCTGTAGGCAATTCTGAATTCCAGCAATTTTGAAATTTACATAGAAAGATACATTAGATACGGCGCGACTATTATGCAATAGCTTAGGTAACCGTTACTTTGCAATACAAACTTAGTCGTTTGAATTGCCTTCGGGCATACCAGTAAAAAGTGAAGATTAGAAAGTAATTTTATGTTAAAGAATTTTTTAATTAAGAAAAGCTTGTTAAAATTTCTTTTAATCAATTTTTTTATGAAACAAATTTAAGATAAAAATTTTTCGGGAAATTTTTTCCTTTGTGAACTGCTTTACTTTCTTATGAGTCATTAAAACATTCTGGTGAACACGTTTACCTGACCTGAGATTAAAAAAAACTTTTTTTGTGATTCATTTCAGCACTTAAGGATCAAAACGTGCAAAAAAATAATTTAACGGATACTTATTTTCCGGTTTATTTGCTATTTCAAATCAGCATGAAGCGAATAAATCACGAGCATTACTCGATAACATTTACGTCTGACTGGAAAACATCCTTGTTTCAGCATTATTCATTAGTTGTTCTTGAAAGGAACCAGGAAGTTATTAACCAATAAGAAAAAGTTTTTCTTACAACCGCAAAGAATACAAACCACAAGTGATTTTTTTTTAAAGCAAGTAATTTAACTTCTTTTGTTATTCAATTTATCATTAAAAGTTTTATAAACAAGTTAGTTGTAGAAAAAATTGAAATCAATAAAATGTTTAAGGGAAGTCATTACTGATCTACAGCTGCTGGCATATAAATTTTGTTGTTAATTGAATTTCGTGTACACGCCCAGCGTGCACGCTTGCCAAAAGGCAATTAACACTAAAAAATACGCCGAGAATGTACGCCATGCATTAATTACTATCACAGAAAAAGTTTTTTGATCTGATTGGGTACACTTAAACAGTTTTATCAACTCAAAAAAAGTCTGCAGTTTTATAAATGTATTTTTAGAATAACAAAACATTTCGTTTGAATCCAACCATCGGGAGGTGGCGTTTTGAGCTACTATTGTTGAATTAGTAAATTATTACAAATAGTTTTGAAAAAATAGTTTCAAAAAACTCAAGTTTTGATGCAAATTAGTGATTTTTTCGAAATCATTTGTTGAAATTGCATTCACTAAATCGAAATTTATAGCATGTCTTCTGGTATCTTTTGAAGAATAAAATATATTTCAAATTACTTGAGTAAAATCTTTGAGTGATTTAAAACAAGCAAGTGTTTCTTAAACGCAACAGAAAGAACTTTACAATATTAAGCAACTCTACATAGATCGCTCGAAACTAAATTGAAAAAATAAACTCAAATGATATTGTACGTCTGAAATGTTATTATATTTTAGAAGTTACTAAACAAAATAAGACAGAACACAAACTTTGTAACTTTGATAACTTATTGAAAATATGATTAGGAATATTGTGTTGAATAATAACAAAAAACGGCAACTGCTATGGTACGTGGAGAAAAACAAAAATTATTTGAAAAAAACAAAAATGTATAACGAAAACACGTGAAATAATTGCAACAATAAAACAAAAGTAAAACCAATTTTTCGTTATAATCTTTAAATAACACAAATAAATATCATTGAAATTTTTGAGATGCTTCTAAACTTCTCCATGAGAACAGTAAAATTGGCACATATATATCTATTAATTAGCACTCATTTTGGGTAGCACTTTAGACTAGGCTTTCCGCGAGGTAAATTGTTCCGAGTTTCCATTGAATTTTAGAATATCTTTAAAAGTTTTTTTCTAACTTGGTCTTCCCATTTAAAACGTTAGAATTGTATCCAATTAGTTGTTCTGTCAATTTACCGCTATTGTGACTCACCACTTCACAATTTGTAAAGCTCTTTCGAAATATTGACCTTTATATAAGAATGACATTTGCTACGCATTGTCTGCTTACAATGTTTAATTAACCGCTCAATGCATGACAAAGTGCTGAAAAAATACTCTTAATCATTGAGTAGATTGACCACCACAACAAACAATTTTTAAGATGATTACTTGAAGCTTTATCACAAGTCTTTGTAAAAAAAATCACGATTTGTTCTAGTCTGACATGACTGCTACCAGTCAAAACGAAAATGGAAGATAAAAATAAAGATTAAAAACTTGACCATAATTAAATAATTTGAGCAAACAACTTGTAAAGAAATAAAATTATTACAAACAACCAGAATCGGTTAATTTCAAGTATCTTAAAGATCAAAATAATTTTTTAAAACCAAAATGATGATAATATAATTTGTTTAATTTTTGTGTAATTTTACTTTACTAACAATGTTTAAAAATACAGTCGAGCAATGACAAAATAAAAAAAAATTCTGTAATTTTGAATTGTTGTAATAAACTTAACGATTCACAGTGATAAAAAGTAATACGAAGAATTTAAATTAAGATCTAGTTTTTTGACTCCTATAATGCTGATCTAGGAGCAGTTGTGAAGCGGATTGTAAATCCCATTTTGCTGTTTGCAATAACGCTTGGCAGTTTTCTCGGGTCGTCAAACCAACTCGAAAAAGTTGTTCAATCTAAAAAGAAAAAAAAAGAAGTTTATTGAGATTTACTCTTTTGCGATTATACAAATTAAGATTATTAAATAAGTTTGGTTCAAGAGGGTTGAACAACAAAAAATAACAAAAACTAAACCTTTCTATCGTAAAGAGAAGGTCCCTTAAAAAAGAAAAAAATAAAAGAAACACAATTACCTTTAAATAGTTCAACGACTTTGCAATATTCCATTCGTTTCTGCTTAATGCTTTTTGGCATTCTTCCGTAGTTACTCCAAAAACTTGAGATTGCAAAACATTTATCATCTCTCCTGAGCTCATCTTCCGTGAAACAGTCATAGTTTTTTCGCTTTCTAAGCCTTCGTGAGGACTACTTAGAGAAGGAGATAATCTCGAATGAGAGAGTTTTCGCGACGAAAGTGCTGACATTTGATCGGGAAGCGGAAGAGAACAAGCTCTCTCCAGATCGTCATGCTCCGATGAATCTGATGATAAAGAAAAACGAATAAATATAAACACGAACCACTATAGCACATTTGATTTACTTACATTGAGAAGCGTAAAAAGATGCTGGAGGGGGTGGAGGACGAGGGGGAGGCAATCGGTTTGATCGATCCAGAGATAAAGTTTTACATTTGGGTACTGGCCGTGGAATACCGATTAAGGGGTCATATTTTTTTGGTTTAGATTTTTTTTTCTCAGACGAAGATGACTGTAAAAAAATAAAAAGTTATTGTTAAAACTTAAAACTTAATTTTAGCTTATTTCAAGTTATGATTAACAATTACTGCTGTTAATTTTTTTTGTTTATTCAAGCAAGGTTGTGTTTAAAAACTCGATTTACCTCATCTTCTCCCAAAAGATAGTAATGAGTATGACTAGTTTGCATTCCATCTTTCATGATAGGACGAATAATTGGATTTGATCGGGTCAGACTGGGCGGCATCGCAGAGAAAACTGGGGTTGTTGATGGCTGAGTTCGATATTTGGGACGGCTCGCCTCATTTTGAGCTGATACAGAAAATCTTGTCTTTGATTTGACAGGAAACGACGGGCAAGATCCTAAAGTGCAACTGTTTGATGGCGATGAAGCGTGACGGTGAGGGATCGCGTGGCTCGAACGTATAGGCTCGCGAGGGGGGATTAACGGTGGAACGTCCCTGACGATTGTAGTGGGAGATGTCGAAAAAGCACGGCGAGGGGGTGGGGCGACCGCTGTGCTTGACACGCTTCGCTGCTGAAAGCTATGACCACGAGGTAATCTTTCATTGGCGCAGAGATTTCGAAGCGTCTCAAACGAATCGGTCGCGCGATCAACGGATGTCGTTATCTGTCGTTCGAAGGAAAGGGACGAAAGGTTGTCAGTTCGTGAAACAGGCGGGCGAGGAGACTGCGAACCGGAAACGCCACCGCAGTTTCTGGTTTTGCGAGTGCTTACATTTCCAGCACCGTCGCGTTTGGTTGGAGACAATGGAACTGAGCAACTTGTTAATTGATGTCCGAAATCTTCGATTGAACTTTTGTTTAACTTCATTTCTTTATCATCCGCAACGTTATTTGTCGAAAAACTTTCACTTTTCCATTCTTCTTCTCCTGTAAAAACGAAAGCAATTAAAATTTATTGTTTTATGATAAAGAAAAATTAAAAATTGTTATTCAATTATTAAGAATTTAAACTGGGGAAGGAAAGCGAGTATAGTAGCAGTATATACAAACTTTATTTTAAAATCAAAAATCGATATGTCTTCTTACCGATTATCCAAGAAGGCGTGTCCGTACCAGTAAAAACATCGTCATGAGAAGAATTCAAATCTTCAAAGTTATCAGAATTCAAAAAAAAAGATTTATCTGTTTCTTTATCCTAATAAAATTTTAAAAGTTATTGAAAGATGCATTTATAAGGAAATGACTCAAACTGGTTTTTACCATTCATAAACACTCACTTCGGATTCAAAAGGAGAAGCTCGAGGACTTCTCGCCGGATCGCAATTTTCCATTTTCGGTGTCAGCAGCTTTTTAGCGTCGTTATTCGCTTCGAAACCCATCGATGCATTCGATGTAGAATGTAATACTAAACTAAAATCTAAAAAAAAAACAGTACGTTAATGATAATAAAGATTTAACAAAATATCGTAAAAGATTTATCAATTTTGTTTTTTCTACTAACCGGTTGAGAACTTTCTAGAACTTTCTATTTTCGATTGCATGTTATTGTTCACACTATCGGCTTCTGAACTTGCATTTTGTTCTTTTGTTGAAAAGGATCTTTTTTTAATTTTTTTACTACACAGTACAGATGTTTTTGAGGGTGATATAACACTGTCTGATGGTATCTTTGTTAAAGTGCTCAATGGTGTTTTGGGAGATTTTGACAGAGGTTGCCCTTTTAATCTGAAAAACAAATTGTGTTTGAAGAAATCATTTTTTACTCAACTAAAAAATTTTTTCAGTAACAAAATTCTCGCTTTACATTCAAAAAATCGAAGATTATCTTTAAAAAATTTTTAAATAATAACTATTTATAACTCAATAACTTTTTTTCTAAATTTGCACTATAAACATTTACCTTAATGCATTTCTCTTATTTGGTTTAACTGTTTTTTTAGCTTGGAATGTTTTTGGGTCTGCTGCTTCGTAAGGGCTGTCTGCAAAAAGTTGAAAAAAATTTAAATACAAGAATTGAACTTTTTATCACTTAACTTTCTTTAATAATAAAGCTGATAGCAAAAGGGTACAGTAAATGAAGTCTTAGAACCAGTGACAAGTCATTTATACAAAATAAAGGAACTCTTTATTTCCGAAACGTGATCAAACAAATCACAAACGTGACATGGCTTGACTGCATGAATAAACCGAGCTGACCTGAATCCGGGACTTTGGAGATACAAGTGTACATTGATTTTAGCTTCATCTTTACCAACTCCTTCAATTCGTGTATATTCGCACTTTCAAAGATATACGTTTTTCATTAGTAAAATCTTTTACTGTTTAGGTAGTAGCTCATCTGTAACAATAATAACGATTTTGAATCTATACAATCGAGTAAATGGGCTTTAAGCCCTTCTAGCTTAAAGTAAAAAAACACACAGAAGAATCTCAATTTAAAAGCTTTATATCAAATTTCATTGTCGAGTTACACTGATCAACAACTTGACTTTTAAATAAGAACAACTATATCAATTACACCAATTCTAGTTGTTTATTTTATCATTGAAGAGTTAGCTTTTAAGATGTGTTTACCATCAGTGCATCTAACAAATGAAGCTTCAACCTGAACCAACATGTCCTTACGTATAAGGCTCGCATTGCGCATGTACGTGCGCATGCACACTCATTCGTACGTCTTGCTCGTGCTATCACAATTTATCGGATTAATTGAATTCAGCGGAAATTATCTAATAATTAAGAAAATTTTCCCTGCTTCCGCTACGTCAAAGGTACAAAATACAATGAGCTTTGGCTGACAAAGTAAACATTGTTTTATTTGTTTTTATTGTATTTTCATGAGTAACTACCTGAATTTTTATTCATATGCACGTATAGTAGATGAATAAAGGGATGTGGTAGGCTACATCATATGTCACTCAACTTTGACTTTAAATACATTCAGCAGGTGAAAAACTCAGTCTGTGTGTAAAATATAAGCTTGATTGAAAAATCATGATTATAAACGTATAAACTATTTTTTTAATCTTTAAATCACAAGAAAACAGAGTGGAAAAGATTGATAGTCACGTTCTTTAATAAAAATAGAAAGTTTAACGTTTTTTTATATAATGTGGTTCATTGCATTATCATTTCCTTTTTCCGAACGCAAAATTTCTTCAACCGGAAGCAAAAAATGGTTGGTCATAACTAATTAGATTGAATTTTTTGCGGAAGTTGGTGAACTTTCATTTTAAATAAAAAAAAGATTACAAACTACTTTTTTAAACTAAGAAATTTTGAACAAATCAACAGGTCATGAAACAATAAAAATTGTTAATTCAGTGTGTTAAAATCTTTGTAAAAACTTAAAAAATATTTACTATCCAAGCTAGTTTATGAGAATAACAACAGATGTTAGCTAAATATTTTTCTTGATTTTACAACCATAATATAGATGTTATGTGTTATATTATAGCATATCATAAAAACAAAAACGCAAACTGTTAAATACACAAAAGAAAAAGAAAACATCTTGACCAAAAAAATGCCAATGACATTTAGTCAATTGACCAAAAAAATGACCGAAAAATTGCCAATTGCATTTAGTAAAATTTAGTTCTTTAAAACGACAATGTTTTTAAAAACTGACTAAACAGATTAGGGAATAATTTGTCTATGTCAAACAATAAAAATTTCACATATCACATGCAAAATTCCGTTTTCCATTATGATTAGGATTAAAATTGCTTCGACAAACTTTAGGAGTTATGAAGCCACATTGAAGTTGTTTGATTAAACTGGTCATTTCTTACCAGTAATTTTTTCATCCGTGGTGGAGTCTTAAAAAATATTAATTGAAAAAACTGTTGTCAATTTTCTAAGTCAATTACTTAAGCACTTTAGAATTTATGTTATTTTGTTACTGTTCATTACTTTTCTGTTTGAAATCAAGTAATATACTACTATAGTGTTCTAGTTGTAAAAAGTGACAATCAAAAACTGATATAGCTTTTTTTAAAATCAGGTTTAAACATAATGCGACCGAGTTTGGTAAGAAAAATATTTTCATATCAGACTTTTAAAGAACTTAGTGTTAATAAGGTAAAAAGAAAAAACAAATAAAAAAATAAAATAAAATGTAATTATTTTCTTTTTAATTGTACAATTTTTAGCGAAATATTTTTACTATTAACAGAAAAAACTGTCGCATCATTTCTGCTTACTCGGTATTCGACCCAAAATTATTTGGAAGCATCAGTCATCCAACAAAAAAATATTTAATGGTCAGCTAATAAAATGATGTTTTGGTTTACTTTCTTTGGACGTACAGTTTAACTTCAACTTTGTTAATATTTAAAACATTTTACCTGCGACTCAGCATTATATAGTTTATGGACCAAAATTGACCTTTTTGGAAAACAGAGGAAATGTTTTTGTTGTAACTTGTAACATATAATTCTTTTTTTATTAATTTCACCTACATAAATTGTTGATGACAAAAATAAATTCATAACTTGATTTCTTTAAATCGCTAAAAAAATATTTTAAAATCTAATTGCTACAAATTACAAAAAAAACGGTTTTGCTTAAGAAAAACGTTTACTCTAATTAGGCTTTAAAAAAGATTTCAACGCAATTCCAATAGATAATGAATAATTACAAATTGAATATTTGCAAAGATATTACGTCAACCAGACAATGTAACCTTCTTTTCAAAGTTCTATAATTCAATGGTAATTCACAAAATAAAAATAATTACAGTGAATCAAAGCAGCAATACCTGGAGAATTGGTGTATTGTGGTTGTTTCAATCACACACTTAATTTCGCACAAAATTTCAGTCAGTTAGCGATAGTGACATACTCTTTCTTTCTATCTATAATAAACTTGCGAAACTAAGTTTTTGAGAAGATTTTTTTTATTAAAAGCTTTTAATTTAGAGTCAAAACCCCATTGCTCATTTAGTTTTTTTTGCAAACGGCAAAAAAATTTATCACAATTATTGGTAAACAAGGTGCCGGCCAAACACATGTTAATAAAAGCGTTAAGCACGTACAAAACACTAGTCTTATCTTTGAAACCTCGCGTGATTTTGTTTGAAGGAATTCTTCATCACCGAGTGCAAAAGCTGTAAACATGTTTTATCTGATATGACGTCATCTACTTTGACCTTACCAACAAGTCGACTTCAGTCAAGTCTAAATCACTGAAGCGGATCGTGCTTTACCAAAAATTTTTCAGTTTTTTTTGGGCATCGATCTTCGATTCACTTGAATATTCAGATATGGCTAAACGTGATTAACATCACCTTGTCTTTTGGAATTAAACTTTTTTTCTTAAATAAAGTTTAGTAGATTCAGTTTATTAACAAAGACAAATAATAAGGTAAACGAAGATCATTGTATGATTTATAATAACATATTATATTAAGCTCAACTCTAACCAAAATCATATTTTAAAAAACGGTGAGATCACATAACAAAGTAAAACTAAACTCCTGAAATCACACAATCGCTGAGATCGCATACCAAAACAGTACCGTCATCCCCTATGTGCAGTAATGGCTTGAAGAATGGGGCTTGATGCAAAAAGAATTAAAAGGCGGGCCGCTTTTAAAATTTAGTTTGGAAGAAAATGTATAATTAAGGTAAAGAATTTTTTAAAACTTCACTTATTTTTTTTACCTTTAAAGTGAAGAGGAGATTAAAAATGAACATAAGAATAAAAAAGGTTTGATGGAAATTAAATGAAGTTTCATGCAAGCGAAAACCAAAAAAGATTTTCACTTGAATTGAACAACTTTTTAAAGTTGCTATGGTGCACTAGCAATGCATTAATAAATAGCTTTAGTTTAGAAGTGCAACTAAAGAATTGAAATCTCAAAATTTTTAAAGCGCTCGATAAGTTATTTGAAGACATATTACCCGACTTTATCTGATATTATTGTAAAAAAACCCAAAAAAACAGTAGTAGTTTGTGTAATTCTTTCACTGCTGTGCTAAGCTTGCACAAAAACCGTAAATTAAATATTTGCCTTTATGATTTAGAATTACATTTATTCGTTTTGAGGCTTTTCTTCTCGTGTTCAAACAAAGAGAACAACGTTGTGTTTTAATATTAAAACAAAGATATTCAGTTTGAAACAAAATCAATGAGTTTCGATAAAATTAATTATCATTTTTTTCTCAACTTTTTAAAGCATAAGAAAAAAAGATTGGCGACGTAACTTCTTTTTAAACATTATATTATTTAACGAAGTGAATTCATACATATTCCTTCATTAACGGTAAAAACGGAAATGAATTAATTCAGTTTAAAGATCTTTTGTCTTTTATTGACTTTTTTAAAGCAATTTAAATTAGAAAGTACCAATTGGGATTTTTATTTGGATTTCGGAAAGATTTAAAAAATTTGCGAAAAGTTAATGGTCGCTAGGTCATTGAATTTACGAACATTACCTTTGAACAGACAAAAAAATGAAATGACCTGTCTGATCGATCACGATAATGACTTTGAAATAATTTCCTTAAAATAATTAGGAAATCTACACATATGAAGATGTTTTCAATCATTTCTAAATTTTTCTTAATAAGAACTTCTATTAACATTGTTTGTCTTGCTTCAATTGCGAACAAGTCTAGTTGGTTCCACTTCAGGTTATATAGAAAATTCAAATGATTAATTATTGATCTTTCGACATAACGAAAACATAACGATCTTTCGACATAACGTAGTTGGTTCTGTCGCTTAAAAATTTTCATGCACTGTGGTCTTCATTTGTTTTTTTCAACAGGTGTTTTACCTTCTCTTAAATGAAAAATTGGTTATAATAAAATTGAATTACCAAACAAAACACTTTATTTAACTGACATGTTTTTGTGTTTTACTACAGGGTAGATGATTGACGTCACGAGTGACCTCAACTCAGTGTGTCATGTGTTTTCGCTAGAAATTAGATCTTACAGTAAAGAGAATAAAATCACGTCCCATTTACGTTACTTTCCCATATTTGACAAATTTCCCATAAATCCATTAAACATTTATTAATTTTTTCAACGGCAAACACAAATAAACGCACAAAATTGCTTTGACCAACCATGGCTGAAGATTTTCTTCTTACTACAGGGTCTTTATCTTTTTTAATGGACCAAACTACACAATTGTATTAAGTTTATAGGGGCGAAAGCAAACCTATCTCGATGGGGGTGGACAATGCCATGAATAAAAGATAGAAAGCCACGCCTCCCAACTTTTTTGTGCTCCTCTAATTTTTTCTAGCATATAAGTAAATTTTTAAAGACTTCTACTTCCTGGCAGGGGTTGCGTTAGCTTAACCGAAAGGTCTGCGACAAAACTGGAATCGAAGCCGAAAGACCAGGTGAAGACCAAAAAAAGGGTCTTTATAGTTATCATACAAATAACGATCCTTTTTTTAGCCCTCACCTGTTTATCCTCTCGAATTCCAATTTGCCTCGATGCGCCCCACGTCTCGCGTTCTGGGGTCGGGCCTTGGGGACATGCGAAAGCCGATTAAAAATTGAAAAAGGTTATTGTTTTAAAACTAAGTTCAAACTTTGTCTACACACATCTTCTGTAAAAATAAAACACTAAATAGAGGTGGCGTAAAATCATAAAAAATTTTGAAGAGAGTTGCAGGTGTGAAATCCCTGATTTCGCTTATTTAATACAAAAATATAAATAATATGGCTGGCTACTGACGTCTAAAAAAGTTGTTAACAAAGAGCATTCTTGTATTTTTACGTTTGTCGATAACGTGAGTAAATGAAGTTGTCGGGTAATGCTAACCTAAAATTACTCAATGCCTGGCTGTGGGATAACTCACTTCAAATACGGTAAATCAAAATCACTGGTAACAAACAGATCTTTACATTCCAACCCTTTAAGCCGAATCAAGAATTTTTATATTTGATCAAGCTCAAAGCTGCCAAAGCTGATAGGAAAATGACAAATCAGCGTAAATCCAAACAAATCATCGTCACGTGACGCACGGGAGAAGTCGCCTATTACGAAAAGTTTCGATGAAAATCAAGTAAATCAGTCTTCATCGCTTTCTACCACCTGGCAATCGACGCTTGCGCGTCGTTGGCGTCTGAGTCATGCAGTCGGATCCGAAGATTGCCGATGACAAGAGTAATGAGAAAAGCAATCATTGTTCAATTGTTCTTCTTACATTGGACCATTGTCTGTTTGTTCTTATTATTCTAAACCCCGTACCTTCATTCGTTATCTTCGTTTTTAAAAAATAACAGAAAAAAAAGTGATTGAATTTGCTCATAACAATGAAAAAGGATGATAAACAAAAACTTTAAAAAATACTTTAATGTTTGTATGTTCAAAAACAAAAATAAAAACTTTTTTCATGAAATAGAACAAACTTTCCAAACAAAAAAATTTTTGTTTTATCTGAAATAAGATTCTGTTTTGCAAAAATTCATATCAAACAGAATGGTTTAACTATTACAAAACATAATTTTTAAATAAGGTTGCAAGTTCACCTTGTTGTGTCAAGTCCTGTCTGGTATTCTTCAAATGTTTCTAATGGATTCTCTCAATTCAATAACATTGAAATCAACTTTCCAAAAACTTTATTGTGATGAATGAAATCATTTGATTTTTTTCTGAAAAGAGCAGTTTGATTTCTTAAAAATTGATATCTTACGAAAAATCGTATCAATAGTTTTACGAAGTTGTTTACGTTTTAGTAAATTTGGTATGGAGAAATGTCAAGAGTTTGCTTTTTCTGACCATAAAATTTTCCTGAGGTTGTAAATATCAACGCTTGGTATTTTCGTATGCTCATATTTAAACTGGAATAAATATAAAGATGATCTGCCGATCACATACAATAAAAACTAATATACATGTATACATAGAAAAACAGAGATGTGAGCACCTGCATTTACACTCAGACTGAATAAGAATTGTTTGTATTAATGCTGTATTTATTGATTGAATATGTTTGTACCAAAAAGATATCACAAATGCAAGGTTTTCTTATGCTTTAAAATCACAAGCGCAGTCAAGAAATATAAAAGGGAGATTTATTGACATTGCCATACAAAAAGAAAAATGATTTTAAAGAGAAAAAAATGAAAGAAATAATTTTCTGCAAGAGAACCTATCATAAAAGCAAACTGACAGTAAGTTCGTATTTTTCAAACGCTCGTTTCCACCATGAGCGTGGAATAGAGTATTCTTTGTTTCTTTGGTTGATTCGCTTAACGCTTAAGCGTGAAAAGAAGAAACAAAATCAATGTTTGCTTAAGAAAAAATAAACAAAATCCATTACCAGCGTGGAATGAAGTATTCATTCCACGCTGGTAATGGATTTACGTACAAACGGATTTAAAAGTGGCAACTTACAGCTTCCCATGCAAGTTCCCTTGTAAATGCGAATCGTAGGAAATTCTTTGGTGGAGTTGTTTTAACATTTTTTATTTAGAGATGTAAACATTACGCTTCAAGTTTATTTAAAAACTTTGACGATCCCATTTTTAAAACTTTAATTTACAAAACTTTATTGCCGTTCTTTCATAGAAAAACAAATTGCATCTTTTTGTCGTTGAAAGAGAAAAAACTTTGTACTTTTCAAGCGGTAAAAGATATTTTAATACCCCAATTCAGCAATTTAAAAGCTCTTTGAATAACTTAAGTTGGAAACCCCAGCAAATTACGTAGCGTCCCATTTTCGGATGGCGACAGAAGCACCACCAAATGGTTTTTAATAAAAAAGAGCTGAATGATTGTAAATGTGTTAATGAGATTCCCTCAAATTTTTCTTAATTCCCTCAAAGTTAATAATTTTTCTTTATAAATTTTATAAGAGTTCTCTTAAAGAGCAATTAACATGGCAATGTTGGGGGTGAGAGTAACTGAGAGCTCTATTTTAATGGCGGCCGTGATGGATATGAGCCGCAGTTTAACTTTTAACCTACTTTGTTGTCTCCTTGGAAACGACACTTAACCTCCACTTCTTCTTTCCACCGGTCTTAGCAAGCAGTACCACATTCAATTCTGAATACTGTATCTCTATAAAAAACCTGAAAAAACAAAAAAATCTATCAAACTAATAAAAATATTTTAGTATCTCTAAAGCAGATTGGGGTATTCTTTTTATGGTTGCCCTACGTTTAACACCCCCAACTTTTGGCTGCGGGTCAGCAGGATAAATACAAGATTTGTATGATAATATTTTTGTAACAATCTAAAGCTCGGCAAGATTATGGATTTTTTTACAAAACTACTTTAGTTGAATGACCAAATAAAATTTAATTTTATCTTATTCTCTTTGTGTTGAGAAAATGTTTACGAGATCAATTGAATCTATAAATCAACTATTTTTTATCGTTTTTTGCTTGTTGATAAACGAAAACATAAAAATAAAACCATAAGATCAACTTACCTTATTTAGAAGAGAATGTTTTGTCTTTTGAAACAGCGGTTTTTTTTATCTTAAAATGTCATATCGAATCAAACCATTTGACCCATGTGTGTAATATCCGGGCATAAAAACGTCTTATAAATCAAACTTGTCGTGTTTAACCTATTTATTAAAAAAAACTTAACGGTATATAAAGGCGGTCCTCAATAAATATTTACGACAAAAAAATGTGTAAAAGCAAGTACATCTGTTATAAATTAAACAAATTTAAATAATTTAAGTAATGTACATTAAAATTTATGGTTGAAGTTTATAATAATCAAAACGTTCCACGGGTTTTAAAAAAATAGATGAAAACACCAACGTCGTGACTCCATAAAATTTTGTGTATTTTTTTTCAACTAAAACCAGCTTTATTATTTCTGGTAATCTGCTTTAAAAGTTGGAATGCCACCACTTAGTTTTTATTCCCTTTGCTTTACACAGATTATCCTCACACCAATAACCTAAGCAAGAAACTTTAGTATGACCAAAGTTTTTAGGAAATTTCTAGACCTATTTAGTCAATATCAAGTCCAATTAAGTCACTTGAGTAACGCTTAGTCATAACAAATTTAAGTGAAAATGTTTTTGAAACGAAAGCTTCCATAGCCTTTTCATGCCATAAGTAAGATGGCTATGTTTCTCAAAATAATTTTTGAAATACCTGAAGAAAGGCTAGTTTCGCTAAATCGTTGTAAGTGACAATAGTGATATTTATTATTTTGGTTTCTCGAGAAGTGTCAGTTCGACACGTAACTTTAAGAAAAGAAATTTTCAACACGTGCTCTACTAAATTGATTTAAAAGAGTGATTAAAATGCATGAGCTGCAAAAATATCTACGTATGACACCATAGATGCAATGCTATTATTTCAATCTGTAAAATCAGAAGTGGTATGCTTTAATTTAGTATCATGGTTTGAAAAGGTCAAACTAGCGCGATATTAATTGTTTTGCGGATGCAATTTTTCGTTAAGAGACTCTGTGATTGGTTTGATTTGGTGGAAAGAATGTGTTTTGAAAAATCGGAAAGGTTAAAAGGTTAATAGCTGCGATGCGCTATATTTTAGAAATACGATCTTTAATAAACTAATTTTGTTATAAAAACTTTCAAAATATACAGGCTTCTCTATAGGTCAGAAAAGCTCTCTTTCAACTCAGCGTTTTTAATCACGTTAAAAAATAATTTTAATTGATATTAAAAGATTCTTTTATTTTTTATTAAAATGTAAACAATCAGCGAAATTATAAAGACACTCCTTTTGAAAAGACAAAAAACTTCGCGTTTAGGTTGTTAGTAAAAAAGTATTTCTAATATTGAAAATTGCAAAAAAACTACAAAAGATTGTTTTTTATTCATATTATTATTGTCATGAATAATTTACAAAACTCTCATAAAATTGATTTTAAATGTTTTTTGCGTTCTCAATTAAAAACAGAAAAATTCGTGATATGCTCAAACATTTGACCATTGAAACGAGTGTTTCCCAACTTGGATTTCAATCTCACACAATGGGATTAACATGATTAATATACCATCTTTGTTTTAAACAGAATTGAATTTGAGATTGATTTAGTTTTCATCTTTGATAGACTGCGGCACTCCATGAAAAAATCTAGCGTCACTAGTTGTAAAGGCTTGCGCGGCGCCACCAAATGGTAAAAGTAGAGATATCGCGTTTAATAGTTGTGCGATATTAAATTGTTGTTGTTTTTGTTGTTGAGAATTTTTCGGCCAAATTTTGTTTTTGCTTTACTCAAAATATTTTTAGCTCGTTGAAGCAACGTATTACTGATTTATAAGTAGATTATCGTAGAAACAGCTGAAATTTGATTATGTAAACATCACATCACCCTTTATCACCTGTTAGTCAGTACAAACTGAAACTGTTCGGATTCGATGATTTCGTTTGATTTTTTATAAAGTAAAGAAAATAGTGTTAGTTGCAAAAAAAAAACTAACCTAAATTAATCCAACTTAAAAACGATTTAAATTGAAAAATAATCTTTTTCGCTTTTTTAAGAATAGTTGCAAAAACTATAACTGTTTCTCGGAAAACACTTTTCGTTATAACTACTGATTAATAACAAGTTCTTGTGAAACACCAAGTATAATTAATTACACGTAAATGCTTACTTTTGCTTTGAGTCACAGTAAAACAAAAGAAAAGTATAAAAAAATTTATCTTTTAGTGTTATGGAGTAATACAGTTAAGTGTTGTCCATTGGAGGTTAATCGTTGGTATTGTCATTAGCATTTTAGTATCTAACATCACGACAGTTCATGACTAACATAAATTTGATCAATGGTGTACTACAACAGGGGTCGGCAACCTTTTTCGCACAGCGGACCGGTTTAAGTCGGAAAACTTTTCGCGGACCGGCCTTAAAAATAAACATAAATATTCAGCAATTAAATTTTATTTCAGTTCATAAGATATTACAACAATGATTCAATGAGAACCTTGAGCTTGTTTTGCCGCAAAAAGACGCTCCCACCTTGGAATTATGGAACTCAATGACACACGCAATGTGTCCCTCAGGTCCAGTCTGTTTCGCGGTTTCGTCTTTGTTGCTGCCATCACAGAAAATCCAGACTCGCATAAGTAGGACGTCGGAAATGGTAGCAATGTTTTTAATGCTTTTATGGCAAGGTCGGGGTATTCTGGTAAGACCTTCATCTAAAACATTGGCAGAGCCATTGTATCAAAAAGACGTTTCAGGCTACCGTCATTTGGAATGTCCAGCAGCTGGTCTTCTTGTACTGGTAAGTTTGATCCACCTGGCTTGAAAATAAATGGATTACAAATCCATTTCTTTGCAGCTCGAGGGTCTTTAGCGCTTGGAAAATAGCGCTTAAACTCTTGTAAAAGAACACGCAAGTGACTGGCTACAAGATCGAAGAACTTTAGGCTCGCTGCCTTTCAAAGTCTCTGCTAACGTTTGAAACGTCAAATACTCTTTTGTTTACTCGCTGCTCCCATGATTTAAGTTTGTCTTTAAATGCAGCCACTTTATCTGCCAACTTGAATACAGTTGTCATTTTGCCCTGCAGTGAGAGATTAAATTCATTAAGCAGATTGAAAATGTCACATAAGTAGGCAAGTTTGAGAACCCATTTTTCATCACTAAATTTGTTAGCAAGGTCTAAGTTTTTCTCCAGTAGAAACCTTTGCAGTGGTTCACGTAATTCAAACACTCTGTTTAATGATTTTCCACGAGAAAGCCATCTTACTTCTGTGTGCAAAAGAAGGCATTTGTGTTCTGCATCCATATCTTCGTATATCTGCTCAAACAGCCGGGTGTTAAGTGCATAAGCTTTAATAAGGTTGATCATTTTAACTACATCACCAAATACACTGTGAAGCTTAGGTGATAGTTTTCGGCTTCCCAGCATTTCCCTGTGAATGACACAATGAGTGGCTTCGCACTCTGGTGCGACCTCCTTAATGCGAACAGTCAAACCAGACAGACGGCCAATCATGGCTGCAGCTCCATCCGTGCACACACCGATACAAAAAGACCAATTCAGTTTTTCTGAAAAATATTCATTGAGAGACTTGAATAATTCAGAGGCAGTGGTGTTTTTTGGCAATAACAAAGCACACAATATGTCCTCATGAATATCCTCTTCATGGAGATATCGAACAAAAACTAGCAGCACAGCTTTGTTTTCAATATCTGTAGACTCATAACATTGAATCGCAAACCACAGTGACTTTACAATCTGCTCTAACAATTGAGTTTCAATGTCTTCCGCCATATCCTCAATTCGTCTTGCAACAGTGCGAGCCGAAAGAGGAACCTGCGCTATCTTTTTAGCTGCCGATTCTCCTAAAACTTCACGGCAAATATCAGTACAAGCAGGTAGAATCAATTCTTCTCCAATAGTAAATGGTTTCTTAGTCTTAGCAATGCGGTAAGACACCAAATACGATGCTCTTAGTACATCGGAATTTGTTGACAAAGCAGTCTTCAATGATCGTTTTTCGCCTTCGTAATCACGCTTCCTTCTTTCAAAAAACTCCAAAGGCTTATCTTTTAATTCGGGGTGCTTTGTTTTCATGTGCCGAAGCAGTTTTGAAGGTTTCATTGCCTCGTTTGATAATTTGCTGTTGCAAATTAGGCAGAGCAAACAAGGTGCTGCGGAATCACTAGTTGAAATAAATCCGTACTTTAAGTACGACTCGTTATATTGGTGATTGAAAGAGGCTTTCCGTTTTTTCGATGTTGTAGGTCCCTCGTCCTCGACGACAGACTCTTGAAATGGTACTGACCTTTTTCCAAAAAATCTCAGCAAAGATATTTGTTTTTCACTCATTGTTTTCAGACTCAAAGTATAAGTGTTAAAACTTATAAACTGTAATAATTTAGCTTTCGAATTTTTGTAGGAATAATTTATTTTAACTGTAACTGCAGTTTGCTATAATTTCTAACTGCTTAGACCAAATTTCTAACGTTATTTTCTTGCTTAACTCCCTCATCAACCTAACACTGCTAACACAGCAAAACCACAACTGCTAGTTGCATCACACATAACAAAGGTATTTGTTAGTTTTATTGTCTTTTTGCCTTGTTACGTCATATGCAACAATGCTTGAATAAACACCATTTAAAGCCGACATTAGAAAACGCTTTTAAGCACCGAAATAATCGAAACTTACGCATAAATGTCCTATTTTACGTCCATTTACGTCCCAGCGCACCCAAAATGTTAAAATCAAGCAGTCAAATCTCACAAAACGTCCGAAAGCAATTGGGTATTAAACTCTAACGTTACAAAATTGTTTCAAAGCATTTAATCTGGAAAAGTACGCGGCCCGCCAACGAACTCCGCACGGACCGGCATTGGGCCGCGGCCCGGTGGTTGCCGACCACTGTACTACAAAACAAATTGAATTTAAAATAGGCAGTGATGGCTTCAGTACGACGCAAACGGAGCGACCGCACCACCACACCACCTTAAAAACGTCAAAAAGTGGCCCCCTAAGTAAAATATTGCACTATTTTTTCATAAAAGCACCATGACGGTGGCCCCCTGTCTCCACCTTGACTTAAGGACGAAAGCAGCGCTAATGTATTCGATTGAAAGTGATTACTTTTTTTTTAGAGGTCACTATATTTTTGGAACGAAAATGGCGATTTTGGATGTTGAATGAAAGCGATAATCTTTTTTTAGAGATCACTATATTTTGGGAGCAAAAAAACTTGAAAAGTGCATCCCTTATTTTTCTTGCACCGGGCCCTCCCTTTTGTAAGGCTATTACTGGAAATAGGCCATTGTAGTTGTGGAGATAACAACTAATAGAATTTACCAATTTCTGGAGTTTGACTTAATTAAACTTTGCTAATTGAATACGGGAAGTATTTAAAAAAATGGTGTCAAAAAGTTTTTTTGTCTACTACTCAGATTAAAGCAACTTTGTTGAAAGCTGAACATGTTATGTTAAAAACATTTTAAGTTTTTTGAACTGATGCATTTATCTGATACAGATCTGTTTGCTGTCATTCAAAACCTTGACTGACGTCAGTACTTTCAGGTAATGACACATTTTTTAGTACTAAAGCATCAATCTTTTAGGAATATTTATACAAAGTTTCCGGTTTTTAATTGCTCGAAAATAGTTTTTTTGAGCAGAAGAGAAAAGTTCAACCGAAAAGTTTTCAGTTTGACAAGATAAAAAAAAGCGTCAATGAAACGATTGGCATTTCTACTCATTTGCACGTGTTGAAAGTGTTTGATAACAGATTTGTTTTTGCCTTTAATCACGTTCTTTAGTTGTTTTTTTGCGATATTAATACAAATATTATTGGAAAGTTTTCATGAATTTTATAATAATTTTCACCCAAAAAACAAAAGTACTTAATTTAAATTTAATGAATTTTTTTAAGTTGTCTAACAGAATGGAAGTTTTTCAATCTTTATCTTCAGATTTGAACTGTTTCTATTTTCATTTGCTTGCCTGTCAGAGTTTTGTACAATTCAAAATTGAATTGGTTTTCAATAGGGTTTCCTATCTCCTGGCTTTAAAAAAATCCGGTAAAATGAGAAGAATCTAAGCAAATCCCGGTACTCTGAGAAAAAATCGGGTATTTGAAACATAAAACGCAAAGACTAAAACATTTAAAATCAACAAGGAAATAATGCACTAACTATGAACAAAATTATAAAAGTAAGCCAGTAAAAAATAGTAGTTATAACGTCGCTTCAGTGCTTAACATAACTATAGCAGTGATTTTCATATGCAAAGACTAATTCGCAAAAACGATTGACGCAATCATATAATCAGAGTGATGCAACAAATTACCCAACGGAAATTGAAATCTATAAGTAATATTACCGTTTGAGTGTAACCTATTAAGAATTTTTGTTCAATTAATAGCAAAAAGATTAAAGAAGTATAGTTCTTTTTATTATATTTACTTCAGGGAAAAGCCGGAAACTTTTTTACTAAAACCGGAAAACAAAAAATGCAAAAAGGCACTATATGCCGAAAATTCCCAAATCAGGAATACCGATTTCCAAAACCTAGTTGCCTTGCTAAAATCAAAGGAAAACAACCAATGAAGAACCGCTCATTAGGTGTCATGATAGGTTTTTTAACAGGAAACAACAGAAAAAGAGTCCAATTAAATTATTTTCTTTCTCTTAGGGTTGTGAGCGAGAAGGTCAAAATTGTGACGTCACGTAGCACGGACTTTATGTCTTACCTAACTGAATCGTAAAGCTAAAAAATCCTCTAAAATATCAATCAGTGTCTTGAATAATACGTTTTAATTTTTTATTATTTAACAATGAAAACAATGAGAGTGGTCAGTATAACTGTGTAAAGCCCCGCTAAGGCCAAAAAGCGTAATGACGGTAGTCTCAGTATGCTAATCACATCGAGTCAGCCAACGCGAATCAGATAAAGACAAGGTTAACCCCGCAGTTCCATCGTGATGTTAAAATCACGAACAAAAAGTAGGGCTGCCTGTTTAACTTGTAGTTCATTCAGCCAGCGTCAACTCAAGATCAAGCTTCCCTAAAAAGTCTGCCTGTCTTTTCTAATTTCAAGAAAGAAGTAGCCTTCTGGACACCATAGAAAGGTAGTGCCTAGGGCTGTTTCTTCTAAGAGCATGACTTTACCCCTGAAAATCAAAACGAGTTCTTTTGTTAATTATATCTTTTTTTCCTCGACGATTTTTTTGACTGCTTCTTATATCCTTCTTCTATTTTTTGACTGCCCTCATACTACTGTAAATATCTCATTTCCTCTTTCAATCCCTACCTTTTCGAAATCTTAATAAAACCTACCTCTCCCCTAAAAATACACTCCTATGCAGCTTCTTTGAACTTTTCGGTAATCTTAATTAAAATGGCTTCTTTAATTCGAATGACAATCTTTCAATTACAAATACAATACAATCCTATCTTTTAAAATATCTATTAATCCTTCCTTGCTCAATGAAGAAACATACAGAATCAAAACTAAATTTAAATAATTTTTAAACAAAATCTATCCAGATTTTTTCAAAATAAATTAAGTAAATAACCTAATTAAAAAATTACGTAGTTTTTTTGTCTTTTCCTATTTTTTTAATTATGTAAAACTTGTAAATATTTATCTATCTACAGTGTATTTCTAATTGTGCATAATTTTGGCATTACATATTAGTTTTTTACTAAGTGTATTATTTATGATATCTGTTTCATTTTAAACTCCCAAATAATTAAATATTTTACCCCAATGCTAAACAATTATGCAATGTGCACTGTTATAATATAGGCCTACTATGCTTCTTAACTATACTTTATAATACATGACTTACCATGATTGCTCACCATTATTTTTGTTTCATTGTTAAATGGTGGGATCCTTTTCCTTTTTGCATATAATTATCAATTGCCCTACTATATTAAATTTTCTTTTTTTCCATTTTTGTTTTGTATGTGTCTCTTTTATTCCTTATATGGACCATGACTCTGAGTTCAATAAATAAGCAAAAAATTAATCCTTTTTTGTGCTTCTTTAAATTACGCCTGGCTGAATCAAATGTTAAATTACTAAAAAAAAGTACAAAAATTTATGTAAATAACTCGGTCTCTTGTATTTTTGGTGAATTCGATATGGTGTTTTAATCGTAAAATAATAGTAGCCTATTTAGATTAAATAATGGAGCATTTAGATATCAGATATCAGATTTTAGATATCAAAAAGTTATTCGCAGACGAGAGTTTTTATTAAAATGTAACGTAGACCTGTGAGTGAGAATGAGGAAGTTTTTAAAAGTTTTATCTGGTAATTTGTGCACGGGGGAATTCCTAGGAAATAGCCCAATAAGAGTTTCGCGGCTCGAAAATGACGATACACAACTGTAGAAAGTTTTGTACCCAGGGAGTTTTAATGACCATTCTACGTATAGTTCTTGCTATTAATTGTTCAGTGCTTTGTGTAAATATCTTAACATTAAACCAGTTTTTAAACTTTGAAACGGTTTTTATTACTAATATTGTAATTTATTACTATAAGTGAATAAGAAAGTCTTTTCGGCAACATTAACTAAAACGGTTCGGCAACATTAACTAAAATTTTTAAGTTATATTTAAAAAAATAATTTTATCAGCAAACCAATTTTTGATCTTTAAAATCAAACAAAAAGTTTTTAAACCGTTTTACTGACGTAACAAAGATTTCAGAAATTTTTCTCATAGGTTCTTCCGCTTTATTGAGCGAAGTAATTACAGGATTTTTAATCTAAACGCCATTAATTGTTAAGTAGTAATTTTTGAAGTATTATGTTGGTTGACATTAATTATTACGCAATTATCAAAAACCTTTTTTTAAAAAGCGGTTTTTCGTTGAAAATTAAATAAATTACTTGCTTATTATAATTTCAGCTGTAAGAGGAGAAAATTCTTTCATAGATGCTTGGTTTGATTTAATTTTTTAGACAAAATCAGAACAAAAGAATGCTGATTATATTTTTTACTGTATATTTTTTCTGCTGGACCAAAAAAGTATTAAAGAGTTACAGTAATTCATAAACGTTTCCTTTTACTGCTATACTTGCCTCATTTACCAATCTAAAAATTGAAACAATATTGTTTTAAATTGATTTGTTAATATTTTATAGATGTTGGGAGATCACTTAAAAAAATAATTTTTTTGGAGATCTTTTGAAAAATTTTCAATTAAAAATAAAAACACAAGAAGTAAAAATAGAAAATAAACACTTTAAAATATTAAAACTGGATAGTAGGTTTGTAACATGAATTAGACCTGACTTGTTAAATTATCAGCTTATGCCATAAATAAATGGTACTAGACTTGACGTGTTAAATTATTAGTTTGTATCATAAATAGACGGTACTATACCTGACTTGTTAAATTATATCAAAGAGGTGCTTTTAAATTAAATGTTAACTGAAAGGTATAAAATATTTGAAAAAAATTAAAAAGTAGATTTAGGGCGGATCAAACTTTTAAGTTGCCACATCCATACTTCAATCCTTTTTCCCACCTTTTTAATTGGTCTCAATAAAGAAGTGTCAAGTTCTACAATAAAAACAATAGTTGTTTGTTTATCTTCTTTACAGCTTTTTTTTATAGAAACAAATAACTGACCTTTTTATAGGAATCGATCAGTACTTTGGATTGGCCAACTTTGAACTAAATATAAAGTGAAAAATAGTAATCTTAATACATAAATTTTTAAAAGCGGCTAAACATTAAAATATAAAATATTAATATTGGCATCGAGGATTTCTCTATTGTACTACTGCAATAGCAAGTTATACAAAGTTTAGAAATAGTTATGCCCGAAAATTGGCTGCACATAAAAGATAATTTGTGGCCAAACTATGTCTTCACATGTTTCATAACTCAAATTTATCGCATAGAAATTAGATATAGTAAAATACTTAAAAACCAAAGTAAATAAACGAATAATGTGAAGTGGTTTTTTTATTGTTGAATGATGAAGCAAAGAATCTTTTTCCGGAATTACTCTTCGGAACCGTGCGCAGATCCATGTTGACTTCATTCATCACGAACTATTTTGACAATTTCTTTCTTTTTTTCTTTTTTGATCGATTTGAGTGCGTTTTCAATTTCTTGAAAAAAAAACCGTTTTTGCAAAAATGTAGCCTTATTTGTTTTTTTTTATGTATCATTAATTAAAAAAACTGTATTTGTTTAATAAGATTTTAAACTATTAGTAGCTATTAGATTTGAGGAAATAGCTTTTAACGTTTAAGTTTTTTGGTGTGCCAACTTGTTAATGGTTTTTTGTGGAAATTGAAAAACTAAGAAGCATTTTTACGACTAAAAAACAACATGAATAACTGAAAACAAACGCATTTGTGTTGCTGCTCCTGCTTTTTTTAATATGACTCAAATAACTAATACCAAAATGTTTAAAAAGTTAAGATTTCCATTTGTTATGAGCTTATAAGCATTACCCAGCTGTATTTTCTTTAGTTTCATTTTAAATCTGCATTTTAAAATATTTATGATGAGGGTTAAGCCATCAGCATCATTATATTGATATGTCTAGCCATTTTAATTTTGTTTACCGGAACTGCTTTTACCAGTTATTATGGTGAAAAATTTATTGATCTTTAACATAGGGTTCAACTGAACATTTAATTTGTCTCAAAAAGAATGCAATTTTTTACAATTATTTTACAATTAAATAGAATATTAAAATAAGTGCTTGAAAAAGTTTCCAGTATAATTTTCTTTCATGCAACCTTTTTTTCTAAAAATAGATTAGTAGCTCAAAAGATAAATATGTGACAAAAGTAGTGTGCAAGCCTAATTAACTTGTAAAAAGATAAACATAATGTTTTAGATATTCTATCTTCTGTCTTTGATGTGGTGAATAAAGTTATAAGAATTGATAAACAAAGCGCATTATTTGTTATGTATGTTGCATACGCTAATCGCAAAATTGTAAAAATTCATTCAGATATTAATTTAACGATAATGCAAATTTTTAATTTCCTTTTTTCGCTATCGGCTCATTCTCTAAATTAATAAGATAGTCGAAACAGCACGATGCGGTTAAAAACGTTTGAAATACGAAAAAGATTGGTTGAAAAGCTTAAAAAACAGGATGTAATTTTGTCTGAAAGTTTATCGATTAGCTGCAGACAGCCTTCAATTGATGATAGTACTTAATGCATTACCTTTGGCAACCATACAAAGTTTACAATCAAGCAAAAAAGCGTTGTACAGACGTAACCTGTCAAAAAAAAGCTCAGTGTAATTGCACGAAACCATGATGAAAAGATGAAAAACATTACAGAAACCGATAGGCCTAAAATGCCTGACTGGTGAAAGGACTACGTCACTTTTTACAGACTTCGAGAAAATAAGTCGTTTCGACTCTAATGTATACGTATTGATAAACCGTTTTTTTTTTTTTACTTTCCGTCCTTAAATCTATTATTGAATTTTTTCTCAAATGCAACACACAAGAAAACTAAGCCTTCTTTAAAATAGTTTTTCTTTTTTTTTTTTTTTTTTTTTTAAGGAACAAACAAAATGTATATTAGGTATAAAATGTGGATATGGCAAGACCCGCCTACGTTATTTTTAGAGAAGAACTCAAATATTGTTGCCAATAATGTGAAAAAAAGCTACATTTTTGTGTTTTGTTTGGTTCAAATTAAAAAAAATTGCAAGATTTTGTCACTATTTGTTTGATTAAGCATTAAAATGATAGTTTTGTGACTCTATGGCTTTGAATTTTCTGAGTGACCTATATGCAACAAAGCAGTTAATTTTGATCACTAAAGTTTATGATTACAATATTATTTTTTTTACGGCTATATTGAACCTTTTGTTACATGTAAGTTAGTTTAATGAACAAATGTCAGAAGTTTTTGATAATTTTTACGCAATTTTTTTCTTGGCTTCAAGACAAGTGTAATTAATTTTTGCATTGATTAGTTTACAGTTTTTAAAACCTAGAAAGTTAGGCTCATCTTGGTGCAAAAAATTCGAACAATCGATTTAATTGATACATTTCTGTATACACGAAAAAAATTTGGGGTCCTTTCATAACCATTAATAAACTGTGTCGTGTGTTTAGTCGGGGTTGCCAACACTTTATCTAAAATTAGATTCGAAAATTATTCATTGATAAATAAAGGCAGTTGCTACCTACATGTCTTCGATAAAAAAATTAGGTCAATTTTCTGAACTATAAAGTGTCAATGGAACAAAACAATTTGTGTTATGCATAAAATGTTTCATCGTGTAAATTGTGACCAAAGCTAAACTTTTTTCGAAAATCTCTTGATAAGATTTTTCTACTTCTTCACAAACATTCAAAAAAATATATACAGTATGAGTTAAGAAAACGTGCACAATTAACCAACAATTTTTAATCGTTCCCAACCGTGATTGGTCAGTTTATGCTCGAAAAATTCATAACCCATTTTATAAAAGTGACAATTATTTTGTCATTTCGTAACTGAAAAATAAAATTCTCATCAAAGATTTTGATCCATAATAAATTTTTACTTAAAAAAAACATTTTTATGGTTTTGTTGGTTTTCAATGTTTCGAGACGTTTTATTTCGTGCAATTTTTGCTTAATACAAGCAAAAGGGAAAAAATTGCGCTCCAAAATAAGCTTCTTCTTAAACTTTACATCGCTTCACAATTGTTTCACATCCGCCTTAAGACGGGCAACAAATTTTGTACCTAATTTTTTGAGATTGAAACACACGCTTTAAGGCGCGTTTACAGCCGTTTACAGTACTTTTTTCTTTCAGCGCAATTTTGGTTTGTTTTATTGACGCTCAAATCCACTCATATTATCGAGAAAAAATGAGTGGATTTGAGCGTCAATAAAGCAAACCAAGATCGCGCTGAGAGAAAAAAGTACTGTAAACGGCTGTAAACGCGCCTTTAGTCATATTTGTCTATCGTTTATCTATTTTCTTGCTATTGACACTTGGACCCTACAATCTCCTGGAAATATTGTCAACATAACATACAAATCTGTTGAAGGAATAAACCTTTGTGGGTCGCTAAGATTTGAGATTGCAATCTTTTAAAGAAGTCGATAATCATTAAGTCATTGAAGCATTAAAAAAGAAATGCTTGCTCAGCAAAGTATTATAGTTATAAAAAAATCAATTTGTCAAAAAGTTTTCACTTCAAAAATGTGAACAATAAAATAATTTCGATAGTTCAGAACAAATTAATAGGCTTGCAACAATTTCTATCAATCTCAATAAAGAGTGCTATATTCTCAAAGTAATAGATTCTACATAAATCAAGACACATTGCACTAATCACAAAAGGAATTAGGGAAGCTATTTACATGTAAGAATTGCATATATATCATTTCAGACAATGCAAAAGTTCATAACCTCAATTAATGAGTTTTCATTTGTGTCAGAATAACCGCTAATCTAAGGAATACATTAAAAGTAATTTCAGTGAATGAATTGTTTGACATGAAAACCTAGAAATAGTAATACATGATTTTACGCTCAAATATTTACAACTTTATTCTTTGATACCAAAAGCTTCATATTCTTTCAATTTACTCCAACTAATAAAAAATACTAATACCGATAAAAGGATAAGTTCAGGAAAATACGGCCTGTGTAAACAAGAGAACTCTCTAAGATAATTTAAATTGCCCTGAAACCGGTTTTTATTTTCTATTTTCAAGTTTATACCTTTTGAGGTTTTAGTTCTACATGATTTTTTTGTTTCTTGTATTTAGGTGAAGAAATTTTAGGTTAATCCTTTGCTATATATTATGTATGTACTACTGTAAGAGCACCCAATATTTTTCACGTAAATACAAGAAATAAGAAAAATTGCCGATAATTGAAATTTGCAAAAGTTATAAACTTGACAATGTAAATTGAAAACGAGTAATGATTATTTAAAAAACCTTAAACAGATGGGAGACAAGCAATAATCAAGCTGCCATACATGCACACGAAAAAAAGCTTGATTTGCAACAATTTACAGTAATATCTCTACTAAATTACTAGCGGACAGCAATATCTTGGCATCTCCGGAAGCAGGTCGGGGTAATTTCTTACCCTATGTATAGCGCCTCCGTCGCTTTCCTGCGAGTCAGGAGGATAAATATAGAGATAAAAATAAAAATAAAATAAAATAAAAAAAAATAAAAGCAAAAGATCAAATAAAGATTTTTTTTGTATGGATAAATGCTTTTATTACTCACATTGTTTGCAGTCATATGAACTGAGTTGCTGCTTTTATTTTCAGGCAGATTCATCATTGGTAAGCAGCAATGTTACCTCTAAGCCAGTGGTTTCAATTTTTTTTCATTTCGAGACCCAATTTCCAACCCAAGTAGCTCAACAACCCCTTCGGCAAACAAAATTTTATTTTAGTGGGAAAATTCTGATGACCTTTAAAAAAAAGTCTTCGCTTGGAATCTGTTTTCCATTTTTCGTATTAGTATTGTTCAAAAAAGTCTTTACTTTAAATCAAAAATTTTGTTCATGAAACGCTTTCACGACCCCCAGGTTAAAAACACTACTCTAAGCTGTGCGCGTATGCGTGCACAGAGCTTTCATAGACTGCGCACCTTGTTTGTTTTACTACAAATACAGGCACAAACCGATGTCATTTTTTTGTTACCCTCGCGTATTTATTGTCATTTCCTGATAATATGTATAGCCTACACTACAACATGTATAATTTTTACCTTAAAATATAACTTATTAAATAACAAAAAATTTTTAATAGACCTGCCTAGCAAGTTAGAAGGCTAAAATTTCTTCATGGGTTGTTACATAAATATCATTCATTTCTGAAATAGCTTGCCTTTACAAAAACGTCTTTGCAATCAAACCGCAAAAAATGAACGGGAATATTGGTAAGCAGCATAAACTTTGTCATTAAGTGACTTTTTCAATGGATAGCAAAAATCGCTCAGTTTGTAAGCATCGAACCCGCGTTATTTTGTCCGCAAGTCAGAGTAATGAGGCTTGTTTCCACTACGAGCGTGGAAAAGAGCATTCTTTGTTTCTTTTGTTGATCGTTCCGTGCTAAAAACTGAAGCGAGCGCTAAGTAAAGCAAAAAATATCAATAAAACAAACAAAGAATACTCTTTTCCACGCTCGTAGTGGAAACGGGCCTTCAGCACAGTTTTTGGGGCGGACTAAAAAAAGGTGTATCATGAAATCAGAAAAAACCAATTTGTCTCTCTTTCTCTCTCTCTTTCTCTCTATCTATCTTTATGTTTTTGCGCACATACACTCAAAAAAAAAATATATATACATGCATTTTGACAAAATGTGGGATCAAATAAAAAAATTGATTTAATTAGTATGAAGCTAAGATGTCCTAAAGCAGTGTCAGAGTCAAGATAACAATATTCTTTAAACCATCATTTAAAAACATGGCGCTTCATGGTCAAAGTAGCATGCGTCGGATCAAATTTTATCTTGATATTATTAAACCAAGATAATTGAAATTTCACGGCCTGAAACAAATTCAAGTGATCTTTATGAACAAACTTTATAAAGATTGAACGATAATGTGACTAAACATGACAATCTTGTTCTATAATTCTCAGTAATGACGTCATTTGTCACTTGTCAAAAAATTGCCTGCCACTTAGAGCTTTAAAAAAGATCTTGCAGTAAATTGTATTTTGAAGTGATTCGTCAACCCTGAACGATTAAAAAAACAGCGTTTTTTATACAAAAATTTATGTTGCGATCTACATTTACTTTACACGTTTCAGCTTTTTTAAAATGACAACAAAACTTCTCATTAAATATTGAAACTTTCGATAATATTTAAATTGTTCAAAACAAAAATTTTCAACTGTTAAAATAGTCCAAAAAAGTACATTTCTAATAAATAAACAAATTTAAACTAAGAATATTGTATAAATATCAATAAAATTAGATCAATTTTTGTCGCGATTGGTTATAAAAACATTTGTTTATTCATTTTTATTTTATCTGTGTATTTATCCTCCTGACTCGCAGATAAGCGATAGTGGCGCTGACACATAGATCTAGCAATTACCTCGAACTGGTTTTGGAAACCCCAAGATATTGCTGTCTGGTTAAAATTCTTTATTTTCTTTTTTAAGTTTTATAGATATGACCGAAATTTGAACTGTTTGGCACGACCACCAAGCAGGGAAAAAAGCCGTAAAGTGTCTTTCCCAAGAATACGACAGAATGGTGCGAGTACGTTTTAGACTAAGACTATGTCGATCGCAATCACGGCGCTCTAACTACTTGACCACACTGCCGACTTACATGCAAATTTAATTTTTTTAAAATTTCGTTTTTAAAGTCAATAAACTTCATTTCTGTGGATTTGCAATTCTCCAAACCTAAAAAAGATCCTCACTCGTTCGACTTGAATCAGATATTTAAAACAAACTTTTAAGGTACCTATTACAATTCTTGTTTTTAAAACTTGAAATTATTATTTTTAAATGGCAACACCAACGGTCGATAACATTGGGACATAACAAAAGAATAGACAGCTGTCATGCTCCTTTTAAGCTAAAGTCAGCAACTTTATTCTTGCGAGAAAAGGCGAATAGCTAACTTGCTGAAGAGGCATACCCACAAAAGAAAGTAGTGTGATCCGTAAGGCCATCAGTGATTTAGTTGCTACACGGTCGCTTGACAAGAAAAATTAAAAAGAACGCAACATTGTTCAGAAAACTCGAAGTTCATTCAAAAAATTTGATTTATTGCAATTAATTGTCAGCCCAGCTGCAGACCTGCTGATAGAGAAATTCAGATGCTTAAAGCAATTCCACGTTTGTCTCGACCATCGTCGCCACGCTTTTCCAATCTCTTCTTTGCCTCTCGCGATCTCTATCTCCGGTCCACTAAGGTTATCTCCCAGTCAATCAGTATTTACGTCTCTACATATGCTACGACGTAGAGCAAAATATATAAATATATATGTATATATATATATATACGTTCCCGGCGAACGAATAAAGCAAAATAAAATAAATGAAAGTAATTAAAGCTAAACTGCAATGTCCCGAAAACCAAAACATGAAACAAAGCAATTTATCAAATACAAAGAACGATTGTTAGCATCTCATGCAACTGACCTTAATTTCTCGATGCTTGGAATAATAATGAAATTTGTAATTAATAGCAGTCAGAAGTCAACATTATACTATTTAGTTTGCAAAGTTTTACTTAAAAACAAAAAAGCTGATCTTTTCGACTTTCATAAGTCCTTATCAAAGTAACTAAAAATTTTAGCATAATTTGACAATACATCATGATAACATTTACATAAATAGTTAAATTTTGCTAAATTTTTAGATACTTTAATAAGGACTTGTGATAGTCAAAAACGTTCAGCTTTTTTGCTTTTAAATAAAACTTTGCAAATTAAATAATAAAATGTTAGCTTTCGATTGCTATCATTTACAAACGGATTTTAAAAATTACCTCTCTTCCTAAATTAAATTATGAAATTGGCGCTCAGTTTGCAACAATGTGTTTGTGACAACGAATCGAGTTAATTATTACGATTTAAAGCACAAGACCACCTCGAACAAAATGCAAAAATGAAAGCCGGGTAACTCAAATTAACGAATTGAGGTTGAGCTAAATGGTTCTAGGAATTTTCGCCGCAAGAAAAATTCGCCGTAGGAAAATTGGCCGCACAGAATTTTCGCGGTACACGACCGGAACAAACTCCATTTATGGGAATATGGCTGACTGTATCAACTTGGTACAAACTGCAATTGGCGCCTCTAACAGGACAAACTCGACTGGCGAGTATAGATTATTTGGTGCTGGTATAGTATGTGATCTACCCAAGAAATATGATCTACCTCTATAATCTACCATTATCAACATCTGTCTAATCTCTTTTGCAATTTTTATTCACAAAAAGTACCCTAACTCTAACCTAACCCTAACTCTAACCTAACCCTAACTCTTACCTAATCTATTTTATTTATTTATTTATTTATTTTATCTCTATATTTATCCTCCTGACTCGCAGAAAAGCGACGGAGGCGCTAATGCATAGGGTAGGCAATTACCCCGACCTGCTTCCGGAGATGCCAAGATATTGCTGTCCGCTAGTAATTCAATAGAGATATGATTGTAATTTAGAACTGCTTGCCAGGACCACCAAGCAGGAGAATATGCCGTAAAGTGTCTTTCCCAAGGACACAACAGAATGGCGCGAGTGGGTTTATGAACCGAGACCGTGTTGGTCACGATCCCGGCGCCTTTACCACTCGACCACCCTGCCGACAAACCCTACTCTAACCTAACCCTAGAGTTTTGCACCACCTCTACTACTTTTCACTGTATAAACCATTATATGGGTAAAATCTGCCAATTTGTACCAAGTTGCGGCGAAAATTCCGTGCGGCCAATTTTCCTACGGCGAATTTTCTTGTGGCGAAAATTCCGGACACGGAGCTAAATATTTTAAAGCAAAGATCGGATAGCAATATTAAAAGGCAAAATGTAAGAGACCAAACAGGCGCATTTAAAACCACAAAATGAGGATAATCTCGACGTCACAAATTCAATAAGACAATAACGCTGCACAGATTGTCATGCAGCTCTACACAAAACAAAACTAAGATTATTATTTTGCAACGGCTTTATGTTGTCGGAGGTTTTATTTGATGACAATTTGAGTTTCAGTGAGAGCCTAAAAGCTTGCTTTACTCAAGCTAAAACTTGACTTTCTGTCATCAAAATCAAAAATAGAAAAAACAAAAAATAAATCAACAAAACCTAGTGTTTGTGAGCTTATCTCGTTGTTGGGAAAAGTCCTGATAAATAGAGTTTGAGAAACGACGAACGCTATAATTACTTAGCTATCTTTTCGATTATCAGCAAGATTTTATTATGGGCCGTTTTGCTAAAATAATTTTGGGAGAAAGTTGAATTAACTTTTTGATAATATATACAAAAAACAGACAAAACAAATAAGCGCATTGTTATTGATTACGTCTACAAAGTCAATTTCTTATCGAGCCTCTAAGATGTTTTGAAATAAAAACAAAAAAAAAGAAAAACTTCATTCAAAATTATAAGTGTAAACTTAACTTTTTGAGGTTTTAACAAGTTTTATTTATGCTTTATAGAATTGAATAGTTCTTGTTTTGGGTTAACCAATAGCAATCTTTGCTTATTTGAAAAACTAAATAGAACTGATATATATTTGCCGATAAAAATTCCTTTTAAAAAGTTAAATAAATATCTTAGACTTTTAAAAAAAGAGAACCAAAAAGATAAATTCAGGTTGTAAATTGTTTTCAAGTAAACGCTTTATTCAAATTTCTGTTTTGGAAGTAAAGTTTTTAACATTTACTAGTACATCTAAGTTTGTTCAGGCGAAGCAATCGTTAAAAAATTTTAATGGCCGAACACAGTATTATTCAATAGGTCATTTTAAAGGGTTACGACAGGGGTTTTTAAACTGTGGGTTCTCCCCCTAGCCGGGTGTTAAAGATTTATAAGGGGGGTGCGAACAATTGGCTGCAAATTGAATAGATAACTGCATTGACATAAAATAAATAGAAAAAAAGGCATGCAGTGATAATTTAACCCTAATTTACCTAAGGGGGGTCCTCAAAGGACCCCCCTTATATAAAAATTTTATAACTTGTAAAGTTTGGATGATAAAAACCTAAAATTTTATAACTTTTCTTAAATTTATTTCTAAATGTTTTGGTATTTTACTTCAGCAAATCCAATGGGTAGTTTTAGTGTAGAAGGCTATTTTTTTGACTTACCTCATCTGATACAAAAAGTGTACAAAAATCATCAGGTAAGTCATAAAAACATTTTGAACGTCTTGCTATATTTGTCGAAATTACTGCGTTACGTAGTAGTTATTTGTTTTTGCAGCAGGCCGTGACTAATCTGATTATATCAAAAACAAAGCAATCAACGAAAATTTGAGGACCTTCAACTTTGTGTAAATAATAAGAGACAAATAGCAAATATATTAAAAGTAAAAACACTTGATTAAACTAGAATAAATTTTTTCCAACATATCAAAAAATCAACTGCGCAGCTACTGTCTGTTAAGAGTATTGGACATGTAAACTTAAGGTCCTCCGAGGACTCCCCCTTAGGTAGTCAACAGAAAAAAACATCCTAGGTAAATAAGGGTTAAAGTATGGTTTTATAGATTCCACGGTGAATATATCACAATGCAAGATGGGCTTTCAAAAATTTTCAAAAAACATTACAAGCCTCGCTTTTTTTCAGTCCAATCAGATGAAACAACTATCGGTAATATTGCCTCATTGTCGCAGTTGTTAGTCTACGTTCGTTTCAATTAAAGAGGATATGCTGTTTCGCAGACCCCTGGAAATTACATTTAAAACAGAGGATGTATTTAAAGTTTCTCCAGGTTTATTGCAACCATGGTATACCTTGGGAAAAATTTGTGGGTGTCTGTATTGATAGTGGTTTGACAATGTTTGGGTCTTGAAATGAATCCATTACAAAGATAAAGGAAAAAAAACCCATGCCGTCGATTCACCGAGAGAGTCTGGGCTTTAGGATTTAACCTATTAGCATGAAAGATAAGCTTGCAACAATTGTATAAGCCATCAACAACGTTAAAAAAAGTGCTGTCAATAGAAAACTGCTTATCATTTGCAAGGACATAGATTCCAATCACGAGACTCTGCTTTTTCATATATAATTTTGGTGGTTATCAAATGTTAACATGTTAACCTGTGTCTATGAAATGAAAGATGAACTTATGTTGTTTTTGAAGTCATGAGAACACAAGGTCTTCTTTTGTCAATCAAATCAAGATAGTTTCATCGATACATACATTAAAGCGTTAGATAATTTAAACTTGATTTTTCAATGCAAGAATGTAAACTGTCTCCAGTGGCGTAGCGAGGATTCTTAAAAGAGGGGAGCGCATACAATCACAATCATACATGTTTAGTGTTAGCTAAAGGAAAGAAAAGGTCTCCACTTTTAATCGGTCTCGGTTTTGTCAATTTTTAATTTCAAAAACATAGTGTTTTTTTGTCTTCAATTTGGAAGAGGTCTTCAATTGGAATCTGTCTCTGACTTCTGTATTGGTGAGTCTTTAGTATTTTTGATCTCCAAGGGATGAACCATGGCAAAATGGTCCCCCCTAAATACGCTACTGACTGTATCAATGACTACAATACCATCAACGCTTTCGTGGCAAAACTGGGGCTGGACATCATCGAATTCAAAAAGGAAATGCAGCTTTCTTTCCTAGCAAGATGTTGCCATCGCGAAAAATCAAATTAAACTTAAGGACGAGCTTAAAGTTGAAGCGGAGGATCACCTGCGACTTTTAAAGCAAGAATTTGAACGCCACTCCTGAGATTTAAGCGTAGCGAGAATATTCTTTCCAAAGATTTTCAGGAGAAATTTTTGGAAATGAAATGTAGCTCGACTTCAAAAAACAATTTCGAAGCTATGTCGCTGATTGATTTCTGGGTAAACTATGTGCGCATGTAAAAGAGTTAGGGTGCTGTAGCTATACGTGCAATTTCGTTTTCATCAAGTTAAATATGCAAAAGTAGATTTTTTTTAGGTATAAAGATAAAACATAGGCACAAACTTGACTGTGAAGCCGATCTGAGGTGCATTATTTGCTACAAAATCACGAAACAAACTGTTGGTTTCCAAAAAATAGTTACATCCTTCTTATTAACAAAAATTAGTTGCTGTTGTTCTGTCCAATGCGGTACAATTTTTCAATATAAAAGGTTTTGTTGATGTCATAAAGGGGGGCGCGAGTTTTATTTGCATGATAAAAGTGGGGCGCGGCTCAAAAAGTTTAAGAACCCTTGAATTAAGAAAATAGAGTTGAAAAAATAAACTAACAAGCAAAAGAATATTAGCCATACTATCATACTTCTTTTGTTAAAATAAGTAATATTAAGAAAGAAAACAGATTAGGTCTTATATCTTTAATTTTGCAATGAAAAGGCCAAAAGTTTTTCCTTTGGAAATTACTTAAGATTACATTGAAAGTGTTTTAGAAATACAAAAAACAAATTAAAAATATTGTAAATATATGTAAATTCTGTTTTGAAATTCGATGGTAAAATAGAGCTAGAATGGTTTGAAATGCGACTTTGTAAACGCATTGCTCCGACAACAACGTTTCGGTGAGGCGTTTTACTTGCACAATTCCATAAGGCAAGTAGTTTTCAACTTTATAAGTAGCGAAAACTTTATAAGTGGTTCGTGAATAGTTTTTAGATTTCAATAGAATCTAACACACGGATGAAATTGTATTTTCGAGATATTCATTTGTCTTATTCTAATAAATACATTTGAGCATTTTTTTTTCTTTTTGTAAATTATAACATTATTGCAATAATTAGAGTGTATATTTCGGCGTTAAATTTTAGAAAAAGTTGCGTAAACACTTACACCACAATTATTTTAGCCATTTTCAAAACGCAAGTTGAATATGGTGTCGGTCCTAAAATTGCTGCGTTTCCATTTTTGTGTTCGAATGTACAATAACATTATGAATTTTTTGAAAAACAAATGGCTTCGTTTCTAAACAAATCTACTGTACATTGGCTGTCACAAGGAAATATGGTAAGAAGAGGTTCTGAATTAAGAAAAGAGTTACTCGAATTTTACACACAAAGAAATCACTATTTGGTTAATCTGAAGTTTTTCTTATAACAAGCTACTCATCGGATATTTTTGATACTCTCAACTTATAAATTTGTTTTTTAAGGTCCAAACAGCTCTATCGCATATCTTGTTTCTACATTGCTAGCTTCTGCACGAAAATTAGACTTATGGTTCATGAACAAAGAAGCCAAACAGTATCAAATGGTCAGGCATCTTTCCTCATTGTAACAGCCTAACTAAAAGTTATTTCAAAAAATTTGCTGCGATCTAAAACTTGTTTAAAACGGAATTTATGCTTTATGTTTCAAGTATAAATAGTTGTCGTTATATTTTTAATCTATTCTTTGTTTATTGTCTGACCTACAAATAAACAGCAGAACAAGGGAAAATTAGTGGTGTGCTGAAACAGCTAAAATCAAGCGTAAATCAGGCTAACAGGTTTTATTTACCAACTCCGACTTAAAAAAATATTTCTCAAGAGCTACCATAGTATTCTACATCAAATGAAAGTGCGATTAGTGCTTCTCTGTAATGATGATAATTAAAACCAAAAATGGAAATTGCTTTAAATAATCTTTCCATGATTTCTGATGTGCAGTTAATGCGATGTTCGGCGTATAAAGCAACTTGTGCGGGAAAAGCAAATACAACTATAACACTAAATCCTACAATTAAATTTATTAAGTAAATCTGAATAATTAATTTTTCAATGTACTTTATGGTACGTAGTGTAAAGAAAAATCTTTTGATCGTACGAGCTAAAAGGTCTAAAGGTTGAGAACCACTGCATTAAGGCAATAAAAGTGCATCTTAACCTTCACTTTAAAGTGAAAACCTTTTTTAAGTTTTTACTTGAAGGCGAGATACACTTTAGTTTTGATGATGTACTGATCAATTATCGAAATCGTTCTTGCAAGAAAATTGTTTTTCTTTCTCCAATAGAGATTTAATTATTTACAACACGCTGCATTATTTAGCTCAAAGATATTTGCTATTATCTTGGCGCTTAATAAAGTTTTCATAGCATCATTTTGCGAAAACTTTATTATTAAGGCCAGTAGAATTGATGCTGTCATGCAGTCCTGGACCGACGGAAATATTGCATTTGCAATGGTCTCAAAGGTAAAACTATTAATTACGGTATCTCTTACGTTGCGCTTCTTATTCGTTAGCTACGTCATTACAGGCTTATAGAAAATTATCAAATAAATATATCTTATAGAAAATCAACAGCTGCAGTATTGCAATTATCTCTTAATCCTTTTCATTTAAAAACTTTCAATATAAAAGCAGCTTTGCTTTAGTTGAAAATTTTTAATCTTCTTAGCGAGCAAGGAGCTTTGCCATGTTGAGAAAATCTTTGTTTCTTTGTTTTTTATTTGAAAAAATTGTAGTAGATAATTAACACTTGGCACCAAGTTAAAGATTATAATAAACAAAAATTTCAAGAGCTGATTTTTTATTGTTTAAAATAGGAGCCTAATAAAACTATGTAATTCAATATTCAAGACTTGAACCGAATTATGAATAAAATTAAATGCATTGGTGTAGGGCAGCGTTTCTCAAACCATTTTTTTCTGCGACCCAAAATTGCTAAAAACAACTATCTACAAATATGGCTGCGACCCAAATAAATTTGAGTGAGGACATATTGAAACAACACTAATTGGTATGTAAACCAACAATGATCGTCCAATTTTTAGCTGTATATGTGTGGGTAGAAATTTGTTCGTGAGCAAACTTATTTTGATTACTTGATTTTCTGCTCAAAAACGTAGTGATCTCTAAAAAAAAAAACGGTCATCACTTTAACTCATTCTCCAATTTTTCTACTTTTCGTCCGAAAATCAAGGTGGTCTCTAAAGAAAAAAAAGGTCATCTCTTGAATTCAGTCTCCGACTCAAAATCAAAGTGGTCTCTAAAAAAAAGATCTTCAACTTAAATCTGACTCTGATTTCTAAATTTTTGTCTTAAAATTGTAATGCTTTCTTAAAGAAAGAGTTTCACTTTTAAAATCATGTGTGCGTAGTTCTTTTTCTTTTATGTGCGGTAATTTACAAGCTTTTGCGACCATTCCGCGTAGCTTTGGCAACCCATCAGCATAGTCTTGGCGACCCACATTGGGGTCGCGACCCATAGTTTAAGAAACGCTGGTATCGGGTCATAAAACAAGTTTTTGACTTTTATTATTATGAAGTCGGCTCAAGTACAGTTCCAAATGAGTTTTATATAAAACCCGACCCAAAAAAGCAGAATTTAAAAGATACAGAATTAGTCAGACAGACAGACAGACAGATCAATTTATTTACGAGGATTGTGGAAACAAAAAACGTAAAAAGAAACACAGTTAATATACTTATTCGACAAAACAACAGTGTACGACAATTGGTAACACAATTATAAATACGATAAAATAAGAAAAGAAAAAAAAAAATAAATAAATAAATAAATGAAATATCAATAATAACAATAATAATAATAATAAGATAAATAAATGAATATAAATAAATAGAATAAATAATAATGAAAAAAATGACAATCTCGACGGAGACTGCGAAGGGACCGGTTAAGGTCATCAAGTCAAGCAGTCACCGAAAAAACTAATGGGCTATTAGTGTACAGCAATTATTTGCAAGGATTGTAGGTTAGTAGGTTGTCAACAGTATGATTGTAATAAAAAGAATTTAAAATTAATCTTAAATTTATGAAATGATTGATTTTGTAGTTCAATAGGGATAGAGTTCCAAATTTTTGTTCCTTGAAATTTTATTGATCTTTGGCAACGGGACGTAGAGAATTTAGGAAGATATAAAGTATTATTAGAGTGAGATCTGGTAGGGAGGTTATGAATTTGGCGGGTTGTAGTAAAGAAGGAAGAAAGATAATCGGGCAGTGCTTTTCGGGAGTGCTGGTGCATAATTTTAGCAATTTCATAAATATGTAAGTCAGCTAATTTTAAGATTTTTAGTTTGTAATAATATGGCGAAACGGATGTTTTTGGTGAAATGTTGAAAATTATACGAATGGATTTATTTTGAAGACATTGAAGTTTTTTAAAATAGGATGGAAACGTACTTCCCCAGATCGGTAGAGCATACAGTAGATGAGGGTGTATCAAAGAAAAGTAAAGAAGTCTAAGAGCAGATAACGGTAGAATATGTCGTAATTTGCTAAGGATTCCAACTGCCTTAGCTAACTTGGTTTCAAGTTGGAGAATGTGAGGTTTAAAATTTAATTTGTCATCTAATAATACTCCGAGGTATTTGCATATTTGGGTAGAATTTATTTTGGAATTTCCGTAAGGAAGATTTAGATTTAAACTACGTACGTTAAGTTTGGGAGATATTGGTAGTATAAACGATTTTTGTGAGTTAATTTGAATTTTGTTTGCATTACACCAGTCTTTTAGGCGAGACACTTCGATTGCACAGATGTGTTCCAGTGATGTAAAGGAAGAGTGATTTAAAAACAAGCAAGTATCATCAGCGAATAAACGAGGGTTGGTATGAAGAGCATTGGGGAGGTCATTGATATAGATTAAAAAGAGAAGTGGTCCAAGAATTGAGCCTTGAGGAACGCCAATATTAATAGCTTTATATGAAGAAGATGCATTGTTTATAGTTACGAATTGTTGTCTTCTATAGAGATAATTTTCGATTAGTGAATGAGCTGGGCCTCTTATGCCATAGTGATACAATTTGTCTAGTAAAATTTTGTGACAGACTGTGTCAAAAGCTTTACGAAAATCCATAAATATTAAAGCGGTGTAATGTTTGTTGTTTATGGCATCATAGGCATTAGTTAATATGTCCATCAAGGCGTGGATTACACTGTGGTTTTCTCTAAAGCCGTACTGATTAGGATATAAAATCTTGTTTTTACAAAAAAATTTAGTAAAGCGATTTTTTATTAATTTTTCCAAAATTTTTGATAAGTTAGGAAGTAAGGCAATTGGGCGATAATTTCCTATATTATCTTTATTACCTGATTTAAAAATAGGAATCACTTTGGCAGTTTTAAAGATATGGGGAAAAATACCAAGTTCAAGAGCTTTTTCAAAATAGACAGCTAATATGGGTGCTAGAACAAATGCTCCTATACGTAAAAAAAAATTACTAATGTTATCACATCCACAAGCTTTAGACGGGTTTGTTGAAAGCAACATGTAAAAAATTTCGTTAGCCGTTGGAGGTTCTAGGACAATGGAGTGTAAAACTGGATTTTTGAGATAAGCAGAGTAATTGGTGTTGTTTTGATTTTCCATATTTTTATCTAAACTATTCCCGATTTCCACAAAATATTTATTAAATTCTTCTGCTATATCAGATGGATGATCAATAAATTTATTATCGACGTTAATGTTTTTAACGAAAGAGTTAACGGTTTTACGAGGAATAAGTGAATTAATTATTTGCCACACTTTTTTCGGATTGGTGTTATGTTTATGAATATATTCCGTGTAATACATTTTTTTCGACAATTTTTTAACTCTTGTTAATTTGTTAGCGTATTTTTTAAAAAATTGTTTTTCAAAGGCATTACCCGTTAAAAAGTAAGTGCGGTATAACTTTTGTTTATGTTTGATGGAAGTAATTATACCTCTTGTCAGCCAAGGCTTTCGACTGAAACGCCTCCATTTTCTAGAAACAGTTTTCATTGGTGCATGTTTATCGATAACTGCTTCTATATTTGCTATTAAGTTATTAAAATGCGTATCAAAATTTGTTGATGTTATTGGTAGATTAGTGAATTCATAAACTATTGGTTCTAAAGTATGGCGTAGGTCATGGCGAAATGCATCTTCTTCAACATTATTAATATTGCGGTATGTTGTGTTGGTTTTTATGATTGGAGGGGTATACAATAAGGAGGAGATAGAGCAAAAGATAGGTAGGTGGTCAGAGATGTGAAACTTTAATATTCCAGGGGTAATTTCCTCCTTAACTATGTTGGTTATTATATGGTCGATTGCTGTTTGAGACGAGCTCGCAATGCGAGTGGGTTTATTTACGCAGCACGTAAATCCGTTACTGTAAAGTGTATCTAAATATTGGTGCAATAAAGGGCTATACTGATCGCTGCACATGTTTATGTTGACATCACCCATAATAATAACGTTCTTATTACAACGGTTTAGCATCTGAAGTGATTCATCAAGCGCATCATAGAATTGAGAATGATTGTTGTGAGGATGACGATAGATTACAGCAAAAATATACGGGGATTTTATGTTTGGAAAACTAATGTTCAACCATAGATCTTCACAACCGTTGACTCCAAGTTTAAGGGTTTCATTAACTGTGAAGTTTAAATGATCAGAAATATATGCACCAACACCACCAGCTTTTGTTGGGGAAGGACAATGAATAAAGGTATAACCAGGAATAGTAATGTTTGTAGAAGGTTCAACATTTATACGGGTTTCCGAAATAAACACAATACTGGGAGGCTGGTCTAATTGTGAAAGAAAATCAAATAAATTATCAAAATGTGCTTGAAGTGAAGATATATTTAGATGAAGAAATAGATGACAGGGATCTTTTTTAGTAATATATAGTCAGAATTATTCCTTTTAGGACGTGAGCCAAAAGAATGTCCAGTAATTTTATTTTAAAGCGTAACGACAAGGTGGGAGTGCAGTGTAGCGTAAGAAAGCGGAAAATCTCAAATAAAAATTGCAGCTAATTTAAAGATTAGTCATCGAACGTTGTCGTCGTCGTCGTCGTCGTGATCGTCGCACCGGATGTGAAATCATATTTGTACAAAAAAATGACTCATTTGTTTTTTTTCACACATATGAATCAAATACAAAAAAATTTAAGAAAATTTTGTTTGTTTAGAAAAAATAAAAAAATCGTGGCTTTAAAATGAAGAAGATCCTACTGCCATATTAAATCCGTAAAGAAGCTAAATCTGAATCTGAAGCGTCGCATATGCAAATGCACTTTCAAAATAAAACAAACTACAACAACCTTAGTGTCAAAAGTTTAAGTCCAAAAAATGTAAATTTACTACATTTTTATTTGGAGCCGATTTGAGATTCATTTGCAATGGATTTTTTAAAACAAGCGGATCCAAGAAATCAACTTCAACCGCTGTCTAACGTCAGTCTAACAGGTTTTGAGCAGCTTTTTGTTTGCGCATTCCTTACTGGGTCTTGCTTTTTAATCACTACACAAATGTGCGATTTCTAAACAAGTCAAAGACCGGTGCTTTGGTGTTTTCAGCAATAAGCCGTCTAAAAACTTTGAATAACGGCGACCACCTAAGGTAGACGTCATCGCCTTTAACTTCTAATCTCAAGGATCCAACCATTTGGAGTTTTACAAAGTTTAAATGAAGAATTGTTTTGTGTGTAAGTTTTGTGTGTGATCCTAAACGGATGATTCCGGTCCGAATATTGTTTTGTGTTATCATCCAACATTGTTCCGATCCTAATATTGCTCCGCATGTGATCCTATACGGATGCTTGTTTAAATGAAAAAGAAGGTTGCACCAGTCAGCTCATGGAAGCCTTTTGTCAGATTTTTCCGGAACAAACATATAACAAGAAATTCATGCTTTGAAATAGAAAATTGTAACTGCTGTTTCAACAAAACTATTAAATAAAAAAAAGTAGCTGTACGTGGTAATCGCGCTGCGATCTTTTTTGATGAAAAAACTAAATATATTTGTCGAAAAATCTTTGTCTTTCTACAAATTCAAAAACATTTATGTCATGACTTCAAAAAACACTTTACAATTTTAACGACAATTAAATGGTTTTAAATTTTTTAACATTCAACTATCTTTAAATATAGGTAAACAAGAAATATATTAAACGTTTAATTAGTAAATTAAATTTAAATCAATCAATATAGCGAGTGTTCATCTTAAAATTGAGTTCGGTAATCACTTGTGGCGCTGTTGCTTGAAAATGAGCGGTTTTATTATTGTCATGACATCATGTTTTTTATCTGTTTGCTAATAGCTAAAATACTTACATTGAATTGTTCTATTAAATTAACTAATAATAATAGTACTAAAAGTACAATAGTTAAATAAAAAAAGATGAAATACATGATAAAACATTTTTTAAGAAACTTTTAAGTTTGATAAACGGAAAATAAAACTCGATTCAAAAGGTTACTTAAAAAATAAAAGTTTTTTGAACCGTGAAAGAGCACTGGCGTACTTTTAAAATAACCTACTAATGAAGCCAGTCATGTGAAGCAATCAACATCAACATTATATACTAGTAATATCAATATCACGAGGTTCAGAAACGGAACTTGCGCAATTTTTGTTGAAATTCTTCTGTCCTCTTTGGTTCGAGTTTTTCATGGTTGTAATAGAAACTAAAATCATGATATCATATCCGCAAACACACTGACGTTATTACATTTACTTTATATCTACAGCTCTGCTAAAGTGTTATTTTAAGTTGGCTTGACATATTCTAATGGTATCGATATTTTGAACTTTCGTAAAATATTAGTGTTTATTACCACATCAAGCAAACAATATCAAGTAAAGTAAATATGATATTCTTACATTTTTTAAAAAATCTAAATAAGAAGAAAAGCTGAATTTTTTGCTTCTAAGCCGAAATTCTTCTTGATAAAGTGGAAAGACTGAAAGTTATCGTTTGCAGTCATAGCAACCAAACTCATATTAAAATCTTACCTCTATCGTTCTTTGTTTGAAACCATCGTTTTAATAATTTTAAAACTAGGTTTAAATCACTTTGTGAAAATTTCTCTGACCATAAAGCTACAACAGTACCGTCCTCAAATCAAAAGTACAACTGGCTGATATGGTATTATACGTTTCATAATTTTAATGTATGTATTTCGAGAAGCACAGCCTACTATATAGACATTATGTATTTACTTTAAATTACTTTTGAAAGAGCGCACCGTTTAAAAATATAAGAATACAAAAATGTTTTTTAAACTTGTTTTGATAAGCCGTGTGAAACCTAATGTTGCCAGGTAAAACTTTTTAAAGTCTGATATCTTCAAAATAATCAAGTTGATTAAGTTGGTTTTTTTCTAAAACTAAGAAATCGATTAAGAATTTTTCATCAATAACCAAAATGAACAAAACTAAAGATATTTCAAAATAACTTTAACAATTGGTTAAAGTTGATCTACTTTATATCAGTTTTGCCAAAAATTTTTTACAAAAAGATACACGAAAACGCAAAAATTGACCTTAAAAAAAGCCAATACCATTCGCTAATTTTAGTCTCCGTTATGATTTCATGCATAAAGTTTAAAAATTACTGCCCCAGAAACTGAGTTTTAGACTGCACATTTGGTTAAAAGTCAAACAAAAAGAAGATTATTACTTTAAATCTCTACCGGATTTCTTTAGTTCCATCTACAAAAATCAGTGCCCCCGTCCCCGGCTTGCACAGTTATGGCAGCTATGGTTAACTCAACTAAAAGAGCCACACAAATCTAAAGATAGCGCCCGAAAATTCTCCTAAGCGCCAATTTGAAATTTGTCACGCAAACATAATCAAAAACTCGCCCAATCTGGCAACACTGTTATATATTTGGGTCGGCGGCATAGTCGAGTAGGTAAAGCGCCGGATTTTGGATCAACATGGTATCGATTCAAAACCTACTCACGCTATTTTGTTGTGTCCCTGCGAAAGACATTTAACGATATTTTCCCTTACTTGGTGGTCTTGGCAAGCAGTTCTAAATTTCAGTCGTATCTCTATAAAACTAAAAAACCAAAATAAAAAAATTTTAAGCGGACAGCAATACCTTGGCATCTCCAGAAGCAAGTTGGGGTAATCGCTCAATATGGCGCTTCCGTCGCTTTTCTACGAGTCAGAAGGAAAATTATAGAGATAAAGAAAAAAAATTGAATTGCCTTTGCAAATAAGGTAAGGCGAATGCTATCAAATAAAATCAAGTTAAAGATTCTATTTGATTTGGTTCTGGTAGTTTTTTAGAAAGTTTTTTTTGTTGAAATAGGGTGTAGCTTTTTTTGCTTTTAAAATGAATAAAACAATTTTGCATCGATTCATATTCCAATGTCAAGTTAAAAGATTTCAAATTGAACATTAAGAACCTCAACAATCATTAAGTTTTTGATTTTGTTTTATGTGGATTTTCCCTGACACTTTTTCATTAAAAATACGACAAACGGTGACGAATAAGAAAAAATTTTTAGTGGGAAATTCCGAGAAATGACATTAATGTTTCTTTCGATTTTTTACTATTTTTTATGATACATTTAAAATTTTCCCTTTGAAAATTTTGAAGCGTTTGTAAATGCAACACAGAAACATGGTAATTTTTTATTTTTGATTTTTTTGAAATATGCAAGGGAAAATAACACGGGAAGTAGAAATGATTGTGATAAAAAGTAGCGTATTTCCGCACATTACAAAATACACTTTTTCAAAACTCTTTTTTTTTAAATTTCTATAATTAAATAGCAAATGTATTTATTATTTCTTCTATCATCCCGACTTATCGGAAAACGACAGTTTCGTTAAGTTATAACAACCATCTGGCCATTCTGCCAACCTGCATTCAAGATACCGAGATAAAGCTGGCCGGTCAGAATGTTTTACGTTCTTTTCAAGTCATATGATTGCAATTTGAAACTGTTTTTTTAAAGGACTAGCCTTGTAAGCAAGATGTAAAGCAACTACACGACGAAAACATCTAAGTCTTCAGATCGGTCTTTCATTAAATGGTTCTTTTCCTTAACTTTTCGTCTGGACTGCCGGCATAAATTCTGAAAATAAAACTATAAAAAAGATAGGTTAAAAACAGTTGTAATTATTTGTGTTACATGGCTACAATAGCAAGCTGCTTTTTAATTTAGCAAGTTATTCCAGCTTGGAGCTTGAGTAATAAAGAAATAATATAATACAAAAGAGAGTTATAAAAGATGTCATAACAATAAAAAAGATGGACCATCATATTAAAGTACTTGACAAAGCGTATGCACTAAAGACACTACTACATTTAGTCACAGCTGCAGTTGGCTTTTTATTAAGAGAAAGGCTTCTTGTCCAGTTATTTTATCCCTCTCCAATAGAAATACACGCACAAGATGGAATTTTGTTTTTCTTTTTTGAATCTACTTTTACTTTTCTCAAAGTTCAAGATATGAGAAAGTTTCTTTTCTACCTTCAGTTTTAGCAGAACCATTTGTAATCGGTAATACCCTATCTGTGTTAAAACAATACTTTTTTTGTATGTAAAATCAATCCATTTTTGCGCGTAAAAGGATTTTTTTAAATCTTTGTACGTGTACTAACAAACAAATTAAAAAAGTTGATGATGAAAAAATTACTTTTGATTGAAATCTTTTGTTAATTGTTTATATAAATTGACATGAAAAACTTTATTACAAGTAAAAGAACGTTAAGCAAAAAAACTTTTAACGTTTATGTTAAAAACCTTAAACTCTGAAATTTGACATAAACAAAAGGCATTCAAATTCATATTTTTGATTAATTAATGAAAAAGCTTATTCGCAATTTGCTTTTTCAGAAATGTGATAAATATCTTACCGATGTTAAACAAACTACTCCAACAATGGAATTATAGGTTGCCAATGTTTGTCCGGTTTTGAAAAAGTTGTTTCCGTAATGAGGCAGGGTTATTTTTTAGGTGAGCTAGTTGACCCCACGACTTTTCAATGCCTGCATTTGACTCGGTGAAATTGTGATTTCATAACCTTCCAATATTAATTAAACACTCAAACTGCTGTGTCAAGTAAGCGGTCAAAACAGTCATCCTGCTTCTTAAAATGCTGACCCCACTTGAAAAATAAAAAAATTAAAGGTCATGCACGTGACCAATGGAATTGTTATTTGTACAATTTTGATTATGTAATTCTGAATAAACATCTTTTAAAAATGTAAAAATAACCTGCTTTTCCGACCTTATATTACTCAACATGTATCTTCAAAATGCTTTCCATTCAAGATTTAAAAAATTTTTGCCAATTTAACCTAAAATTTAAAACTTTAATGAAATGCTCTCAAACTGGGGTCTATTGTCTTTTTCTCAAGCAACTTTTGACGAGCGGCGCACGATCATTTTGTTTGAAAGTAAAAGCAGAAGGTTTTCTTTTTGGTTCTCTTCAAGAAGTCACAGTATGCAATTTTTGTTCGCGAAACTAATCCGGATTCCCCTGCGGTTACTATCGCTTTTTAAGAGATTCGTTTTCTCTTGGTTTCTTCTTTATTCCGTCCTGGTGTCGAAAGGGGGATTCTGGGTTAGTTTCACCCAAAAAAAATAATTACGGTAACTTCTTAAAAAAATAAAAGTGTTCTTTTTTTTACGAGAAATGTATTGACTTGGATCGTGTACCAACTTTTCGTCTTACGGCATTTTGTTACATCTTTTTGTTCAATAGGGTTTAGGGTTAGGGTTCCCTTAACAAGACTTCCTTTCTTTGAAATTGGACCGAAAGTCGTTAGACAAAAAAATAGGGCAAAAAGACATGGACGAATTGTCGTTGGACAAATTGTCGTTGGACGAAAAGACCACTCACCGACTTGGATAAGTGCTGGCAAGTTTTTATCATAAACAAACATCAAAGTGGTTTAAACTGTGGCTCCCAAATGATTTTCTGCGGCCCCCTGAAAAATTTTAAATGTTTAAAACGTTATCGATTAGGCGCAGCGGCAACCTTTTATAACATATCAAACGAACGGCCTTGGAGATTACTTTTATTAAAAGATCGTTTTGCATTCAAAGTCACGTGAGATCTAAATAAAGTCCTTTTAGGCTCTTTTAAAACTTTTTTTGGTCTTCGCTTTACGTTCGGTATTAAAAGCACTATCCTTTGGTCTTTTATTTGGACAATTTCAAACTAACAGCGGCCCAAAAGTTTTAACATTTTTTAAAGGTGGCGCACAGGAGTAAAAAACTTGAGACACACTAATGTAGATCGTTGACCATCATATTTATTTCATTCTGTACGGTACATTTTTTTAGATATTTTTATTGTTTTAAAAACTAATAACAGTCCATCATTTTTCAAGAAAGAAAAAAGGAACTGGCATCTAAGAGAGTTTGGGTATTCCTGCTTGTTCTACTTTACCTCACGACTTACAATTAGTTACTCTGGTGAGCAATCTGGTAGAAAATACTTCCAAACTATTATTATTATAAGTTTTTTAAACAAAGAATAGTCCTACTTATTGAAAATTGAAATAATTGACTGTTTTTAAAACCCGATAGGCATTATGGCGGCTTTATGCGGACAGGGACATTTTGATTGCTTTAAAAATTTTTCAATTCTTGTTTCATCACACATCACATAACCAGTGTGGTCGGAAGCAAATAGGCCTTTTTTGGTTTTAAACACTGATTTAATTATTATCCAGATTACGTCCGTTGAATATTTTGCTATTTATAAATTGATAAGGTTTTTTATAAAATTAAAAAGCAATAATAGAGAAAATTCAAAGTTTTTTTTAAGGAAGAAGAGGTTTTGTAACAATTAATCCACAAAAAGGAGAGTGGTCTTTTCGTCCAACGACAATTCGTCCACGTCTTTTTGTCCTATTTTTTTTTTGTCCAACGACTTTCGGTCCAATTTCAAAGAAAAGAAGTCTTGTTAAGGGAACCCCAACCCAAACCCAAACCCTAACCCTAACCCTAACCCTAACCCTAACTCTAAACCCTATTGGACAAAAAGACGTGGACGAATTGCCGTCGGACGAAAAGTCGGTACACGACACATAGATGCAATTTACTTTTTTCATCCGAGAAGCCATTATTGTAAAGCAATTAATGTTTGAAGTGCTTGTCTGTTTAATGAAAGGCACTTCATACCTTACTTACCTGATAAAAAGTATTTCTGCATCGGAAAGATTTGATGCGTTTCAATATTTGTTATGAAAATTTCAGTCATTGGAGAAAAGTTTTTTGAAGCGTTTTTAATTGATTTTGAAGCAGTTTAACGCTCTATTTTTTTGCTTGTTTGTTATATAAAAATTGAGTTATCTCCGCGTATTTATGTAGTAATTACGTCACTTTTCAAACTAAGCTAATTTTTGCAATCTTTTTTATCTCTATTTTTCAATACTTTTCTTATATAATTATAATCGATTTATGTTTTAACCATTGCAGTGCCATCATATGACGGTTAGCGTTTTTTACGTAATTTAGGTAAAGTTTTAAATTGAAACAATGTTGTTGCAAAAACAAGAAGATTTTATCTTTACTTAATTTTTCGTTTTAATATGGTTTTCGATTGTATCTTGCTCCATGACGAATAAAAAGAAATTTCTCGAATTTTTGACCGGTTAAACAAACACCAAAGGACCTCAATTTCAGAATTCCGAAATAAAATAAAATAGCAAAGCAATTGTTGACAAGCGAAACAAACTAGTTACGAAAGAGTCGTCAGTGCTTAAGCTTTAAAATGCTGCACATAATTTCCGATTATTTAAAATTCACCGCCTCTAACAACTATGAGCGACTTTTCATATACTGAGTTTAGAAAACAAACAGAAAAAGAAAGTTGTCAGCAAACAAAGCCTGTTTATTTGAAAATACTAGTACTTAAGTGAAGATGGAATATCATTTCTCAAAACAAAGTATTTCAACAAGAGCAAACCTGTTTTTATAATATTATGACGCAAATTTTGTTTTTAAAAGTGTTGGTTATATTTACTTTTTTCTAGCAAAGTATGAAGCTGCTTTGCGACTTAAAATTCAATTTTTATTTTTTTTGATTTGTTTTCTCTTATTTAGTTGCTAAGAGAAGTTTAGGATTTAAAAGTTGATGAAGAAAAATTGAAGATCATGGACTCCGCTATAATTGGTCTCTACACAAAAAATTCTTTATGAAACACCATCTTTTATACCAATTAAACGCAAGAACTGTAGTGAAATTGATGAAATTAAATGAACAAATTTTGAGTTTGGGTCCGGGTAGAATTGATTTTCTTCATTCCTGATCCAACTAACCAAGATGATGAAATTGATATCCATTTTGCACAAATCTGACAAAGTATTGCCACCTTTTCAAAGTTCCACGCAAATGTATTTGAGCTAGTTGGGGCAATGATGCAAAAGAGGCTGTAAAAACTCATGAAACGCTTCAGAGAATCAGATTTGTATGACGACAAGTAAAATTTTTATGCAAAGAAAATTTTTTTCAACAGATTTGATTATTGAATTCGCTATTCAATACTCTGAATCCTCTTATAGCTATCACGTCTACAATTGTGTTCTGTGATTTGGTCTCGTCTGGTCTCAATCGACTGCTATTTTCGAGTAACGACGATATCTAGACCAGTGGTTTTCAAACTTTTTTTGCTCAAGGAGCACTTGACAACATAAATTTCAAACGCAGCACACTCGGACCTCAACCAAATTGCTTTTCAACTAACTAGGCTAAAACTCTATCCTTGTACCTAAACACGCAAACAACAAAAAACGAGCACAAGAAATAAATAATTTAGTAACAAAACAATTTATTGAACTATGGCATATAACAGTTTTTTTCAATTTTTTTCCGTTTGCGGCACGTTTTTGAAACCCATCAAAAATCGCGGGACTTTTAGACCGCTTTTATTAATTTTTGTTCGCAAAATCAGGTGATATCCAAAAAAAAAAGGTCTTCACTTCGATTTGATCTCTAATTTCGCTATTTTTCTCCCAAAATCATAGTCATCTCCAAAAGAAAAGGTCTTCACTTTGCGATTTGGACCATCTTGCTTTAAACAAAAACAAAAAAATCTTCACCTGAATTCACGCTCTTTCTTGTGAATTTCCTTCCCAAAATTGTTTCTTTCTGAAAAAAAAACCGGTTTCGCTCCGAATTTCACTTATTTTGCATGCGCACCGCAAAATTCGATGTCTTTAAATAATTTTTTTCCGAAATCTTTCGTGGCACACCTGGAAATCTCTCACGGCACAGTAGTGTACCGCGGCACACAGTTTGAAAACCACTGATCTAGACAATACAAGCTTATGCAAATTAAGATTTAGGCCAGAGAAAAGAAAAACAAAATTAAGCGATTTTATTGTTGTAGCTGTTGACTTAAAACGTAGCATTTTACCACATTTTTCTTAGCATCTGGTTTGATGTGTAGGCGTATGTTAAGAAAATAAAATCGATTAAAAGTTTGCGTGCCATTTCTGTATTTTTCCGCCCACCGCATTGTAAAAACCGGAAGTTTTGTGATTGATCGATTAGTTTTCTATTGAATTACACGAAATCTATAAGTAATTTCTCAAAAGATAGAGTTCTTCTGACTTTTTTTTAGGTTAACACGATCAGAAAAGTTTGTGCTGACATCATTAAAAAATAATGCAGTGCTTAAGTTAAGATTGTTCTTTACCGGTATGTTATGTACGATTGATATAAAATTTAAAAAGCAAAAAAAGTTTTCACGGCAAATTTAAAGCTAAAAAGTTTTTTTTTCTTTAACCGGATATAAAAACTGTTAAAAAAAGTTCTTCCGGTAATAATTCGTTCCGGCTCATCCTCACCACTACTTAAAGGTCATGAGTTTCAAAGCAGCCGTCGGAACAGCTTTGATGCAGTTGGAACAGTTTTGGTACAGTCTTTTTACAAAGAAGTTTAGAAATTAGATCAAACAAAATTGAAGAGTTTTTAATTATTGTAAATCATTATCCATATAAACAAAAAATTGATGAAGCTTAATTTTTTTTCGATTGGAAAGGCTATTCTGTATCATAACTACTTTTTATTTTAAACAATAAGTCAAGATGCAGATAATAAACTTGAAAACGCACAATCTCAAACTTTGCAAACAATTCATAGGGCTTTTGCTTCGAATTCGTGAAAGTGTTCATACAAAACTTTTCTCTACATAAGACGAAAATCTTATTGTTTTCCCGCAAAACAGCATTATGCTTACTATAATTAGTTTGAAGAATTGAAAGCAGAAAAAAAGCACTTAAAGATGAAAGATTTATGCATTGAAAACATGGTCCTGGCAAAACGAAACAATTATGGAATAATTTAGAGGAAAGAATGTTTTAAATTTGTATAAAATGTTACTGGATTAGTTTTACTGTTAACATTAAAAAAGCTAAATTTTTTTGATTTTTAAATATCTCTTTTTATTTTCCTTTCACAAGTTTATCTTTATTAGCTAATTTGTTCAGAATTCATTATTAATTTATTTAATTTAGCCATTTTTTTAAGTGCTTCAAAGAGGTTTTATGAAAACCAAATAGTTCAATTTTTTTAAATGTTAAAAACAAAATTGTTGCAATAATAATTCTATGAAATTTAAAATATAGTTTAAATGGCTTCAACAACGCTTTTTGGCTAATCTGTAGCGCCTTCTTGCGGTTAAAATTCAAAACCTACCCACGTATTAGGTAAAACATTTTGAAGGCAATTTGCCGAAAATATTATAAAAAACAAAAAAATATTTGATGAAAACTTAATTACTATCCCAAAAATAACATTTTAGCGCTGCAGCAAGCTCTTTGTATCAAACGTATACGGCAAAGCTGAAATAAAAAATCGGAAATGAACAATGCTAGGAGAAATTTGCAAAACTTTTCGTTTATTCAAAATTTTTAGAAAAGGTATTTTTTTATTTATTTAATTTTATTTTTACTCACAATCAACTTGAAATTGCTCATAGTGCAAATAGAAATAAAGATTGTGAATAAGGAAGCAGCGACTAAACGAAATACGTTATTACATGCACAACTGACGTCGCTGTACCTTTAAGCAGAGCAGTGTGATGTTGATAAGAAGAAGAAAGCGAAAAGACGATAATTAATACACAAATCCGAGCCATAGTCAGAGAATGTTGTATAATCATGGGTGGGAGAAACAACAAACTCAAAGACCAAAAATGGTAGTGTAAAGCGAACACTTGACCTTTAAACCAACGTTGCTTTTCCTTATAACAAAAAGTTAGTTTTTTTGTTTTGAGACTTTAATGTGGTCTGTTTTGTCGGGACTAAAAGCGTTTTTTTGATAATAAAAGTTTTTTTATGAAAACTTCACGATATTTAAAATCCGTGCCAAAAAACTAGCGTAAGCTTAGAGAAAACACAAAAACAATTTTTTATACAAAGTCTTTTTTAAAATTAGAATTACAAGTAATGTGAATTCTCACACAGAATCTTTGAGTTTTTTTTCAACAACGAAGTTTATTGATAAAGTTGTCATTCTCTTTGTTGCAGTTGGCGCAGGTTTCATGGGTCTACCGCAAACATTATGAACATTGAATCTAGCCATAGTGTTCCAATGATTTGGAAAAGAAATCATTGGAGCAAAAGCATTTTGTATCTGTGTAGGTGGCATTGGTGACAAATAGAATAGCTTTTTTGTTTTCTTAAACAAACACTTTTAGGTTTTTTCAAAACAAATTTTTTCATCGTAACTTTTTTGAGTCTGCAGCGTGACGTACTAGGTCGGTTTAATTTCACGGGTGCTTATTGGTTCTTTTATAGTGAACTGGTCAAAATAACGGTTGCACCTCTCTTAGATTTCTTTCTTTGTCGCGATTTGGCCTTAGGCACAGAAAGCAAACTTTTGGGACTTAAAAAAAACAGCTTTCTGTCACTAATTTTGAGAGAATTAACCGGGTCTTGTGAACTTGTTTATTTATTACCCGAGAGGGTGCTCAAACTGCTGTCAAAGTTTTTATAGTAAGATTCGGTATTTTTTTCATTTTTCCAAAAAGTTCTATTTTTTTAGTAAGTTATCAAAAAGCAAAAAATTAGCACAGTTTAAAATCCATTGATTTTACTGAAATCTGAAGCTGCTTTGTTAATGGCGCCAAGTTGAATAATAGAGGCTACTGTGAAGCGTCTTTTCCGAAGACACAAAGAATGAAAAGAGCAGGACATTATCACCAAAGGCATTTCGCACGTATGAGTAGCAAATGCTAGAGTCAAAATGTATAGTAGGCCTAAATTAATAATAGAAAGTTGCTTTTTTGTCGGTCGGCTTGGAATACGCTTTGAATTGGCTGATTTGAGTGATAAGCCGAAAATGGAACTGCAAAAATGAAAGTAGATACCAAGTGATTGCATTCGAAAATGCGAAAAATTGGTTTTTATAACAACGCCGGATTTAAAATTTTGATGATCGAGTTTCACAATCTTATCTGTAGTAACTTTATATTTAGCTATATGTTTACCAACTTGCTAAAATAAGATAAATAAAGAACAGGTTTATAAAAACCGATTTGCTGGGTTACCACTACTGCATCTACCCATGCTGATGTTCAGCTAGGGCCTGCTAGCATCTTTTTAATCACGAGGAAAAGAATATAAAAACAGTATTATTTAAGAAACATTTTTAAAAAGTTCCAAAAGCCTACCATCACTGCAAGCAAGATGAGCTTTCTTCATCGTCTTGCTCTGCAGTTTGAGGCACTTGCAATTCAACAACAGGAGACCTACTGCATTAGCGCGAAGTGACAAGTAAGCTTAATTTCAAGTTTTAAATTAGCAGCTAATCACGCCCACATAAACTGCTCAGAAGTTAAACTAAAAGCTGAACTGGTTGTAATAGATTAGACTAGAAACAAAAATTAAATTTTCGTATCAGTGCAATAACCGAATAGGTACGGAGGTCGCTCATGACAACCGCTACAGAATAGAATTCGCCAAGACCTTTTTAAATTTATTAGAACTAGATATTTTTCTATTATTTGCAAATCTCTTTTGTCGTCTTTGAAAATCTTCAACTTTAGTCATGTTTACTGATTTTTCAGTTGGTCAACACTTTTTGGTAAACACATACAGTAGCCCTCGGTTAATGCGGAATTTCGCTGAATTCGGATAAAACTGAAAATACAAATGATCTCCTATATAGCGTACTGTAATTCCTAGTAAAAAGCTTCGGGTTATCCGAACTTTGCCTACTCCGAGATGTTGCCTTGTTGCAATATATTTGCAAATATGTAAAAAATAAACAAGCACAATCGCAAAAAAAAGCACTTTTAAGTGCGCTTAACATTTAGTCAGAGTATAATTGCAAAGTAGGATTTTTTTCTAACAAGAAAACACAAAGACCGGATCATTCTTATCACCACAATAATAGACATTGCGGCCACGTAAAACACTTAAAAAATTTTTTATTGAAAGCAAAAGACCCAACGGAGAGTTCATACTTCAAGCAGTTTTTCTTATAAATACACAAGCAAAAGCTAATTTAAAAACCAACTCGCATCAACAAGAAATTACACGCTTGAAATTTACATCGAAAAGCATTAAAAAATACATTCATGTTTATTGACAAAAGAATTCAAAGAAAGCAAAACAACTGCAACTTTGCATGATTGATGGCAATGTTCACATTTTTTAGAAGTAAATGATAACGACTGAATTACGAGCCATCGCAATTGTATGTTTCAAAGCGTGCAAACGTAACACTAAAGTTTCGCGCAAGAGTCTAGTTTTAAACCGGCAGGGGAGGTTTGTACTCCGCACCTGCTGCTACGTCGTACGGAGGGGCGGCTGTGGTTGGAAAATAATCAGGTTGTTCTGGGGCAGAGGGTTGTAATTGCATGTTGTAGTTAGAAGGAGGATTGATGCCTGTTTAATTCAAAAAAATCAATTATGATAAAACAACTTTAGACTAGATTTTCCGATATGTTCATGATGTTCACCTCAGCAACATTGCCTGACTTATAGTTGCAAAGTTGTCGGCCGCGGGGAAGAAGTGGGTACGTATTACAGGATTATAACAAAGACCTTCCGGGCAGATGTCACAGCAAAATACCAACAAAATGGTTACTCTTTAGTAAACCTATGATTTATTTATGCATCTTTTAACTGTAATCACAAGGGATAGTAAAAATCAATAAAATTACGTATGTGTTTTTATGGTACGCCGGGCGAAAAAAATCTCTTTAACTTATCTCGAAAAAAAACAGCCTTTTAAAAATGGTAAAATTAAAGTGTTATAAAGTTATAAAAATTACTATTTTCTGTTTTAGCTATTGAGATATGACATTGTATTAAATCTTGTCACTCACGTAGGAGAGAAAGATCTGTTTATTTGCATCAAAATCTTTTCAATGTATTAATGGTTAAAACAAACACAATGATTTTAGAGCTGTTCAAAAAGATTTTACAAAAGTTTTAAAAAAATCAAGAAGAAAGGTCCACAAAATACACTGTCCAAACAAAAATTTTGTATCTGATAACCTGAACAGATTTTAAGGGTAACTTTCAGGCGCTGAATCCAAATCTGCAATCAGATTTTTTCTATCACGTCTAATTTCTGAGATATTAAATATCTGATAAAATCTGACTCAATGCTTTCTTATTACAGTGTTCAACATGTACAGTAGTTCCAACATCCCTAAAAGTGTGAACAATAGCTGCTACTACAAATAACAATACTTATTGAACTCTATCAAAACAATGTCTATGAAAGTGATGATACAGCTGGTCTTAAGCTGATATCGCCATAAAACCAACTGAAGCGTAGACATATGGGAGTTGATATTTTAACTTCGCTTAAATCAAATTTATGCAGTAAGGGAGTCTTATAAGGCATTGCACACCTATCAATACCGATTGAATCACTGTATGCTAGCATGCTATACTTATTGCTATTAATATTTCTGTCTTTAAACTGGTATGAGTAATACAGTTATATTGTTTAGATGTGTGAAAATGAAGAAAAGTTTGAGAATAAGTGTTTTATTAAATTTATTGGTTGAAAACATTGAAGGATTTAATAATGTTAAACAACTGAATTCGTGATAGAAGTGGAGAGGAGTAAGAGAATGGCGTAAGCTTTTTTTGTCAAATATAATTATCTGGTTAGCTTTTTTTACCAGTTGTGTTACAGCTATATTATAGTGCAGAATCTTGTGTCCATTGACAATGTCAAACATTAGAAGAAAGTGTAAGAATAGTTCCAACAGTTTTTGCTATATTTGCGGGAAGTACACTCCATCTACACATCGTCAAAATATTTCTTCGAAAGTGAAGATAGCCTACAAGTGTTATTTCGGCTGTGCAGTTGGTGCTCAAAACAAGCTGTGGGCTCCTCATATTTACTGCAATGCATGCAAAACTCAGTTGCTTCGATGGATAAATAGAAAGCAAACAAAAATGCCTTTTGCTATACCAATGGTTTGGCGTGAGCAGACAGACCATGCAAATGATTGCTATTTTTGCTTAACTAACATCAAAGAATTTTCCCGAAAAAACAAATCAAAAATTGTATATCCAAATTGTAACTTTGTAACTCTACCCTTAAATCAGTTTCTCATAAAAATGATTTGTCTGTTCCTTCACACCCTTCAGCTGAAAAACTAGAATCAGAAAAATCCTCAACTGAGCATGAAACGACAGACAGTGAAGCACGTGAAAGTGAAGAGGGCACGGAAGGATGCAGTACTAACAAACCGACTTTGATTAATCAAAGCATGTCAAATGATCTGGTGGGAGACTTGACATAAACTAAAGACAAAGCTGAGGTACTAGGTTCACGTTTAAAGCAGTGGATCATGCTTGAAAAAGACTTTAAAACTTCTAAGTTTTAACTTCTTCATTAAAAGTTATCTCTTTCGTCGATGTTAAAGACAACCTGTGCTATTGCAAAGATGTTTCTGGCTTGATGATTAAATTAGGTTACAAACATGACAGTGATAAATGGAGACTATTCAACGACTCTAGCAAAAACAGCTTAAAAATAGCTTTGCTAAATAATGGAAATGTTAAACCATCTAGACCTATAGCTCAAGTTGTAAACATGAAAGAGAAATATGAAGCCATGAAAACGTGCTTGGAGGCTATCAATTACTCTAAACATAACTGAAAGATTTGCGCAGATCTAACAGTTATATCACTACTTGTTGAGTAGCGGTTAGGTTATATTAAATACATGTGTTTCTTCTTCTTTAGCCAGGTTGACACTGACCACTTCGGAAAAAAAGCTTGGGAACCACGTGAAAATTCAACAGTTAGAAGGTTTAACTTTAAAGTCATATCTCTGGTAAATCCCAAAAATATCCTTCTACCTCCACTACACGTTAAACTGAGGCTGATGAAAACCTTTTTTAAAGCAATGAATCATGACGGCGCTGCATTTACGTATTTCAAAGCAAAATTTGGACTTTTCAAAAGCGAAGCCAAACAAAAAGGAGTGTTTATAGGGCCGAAAATTGGAAAACTACTGCTAGATGACCAGTTTACAGAAAAACTTAATTTTTAAACAAGCTGCATAAAGATGAGAAACACCAGACTCGAGTTTCGCTCTTATTAGAGCTCGTCAGTGATGCTTATCTCACCGCGAATGATTCGCGGTGAGATTGATTCGCAGCCTGGATCGCAGCAGATTAATTCGGTATTAATTCGCGGTGAGATAAGCATCACTGACAAGCTCTAATAAAAGCGAAACTCGAGTCTGGTGTTTCTCATCTTTATGCAGTTTATTTAAAAATTAATTCCAAATCCTCATAATTCCTCAAATAAAAACTTAATTCTACAGAATTGGATGCTTGGAAATCATTTAAACTGGTTGTCGACAATTTTTTGGGAAAATACAAAGCAGAAAATTTTTGTAAAAAATGTTGAAAACTTGTTGCAAGCCTACCAACGATTGTGTTGCAAAATGTCATTGGAGCTACATTTCCTCTATTCTTATCTTGACTTTTTTCCATCGAACTTGGGGGCAGTGAATGCTGAGAATGGAGAACGGTTCCATTAAGACATTGCTCGGATTGAAAGCCGATACAAAGGAGAGTCTAACGCCAAATGATGAGTGACTATTGCTGGTTTTTGCAGAGAGAAAATGGTTCATCTTATATTTGCAGTGCTAAACGTCCCTACATTGTTATAGATACTCAAGCAACGTGATTTGTAAGTATGACTGAGGTCAGTTGTTCATTAAATTTTGAGTTTGTGCATATTGACTTTGTTCTTGTGACTGCTAAGTATCATCATTGATCACTTAAATTAATTGTATGCTATTCTTTTAATTTATAAAGGTTATCGCAGTGACACCATTACGTAAAATTCAATTGCAAATAAACAAAATGACAGTTTTTACTATCTCAGAAACTGGACATAATAGAAACATCCGGCTTCAGATTCGAAATCAGCATCCCAAAATTAGCCAAAAACAGTTGAAAAACCCTCAAATACATGCGATAATTTTTTGTTGTTGTTCAGTAATATTAGCGGCGCCACTGCTGTGCTTCCCACGCTTCTGGATACTAATAAAATTTTTTGGTGGGAAAAAATTTCCATGAAGTTTATAGGAAAAACTACACAGCTTTCGCAAGAAGTTGAATATTGAAGTCAATTGACATTTTAAATCAATTAAACTTTTCTATTATAACTTTTTATCTGTTTTAGTTATATCGTAAGAAATAAAAAAATCCTAAAAATAAACAAAAGAGAAATAGGAGAAAACAAATAGTGTAATTAATGTATTTGAAAAGAAAAAAACAAAAAAAACATCTAATTCCGATGTACCGATGCAAAAGTATCAATTTAAAATTAAAAATCAATATTGATTAACCGCAAACGTAATAATAATTTAATCAATTTTCGCGGTTTCGCTTTCACGTTACCTGGTGGTGGGGGTTGATAAGGTTGGGGGGGATTTGCTTCGGGATAGGACACACCAGTAGGTGGGGGCTGGCACTGTGGGGCCGAAGATGACCCAGGATAAACTACTCCAGGCTGTGGTTGTAGAGGTTGATTTTGATACTGCATTGGATAAGATTGCATTGAATAAGCTCCTGACAAATAAATACATTCGTTGTTATTGCATTAAAGTCAGTAAAACGGCATCAATTAAGTGCACTCTTACACAGGTAATTAATAAGCAAAGCGTAATATAAATGCCAAAAAGTATAGTCTTAAATTGAAATGCAAATATCCTCTTAACTTCAAAATCCAAATCGAGAAACAGCGGCTAAGTACTTAGGTTAAAATAAGTGAAAAAAACTGTTATTCTCCATATAGCTCGAATTTTTCAATTGCTTTCACTTACACTGAGAGCTAATAATTAAGAATAGGGACATCACAGAATTTCATTTATTGTACAAAAAATTAAAAACAAATTATTTATACAAATATACACGCCATTTTTTATTCTAACTTCAAAATATTTTTTCTTCAACTTAGCTAAAATTGGTTTTATTTTGGCTCAACATTTCTGGCTTATAAATTGGGTTTACATCTACAAATTTTCAATTAAATTCTGCAAAAAAGGCAAATTGAAATATTTTCGAGAAGCGATAATTCAAAGTTTGCCATCAGTAAATTCATGTACCACTTGGTTTTGAAGAGAATATCTTTTTGGAAAAAGATCGATTAAATTGACACATAAACCGACACATTTCTAATTTAATTCCGTATTTATATTGAAACGATAATGTTTACTTTTACAAAAGTTTACATTGGTGAACTATTTTAGAAATTGACAAGAAACACGATATTCAAAGCATTTACAGCTGCTAAAAATAACTTAAGTAAATAAAAAATGTATGTTTTTTAAAAAAAGAAATTGACGAAATTAAAGTTTATTCAAAATTTAGATTTTATTTCGACTTAAATTCAGCACAAAGACTTCTGAACAAAAAAAAACACGGATAGTAAACGTTTGATGATAACAAGCCCTCAAAGAATTAGACTCGATTGACTTTAACAAGCCTTGCTCATAAGGTTTTTATAAGAAAACATTTTATTCGCGAGTAAACGAACTCAAGTAGAAACACACTTGATGAGAGTGACGCAACGTAAGGTAGATGGTGGTAGATCAGCCAATTATGCCAAGAACAAATCTGTGAGTTAAACAGCTTACAAATTTACAATTTTGGGCAGAAGGAAGCTTATTGGAAATAATTTACCCAGCTTCGCGTAATTGTGTAAAATTTTAATTTGCACTTACGCTATAAAAACTGTTTAGAAACAGCACGGGGTTTAAGTAAAGTAAGAAATCAATACAAAACAAAGTGCTAAGCCTTAAGATTCTCGATCGCGCTCGCTTGCACACTAAATGTCTAGACCAGGGTTTCCCAAACTGTGTGCCGTGTGACGTGAAAGATGCCGTGAAAATTGCAGCGAGATTCTGCATGACAAGCTTTTTGCGGCCCAGCGATTTTGGCTTGATTTAAAATTTGGCCCAAATTAAAACAAGGTTGGACACAGTGGCGGATATTTAAAGTTAGGGGCCCGAGGCAAGGATTCCCAAAAATTGGTGTTCTTTAAAAAAAGGGGGGCTTTGATCTCGTATTTCCCTTATTTTTCCCAAAATCATACTGATCTCTAAAAAAAAATAAAAAAGGTCTTCACTTCGATTTGATCTCTATTTCGCTATTTTTTCGATATTTCGATATTTCGCTATTTTTCTCCCGAATCATGGTGATCTCTAAAAAAACATGTACAGCAAAATGAAACTATATGCGGTATTTTCAAGGAGGACCCGAGGCAACTGCCTCATTCGCCTCACCCAATATTCACCACTGGTTGGACATCCCTGTTGTACCCTGTATTAAAAAATTTCTGTAGGCACACCCTTTCATTAGATGTTACTGTTATATATTAAATATAATTTTTGTATGTAAACTTGAAGAGTGTATTTAGTATTGTAAGTGTGCCGCAGCTTTCGTCTTCATAATGTAAGTGTGCCGCAGGAAAATTCAGAGTTTATTAGTGTGCCGTAATGAAAAAAAGTTTGAAAAGCGCTGGTCTAGACAACATACCAATATAGAGTGGCGAACAAAAAAGTAAGACTTTTTTATTTTATTATATTTTTCAAAATAACTTAGTTAAAATTGAATTATATTTCTACGAAAAAAAATTAATTTAATATTGGATTTAATATATTTTTTGCGCTCTCTTTAATAATATATCACTTGATAAATATAATTCAATTTCAACAAAGTTATTTTAAAAAAAATCTAAAAAAATAAAAAAGTCTTACTTTTTTGCTCGCCACTCTATTAGGTTGCCCAGTTCGCGTGTTTTTTATTTAAATATCTGTTATTTTTTAGGTAGGCTTCTATATTAACGAAAGTTGGGATAAATGTGTATTGTATGTATATCTCTTATTGTGTAAAATTTAATTTTATTTCTTTGCTTTTTAATTTTTAAAATCTTAATTATGTATGTTCATACTGATAAAAAACTCTATATTAGACAAATTAAACAGGATATCCACAAAGTCCTAAGACAATTTAAGAAATTTATTAATATTAAAACTGAAGTTGGAAATCTCTGAAATGTTTAAATAATATCTAGTAAATAGTGATGTTTTTATTCAAAGCATTAATAAATTTCTATATGAGCCCTACATATTCGGTTGAGAGTATCAAGGTAAATGTCTGCTGTAATTGTCTTTTCATCAAAGAAAAATGGTCCAATAACTTTGTAACACAAAAGTCCGCACTATACATTAACCTTTGAGCTGTCACGTTCAATTTCCCTAGTAATGTGTGGGTTTTCAGTTCCCCAAATTCTTGCATTTTGTTTGTTAAGCATTCCAGACACATGAAAAGTTGCTTCATCACTAAAGCAAATGCGGTTAAGAAAGTGACCATTCTTTTCCATTTTTTCCAAAATGTTAAGAGCAAATTCTTTTATTTATTTAATTTCAATTATTTTATTTATCTAATTCATCTCTGAAATAAAAAGTGATATTAGCAAAAACATTAATAATAACTGAATAATATGCAAAAAAATTATTTTGATAACACTTCTCAAAATTTTTTAATGAATTTATAAAATTGTCGAAAGACTTTGTGGACACCCTGTATATTTCCTCTTCAAACAGCATTAACACGATCCAAAACCCAGCCTAATTTTTCAGATTATTCAGGATGTTCATGACACAGGATTTTGCTCATACACAAGTGTTCGTAAGTAGATTAAAAAATTTAAATCAAATAATTTTTCCTTTTATGATGAACCCCGGGTTGGCAAGCCAACAAAATTTAATGAATCAAATTTGAAATCGATTGTCGGAAAAACATCATCAACGACCGTCCGAATAATTGCTAAAGAAATGGGTAGCAATAAAAGTTTAGTTTACCGACATTTGAAAAAAATTGGCAAGAGTCAGAAATGGGAAATATTTTTGTTTGAGAAATTTTTTGAAAGATGAGGAAAGGTAAGTGAAAAAAATGGGGAATATTTTGTAGATTAAACTTATTTTGTCGGTTTAAAATTCAGGTGAAAAAACATTCTATAAAATTTAGAAAAATCGTGTCAAAGAAGATATAATCTAATCCAAATTTAAACTATGTTAGTTCTATATATGTTATAATTTTTCTTCGAATTTTTAGAAAAAATAGATTTTATAAAAAAAAATTAAAGCAATTTTAATAAAAAACGCGCAAACTTATGGGGCAACCCAATATATATATAATAATGAAAGTGGCAAGGCTGTCAGTAAAGAGCTCAATGAAAACTCAGAGCATTAAATTAAATTACAGAAGCCACAAAAGAGATTTTTATTGAAACCTCAACAGTCTGTTTCACCTTTTCGGCTCATCAGGAGGTGTGATTCTAAACCAGGGTTCTTCAACGGGGGCGATTAGGGGCGATTTAAACAATTTGAAAAATTGGGGGGCGATTTCACAATTACAAATATTGTTATAAAACGATAACTAAAAATGGATACGTTGAAAACGTTCTCGCTGATTTCATTATTTCTTTTGTTATTGTTCTTCACTTCTTCAAACAGTTTTGGGTTCTCCTCATGCTCATGTATGCACAATTGCACATGCACACACATGCAATGACGTACACCTATGCAAGTGAAAAAAACGTTATGACCGAACAACGAATGAAATGGTAGTTGACACGAGTTTCCAGATATGCCAAAATTTTTATTTGACTGCGCAGTCAAGCAAGACTTTTTTCATAAGTGATCATAAGTCATAGACTTTACACATCGCTAAACACCAACTGTTACGTGAACTGGCAATTTGATTGGCCTTTCGGAAATCGCTACGACAAATCTTAATTCGTCCTATAAATTTGGCTACGTCACTGTCATGGGATCGCGCGATGGTCACAAGACCGCACGAGGCACACATGACCAAAAATCATGGGACCTCATGTGACTCATCGCTATAAAGGCCAGAATTGAAACCGGTGTCTTACTTTGGTCGTGGCTAGGAGCGACTAGGTAACGCGTGATAAGTAATCCAGAATATGTAAAATAAGTAAAATAATTATTAATTAATAAATTAACGTGTCACATGCGATGAGCAGTTTTTTCTGCTCATCGCATGTGATGTTTCTGTCTTCAGAGAGAGATAGCGATCTATAGCACTTGCTTTCATACAATCTTTTTCAGTAGTCCAGGGAAGGACAGAATTTTTAACAGTAGGCTTTCAAGAAAATGATCGTAATTTCTAAAAATTTAGGATTGTCATTATATTATTTTATGTGCCGCAGGCTACTTTCAGTTTCTTTTTAAGAGTAAATTTTATATGGTAATCGACTAATCGTATTGAAAGAGTAATGGCTTCTAATTCCAAAAAAAAGTGTCGTACATATCTTGTGGATTATATCAGGTTTGGCTTTGTGCCATGCCCATCCAATATTCAACTTCCAATGTGTCTCTTGTGCAAGAAAATTCTTACAAATGAGGCAATGAAACCGTCAAGGCTGAAAGATCACCTAACCAGGCTTCATCCTGATAAAGCAGACAAATCTATTGAATTTTTTCAAGCATTGAAAGAGCGTGAAGCTCAAAGTTCTATAAACAAGGCCTATGCTAAAAATGCTTGCCCAAATGTCAAAGGACTTATAGCCTCGTACAAGATTGCTTTTTTGATTGCGAAAAAGGGTTTACCATTCAACGTTGGGGAAAGTTTGGTAGCACCTGCTGTGAAAGAAATTATTTCTACTGTAATGGAGAAAGATCCCACACCTGTACTACGAGCTGTTCCACTGAGTGATACCACAGTAACCCGACGAATTAACGAAATGGGTACGAATATTGAAGATCAACTCTGTGAAATCTTACGAAACACTTCTTTCAGCTCACAATTAGACGAAACTACCACATCAGACAATAACGCTTTATTAATGGTTTACGTCCGTTACATAACTGATGGAAATATTATGGTCTAACAATATTTCAGACTTTGTCAGACTACTTGCGAAACAAATCCATCCCCCTTACCAACATAATAGCATGTGCTACTGATGGAGCTCCAGCCATGGTAGGCAGGTATCGCGGGTTTGCTTCATTACTCAAAGAAAAAATACCCAATCTATTTACTGTGCACTGTGTGCTTCACCGTCAGCATTTGGTAGCAAAGCGTCTTTCTCCACGTCTGCAAGAATGTTTGGGAGTTGCTATCAAAGCAGTTAACAAGATAAAAGCCAACGCTAAAAATGACCGATTGTTTCGACAGCTATGCGAGGTAAACGATGAAGAGTTCGAGCATCTCCTTCTCCATACGGAAGTTCGTTGGCTGTCGAAAGGCATATTTCTGGCAAGGTATTGCAAACTTAAAAACAGCGTGGTGGAGTTCCTTGGTGAAGATTCTGACCTTGCCAAAGATGTAATTGCCTGCCATCAAGATAACAGTTATCTAGCTGATTTTTATGAAAAAATTAATACAGCAACAAACAAACTCCAAGGTAAAAAGATTACTTTGGTTCAAAGCAAAACTATAATACGTGGCCTAATCAACAAACTTGAGCTCTACCAGCAAAGTTTGAGCAGAAGAAAGTTCGATCACTTCTCTCGTCTGTCAAAAATGTCTGATAGTGTCACTGACGAACATTTGCTTGTTTACGTTGAACACCTGAAAGCTGTGATAGAAGACATGAAGGTTCGCTTTAAAGATCTGCTTGACCTTGAAGTTTTTCCGTGGCTAGTGGAACCATTCGCCACTAACATCAATGACTGCGATTCCACCATGCAAGAAATGCTGATAGACCTGCAAAGTGACGAAGAAGCGCGCGCAATCTTCAGGGCACATGGATGAGCAGCCTTCTGGATTAAGTGGAAAAACCGATTTCCGCAACTGTGGGAGAAAGTAGAGCTCTTTATTTTGGCCTTTCCAACCACATATATTGCTGAACAAGGATTTAGTGAAGTGCTCTACATGTGAAATAAATATCGCAATAGACTCGACATGAATGCGACTGGGGGAGATTCAATTCGACTGAAGCTGACTAGCTTGATGCCAGCTTTTTTTAATCTTGCCGAGCAACATCAGCCGCAAGGGTCGCATTAGTTTCATTTTAATAAATTGCCATTGCTTTTATTTGTGTTTTCCTTTTAAAAGCTTCTTAGATATATTTCGGGAAAACTTTCAAATGATGTACAGTAATCGTTTTTATGGGGGGCGATTCGGACCAACATTTTTTGAAAAGGGGCGATTTCATAAAAAAGGTTGAAGACCCCTGTTCTAAACGCAGACGAAAAGTATATAGTTAAAAAAAAACGCACGAAAAAGCCAATTATTATAGTTAAGAGCCAAAAGTAATAATATTACGGATAAAGTAAATATAAATTAACGAATAAAATAAAATAAAATTTTAAATTTTAAAGTTTAAAAATATTTTCGAGTAAGCAAGTTAGGAAATTTAAAGTTGTAAGACTCAAAATTCAGAATTTTGTCAGCAAACTAAACATTTTCATCTACGTATCTGACGCTGCAAAAACTGACTGGCGATCAAATTACAGCTGCGGCGTGAACGGACAGGGAGGAAATGGCTATAGAGGAGATGAGGGAGGTGCAGGAATAGATATAGTGGGAACACGACAACAATGAGTAAACACGACGTAAACGGGGGGGGGGGGGTAGGAGGTAAAGGATTGCAAATTTAAAATTTTAAAAATTGGAAAATCGGATTAAAATTAAATAAAATTTGAAAAAAAATTTTTTTTAAATATTAAATCAGGCTAAGCTTTCTGATTTAATATTTAAAAAAAAATCTTTTTCCAAATTTTATTTAATTTTAATCCGATTTTCCGATCTTTAAAATTTTAAATTTGCAATCCTTTACCTCCTAACCCCCCGTTTACGCCGTGTTTACTCATTGTTGTCGTGTTCCCACTATATCTATTCCTGCACCCCCCCTGATCTCCTCTATAGGCATTTCCTCGCTGTCCGTTCACGCCTCGCTACTTCCTTCCTTTACAATTTTCTTTCTCTCCACTATCTACCGCGCATCTGTAATTTGATCGCCAGTCAGTTTTAGCAGCGTAGATGAAAATGTTTAGTTTGCTGACAAAATTCTGAATTTAGAGTCTTACAACTTTAAATTTCCTAACTTGCTTACTCGAAAATATTTTTAAACTTTAAAATTTAAAATTTTATTTTATTCGTTAATTTATATTTACTTTATCCGTAATATTATTACTTTTGGCTCTTAACTATAATAATTGGCTTTTTCGTGCGTTTTTTTTAACTATATACTTTTCGTCTGCGTTTAGAATCACACCTCCTGATGAGCCGAAAAGGCGAAACAGACTGTTGAGGTTTCAATAAAAATCTCTTTTGTGGCTTCTGTAATTTAATATGTAATTTTAATATTATATAGGTTTTGGCTCACGGACCGGTAAATTTACCGACAATGTTCTACCAAGGAGCACCAAGAATACTTGGCTTTCGCTGAAAAAGTTTATCATTTTAGAATTTTTGAAATTGGCAACATTATTCTTTAGATAAAGCTGTTCTTTACAAGTGCACAAAATAATAACACAATTTTCAAAAGAAATCTCGTGAGATTATGTCAAAAGTTTTTAAGAAACTAGAAAATCATTGTTTAAACAAAACCGATAAAACAAAAAAAATTAGTTTTATTATAGAAAAGGGAATAAAAGATTGATTTACGACAAGAACATCCATTCCATGACCTGCAACGTATTCTCCGAAATCATGTAAACTTAAAAGAGTAATCGTGCTCCCTAAAAAATATCTTTTTTAGGCAAAGTGAACACTCAAATTTCAGTTAAGTTTGAAGGCAAAAAAACACCTTCATAATTAAAATTTTGTCCCCCGTGTTTTACAAGTTTATGACTTGTATTTACTTGGCCCACAAACACTTTTGATACGCCAAAACGGTGGACGGTTTACAACACACAGTAAGGGGTTTTCACCAAATGTATTGATTGATTTTAATTATCATTGAGTTGAAATTGGCTGAAAAGTAATTAAAACGACCTTGGCAGCAGCTCGCAAAAGCTAAACGAAATGAGTTTTAAAGTAATTAATACCATCTACAAAATGCCAGTTAAAAGGTTTTTGGTTACTTGTGCTGCCTCGTAAACTACACAAGGAAATCATACCAACACAAAGCAGTATCCACTAAATTCAAAACTGCTTCAATAAGTTTATAAAAATAAAAATTTTTTGAAAAATAGCAACCTTATTTTGTATAATGCAAATCTTTCCTGGGACAAAGCTTAAAACGAAAGATTACAAATTGAATATTTACAGCAGTTACAGAACAGTGTGTCACTGAAGCTTTATTATACGTATATTCTCTGGCATCTTTCTGAGGCTTTGGTGCCAACTAATTTTTATTTATTCTTTCAAATATCCATCATATCAAAGATCAGCATTGTTTAACTTTTTAATGAAAAGTGTATTTTTATTGAACTTGAGAAAATTCCGGCTTTTAGTGACAAACAAAAAAAAATCACTATGTAGTAATAACAAAAAAGTTTATTTATTTTTAAAATTGGCAACACTCTACTGTACACAAGCGTTTCTCAACCAGGGGGTCGAAACCTCCGTGACGATCGCAAAGTATTTTATGGGGTTCGAACGATACTTTATAAAAAACCTTTCAAATTTATACGTACAGTAAACAGAGCGAAAAGGTTTGAAATTTGTAAAAGGGGGCACATGTTGCAAAACGTTGCAAGAGATTGAAAAAAATTGCTCTACATTAAATTGTGCAGCTTTTTCAATAACTTACTGAGCATTAAAGATCACTTAAAATGAAAACTAATAATTAATGTCGGGACATTAGCAACTGCAAATGTTGGCTGAATAGTTTAGTGCAGGGGTGTCCAACTCAAACTCGCTAACGTGCCAATTTTTTTTTATAATTTTCTCGCGTGCCAACGCTTGGTAAACTATAATAATTTAATAATTTTTCCTATATTTAAAACCATGTTGCTTACAAAAAACTAAACACAACGAAAACTATACACAACAAAGAACAAAAAACTAAACACAACAAAGAACGAAAAACAGTTATTTTAATATTTTATCAATAACACACAATTAACCAAAGCTACATTTTTGCAAGCGTTTGTTCTGAGCCAAACTAGCAAAATTGGGCTTCAACGGCGTAATGGCAATAAGCATTATTGCATCTAAGTGTCCGTCGGTTAGCTGACTGCGCAATTTAGATTTATTAAGTTTCATGACAGAAAATCCCTGTTCACACCGGTATGTGCTTCCAAATTGAGCTATCCAGAAACAAGCGTTTTTCAAAAGAACTGGATTTGTTTCTTCCTGCAACTGAGAATAAAACTGAAGCAGCGATTGTTCCTCGTATACGTCTCTCAGACCTTCGTTTGATCTCGGATCCAAAAGTTCAAGTTGAAACTCTGCGTTCTCAATATCTTCTACTTTCACAGTGAATGGCCGTTCAAATAATGAAAGATGTTTCTCCCGGGCACTTAGATCATGAAAGCGTTTTTTAAAAACTTTCATTGAGATCTTCGCAAATGTTAGCGTATTTCACAAAGTCTGGAACAAAATCAAGCTTTGTTTTAGCCACAAATAAGAACATGGATTTAAACTGCATCATGTTTCCAGTTGACAGTTGCAACTAAAACAGATTCAATTTACTTTGAAAGGCTTCCACAGCATTGAAAAATTCTGGGAGTAATTGTTCACGACCTTGCAACTTCATGCATAAGTTATTTAAATGCTGTGTTATATCAACCAAGAAGGCAAGGTCTAACAACCAGTCATGATCTGATAACAGCTTTACAGCACTTGCACCATTCCTGGTTGATAATGTTGGGTTCTTCTCTTGCAAAAATTTTTCTATTTCTGCTACAAGAGCAAAAAAACGTTCCAACACCTTCCCTCGGCTTAACCATCGTACCTCCAAATGTAAAATCAAATCTTTATATTGTGCATTTACATTTTCCAGAAACAACTGAAACTGCCGATGTTTCAACCCTTTTGCACGTATTTCGTTCACGCATTTCACGACTAATTCCATTACATGCGTCATTTTTTGAGTGTTAGCATAAAGTGCCTCTTGGTGGATGACACAATGAACAGTAAGAATATCTTGCTCAAACTTTGATTCTCGCAAATGCTTCTTAAGGAGCGACACTGCACCATTTTCTATACCAGTCATTGAAGGCGCGCCATCTGTCGTCAAACCAACTAATTTTGACAGTGGCAAGTCAGGAACTCGATAGCGGAGCAGTTTCAGCACTGCATCTTTAACATCTAATCCACGTGTTGTGCTATGAAGAGAAACGAGTCCAAGAAGATCTTCATGTACAGACAGAGACTCTGTTACACCACGGATAAACACTAACATTTGCGCAGTGTCTGTCGTGTTACTGCTTTCATCGAAAGCCAGAGAAAAACATTGAAACTCACTTGTTTTTGAAGATAATTGCCCTGATAAATCTTCACCAATGTCTTCTATTCTTCTTGCAATACTGTTTCTGAAGAGGCTGATGTCGTCAAACAATCTTCAACAAACGTCGTGATTTGACTGGAAGCATAACCTTTCCAACCTCCTGCATATACTCTCTTACAAATTCGCCATCTGCAAAGGGTCTGGCAGAACGGGCAATTTTTTCTGCAATCACATATGACGCAATTACAGATTTTTCATTTTGCGCGAAAAACTTAGTAAATGTATTTTGCTTCGCAGAAAGAGAGCTTTTTAATTTCGTTACCAAATTCTCCCTTGCTTTCCAATAAACTCAGCATATTTTGCTTCATGCAATGTTTTGTAATGTCTCTTCACACTGAAAAGTTTTGACGCAGAAACATTTTTTCTACAGATCAAACACAATGGTTTCTCCTTCCATTCAATAAAAAAGTAGTCTTACGTCCATGAATCTTGAAACATTCATGCTGGCTCATTTCTTTTTCTTTTGCTCATTGCTTCCGCACTTAAAAGGATAAAAATAACCTACAAGCATGAATGCAAAGCTCAACTACAACAATCGTCTGTCTATTCACCATAATTCTACACAACTGAAATGAAATGTACGGTGTTTTATGGTGTTTTACAACTGCTAGCTAAGGTTTTTTTGCACCATGACTAAGTAATTACATAACGACTTCTGTAACTTTTTTTCGAACTTCTACTACACAACTATCCATTACATTTGTAATCTATATTATTCTAAAGCTGCGTTTACCAATCAGCGAAATTTTTAGCATTGTTACAATTATTTCGCAATAATTCAAAACAATAGTAAAATTTTTCGCCAAGGCAAATTCGCCAATCGGTAAATGCACCTTTATACGTTTGTTATTTACAAAATCAAATTAACGCATTTTGAGCGTGTGACTTTTAGAGCATATTTTATAGCTGGCACAAAACTAGTCTGTGGTCTCGCAGGTATCTGAGTTTCACACCTCACACGTCTTCAATCAGGATAGACATGCAAAAACTGTGAAAACCATAGACTAATTTTATTAGTACTATACTGCAGCAATAAAATATGTAACGATATTTAAAATTGCATTGTAGCATGTTTATGAAATATGGCAAGAGCTCGCGTGCCACTTTCAATGTTGTCGCGTGCCACATTTGGCACGCGTGCCACGTGTTGGACACCTCTGGTTTAGTGTGATAACACTCTAAATTCATTTATCACAATATTAATTTTCTACAATGTTATCTATAGGTCATTTAAAGGTTAAATTAGATTGAATTAGGACCAAATTACCCAAAATATTGTATATTTACACAAAAAAACACATTTAATTCACTGTATTAACGGTATTATTTTAAAATTATTGTTAATTTAATTAAAAAAGATTTTTTTGTCAGACTCTGCCCGATTCGAGTTTCAATTTTCCGCACGTATTTGTTTATTCAATTTATCAACTGTGTGTTTTTGTTTTTTTCCATCTTTTAATAAGTGCCCAGTAATCAAGAATTGTTCTAAGTTTTTTATGTACTTGTGTAAGATTGTTTTGTTTAAAGTAGTGTTTGATGGTAACGGTAGGGGCTTTGAATTGTTCGCCACAAAATTGAAAAAACCGTCGTCATTTCCTCAGTCTCCTCCGCTTACGTTTCCTGCGTTTTCGTCGTCTTCGTAACAATCGTCGTATTCAAATCCAATTAAATTCATCAACATCATCAAATTATCGGTTAGAAGTGGATTGCCAAAATTACGTTAAAATCAATTCTCGTCACTTTATATTGTGTTACAAATCCCAAATTACCAAATTTATAGCTGCCAATAAATTATATTTCAACAACATCGGGGCGTGACAGAATAAAAATCAAGGTGAGGGACGAGTATTTTCAATCAGCGAAGATTTTGCAAGTTCCAGTCAAATTGCTTCAATTTGTTCGAATTAACAATCATTAAATTGAAAACTTGAAAAAATTGTAATTATTAAAACTAATTTAGAATAAAATATATTATCCAATTTGAAAAATATTAACTAACAACAGGGTGTTTCAAAAAATTTCTGACATTATTTGACATGTAAATATTACAGAAACTAAATAGTCGAATCAAATGAAATTCAACAGGGTTAATTGTGAGCTGAACAAGATTTATTCCTGTAAATTTGAATAAGAAATTCAAAGGCACCTGAATTTCATGAAAGGTTTTACAAATGTTCAATATGCGCACCGCCTGTGACACGGCACACGTGAAGTCGGAACTCTGGCTTGTCTTGAACTCAGGCTCCTCCTAAACATGCTGCAGCATGTCTTGAGTAAAAATCTCCAGTTTAACTCTTGTGCGAGACAGGTAGTTCACAAAGAAACACCACCGCACTGGAGAGTGTTACTCAAGACATGCTGCAGCATGTTTAGGAGGAGCCAGAGTACCGACTCCACGTGTGCCGTGTCACAGGCGGTGCGCATATTGAACATTTGTAAAACCTTTCATGAAATTCAGGTGCCTTTGAATTTCTTATTCAAATTTACAGGAATAAATCTTGTTCAGCTCAAAATTAACCCTGTTGAATTTCATTTGATTCGATTATTTAGTTTCTGTAATATTTACATGTCAAATAATGTCAAATTTTTTAAAACACCTATATTGTTGCAATATAGACACTATAGTATACTGTGTATATCGTTGATACATGGTCACTTCCGCGTTTTTTTTCACACTTTCTGAAACAAATTTTTTTATGACCGTTCTAAATTGTCTTATTTCAGCTTAAAACATATCCACATTCTCTGTATTCTGATTTATATCGTTGATACATGGTCACTTCCGCGTTTTTTTTACACTTTCTGAAACAAATTTTTTTATGACCGGTCTAAATTGTCTTATTTCAGCTTAAAACATATCCACATTCTCTGTATTCTGATTTATTTTATGACATCACAAGTATTGCATTATTTGCTTGATTAATTGCGTACTGTGCTTTCATCACTAACAACTATTTATTTTTTTAAATAATCACCTGACAATTCTGTGAATAAAACTGACAGTTGTTGTTTAAAAAAAAAGCGATTTAAATTATATTGCATCAAAAAGGTTTACGACATTTAGTAACGAATTTTTGTCACAAAATATTGGGACCAAAGTTTCGTAATCAGAGAGAGCAAGTTTCAACTTCTTCTATTTAAAGGTCCACAACTCTTGATGAATATACGTGTTTTAAGCAAGGACTTCAAAGCCCAACGCTCGTAGAAAGATTAACATGGAAATAGTGGCAGTGTTATCAAAGTACTAATCAGATATAAAATAAGTAACTATTTTTATGTTAAAACTTTTTTAACAGAAATCTATTACCCTTTTTAGCGAAGTCGAATTGACGATTTTATGTAACTGTTTGAATTAAAATAAATTAATTAATAAAATCAATCAAATATTTAATGAAGAAAAAAAAAGTTTTTAATTTCTATATTAAATATTTCGCTCATTGAACTTCGATTTTATTAATTAATTTATTTTTTGTAATTACGTTTATTCGTATATCTTGACTAAAAAAAATTTTTTTTCTTTTATTTTCCTGTACAGATTTTGGCTAAGATATAACAGAAAACAATGTATTTCTGGTTTAATTACACATTTATATTGTAACAACAATGTTTACTTTTACAGAAGATTAAACTGGAGGACTTTTCTAAAAAAAAACTGAATACCAGAATATTCAAAGGATATTTATACAGTAGCTGTTCGGAGAATCACAACTGCCCAAATAAGCAAATTTTCTAAGTCTATTAAAATTAATGGTTCTGCCAATAATGTATATTGGCCACATTAAAAATACAACAAACTATAAATTAGAGTAGACTCAAAAATAACTAACGCCATTTGTCATAACTTTATTCGGGAATCCGAAAGGGCCAATTGAACTAGGTGACCCAAGTATCTGCGCTAGAGTAAAGTTGTATTATTTCTTTATTTTGGCTCCAGAAATAGTTTGTCGCGATACTGAAGTTCATTAAACAGTTAGTTCTAGCTAAGCACAATGAAATCGCTTGAAAACTTCTCTCAACATATAGCAACAAACCACACTTTCTAACTATAAGAATATATTGTTTACAAAATCAAACGAACTTGATCAACTCTTGTAAAACTTCAAAACAATTCACAACGTCAACCTGGCCCTTAAACATCCAAACAACAGCCCAAAACAACTGTAACACAAACTGATTCCTACATTTAACTCGAACCAATTACTCAGCTAGAAATGAATTGAATAACAAACTGCTAGCTAATATACTGTATATACGTATATAAACACAGTGTATTAGCCAAAGCTCCACGATAAAAACCAAATGCACTGGAATAGACAAGAATTCTTGAATAAATTATTAAATAAGCCTAACAATAAGACAAAGCGCTTTACGACATAACAAATACAATAATATGTTAAGGTAGAAAACTGGTTATGTAACACAAAATAGAACTTGCTTCACTCTTGTAAATTATACAAGAAATTACGTCATCGCTGCTGCAATATTTGCTGAAATGGCTCAAATTAATCAATCAATTCGCTTTGCTTAAAACTAATCATTTTACAGAGTTGTAAGAGCTCTCTATATTGTGTAAAATGCACTTATAAGAACAACCTGTAGACAAAATAAATTAACTTGAGGGGGTGGTGGACCGATTACGAAATCATACGTAACAATGCAAAGGATGACGTCAAAAATTAAAGTTTAAAATTATTGTAAAACACTGAAAATCAACTGTAGGTTTAGATTAGGATTAAGAATAAAGTTTGACAGCATTTTTAAATTCGTTAGATCATGTTTCACATAAAAACAGTCCGAACATTCAAAAACTTTTTCGAAAAACTTTAACTGTTGAACAGTGTTATGTCCGTTTGGTACCGCAGCAAAAACGTTCCTACCTGGACCGGTTGTTGTTGTTGTGGTGATCACTCTACCCTGGGTGGGAACTGGACGGCGATTTCGAGATCTTACACAAAGATACACACAGAGACCGATGCAACCGGCACAAGCCAATAAGCACACAACAATGATTGCAATTGTGATCCCAACCCTGTAAGATCAAGCAAATGGTTTTAGGTACGCTCCACCCCGGTCACGTGCATTCCAAAGTTCAATCGGAAACTATGGAGTTTCTCTTCGTCGACGAAGACCACGACGCCAATTTTAATTCTAACCCTAACCCTTTTACTTGGTGGAATTTACGGAAGTGATACACCGGTCACTCAAGCAAACAGCTTCAACAAAACTAGAAACAATTAAGAATCAATTAATTTTTGTATTAAAGCAAACAAATTTTATGTTGGAATTGCAATTTAATTATGGAACTAATTACTTGTAATTAAATGCTCGTATTTTTTAGAAAATAATGCACAAAACACTCAGCTCGAAAGCTAAAGAATTCAACGTAAAGTTTACAAGAAAATATTTTATTTTAAATTTCAACTGTTCAAATAACCCATACAACTTAAAGTAAAAAAATGGTCATCAAACATTGATTAAAAGTAATGATGAATTTCACAAATATATTTTTTATGATCTTACAAATTCATTTGGGTTTGCAAATAAGATTAAGTATTTCGGATAAAAAATGAAAAAAAAATTTTTATGCGTTAAATCTACAAAAAAACATCTTTTTCGCATTTACTTTTATTCGTTACGTTATGAATAAAAACTGGAAAATTATGTAGTCTACGTGGGCGTGTAATCACTCGCTCTCAGATACTGTACCGCCAAGAGAAATTAAAAATAAACTTAAAATTTCTCCAATGATAAAAGATACGATTGGGATTGGCATTTTAGTTTGGCATCTACATCTGTCGTGTTAGACATGTCGCACAGCAATCCAACAGCTTTTCGTAGTTGCTAAGAAAAGGGCCAAGAGAAACGCGTTTCGTAGGGCCCAAAGGGTAGGACAAAGTTAAAATCAAATTATCTTCGGTTTCTGAGATGCTAAGTTGAAACGTACGAAAGCTCTCCAACTTTTTTGGAGAAGCAATAACAAACTTTGACTCTTTATTAAGGATTTCTAGTGCGAAAGTTGGAGGATTCATCTGTTCGACCTCTTAATACAAGACCTTGCTTACCATATGAAAGCACAGCATTAAAAATACATTGTACAGTTTTTAAGTTTGACGCGGCTGTTGCACGATGAGCAGAAATCAACTGATCCAATACATTTGTATTGTTGTTGCCCAGTAATGCACACCTTACGTTCATGCATTCTTTGTAATGCTGACTATCTTGATGCTTTGACAAAGCAGCTTTTCCACGTCTACATGCATTAAATCCAGATATCCAAGCTTTAGACTGCCCCTCCAAAACTAACTTGGTTTCCGGTGAAGTTTTGTTGTTTTGTACGGTCCATGAACATACTTCACAGGTAATAACATCTCTGAATACATTTTCTTCTATCCAAAGGATGCTTTCTTTACAATTTGGCTGGAAGCGGGGATCCGCTAGGGTAAAACGTAAAGTGCCTGAACTTTAGCCTTGTTCGTTTTCGGCAGGCCTTACAATTTCAAAATCTGATAAAGACTGTGTACTGGACGTTACATTTTGGTCGGAAACATCACACTTTCTGCCTCTGTTACTAATGCTACTTGCAGTAATAATTGCATTTAAGGTTAACTACCGTATTTTTTTTGGTGGTTCAGACATTATACTGCGAATAATTTCTCTACCTAAATAACTGGAAGCAAATTGCACGTGCTGGAAAGACCTAAACTAATGCTTTCAACTTTTAGAGAATATTCATAATAAAATATTTTCCACGTAAAAAGGGAGTTTATCGGTAAATAACTATGACGAAATCAAATACTGTTACGATGACTTAAGGCCCGTTTCCTACGAGCGTGAAAAAGAGCATTTTTTGTTTCTTTTTTATTGATCTTCGATTGAAGCGAGCGGTTAAAATTGAAGCGAGCGCAAAAAAATCAATAAAACAAACAAAGGATACTCTTTTCCACGCTCGTAGTGGAAATGGGCCTTTAGTTAGTAAGGGTTAGTTTAGCCTGCTTTTTGTTTTGCATGTGTTGAGTGTAGTCAAATGTACAGGCATGCGCGGTATGTCCGCATGCCCGTAGTTGGCGCTCCTGTTTATCCCTAAAAAGTAGTGATCTCTGAGCAACAACAAAACACCCCAAAATTCTGGGAATCCCACTTGACCCAGAGCTGACATTTTCACAACATATAAACGTCACCATCACTAAAGCAAAACAAACGCTTAACATTCTGATAACCCTCACTTCTACCAAATGGGGTAAACAAAAGTAATTAATTGTCTCTACATTCAAAGCTATTACTCGCACCATTTTGGAATATGCAAACACCATATCATATCAACCACCAACATCAAGAAATTGCAAACCATTCAGAACACAACTTTGCGAATTTCGACTGGCTGCGCACAAAATACAAACACCCAACACCTACACGACGAAACCAAGGTCCTTTTAATGGACACTTATCTCAAACTTTATGCTACTCAACTTAAACAACTAACTCAAATACAAACAAACTACATGATCTTAACGCATACTCAGGTTCTTCCAGAAATATGAAAGTCACAATCTTTCCTACCACGCATGAACACACGAACATCATCATCTCAGAACCAGATATGAATGTCCGGGCCTGACTCAGGAATGTAGTGAAAAACTCAAACACATTCACACTACCATCACCTCACAATACCTTAGTTCTAGAAAAACAACAAAGTTACTAACACTACACCCTGTGACATTCATTCATCAGAACAAACATTACCACATCATATGCGTACAAAACTAGCACAACTCAGACCCAACAAATCACCACTCTTGCAAAGTTACCTAGATACAGTGAACCCTGTAAACCATACTGTGAACTAACTTACATGCCAAATGCCCACTATGTATTTGTCACACACACATGAGATCAATCACCTCTTTAACTGTAGTCAAGTACCAACGCAACACAACACCACTAATCTGTGGAAAACCTTTAATAGAAGCAGCAAAAGTAATCCAAGAGTGGAAATCTAGATAGACGTCTTTGAGGGGTTAAGAGATAACTACTTCAAAATATCCTTGGAGGAGAGGCAACAACAACAAAAACAACAACAGTGATCTCTGAAAAAAAATCATCACTTTGAATCTGTCTTGGATCTCTAAATCAGTAAAACCACTATGGAATCACAACAAAATTATTTAATTTTTACACAACTACAGTTGTCGGCGACCCAATCAGGCGACCCACTTTTGGGCTGCAACTCAGACGTTGAGAAGCACTGTTTTAACCTAAAGTAACCTTAATATCACCTGAAAAGTCAAACAAGGTCACCTCAATATGACTGAAAGATCGCACGCCGAAGAAGCATCCATTAAATATTTATGCAGACGTAAAACTTTTCATTATATAAAAACGACATTACCCCAACTGAAATGTGGTATCGGCATGAGTCTTGATACCTTCGTCACAAAATATAGATGGATCACGACAGAAATTAGAGCAACATACCTTGGGAAACAAGCAATCACTATTAGATACACAAGTCATAGTTCGGTAGCGTTAAAAACCTGAAATATGCAAAAAACTAAATAGCGTATAGAAATTTTATGAGTTAGAGATGCATCACAAAATAATTACATTGCATTAAAACGACAATAAACGAAAAAAAAATTGGTTAACCTACGCAGTGACTGCAACTTGCTAATACGCAGGCCCTACATCGATGGGTGACAACACAAAGAGAATGCTATATTTTTTTTGTGTTTTTATTTTTTATTTTTATTTCTATATTTATCCTCCTGACTCGCAGGAAAGCAACGGAGGCGCTAATACATAAAGTAAGCAATTACCCCCACCTGCTTCGGGAGATGCCAAGATATTGTTGTCCGCTTGTAATTTAACAGAGATATGACTTTAATTTAGAACTGCTTGCCAAGACCACCAAGCAGGGGAAAGTGCCATAAAGTGTCTTTCCCATGGACACAACAAAATGGCGCGAGTGGGTTTTGAACCGAGACCATGTTGATCATGAGCACGGCGCTTTAATCACTGGACCACATTTCAAGTTTCTATATATAAATTAATAGGTAATACAATTGCATACAGGTAGTGAGAGCATGAATAATACACTAACTCTAACATAATGCACCATATTGACTTCAATTAAATAATAATATTCATTTTTGTACTAAATTTCAGTTACAGAATCGATCGATTTTTCTGTAGTAAAACACTAGGCAATAGCACCAGTCAGTCCTACTTGTTGCCAATCAAAAGTTACTACATGTTTTGTCCATCAAGAATCTTAACCAATTGTTAATCTTAATGAGCAAACAAAAATGGAGGTCGCTCGTGCGAAACGGCAAAGAAGAACAATGACAAAAACATCAAAACACATGATTGAGCAATGCAAGTAAATTTGAAATTTGTGGCAGTCTCAAAACGACCGAACCGGATTGCATCAAAAAATGAAAGCAAAAGCAACAAAATATATATTAACAATAGACTAGAAATAATGCTAAATTTCCCCTTTGACAACATAACCACCTTTAAAAGCACATTTCATTGCGCGATTTATAAGCGCCTAGACCAGGGATGTCCAACCTCTTTTTATAATGGGACAAATTATACATTTAAATATCTGATATATTCGGCGGGCCACAAAGTACAAGTATACAAAATTTCTTGTTTAGTTTTAAATACGGGGACCAAACGATGAATATTAAAATATAACTTAAAATTAACTAATCAGGATTCTAAGTGTAAAACTATTAAAACCATTACGTAATTAGCTATTAAAAATATTTATACTAGAGTTGCTTTACAGTCCCATGAAGCCCGCACGGGACCCAAAGAGTTTTCGACCAACATCTCTGCTCTGCGTCTTTTACAAGATGCTTGAGAGGCTCACCTCGGCACGTGTCGAACCAATTATTGATCCATCTGGCTCCCTAAAGAGCAGGCTGGGTTTCGACGCCGAAAGTCAACTGTGAATCAAGTCGTTTTATTGACAGAAAACATTGAGGGTTTTTTTGTCGATCTGACGGCCGTTTACGACACTGTCTGGCACAGTGGCTTACCTGCAAGTTGCTTCAAACTTCTGCCAAATAAGCACATGGTCAAAATGATTATGGAGCTTGTCCGAAACCAAAATTTCAATCTTACTACCTGTGACAGCAAGCAAAGCGGGCTACGCTGTCTGAAAAACGGCGTTCCTAAGAAATCAGTCTTGACTCCCCTGCTTTTCAACTTCCACAGTATATGTGCAACCTGCCATCCATGATTTCCAGAAAGTTCACCTATGCAGACGATCTAGCATTGTTGCACTCCTCTGCAAGCTGGAGGGTCTTTGAGGGGACTATAAATCAAGACATGACCACACTTTTAGCGTATTTTTAAGACTTAGTAGCTGAAGCTTAGTCATACAAAGACGGTGACGGCAGCCTTTCATTTAAATAACCGAGAGGCCCAACGTGAGCTAAATGTTTACCATTTCGTTCAAATCTTACTTGTTTTGTCGTAAAACTGGACAGATCGCTCACATTCCGTCACCATCTAGTGCAGTGGTTTTCAACCTTTTCCATACTGTGAACTACTTTCCAACCCAAAGTAACTTAACGACCCACTTCGGTGAAAAGAATTTAATTTCCATCGCAAAAATCTGGTGATCTCCAAAAAAAAAGGTCTACACTTGCAATTTGTTTTCGATTTCTAGATCATAATGGCATTATTATACAAGTCTCACATTGCTTTCATTCTGATTTCTGCTCTTTGATCCACTAAAAACCGTGCCATGGCCCACGGGTTGAAAACCACCGATCTACAGTAGTTGCATTGCGCAAAAAACTATCTTCGTTGGTCAGACTGCTGAGGCAATCCGCAGGCTCAGGATAAGGTGTTGGTTCCAAAACACCGCGCACTGTTGTCCCATCTTTGGTCTACTTAACAGCTGAGTACTGCCCAACAACTGGTGTTGCAGCGTTTACACTCGCCTATTAGACATGTCCTAAATGACGCCTTGCGCATTGTCACTGGTCAGAGTTGTAAATCGGCCGAGCTTTTCGGGTCGGGTCGGGCCTAAGTTTGCGAAAAATTTCGGGCCTATTTCGGGATCAATGCGGAGCTCGCAGATAAACGAACACCTTTTTTCAGTGCCAAGTAGTTAGCTGTTTTGTCTTCATTAATACGAACCCATCTTGCCATTCTCCTTTTTTTGTTTCCGATATGATATGTTAACAGCGATTCGATTAAAAACATATAAGTATTTTAGACCAAACTTAATTTTCGGGCTTTTTCGAGCCTGTTTTGGGCTTCAAATCAAATTCGGGTTTGGGCAGTATTCGGGCTTGAACTCGTCGGCCCGTTTACAACTCCGCGCGGAACACCTACCTGTATTTTCAGGCATCTAGCCAGCTGAGCTTCGCCGACTAAAAGCAACACTTTCTTTGGCTAACGGTAGAACTCTGGAGCCTGACCATATGTTAAATTTCGAGATTGGATCTAGAATCTCTAAAAATATCTGATCCTCTTTACACTTTTTTAATTTTGATTTTGCTTTAACTTTAAATACTCAACTTTTGATTGGCATCGCTCAGCATAGTCTTATTCAAAATCACTCTGTATTGGTTCAAAGTTACTATCTTTACTACAACTACAGTAATTAACTAACTATCACTTAATATTGTAAAAAAATATTTGGAAATAACACAATCAATATAAATTTAATCGCAAAACTTACGTGAATACTAAAACTGATGCTTGGGGCAAGGGCTTTATGACAGGCTCCGCTCAAAAAAGTTTCCGGTACTGGTGAAGTATGCAGTCTACCTAATCCAAACCCTCTACCATCTGGTTGAGTATGCAGTCTACAATCCTTATGCGACCTACTACTGATTTAGTAGGTTAGGGTTAGGGTTAGGTAGATTGCATACTTAACCAGTACCAAGTTTTTATAGATCAGTTCATGGGACGTAACGCGACGCAGCAATCAACTGATGTATTCACTTTGTCTCTCTAAACGTTACTATGACAGCAGTGCCATCGATTCCATACAGTTATGAAAATATAACAAAAAAATTTGAGTAAGCAGGGAGCCGAATAAAAACATTAAGTGGCCGCAGGTGGGACATTCCTGATCTAAACGAAAATTCAAGGTGTTTTCGATGAAAAACACACTTGCTTTGTTTTCCGTTTATTAATTGTTATTAGTCAGTTGTTACTCTAGCAAAAACTAGAAAAACGACTTTACTCTGCTTAATTTTTCAAATAGCTATCTTTGGTAGTTTTTTTTTAGCATTGAATTGTTACACTTGGGTGGGCCTCTAAAACCTCCGTTGAAGAATCAACAGGTTAAATTCTTTTGAGTTAAAAAGAAATTAAATATTATTCATATTTGCCTCGGAACATACCAATCAAAACAAGTCAGGCCTTGCTCACTGTCTTTCCCACAAAAATATTTGGATCTCGTTCACTGTTCGCCGTTCAAACTTAGATTAGGTTTGAAACTTTAGAAATCTCCAAAGCATGCGAGATTATTAACGGTGAACAGTGATTGAGACCCTAACATTTTTTCAAACCGTACGTAAAACACTAAAATTGTTTTAGGATTTACAAATCATAACCTAAATTACATCAAAATAACAGCTACCATAGGGCTAGTAAGAATTAATTCAGCTTATTTTAAAATATTAGCAATTCAGCTTAAAAACTAAAGTCGATAACAAGTCTTCTGCCATAATGCTTTTGCGAGTAAGCCATTACAACTCTCTAAATAGCCGAATAGAACAACAACTAGCGCTTTTGCAATTTGTTCGTATAAAGGCGCGATAGCTCAATCGGTTTTTAGATCCTTGTGAGAGATAAAACATTCCAAAAGAAAAAACGTTTTGACAGGAAGAGAATGAAAGAGACTAAAACCATGAAGAGAAAGAAATGAGAAAAAAGCTATTTAAAATTTTTTACTGTTCAAATAAAACCCAACATTCAAACAAGTAATTTGATCTAAGTAATTTGACTACCGGTATTTCATTTTCCTTAATTAATCAGGTGAGATAAATATAATTTTCTATTGCTTGTATACTTAACAATTTTAGAACTTTTAAAATGTGTTGCGTAACATTTTTTGGATCTCATTCACCATTCGCCGTTTCTAACTTTGTCGGCTTTAGGGATTTTCGAAATTTAAAAGGTAATGAACTAAACTTGGCAAATAGTGAACGAGAAACAAGTTTTACTTTTGGTGGGCAGCAAATTTTTATAATGCCCCGAGCTTTAACTAGTTTTCTCAGAAATGATGAACATTTTTTAAAGTCTGCAATACTTTCTAACATTCTTATATAGTATAATTTGATTTGATTAAATTATTCTACAAAATTTATTCGATTTTATCAAAATTTAAAAAGTTTGCTTCATAAACTAAACTTTAAATTCAATTAACGTAAACAGTATTACTATACAACTAATTTTTTACTAATTTCAACGTTTTTTCAAACTTATTGGTGTTTTCTGACTCGAAGACCGAAAGGTCGAATCGCAGTCCCCCTGCGGCCGATTTTTCTGTTACATTTTGTTTTTATTTTCGTTATTGTATTTTTTCGCAATTTTCCGCAAATAAAAGTTTATTGATTGATTGATTGATATTAAATTGGCTTGACCGCCAGCAATCAATGTGAAACTTTTTCTAGTTTTATGCACGAAAAACCTAAAAAAAATACTCTACTTCATTTAGTTAGCACTTATATTGACTAACGCCAGCATGCAGAAATTGAACTGTGAGCCGCAAAATTGTTATTGCTTCAATTTACCACAATTCACTGCGAAAAGCGTGCAACACATTAAGCGTCTGACACGTCACTTGAGGACGAGTGAAGGAACTTTTACAGTTTAGTCAGTCGCTTTTCATTAATTATAGAACTTTGTCAATTTTTTAGTCTCTAGAATATTTATAAATTAATTTTGCTTTTTTTCTCTTTCATGAAAGTAAAACTAGCAGATTATTTATAGGGTTGCAGCTGACTTAGATGACATGATGGCCTTTTGCTGTCTTCTCTTTAAGTGACTGGTTTACACAATAAGTAACTGATTTTTAAATAGTGCTCTTCAAATCGTGTTGTGATTTATATGTATTTCACTTTAATTTATAATGATGTACTAATAATTCTAGACAAATAATAAACTGAACTGAACACATTTATTTGTAATGAGCTTCAACGTTCAAATTTTCACCAATTTTAGAAAAACTAAAGAGATTACTTCAATTTGCAAACATTTCTTTCGACTTTCAATATAATTCTTGATAGATGCAAAATCAATAGATTTAAAACAACGTTTAATTAAAAACTCGTTTACTTTTTTTTCAAAACTGAAAAGAATCATCAAAGAAATCTATTTCCAAGAACTTGAAGACGCCAATAAGGACTGCGTCAAGAAGAAAAATAAAATGTTTTGGATTTGCAGCTTTGTGTCAATTATTTTGGAAGGATAAAACATTTAATGTTTAATTTGTAAATTATCGACAGTAAGTTATTGGCAACACTTTTTTTAAGAACCAAATAATTCTAATGATTAGTTTTTGGAAAAATACACGAAAAAATTAGCAAAAACAAAAAAAACTAATTGATTGTTGATCACTTTTAAATAAAACTTTGTTTGTACGTGGTTATTACGGTACGTAACAAAATCAAAGAAACGTAACTTTTACCGGCTTGAAAACTGCGTTTAAAAAAAACCGTACTAATGCAGCATAACAATCTTGCTGCTAATTTTGTTGCTTAAATGACATGCATACAGTAGCGTATTTAGGGGGCATTGTGCCTTGGGCCCCCACCTTGAAGATCACTAATACAAGAAATTAGAAGCAGATTCTATGTAAGGACTTTTTTTAGAGAAAATCAAATTTTTGCGACAAAAATCGAGAAATCAGAGACTTGAAAATATTTTTTTCACTAAGTATAATTGATTGTGTTTGCATGCCCTACCTTTTTTTCTAAATCCTCGGTACTCCACTGCATGCATAACAATACCATTGCAAACTAGCGTTAAAATAAATTATTAATAGCTTTAATCAAAAATTGCCATTTGCCGAGAGATTTTACCAAGTATGAGCTGAATAATGACATTTATCTGGTTTTGGCGTAAGACGCAAAATAGCGGCATTTTTCAGTTTTTATGCGGAATAGGTTGACCATACTTGTTGGCCACGAAAATGTAACTAAGCATGAATATTTTGATATGGAACCAAAGATAATATCGAAGCAAATTTTATGCTTTTGTAAAATTTGTTTCGTTACAATAGGCTTAAATGGAATGAGAAAAAAATGGCAAGAATCGGGTCTTTTAAAAATTATCGAACACTTTGTTGCAAAAAGTTGGCAAAGCAAAAAAAAATAGAAATATTGAAGTTTTCTATCAAGCAATGAAAGTAAGCTTTTTTGTCACAAAAAATTCTAAACACTGCATATCTTTTTATTTAAAAACGTGATATTGCAAAAATAGATTTTTTAAATCACGACTAAGGCGTTCGAAGTCGGATTTTAGCATTTTGCAAAATTTCATGTCCATAACACAGCGTAAAGAATTGTGTTCTGTTTAATAAAGCTTGGGCGACATGTAAAGCTATTCATTGACAAATATCTGCAAGTAAACAATAGAATTATGCTATAATTAGCAGTTGTTAAACCACAAAAATGTTAATAATTAAAGCTTTTTGGTATAATTGCTGTTTAATAAATTTTTGAAAATTGTCTGTTCCTGTTTAAACTCTTTGTTTTAAATCATTATGTGTCTTTTTCCTCACAAAATATGCTTAGAAAGTCTGATTTTTTAAGTAATCTCTTCGATTAAAAGGGCAAAAACTAGTTTTGTCCTAAAAAAAACAATCATAAAAAAGTATTGCTAAACCATCAGCTTGTCTGATTTCGGAGTTCGGATAGAACCATTCCGAGCGGACTGTGACGCCGCCATAATTTTTAAAAACAATTTTTGATCTAAAAGTCACATAATAGTTTACAAAACGGAATTGTTTGTATTTAAAAAGTTGGACTGTTTACAGGGAGTTTTCTCTTTTACAAAATATACCATTGCTTATAAATTCTTGGTTTAGAATTAGATAGTGTCGGCGTTATCACTGGTCTACAAATCAGTGGTCTTCAACTTTTTTTAGCAAGCGGATCCCTTTGGTTTCTTTAAAATAATGGAAAACTTTACTAATTTTTCAAACACAGAAAATTCCAAAATATTAGCATAAAACTTAAATAAGTAGAAATACGTATCAACATTGAATTGTCACCAAACTCAAAAGTATTTTAACTAATCACATAGTAAGTCGATAAATTTGTAGCAAAAAGAAAAAAATTAGTCTGCAATATTAAAACAACAAGATTTTACGCGTAATCCTGAAAAATTGCTGACGGCCCGCAAGAGGTCCGCAAAACCCTGCTTAAAAAGCGTTTCTATAAATTTTAAAATATCAAATTTTTAGACTACACCTCAAAAAGTAATTTAGTTTTAAGTATAATAATAAAAGCACAAGTTATTACAGAACTTTAGTATTAAAGATGAAAATTTTTGGTTTGTCCGTTGTAGCCTGATCACAACTAGCGGCGCTTCACTCATAAAACCTTCAGAGCTGCAGCACCCCCAAAATATCTGTGCAACAGTTTTAAATATCAGCAACGCTTAAAAAATTTAAAAAGTAATAATATTTAATTTTTCTTCATTTTCTTTTATTAAATTTAGGTTTTATTGGGTTTTTAAAAAAACTTTTTAATTTTGAATTGGCAACTTTTTGAGCTGTTTTCTAACCCGAAGTTTAATGTCAAAAATCAATTTTTCCAATCAAAGATATCATTCTCTTTAATTACACGGGTTTCACAGGACTTAACCATACAATAATAACAAAAATGTCTTCTTTGATTGGCATGAATGTCCTTGAACTTCGTAACCAAACAATAACTAATAATACGCACATATCCTTATCTTTACTAAACGAAACCCACTATAAAATAAAATAAAAATTTCAATCATTTCCGAAAAACTCTCTTGCGACCCCTAAATGTACTAAAGTTTCAACAAAACGTTTATATTTTTTTTGTTGTGATGCATCAAAGACATTGTTTTTTCTGTTCATGAAGATTATCAACAAAAACGTGAAATCGCACAAAAAATTCGTGGGTATAACCGGTCTCTTGTACCGCACTTTTTTTCTGTATACATGTAATGTATTTTTATGCGTGTGCTTCGTGCTATGATTAAATAAAATAATAGTTAAAAAAAACTGAGACGAAGGAGGTCTGTCGGCACTTGCTTATTGACTTGATTATTCTTACTTATTGTTTGAAATAGACGACTCGATCATGTGATCAGTATACTGCAACTTCCGCCAGTGTGTCCTTGTGGCTTAGCGGTGCTTCATGCAATTACGCTGCAAGTGCACTGCTCTCATTGTAGTATCTATGCAAAATTAAACATGCATATTTAAGGCTTGTTTCCACCAAGAGCGTGGAATGGAGTATTCTTCGTTTCTTTTATTGAGTTTTTTGCTTTACTTGGCGCTTGCTTAGATGTTAAGCGCTAAATGATCAACAAAACAAACAATGAATACTCCATTCCAGGCTCGTAGTGGAAACAAGCCCTTAGAAACGTAAAGTTTCCGTGCTGTTGATTTAAGTTATAGCAAAATCGTTCTAAATTAAATTATGTCATAATCAATCGATTATCTATTTATTTTTTATGACTTTCTGGATTCCGCCAGAGACGCTAAACTTTAAGAACCAACAAGCTATTACTCTGATTTACTGTCAAAAATGCCGCAATAGTGCTGTTCGGTTGAAGTTTTCTTTTTCCATATTTTAGTTATGTATAAATGTACATGATATGTCTGATCTACTCATTGAGTTCAAATTAGACTGTCAAGCAGAAAAAACTGTCGTTCACAAAGTTTATTTATAAGGAAACAATATCATGGCAAAAGTAAGAGTCAACCTACATTTTGTCGATTAAGCTTTCTATTTTAAAACCACTTAGCCATGCGGCAATGCAGTTAGTAAAAAACAACGTGTTTGTCGTTAGCTTTTCCAGCTAGAGATGATACTTGCAATGTTTTTATACACCTCAGGCAACAAAGTGCAACGCTTTAGTTTAGCTCAGTTGTAGGCAAACTTTTTATCTCGCGGGCCGCATTCGGAAGTTGAATTTGTTTGCAAGACGCACTATAGTGATCTAAAAAAAAAGATCTTCACTTTAAATCTGTCTCGGATTTTTTAATTTTCGTACCTGAAAAATCAGTAATCGCAAATTCTAGATTTGGTTAAAGACAAAAAAGAAATTAATAATTTTTAAACTATTTTTTTGAAACCATCGCGAGCCGCACAAATGGGCTTTTCGGACCGCGGTATGTCCACCCCGGTTTAGCAATCCAAACAATCTTTTTTCTAATTTTGTCTTCTGTAATTTCATATTTCCTGTTTTTAGAGAAAATTTAAAGTTTTTAGAAATCTATTAAACTGAAAAGAAAAAAGACTGTGTTAATGTTTAAAGACTAAACTTTTACGGTAGTTCTCGTTCAGCACTTGTGTATTTTTAAGCAGTGCTTTTAAAAAAGGATTGTAGCAACTTAAAATCTTTTCTTTCAGTAAAATATTTGTTGATCACTCTTTTTATAAGAGCAATATACCCAATAAATCGAGAAACAAAGACTTAATTAAAATTTTGATTGTTTTAACGGATAACTAAAAGATCTTTATTTACTTCAATGTGCCGTTTGACTACGTCTATTAAAAAAAATGCTAGTAAATGAATACCAAAAAAGTTAGTTTTCTTTAGTAACAAAAAAGTTTTGAACATTTCTATTCGGAAAGAGTCAACTGAAGACAACAAAAAGTCGTTTTATACTGAAGGCTTACGTCGGCTTGTCTCGTTCGTTAATCCTTAAAGGGACAGTGGTACATAAATGTACCACGATTGTAATAGTATCGTAATAAAACCACTTTCGTGAAGGCATTATACTCGCAATTTTAATTTTTTGGTATTTGTGACATCATTGTAAATCATTATCATTTTATTGTACAATCTTCTTCTCCTTTCTACCTTTCCCTTTAGTCAGGGGTGGCCACAGCGTATCATCATTCATTTTATTGTACAATTTAATCATTGTACAAATCTTGCAGCGTATCTATTACTGTACAAATCTTGCAGCAATTATTGTACAAAGCAATTATTTTACAAATCTAGCAGTTTCTTTACACAGCGTATCATCATTTTATTGTACAATCAAATTCTTATACTTCTCAAAGGGTTAAAAAGTTTCAAAAGCGGGTTATAATGTAGATAGCATGCTTGAAATCCCTAGTTAAAGATAAATTCTTGCTTAGCCCAACTGGATGATCATGTTAAAGTGCTTGTACCTACCAGTTTTACCTGCTATAACTGAAAAACGATTACCTACTGTAGGTTCTGTGGCGAAATTAAAGTCGTTGCATCCAACTGTGTTTTCTTATAAAGAGCAGTCAATCTTAATTGATCGAACGTGCATAAACAAAAAATATATTTGTTGAGTAGAAACTTGATACGGTGGACATTTCAAAATAAACTTTTACTGATTTAATTTTTGCTATGAATACTTGTCTTTATTAAATACCACTAAATCTGTGGCTTTAATTAACAAGAACGATAACGCTTAAAACAACGTTGCCAAGATTAACTAAACAGAGATCATCACTAACAAAAAGATTTTAACATTAAATGTCCGGCTACCAGCATAAAGCTTCAATAAAAAAAACTATTAATTATAATGATTAAATTAAGCGCTTTAAGACGAAACGATATCAATTAGATTTTAAGGTCTGCATTTCAAAACTTGGCGTAAACGATCAAACAAATTAATAAATCATTACAATCTCCTCAGCGTAAAATAATAATTAACTATTGGATCAATAATTTGCGGGATCGTAGCGCTCAGGAGGTTTACGAACGCACTGGGAGCAACGTAATTTGGTTTCGCAGGAAGGATCATTTAATAAACTTTCGTTTTGGATGGGTTTGGCGTCCACGTCTTCGGTTGTATAATTTTCATTTGCTGGCGCTGCGTCATTAGCTGGGTTTTCCGAGTCAACTTCCACAACTCGATTTGTTTCTAAAATTTCATCGTTTGATGTTGGCTTAGGAGCCAGGTGCTTTAAAGCCACGGTGTCTTTTTTTCCATCGGGGTATTGCACGTGCGCGTATTGTGGATTTGCTTCGATCAAGTGCACTTCATCTGTTAGAGCAAGGTGGTCCAACTTCTGCACTCTTGTGGGCCACTTTTCAAAATTATTCGAGTTTGCGGGCCTCAGTCGGCTAAAAATTCCTATTTTCGTTCCAAAATCAGGGTGTTCTCTAAAAAAAAAAAAAAAAAAAAGGTCTTCACATGGAATCGGTCTCCAAAATTCCTATTTTGGCGCAAAATCATAGCGTTCTCCAAAAAAAATTACGGCTGCTGCTTCTGATCGACAAGACTTGTGCAAAATTGATATGCGGCATGCGGCCCGCGAGCCCGTAGTTGGACCACGCTGTTATAGAAGATTGCCGCCACTTATGATCGACAAGACTTGAATTGTGCAAAATTGTTCCGCGGGCCGCACAAAATTGTTTCGCGGGCCTGTAGTTGGACCACGCTGTGTTAGAGGATCGAATTTCGAGGACCGAACATGACGCTTGATCAAACTGGTCCGGGGGTTGCAAGCCAATACGGTATCGAGGAGCCAGATGTAGACCTACGCTGAAAGTTAAAAATTCGTTCGTGAGGGGTTTGGTTAGTTGCGGTGCAAAGTAAGCTCCTAACAGAATGTAAAGCATCGCTTAACAATTTATGCGTTTTCAATCCAAGTTTGATAGTTTGCCACAATGTTTGGTTTGGTTAAGCATTCGACTTGTTCATTTCAGGCAGGGTTGTAGCTTGTTGTGCGGCTGCTTGCAATACCTTTATTAAGAAGATAACGTTTAAATTCAGCACTCATGAAGGCACTTCCTCTATCTGGGTGTATGTAAGCGGGCATCCCAAACATAGAAAAAACTTGATCAAGACCGCTTATGATTGATTTAGCGCTAGTGTCTCACGCAAACGGGAACCTTGAATACTCATCAATTATGGTAAATAAAAAACGATTTTGATTGGTCGATGGTAGAGGGCCTTTAAAATCAAATCAAAACTTAATTGTTCAAACGGGACAAGTGGCCTTGATTAAATGCACGGTTTCCGGTTTAAAAAATTGGGTATAATTTCTGCACACACTGTGCACGAACGCGCTACTTGTCGCACTTGATCAAGGGAAAAAGGTAAATTTTGTCGTTTGACAAAGTGCGCCAATCTTGTTACTCCTGGGTGGCACAGAGAATTATGCAAATCTTGCAGTTTCTTTAAATTCATTGTTACACAATTTAGTCGAGATAAAGCGTCGGCGGGAATGTTTTCTTCACCACATCAAGTCATAGGTGCTGAGTTCGATTCTCCAGCGCATAATTTTATCGTTTTAACAGATTTTTGATCAGTAATCAGGGAAAACCTCCGACCAGTTAAATAGTGCTTTCATTTCCGAACAGCTTCTATTATAGCGGCTGCTTCTTTCTCAATCGTAGAATGTTTTAATTCAGACCTGTTTAATGTTCTGGAAAAAAATGCAACTGGTCTTCCTTGTTGACTTAAGGTTGCCACTATTGCATAATCTGACGCGTCAGTTTCAACTAAAAACGGCAAAGACTCATCAATTGAACGGAGAGTAGCGTTGGCAATGTCACGCTTTAAAAAAATTAAATGCGTCCAAAGTTTCACAATTTAAAGGGTAGTCAATATTAGAAATTAGAGGATGTATTTTTGCTGAGAAATTGTTTATCCATTGAGAGTAGTAGGAATTGAGAGTAGTAGGAAAACAATCCAGGATTTCGTTTTAATTTTTTTTTGGTTTGAGGCGGGGGCCAGTCGTTCAGGGCTTTCATTCGATCGGGATCGGTTCTAATTTCTCCTTCGCTAACCACATTTCCGAGAATATTAAGAGTTCTCGTAAGTTAAATTCTTTGATTAAGCAGCCTTAAGAAACCGTTCAAGATTATAATCATGATGAGCTTGATTTTTACCACATAGTTACATTGTCAAGGTATGGAAAAGTATCTAGCAAACCTTCTCTAGTAATAAAATGGTTCATTATCCGTTGAAAGGTAGCAACTCCGTTGGTGACTCCGAAAGGCATTCTTCGAAATTGGTACAGACAACCATTAGCTTCGAAGGCTGTGAACTTCTTGTCTTCTTGACGTAGGGGCACTTGGTGTTAGGCACTTTTCAAGTCAATAGTACTAAACACTGTATTGCGCAATTTGGTTAGTCATTTCATCTATTTTCGGTAATGGATAAGCATCCAAGTTAGTAAATTTATTTATGGTTAAAGAATAATCAATCACCAACCTTTTTTTTTGACGATAGTTTTTGGTCACAACAACTTGAGCTCTCCAAGGTGAGTTACTGTGTTCGATGATACCTTCGCGTAGCAGACGATCCGTTTCTTCTTTGACAAATGCTTTATCTTCTTCGCTGTATTTCCTCGATTTTGGTGCTATAGGCTTTATATTAGGAGATAACTAAATAGGGGAGGAGGCAATACATTAAGAGCCATTAGATTGCAAACTTTGACTTCGGGTTTGGACCCACCATATTTAAAAGTTACGCTTTAGTGAAGAACCTGCCAATTTTGACCCAAAATAACATCAGCACACAAATTGAGAAAGATATGCATTTTAACTTTAGGATAAGTTTGTTTACTTACTATTATTGTTGTAACACAAAATCCGTTAATCTGAGCTTCTAAATTTTTAGTAGCCATCATAATAGTTTTACACATTTTAAGTACGCGAGGATGAATAAAATTATCAGTGCTTCCGGAATCGATTAAGGCAAGACATCTTTTCCGTTTAAAACTAATTTTTCATATAAGCTTTTTTGAGCCCTTCCGAAATGTCGAGCAAACCTGTTGTCGCTAACGTAGGCAATGGCGTTTCCACTATTGCTGCTGCACTCTTGTTTGCGCGACAAGCACTGTAAAAATCTCCCTTCTTCTGACATTTATAGCAGGTAGCATTCCGGTAACCGGACATCTGTAGCGTGGGTGAGAGAAACCTCCACAATAACAACAAGATTTTGCTAACCTTGCAGATACATCTTTAATCTCAATTTTCTCATCTTCTCGTAAAGAAATGCTTTTTTCTTGTACTTTGTGTGGGTTTATCTTGCTAAGGCATGGGTCTGATAATATTCTGCACTTTTCGGAGCAGTATCAATGGAGCGTGCTTGATTAAAAGCAGTCGTAAATCTAATTCTTTGTTTTCTAATAATCGTTGATGTATCTGATTGTTTAGTAGCCCACTTATGAAAGCATCTCTTATAAACTGATCACGGTGCTCGGAAGCAGGCACTGGCTTAAAATTACAATCCTTGCTTAAAACGGTGAGTACACGCAAGTACTCATCAAGAGCTTCTTCTGGCCTTTGCTTTCGTCACGATAAAGTATGTCTTGCAAAAGATTTCGTTGGGAGTTTTAACGTACGTAGCTTTCAGTTTAGCGATAGCTGTAATTCCTACTTCTAGTTCTTCCTATAACTCCAAGATTAACTAAAAGAGCTTTTCAATAAGTACTTCTTCGTCACCTACACTTTTTCGTTTACGCACGGGTCACTGCAAACTTAACAGTCATTTACATAAAATTGGTCTTCATTCTTCAGGTTTAAGTTCGACTTGTTTTGTACCGGAGGACGTAGAGCACGTCCTTCTCTACTGTCCTCGTTATTCAATACCCAGTAATCTTTTTAGTTATCTCCAAACCATAAAAGTTGACTTTACGTTCTATTCCAGTGGTTCTCAACAGGGGGGAATTCCCCACTAAGGGGGAATTTTGTATTTTCAAGGGGGGAATTATCAGTGGTTCCCAACCGGGGGACCACAGAGTGGTTTTTGGGGGTCCATGAGCCTTTTTACGGAAAAAATAAAAGAATATGTCATAGTTAAAGCAGTGGTGGATATTAGGGGAGGCGAATTAGGCAGTTGCCTAGGAAAATAAAAGATTGATTCAAGGTGAAGACCTTTTTTTTTTTTAGAGATCACCATGTTTCTGGGAGAAAAAACAGCAAAGTTGGAAATAAAATCGAAGTGAAGACCTTTTTTTTTTAGAGATCACCGTGTTTTTGGGAGAAAAGAGTGGATTTTATTTCTTTTTTTTATTTAAGGGGTCCACAACTTTCAGGAAAATCCTCAAAAGGGTCCATGACATTAAAAAGGTTGGGAACCACTGTTCTATTCTATTGGATATTTCGGAGTCTCATCTTTTATCGTTTATTGTTTCTGCACAATGGTTTGTTTAATGTCACTTGTTTTTGTACAATGTGTTTTGCTACTTAACAGGTTAAAGGTGCGCAGCAACTTTTCCTTTAAATAAAAAAAAATGGGGGTGGATCTAATTAAGGTTGCACAACTTCCCTTTTATTGCAATTGTAAATGTAGGCCTACATTGTATTATTAATTCTATATATCGCTTTTGTAGTTTATTTTTCGTCCTGGCGCTAAAAAACTATAATCGTTAAAAAGTGCCAATAAATAAATAATAATAATAATTAGTTAATCTTGGCAACGTTGTTTTGAGCGTTATCGTTCTTGTTAGTTAAAGCCACAGATTTAGTGGTATTTAATAAAGACAAGTATTCATAGCTATTTAACTAACAAGAAATGGAATAAGTACCGAGACCAGAAAAACTAGATGTTAGACCAAATACAGTTGATGCAGCTAGAGCATGGAGACACTGGCTAGCTACCTTTGAAAATTTCATCGAAAGCCTGCAAAGACCAGACGAGAACCTAGAGAAGCTACGGATTTTGGTAAATTTTGTCGCACCCGAGATCTACAAATGTCGTCTCAACGACAGAGTCTACAATTGAAGTAGATTATACTCTGGTAAGTAAAAAAAAGAATAACAAACGGAAGAAGAATAATTGTTCTGATAGTGAAACTAATGGAGGCTCAGAAAGCAATAAAAAAGCTGCCATCAGTGAATTACAACCTGCAATATTAAAAAATAACGATGCAAAACCTCTTGCATCCTTTAACCCAATTGCCATTGATTTCGGCCTGAGACAGGTTATCGGGCGTTATCAAACCTGTAAGCCACTTAAAAATAACAATCTTTTGGTTAAATGCGGAACCGTCACTCAAGTTAATGCCCTATTATTAATAACGCATTTAAATCTTCAAACTAGAATAAAAATTCCTGTAACAGCATCAACTCTGCCCCAGCCGGACAGCAAATGTATCATAAGAAATGTTCCTCTACAAATAAGCAAAGAAGAAATTCTCGACTGTTTAAAACAAATACAAAATCATTAAGGAAATCATTGAAAATGAAGACATCGGAGATAATGAAGAACTTCAAACAATAGAAGTCAATGGTATAATTATTGTAAATCTCTAGAATAAACCTAACAACGACCTACCTACAGTATAAATTACCTAAATTACTTTACAAACACTAACTGCAATAGATGCGGTGCTGCCTTAGCTGATTGGGTAACAAGCAACGATTATATATTATTAAATACCACACAGCCAACCCATTACTCTGATGCAAATCCCAATATTTGGTCCCTACTTGATTTATCGATTGCATCACCTGGTCTGGCTCATAAGTGTACTACCATAATAACTTCGGATTTTCTAGGAAGTGATCACAGCATATTATTTGTTAATATTAACGAAAATGTTCGTTTCAATAGTATGCATATACCGCGTTAGTCGTTCCCCAGAGCAAATTGGCCAGCTTTTAGTGCACAATGCGAGTTGCAGCTCGGCTCCTAACTAGTTAATGAAATCGACAAAAGTGCTGACAATATAACCGAAACTTTAATTTTAGCTGCTACTAATACAATACCAAAAACAAAACCGTTCAATAACCGTTCGCACCTTGGTGGAATAAACAATGCTCAGCAGCAGTTAAAGCTAGAAAACACGCCTTTAAATGTATGCAACGTTGCACCACACCAGAAAATGTCATTACATTTAAACGAACCAGATATAATTCTAAACGTACTATTTTTGAGGCAAAAACTAATCATTGGCAGTCCTACTGCAGTTCACTTGACTGCAATAGCAAACTTGGCCAGGTATGGAAAACTATAGAAAGCTTTACCGGTCAAACAAAAACTTACCGTATCGGTTCATTGCAAGACATCTCAGAAACTGTCACAACTGGCCATGAAAAAGCAAACATGCTGGCAAAGTATTTTCACTCCGCCAACTCAACAAACAATTTATCGTGCGTTTTTCTTTCACAGAGGAACTTAATTTCTCGTTCGGTAGAACAACTCATTACTCAATGTGAATGCAAGGACAATCGACTAAATTTACCATTAACAGCAAACGAGTTTAAAGCTTGTGTTTCTAGAACTAAAAACACAAGTCCTGGTGGAGACCAAATATGCTATGAAATGTTAAAACACTTATCAGATTACTCTATTAATGTAATTATACAATTTTTTAATAAAATTTGGTTTACAGGTAAAATTCCAAAAAACTGGTTTCATTCTATAGTTATACCTATTTAAAAACCAAATAGGCCGATACGAAGCCCCGTATCGTACCGGCCCATCTCATTAACAAGTAATTTAAGCAAAATAATGGAGAAAATTATTACCAAACGACTTATTTGGTACCTTGAAACAAACAATTTGCTCCGTCCATATCAATCAGGCTTTAGAAGTCGTAGACGAACGACTGATCACATCATGCGCCTCCATGATACAGTCTACAAAGCATTAGCGAACGTTCTGTGCTGGCAGTCTTTTTGGACATCGAAAAAGCATACGATACGGTTTTTAGAGATGCAGTATTGTTTAAACTGCTGAAATTGGGTATTAATGGTCCAATTTTGTGGTTCATAAAAGCATTTCTTTCAGATCGTACTTTTCAGGTTAGAATTTCAACGTTCTATTCGGAAGTTTATAAAGCGGAGAACAGAATCCCACAAGGCAGTGCATCAAGTCCTATACTGTTCTTAATAATGATTAACAATTTATCAGACTGCATAGATTGCCCAGTTGCTCTTTATGCTGATGACTATTGTTTTTTTCAGGTTGGAAAAAATGTTGTAGAAATACATAAATGTATAACAAAAAACCTACGTAAAATACACCAATGGTTAGATTAATGGGGTCTTAAAAATATCACCAACAAAATCCGCAGCCATACTTTTTACTAGACTGAAAAAATTACCAAAGCTACAACTTACTATTGGTGATGTTCCTTTCATACGGAGTATAAATATCTTGGAGTTTTCTTTCAGTCTAATGGAAACTATAATAAACATGTTAATTATATTATAGAAAAATGTCAACGACGCATGAACGTTCTACGTTATATAAAGGGCAGATCGTGGGGTGCCTCTAAACTACCAATGGTCTCCCTTTACAGAGCTCTAATCCGATCAGTAACAGATTATACTATGGAAGTATACTTTAACCCAAACATTCGAAAACAAATTGAATTAATTCAAAATCAAGCTTTACGACTTTGTACAGGAGCAATGAAATCTACCCCTATAATATGTCTTCAACATACATGCAATGAGCTACCCCCTTACATAAGACATGTCCAAATTTGTTTGAATTATAGAGCTCACCTTCTAATTTTTAAATCTCACCCAAATTCTATCGTGATTTCAGACACTTGGTATGACTGATTTCCGAATATTAATAACTATGAATCTTTTAACTTACAAACTAATAAGTTTTTTGTAGATTTTTTGGAGCAAAATGGTTTTACAATTCCCAACAACGTTTTTACAAAGTTTTTACAATTCCCAACAATTCCCAATAGAGCAATTCCCAACAACGTTTTTACAAATTACTTAACAAACCCGTCTCTGCACCTTGGAGATTAGAACCCATGTCGGCTGATTTCTACTTTCTCTCCGTTATTTTGATAAAGCTAACACTGCAGCCAATAAACAAATATTTTTAGAATACGTGATAAATAACTATAAAGGTTATTTGCATATTTATACAGATGGTTCGAAAACACAACATGGCACAAGCGCTGCTTTCTATGTTGACAGGTTTGATGTAAAACATGTAATTAAAATTAATAATAATCATTGTTCTATTTTTTCAGCAGAGTTATATGCAATACTAAAATCTCTTTATTGGCTTTCTTCAAAAAGATCCGGAAAAACTTTGATTTTAACTGACAATCTTTGTTCATTACAGGTCTTCAATAATTTATCTTAAGGAAAAAACCTACTAGTTAATAAAATGATAATGTTTTACTCAATTTTAGTTAAAAGTGGACTTGAAATAACGTTTTTATGGATCCCCTCTCATTCAGGAATTCACGGCAATTAAATCGCAAATCAACTGGCTAAATTGGCAACTACTTCAAATTCATCAAACTCGATCTCCGTCAATACAGCAACAAAACAGGCAAACCTTCAAATCTCAACCTCGGAAATCAAAACAGTAATCAAAAATCATGTTTATATTCTATGGGACAACTTTTAAAAGCAATCTAATACCGGGTTATTTTATGAAAGTTTCTTTCCTTCTGTGTTTTCAATAAGATTAACTAAAGAGAGATCATCACTAACAAAAAGATTTTAACATTAAACGTCCGGCTACCTGCATAAAGCTTCAATAAAAAAAAACTATTAATTATGATGATTAAATTAAGCGCTTTAAGACGAAACGATATCAATTAGATTTTAAGGTCTGCATTTCAAAACTTGGCGTAAACGATCAAATAAATTAATAAATCATTACAATTTCTCGGCAAAGATTTTACCGTTTCAAGGATCCCCTGTTGAAGCTTCTTCTTGTAGGATGTACGTTTCCGACACTGATTAAATTAAGAAACAAAAAAAGAATAAGAGGGTTTACAAAAAAATAAAATGGCTGCCTCATGGCGTTCTGTAAAACAAGCCATACCAACGGCGAGCGTTTCTCTCTGGCTGAAGGGTGATCGAAGGTTGCTCGGGATAGCGATAAACGCCACATTTATATAAAACTAAACTGATTTCAATCGCCGTTGAGAAAGTTTAGCATAGTTAATAAATAAATGGTAGGAAATATTATCAGGTAAAAATATAGATACGAATTAAATACAAAATTTATTACCATATTTGTAAAGTGCTTGTCATATCTTGATAACAAATTTTTTTAAAAAATAGAAGTGTACAACTTTGTAAATACTTTTCTTAGAGATCGTGTGGGCATATTATAGTTGTATTCTCATTATTAATGATTTTTATGACTACTTGCAGTAATGAAGGTAGGCAGGGGCGGATTAGCCCACCGGAAGTTTGGGAATTTTCCCAGTGGGCCGGTGCTTTTGTAGGCCGGTTTTGCAATCAGTCGTAACTTTTTTACATTATAAATAATTACGAAGAAAAAGTTTATTTTGGAAAATAATAATTAAAGCTATGTCCTACAAAAAATGATATAACCGAATTAGTCGATTAAAGTGATAAGCTTTTTGCCGCTTAAAGTGATAGCCTTCACCGCCACCTCTCTTTCTCTACACAAGAGAAATTTGTGTTCGTAGGTCCGGTTTGTGACAATTAGCATTGCGACGTCACTATCGACGTGATAACTGATAAATAATTCCGTGTTTTACTGTATAGCGCTTATACAGTGGCCTAGAAATTTGTTCTCTTAGGTCAGTGGTTTCTAACCTATTTCAGCTCGAGGCCTAATTCTGCTGAGAAACTGTTTGGAAACCTGTTACTATTAGATATAGACTAAGGCTAGGTTACAATAAAAATATTTAGATGTGAGATATAAACAAAATATCGACAACACAAAACTCACTAATACCGCATATGTGCGTATTGTTGTTCAGGTCAAATGTAAGAAAAATAAAGTAGGCTACAGTATAGAATAAAAAAAGCTAAATTAGGGTTAGTAAGTCTTGAAAAATAGAAAAAAGAAAAGAAGAAGAGAAAAGGTGGTGCTGAGTAAGAATGCGAGAAAAAGAGGAAGAAACTGCATGAACTGATAAATTATAGCTATTTATTAAATCTACGTTTTTATTGATCTTCCGTACCGCACTATGAATCATAAATAACAGTATAGCCTACTCATATGATATCTTTGTTTTATGCAACATTGTTTCTTAACAAGTACAATGTATTCTCTAAAGAGATCACACTGTAACTGATCAAATGTAATTTCAACAAATTAATAGGAACAGTAAAAAAGCGACTAAAATAAATTAACTAAGAGGACGATTATTATGCAACAGGCCTGTTTCGGTCTCACAGACCTCATCAGATATAAGTTATTGTAACCTCTAAGACGAAATGGTAGCGCGAAAAGTTAAGGTTAGAATTTAATGAAGTGACTCTTCTGGAAATAAGAATTTTAATTAATAATTTGCAATTATGAGGTTAAATATCTACAGTCAACATCAAAAAAGCATCCGCGTGGATCTGGATTCCTTTAAAATGTTTTTTCACATTAATTGTGTTGATTCAGTTATAATAGCGTTTCTTGATTCTCAATTATTTTTTAAATGCTTTTCTTTTCTTAAACAGATGATGAAGAAGATTTGAATATGACCCACTGCTCCAATAACCCTAAATGTCGATGTAAAAACTGTTTTCTGTGCTGTTATACTGCAATTCGGAGATACAAAATGTACTGTAAGAGTTATCCTCTTCTATATCAGGCATAAAAAGTAATCCTTACTCTTTCTGTTACAGAAGAGGCTTGCAAAAGAATTTCAGCAAGCTGAAAAATGAGAACAATCGTTTAAGAAGTCAGCTAAGCGAAGATCGTCTGGACTCGCTGCTTCTTTGTGTGTCGAACACGATATTCTAGCAGGAGTGTCGAATGACATGGTTATTGATGAATTAGCTAGATCACACGGAAACGCGAAAACTGCTGTGTTGCAGAGCATGAATAAATTATGCATTTTAATTTTTTAAAGAACTTTTGTGTATCGTTGCCTGCAACTAAACATGGTATTACAATGCCTAAATGATTTTTTCTAACAGAATATTCTTATTTTTATTCAAGTAATATTGACAGTGACGAGTTACAAATCAAAATGTTCTTCAAACAAATACGCCGTAGATGCAATGTTTATTTTCATCTAAGATATTGTCGGTAGCATACACGATATTTTTTAATAACATAGTTATAATAGTACTAAATAGTTTGTGAATTAAACATTGTAGGCTAATATTTTTCATCATACAAAATCGAGTTGGAAAAAGTTTCGTTTTTATTTTTAAATTCCCGGCCGGTTCAATTTGCTGATTCGCTCCTGGAGGTAGAGTGAAATTAGAAATGCAAATAGTTGTGTAATCTGGAGTCCTGCAGAGGTCTGTTAATGCCCGGGGCCAATTGCTTGATTGTGTGGCCCTCCTAATTCAAATCTAGCACCGATCAATGTGGAGAAGGCAGCCATTTAAAATTCGTTAAAACTTCATTAAGTGTCAGCAAAAAATAAGAATCAGAAATTTAAATTCATAACGACTAAAAAATCACTCTTGGTTTTTGATGTTGGTTGTTTTTTTATGATTTTGTTTAGTTTATTTGTTTTATTCCGTGCACCTGAAGCACCTGAAGCATAGACACAATAAGTCTACAAAAGAGTATTCTTCTACTAAAGAAAAACTAAATATTGTAAATACAAATAAATATCTAATAGGCCCGACAAAAAATAAAGCACTTACAAGCAGGGCTGGGGAGCCACTGTAGAAGAGCACTAGCTCCGGCTCCAGTTCAGGAGCTATCAAGCGCTTATCCACTAGCCCCAGCTCCGACTCTCCAGCTCTTTAATAAACAATCAGTTTATCATTTAGTGTTTAAATCTTTTTTGCCATAAACTTTTCTATTCGAACAAGAATCACGACTTCTGATCTTTACAATTATATTAATCAAATCTGAAAGCGAGTACAAGAAATATAACTGAATGAAAATCAATTGTGGCCTTATCTAAACAATGAAAAGGTTAAATCGTAACTATTATGAATTGCAAACTCCGCACTGTCAAACAGCTAAACTTTATCTCTTTAGTGGAAAATTTTGGAAGCATATGTGCGCGAAACAAAAAACTCCCAAGAGATTTAACGCACAAGGTCATAAGCGAGACCGTTTGTGACGAAACATTAAGGTAATAAATAAGATTGAGTCAGCCAAATCTTTACTCTACAATTTTAGAAATAAATTTATGACGTACAATCATGCGAAAATTGAACCAAATAAAAAATTTAAGTTATCCAATTCTCACGGCCATAGGCGTACGCAAGGGGGGGTTTCAGGAGTCAACCTCCCCTTGAAGAATGGTGTTCAGGCATATATACATGGTAATAAGTAGGCGTCGATAATAAGATTTTGGTTTCTATTCTTTACCGCACTTCTTAAACTTAATTAGCGCTTGCGCATGAATTTTTGTTATCGCCTAAATTGCGTCAAGTTAGCTAATGTACAGCTGCCACTTGTGAAGAAAACTTTTAAAATTGTAAGATACTGAAAGTTAAGCATTTCATGCTTTGCTTTTGATGTCTATCGTTTTATTACAAAGCTTCCCTATGAGGTACAAGCCTACTTACTCAGTTGTACATTGATTTGAAAAATAAAACAAGTTTTTAGCACCTAAGGCGGATTTGAAAGATTGATTGATTAAACTCTGATGAACGTGATAAAAAAATTTAAATATGAGTTGTGAAATATAATATAATATAGTTTAACTGATCAAGTCACTATTGTAAAAAGTTTTTTTGTATGAGATGAAGGCTCATAAAACTTTATAAAATAATGATTGTACACCATTACTAAATAAGCAAATTTTATAAAAATGGTTCTTCGTTTTCACTGAAATTATTTTAATGTGTAGCGAGATAGCGTTTATAGCAGTTGCAAAACAGTGTGTTGGAAAAGGCAGTTAGAGCTTAATATTTCTAAATCAAACTATCATGCAATTAATTGCCATTTAATTTATTAGAATCCCAACTGTAAGAGTATGTTTCACCAAAGTATGATCTTCTCGAGTATTTTATTCAAATAGAAATGAATATGTAGCAAAATATGAGTTGTCTTTATACTTCGGTAGTAGCCTGCCTGGTATCTGGTTTGTGATCGTAATCATTATTAAAATTGAGTTCGTTTTGAGCTGAATTAATTCAATTGTAACAGTGCGCTTAACTCGAGAAAACTTTTGATATTTAAAGCCCTTTCATTTTTTGGTATTGTCTGTTTTAAAATGTAAAACTAATCAAAAATTTTAAGCAGTTTTACAAGAATGAGCCGAAAATGTTAAACTTGTTAAAATCAAGTAATTTGAAATGGTAAAAATTTGCCATAAATTTTTTTAATTACGTCTTTTCCAAAATTAAGTTTGTATTTATTTGATTTCCTAAATTCTAACTTTGTTATTAAATGCTGAAAATGGTATTTTAAAGTAAATGGAAAATAATCAAAAATTTTACCCTTATGGTGTTTTGCAAAGGATGAGGCATGACGTTATTGTTATTGCTCGAATTCTTTGATAGTTAACAATTAACGTATTGCTTTCAGAATTATCAGTTAATACTTTTTGCACTGGTACAAATTTTTTTATCCTTCCATTTGTATTGATAATAGACGATTACTCTAACAAGAATTAATTTGAAAGGGATTTCATGTTGCATAATTTTTTAATCTTAAAAGAATTTATTTAATCATTTAGTCATGTTTCCTCGACAAAAAAAAGGAGAAAAACTTTGTTAGACTTTAATTTTAAAAAAATTTGTATTAACGACTGCGAAAATGTTAAAAAAAGTATTCCAGTTGATGATTTAGCATGTAGCAAGCACAATCCGAAGAATCTGATAGAAAAACCAGGTGAGACAGACAGACAGACAGACAGACAAGTTTATTTCATACAATTCCGTATTAATATATAATGCACACAAAACAATAACAGTAAAAATAATTATAATGAAGAAAATGAGTGCGTTTAATTGACGTAATTTGTTACACGAAAAAAAAAAAAAAAAAAGGGTAATAATTATACCGAATGTATGCGGAGACTGCGAAGTGACCAAAAAATAATTAATTGGTCTTCAAGTCGAGCAGCCACCAATTAATTAAAGTTATAAAATAAACGTATGTTATGGAAAAAGATAAAAAATGGACCACTGTAGATATAAGTTTGATTTGAAATATTAATGGATTTAAGGATAAGAATTAAAGATATAACGTTTATACGTACATGTAGCCAAAATTATATATGGAGTAGCAATTTTTTTTTAAATTACAAGGAACATCATTCCAAACTTTAACTCCTCTATATTTAAGAGATCTTTGCAAACGATTGAATCGATATCTTGGTAAGTATAACTTATTATTGACTGATGAACGGGTTACACGGAAATGAATTTGAGATACCTTTTTGAAATATTTTGTAAAAGAAGTCAGTAATTTACATCTGTCTAAATTAAACATTAATTTTGAAGTTTCAAGCTTGATTAAGTCATCTAATTTTAAAATTTTGTTTTTTCTAAACAAAGGATCAGAATTTGATGACCATTGCATATTATTGATGACTCGCATAGCTTTATTTTGCAATTTTCTTAATGGTTCGAGATAAGTTTTATATGTAGCACTCCATATTGTAAGACAGTATAGTAAGTGTGAATGAAAGAAAGCAAAGTAAAGTTTTTTTAAGATACAAGAAGGAAATAAATTTTTTAGTTTGCATAAAATACCAACTGCACGAGAGAGTTTGTTACGAATTTTATGAATATGATCATGAAACAATAATTTGGAATCAATAGACTCCAGACCCAGACGAAGCGACAAAAGATTTAGTTTTACAACCGTCAAATGACATTTCACTTTGTATAGGAAAAACTTATACTCAAGCAGAAAGACTTCGAATGCTAAAAAACATTTGGATTCCGGATCAGTCTTTTAATTTTCCAATTACCGCAAACAATCACCGAAATTTACGGTTTCAGCACCGCTGGTTTATTCGCTTCAAGTGGTTAGCGTACTCCTATTTAGAAAATGGAGCCTTTTGCAAATACTGCGTTTTATTTGGAAATAAAGCAGGCAGTGGAGTTGGAAATCAACCTCTAGGAACTTTGTGCGCAGTAAAGTTTAAAAAATGAAAAAATGCGCTTGAACTCTTTGCTGACCCCGAGAGCACAAAATATCACCGCGATAGTATGGTGGCCGCAGAGACCCTTATGTCAATCTTATCAGGAAAACAAGATAGCATCGAAATTCAACTTAATCAGCAACAGAAGCAAACAATTTTAGAAAACCGAAGAAAAACTACACCAATTATAGAAACAATTATACTCTGTGGTCAACATGGTATTCCTTTAAGAGGACATCGGGATAGTGGTCCACTCACTTTCGAATCAGAAAAAAAATCTAGAAGATAATAATAATGACGGAAATTTGCGTGCTTTACTTCAACACAAATGAAACCTGATCAAGTTTTCAAGAATAATTTTCTTCTGTCGGACGCAACTCTCAGTATATCAGTCCAAGAATGCAAAACGAAATTATAAGTATTTGCAATGACTTGATACTTACGTGATTGGTCGATTCCATTAACAGGTCCAGATTTTTTTCTGTATTGGCTGACGAAACAACCGATACATCATGTCAGGAACAATTGACTCTTTGTGCTGGGTACGTAAGTGATGACTTTGCTATTGAAGAATCTTTTCTCCAGTTTGCACCCATAACAGATCTATCAGGAAAAGTTTGGCTTCCACAATTTTAAACAATTTATTGGACATTGGTATTGATGTTTCAAAAATGCGCGGTCAAGGATACGATGGGGCCACAGCTATAACTGGAAGATTGAATGGTGCCCAAGCCTATATCAGGGAAATTATTCTTACAGCTCTTTACGTTCACTGTGCAGCCCATAGTCTTAATTCGGCTGTCTCTAATTCATGCGATCTCTCGCCGGTTCGTATTGCATGGGAACAATAGCTTCAGTTTACAATTTTTTCAATGCTTCAAAACGTCAAAACATTTTACGCAAATCTATCAACACAATTTCGTCAACAACAAAAGCTCAAAAACTTGTTCAAATTTGTGCCACCAGATGGGTCGATCGACACGAGAACGTTAGTGTCTTTTCAAATTTACAATTTGCTGTTGTAGAAGCTTTGACAAAAATTTCAACATGGCCAGACAGAGAAACTTCATCACGAGCTCTACAGTTGCTATCAACAATTAGGCAAAGTGAATTTTGCATTGCTGTCTTAGTTTTCAAAAAGATTTTTGAATACAGTATTGTTTTGTGCAAAGTTATGCAAAAAAAGTCGATAAACCTTTTTGAGGCCGTCAACATTGCACATGATATTGCAAATGAATTGAAGTGTCTTAGAGAAAAAGCCGAAGATGAATTTCACGGTTCTATATTTCTGCACAAGAAACGGCCAAAACCCAAAATTTTAAAAACACCACGCCTTACTTCAAGACAGACCAATCGATGCATCATTGCTGCCGAAACAAATGAAGAATATTTTAGAGCAGGAATTTTTATTCCATTTCTTAATAACTTTATTGTCACTCTGGAAGCAAGATTTACAGCCCACAAATCGATTATTGGTGGATTTCAGTGTTTAATTCCTGCTGATCCAACCATTGGACCAACTCCTTAACAAATTAAAAGTATTCAAGTTTTGGAAAAATTTTACGAAAATGATTTAACGAAATCCTCGGAAAAACTAGTTCCTGAACTGATATTATGGTACAGGAAACTTTCTCGATTGAACGCAGCAGAAAGACCAACTGATGCGTTGAGCAGCTTCAAAGAATGCAGTCCGATGCTTTTCCAAACATATTTACATTGATGACCATTTTGTTAACTCTTCCAGTGACAACATGCACTAATGAACGATCGTTTTCCACATTGCGCAGATTAAAAACGTACTTTCGAAACATAACTGGTACCTCTCGAATAAATGGACTTGCATTGCTAAATATTTATATAAAGAGCTTCTTTATGGTACAGAATTTTGATATCGCTTTAAACAAAGTCGATTTTATCGGAGTCATAAGCTTTTCGTGACGCTCTTATCAGTGGCAATCGCGTTAAAATGGGACGAACCAGAGAAAATCAAGGTATTTATAGTCTCAACAGTTGGGAGAAAGGTGCTGCAGTCTCGGAAAGGAGAAAGGCACAATTGCACAAAATCAAAGAAATGTGGTGTAATACAGAGTAATCTCGGAAAGGAGAAACGGACTATGTGCAATTACCCAGGAGAAACACTGTTACTCGCAACTTAGGTTATTTGAAATTTGTCGCGAGTAACAGTGTTTCTCCTGGGTAATTGCACATAGTGCGTTTCTCCTTTCCGAGATTACACTGTATTGCACCACACTTCTTTGATTTTGTGCAATTGTGCCTTTCTTCTATCCGAGACTGCAGCACCTTTCTGCCAACTGTTGAGACTATAAATACCTTGATTTTCTCTGGTTCGTCCCATTTTAACACGATTCCACTGATGAGAACGTCACGAAAAGCTTATGGCTCCGAAAAAATCGACTTTGTTTAAAGCGATATTAAAATATTTATAGGAACTACACGCCTTGCTCTGATGACGTAATTAACAGATTAAGTGAAAAAAACAGGCGTTTGAATATATGCCTGTAAAAAAACTTTAAATATTTGTTAAGTAAGGTTATTTTTTTGTTCATTTGATTTTTCACCTTTTGTTCTCATCATTTACACGAGTTGCTTATGTTGCTTTTAATTTGGAAAGTTTCTTGTCATAATTGAATTAAATTTGCGTACTCGCACATGCCTTTTCAATAGTTAGTTTTACGGTTTGGTAAAAAGAATTGATGTACAATTGGACAGTGCCTCTCCCTTAATTGTTTTAAATTGTTCACCATTAGCCATTGTAAATTAAAGGTTATATGTATATTAAAAAGTGAATCAATCGTCCTTGCAAAGTGCCCAATTAAAGAATAAGAGCAATATTTTAATACAAAATTTATTTAATTACTGTTTTGAAAAAACCACAAACATTTGTTGCTTCTTTATTTAAATAGAGTCTTGATCCTTATTCAATTAGAAAGATTCTATTTGAAAAAGAATATTTAAATATATTATACAAAATTTGTTTAATTATTGATTGTTTCTAAAAAACCAAAACAGTTGTTTCATTCTATAGAATCTTCCTGTGATTACATGAAAAATAAAGAACACAATCAGTAGTAAACATAGTACTATGTTTTCATAACATCATTAAGAAAACATAGTACGATTAGTCAATCTTATCCGAAAAATAAATAGCAGTCCTGCAAAACATAATTTATAAGAGGTCGTTTTAAAATTTTAAATTATTTTTAAGAATAGAAATATTATTTAAGCTTTTCAAATTTTTTGCTTCGAAATATGTAGTTTGTTAAACTACAAAAATAATCCAAAACTGTCAAAAACTAAAACGGATCCAAACTTGCAAAGAGTGGTATATTTATTGTAGGATACAAAGACTTAGAAAAATATTTAAAAAAATTATTCTAAACAAAAAATCTCTGCTAAATACCATTCGACTCTATAAGCTTTTTTTTATTCAATTTCTTCAGATAAATATAAATAAAAACAGCTAATTAAACAGCTGATAAAGGACAGGTTTTATTCTTTTTATTCCTCTCAATATCTTTTAATACCAAAAGTTTTTTACGTTCAATCATCATCTGTTTCTTTTATATTTGTATTTATCTGAAGAAATTGAACAAACGAAAGCTGAGTACTATTTAGCTGAAATTTCTTGTTAAGAATAATTTGCTAAACTAATCAAGCAAATAATGCAATTGCTGTGATGTCATATAGAAAAAAATGACTCAGGTTATGCATTCATATTAGGATGACCTGACTCCCCTTCTCTTACCTTAATATGAATAAAAAACATTGACTTTATTGGATGAAATAGACTGTTGAGATTTTTTAAAATTTGATTTTAAATAAATTTTGTATGAAATTGCTCTGATCTCTTCTTTGAACACTTTGCAATGAAGATCGATTCACTCTCTCTCTCTTTCTCTCTCTACATACTGTATATGTATATATCTGTTTGCTTTACTTCGCCGGTACAGCTCAATAACCAAATAGCTAGAGCAGTATTTATTAATGAAAGCACGAAAATAGAATAAAAATTTAAAATTTAAAATCTACTACAGCCTGTTTCGCCAAAGACGGCTCATCGGGTGGAATCTGTGAAGTAAAAAAACGTAGAATATAAAAATATTAAAAAAATATACTAAACAATATGAAATTCCATAATGTTGCATAGAATCTGCAAGTTGCATATAATCTGCAACAAAAATGTTGTTAAACTCAGCTACACTGTATTAAAAACAACCCTAGGGGTGGACTTTGCTTACATTTGTGGTGGTCCATTCGAGGATGAGATTTTCCATAGTACGATGGAAATAGACAACCCTAGGGATGGAAATTTTGAAGATGGTTCTTTCCATCCTTAATGATTTTTTCCTTTCCATCCGATTGTACCATGGTATATACCACCTCTAAATTCAACAAACTTTAAATGGTCGAAAAGTTTATTTACATAGCAACAAGGCGATTAAACGAACATCAAACACCATTTAGAAAACACAACAAAAAACAAAATTTTAACGGCCATTCTTAAAGCAAAGCGTTAATTATTTTTTAAACACTCATGTTTGTGGTTTTTTAGAAATATTTAAAAGATAACTCAAAAATTAAAGAGAACACGTAAGTGCTTTTGGAAATTTGATATCGAAAATCCAGTATGAGGTTATTATTATTATTAAAGCATCTTTAAAGGTTGTGCAATTGCACAACCAACACCTTTGAACAAAAATTGATATGGCATGGTCGGCAGCCACAACGCATGGATACGCTGTTGTTACTGAGGTTTCGTTCTGCAAATTATTCGAGTAATTATAGATACGTAATATCAAGAAAAGTTACATTTATAAACATGAACATACCCGGTCAGAATATTGGATAAACATGTCCAACTTGCTATTAAATAGATGTGGTACAAGGCACAAAGCTGAAGCAATTTCTAAAACAGAATTTATATTCGACAATGTCAAAAGTCTTTTAACAGAAATCTATTATCCTTTTCAGCAAAGTCAAATTGATAATTTATTTAACTGGTCAAATTGCGATGCATAAACTCATTAATAAAATCGGTCAAAGTTCAATGGACCGAATATTTAATACGGAAATTAAAAACTAAAACTTAACTAATTCATAACAAAACATCGATTTCGACCTATATAAAGATCATCATCAGTTCAAAAAATGTACTGTAAAAAATCAAAAAAGATTAAAAAACTTTACTTATACTAATCGGGTCCTAACTCAAAGGCACTAAGTGAAGCCGCAATAAAACTGCAAGGCTAACGGGACAACAGCTGACGTCATGATTATCAATCACGTAACGAAGATGAAAAAACGAACACTGTAAAAACTGTAGTGAAATCAAATACCGCAAACTCCCGCTAAGATCAGAAGGGTTGATTTAAAAGATCAACAAAGCCGCTCTAGTTTCCTCTCAGTGTTGCACTTTAAACAATAGTAAACAAATAAATTGGTTTAAGGCTCAATTACAATTATAAGACAGAAAAATTTTATTCATATTTATTTTAGCATTCTGCACTGTAGACTAACCACGAAATCCCAAGGCCCCGTCTCCAATAACCCTTTTAAAAATTTACTAAACTCTCTAAGTAAAAACTAAGTAAATTCTCTAAACACTGACTAAATCAATAAATGTTTTACCGGTATAGTTTTCTCTAACAGCTTCCTAGAAGAGTTTATTAATGAACCAAAGCGAAGTAGTCTAGTCGCCACCTAACATTATCACTTTTACTAATGATTTAGTGAAAATGACTGAAGTGAAATCGAAACAATTGACTTTACAAAAGTCGTTTGTGATGATTTCAAAAGTCAATTGTGATAATTTCCGTTTAATTTTGCCGTAACCTAGCAGACTAGTGACACACTGGGATTTATAACATTGAACATGGCTTTGAAAGTTAAGTTTTTAAAAATTTTTTCCTATTGTTCCTGAGCGTACTTAGCTTTGTTTACACTATTGTAGAAGCAGATTTTGAGAGACCGCTGCACAATTTTGAGAAACCGTTTCGGTTGCTCAAAACCCCTTAAAAAAACACTGTTCTGTGATATCAAGTAGCATTAAGAACGTCGAAATGAAATTTATAAAAATAATTAAGGAGGACAGCTCTGTCATTGTCATTCTTAACGTTAAATTGTTTGCAGAATGAGCGGTGGTTATTTCATCGAGTAGAAAATTTATTTTTTGTTTGTCCTCCGTATTGCATTTTGCAAAATTTACATTTTGCCACGTAAGTAACATAATTTTTGCAAGTAAAATGTTGTTTTAAATTAATTCAAAATTACTTGCAAAAATTTTAATTTAATTTAAAACAACATTTTTAGATTCAATTTTAAATTTAAAACGTATACAGAAAAGTCGTTGGCAATAAAATGCTAATTGGTTGAATCTGCCTACGATAAAAAGTCTATGAAAAATAGACAAGTGAACTTTGAAAAAAAATTAAGCATGTTAATTTCCACCCTCAAGGGTGTTTGCTTGTTCGATGCCAACACGAATGATGGATACAACCATCTTAGGTATATAATCTCATCCTCGCTGCATGAAAATTACCATTTTTTTTCTAAAAAATAACAGGCAAAAGGTGGTAAAAACCATGCTTTTTAAAATTTCCATCCATAAGGTTGTTAATTTCCACCCTTAAAAATACCCAAAATTTACAGTGTACAGCTGTACCCCCAACTAACAAACATCCTCGCAGCACACAATAAGAGGCTTCTTAAGTCCCACAATGGCAAGTCAGAACTTACACCCTGTAATTGCAGATATAAGCCGTCATGCCCATTGAACTCCCGCGACATGGCAATCGTTTATCAAGCGACTGTTCAAACCAAGGATCAATCTAAGAACTATTTCGGATGTGCGAAACTGAATTTAAAACGAGATACGTACTACAACCACAACCATTCCTTCAATTCTGATTCCAAAAGAAATGCAACCAAGCTTTCCAAATTCATTTGGTCCTGCAAAGATTCTGGTTTAAATCCTATTATGTCCTGGAAAATAGTTTGCTACGCCATGCCTTATCAACACGGGGCCAAAGTATGCAAGCTCTGTCTGGCAGAAAAATATGCAATCCCAACTGCTAATGATGTCGCTCTGTTAAACAAACAAACTGAATTGATTAATAAGTGCCGGCATAAAAATAAATACAAGTTGGTCAACGTCAAACTTAAACTTTGATTTGTGTTATATTTTTCACTCTTCGCTGTCTTTTCATTTTTTCGCTTTTTTGCTGTTTACAACGTCTTGCCTTCGCTGATACTCGAACATTTTAAAATTTTGAAATAATATTTGTATTTTTCGCGCGCCTTTTCTACTCCTTGTATTTTCTCACTGATCTTTAATCAGTTTAGCATAGCAAAGTCTGTGATGAGATGTTCCAACCTTAATAAGCGTCTTTAAAGTTTTTTCACTTCTTTCAATTTTTTTAATTTTCAATTCTAATTGAATTTTTGGCAGATTTATCTTAACTTTATTTTATTTTACTTTATTTAGATACCCCTGATCATCCCTGTTATGGGTGAAACAGTCTGTTGGGTTTTAGCTATGTTTTAATTTCCGTAATTTTGCCAGTTTTTAATTTTAATTTTCTTTAACTTTGTTATTGAGCACTTTTGAAGCACTGATTTCGCAACAGTGTTATATATATATATATATATTTTGTAATATTATTTGAAACTTAAGCAATATATATAAATTAGGAAAAAATTAATCGACGTGTTTTTGTAGAGCGCTTAATGAAAGTCGGAACAAATACATTGATTTTTTATTTATTAAAAAACAACTCTATAGCCTGTTTTTTCTATTTCTTAATTTCTTAATCAGATAAAACAGGCTGTAGAGATGTTTTTGCTTAATAAATGAAAAGAAAGATATCTATGTAACACAAAATTTATTTTATTAGTATGTAGCGAATTCATCACCGCAAATCGTCTTTCGTGCATATATTTGCTTTGATTTTGCAAAGTTTGCCACAATTGTATTTTCACATATTATATTCCGCTCGCTGCAGACTCGGCTTGCAGCGCCCTTCCGCTCGCTGCACAACGTTTATTTACTGCCATGGCAACTGTCATGTAATAATTTTGCATTTTTAGTATTTTCTTTCTGTACCGCCTTTCCGTGGCTCCCCCCAACTGATCGTTGGCTGATCGCATCATCAATGCTATTTTATGTGATTATTATTACTATTACCGCCTTTCGGGTAATGTATTTTCGATACACTTCATACAGGATGTAGCGTGATCACCTGACCTACGCCTCGTGGCTTTACTTGTAAAAAGGTCAGGCGTCATAATAATAAATCCATAAAATTACTCTGACGTTATATACACTCCCTGGCCGAATCGCCAGGCAGACATTCCGAGACAGACCGAGACTGACCGAAACAGCGATAGAGACGTAACGAAATAGAGAAAGAGACTCATATAGCTGTTGTGTAATTTAACTCAAAATTCATCCTTGCAACGTGATCAAGCAAAGATTCTGTTTACTGTCTAATTCCGAAGTTTTAGTGTTGTTTTGTCTATTCGTTTCAAATTGTGCCCCTTTTCCATAAAAGGAGTTTAAGGTTTACTGTGTGCCAAAAACCACTCACGCTACAAGTATTTAAAAATCTATAACAGTTAATTTCATTCTATGAAATTGATCCTATGAACCATTACTGGAGCCGGAGCCAATAAAGTTTTTGTGGCTCCAGCTCCGGCTCCGGCTCCGGCTTCGCAGAAATATTTAAAAAGGCTCCAGTTCCAGCTCCGGCTCCTCCAAAATTGGCTGGCTCCATGGCTCCGCGCTCCGGCTCCGGCTGCCCAGCCCTGCTTACAAGGTATAAATAAAGCTGTCTATATTTTTTATTATAAATATTAGGCCTACATAAAATTTTGTACCACCATTACGTTTGCTGCATCGCTACCCTTTAAACTATAAACGAATTCCTAAAAACATTAATCAGAACAGATGAAGAAATATCTTTTTATATTTAACAAGTTTTTAGAACCTACAAACAATTCAGTTACAAACTTACTCTTACTGGTTGACTACTGCGCGTGACCTGTATTCTAGGGACTTGTTATTTTGCATTAACACGGTTCCAATGCCATCTTTTCTACTATCAACTTGTAGTACGAGTTCTTTTTTTGAGTCATAAAATTTCACAATCGATGCAGTGCTTATTTTTTCTTTGACTATCCGTGTAGTTGCTTGGCAATCTGCAAATCAATTCCATTCTTCACCTTTACGAGTTAGCTTGCGAATGGGCTTTAGATTGTTCGTTGAATTAGGTAAGAAATACGCCAGGTATTGAACCATTCCAAAAAATCGTTTTACAACGGAAACATCAATCGCTGACAGCATTTTCGCAATAGCCTCTATTTTAGAAGGATCGGCTTCAACACGTTTACTCGAAATTAAATATCCCTTAAAATTTTATTTCCGACGTCTTGACAACAGTTTTTTCATTATTCAACTTAATATGCTGCTCCTTGCATTTTTTACGTACCTTTAAGAGATTGGTTTCGTGATCTTCTCCAGCATCTTCGAGGGTGGTACCACTTCCATAAACAGTTGTATTGTCAGCAACAGCGACAACTCTTTTTAATCTGATTAAAGCATTGTTCATCTCTTTCGAAAAATTTTGCTGCTTACTTTTAAACCAAAAGGGAGTCTACTCCATTAATAGTGATCATACGGCGTAATCATAGTTATTAATTTACTTGATTCTTCGTCCAGTTTAAGGCACCAATATGCTTGTTTTACATCGAGTTTAGTAAAAACTTTTGCACCATTTAATTTCGGTAACACATCATCAACAGGAGGTAATTTAAAACGTTACGTTGTAACTCCGCATTTAAAGGTTGTGGATCAATACAAATACGTAAGTCACCATTAGGTTTTTCAATAACAGCCATTTGCCTTGCCTATTCCGTTGGTTCATTTACGAGAGCAATAACATTACGCTTTACTAGATTATCAAATTCTTGCTTAATTTTACTTTAAGGAGCTAAGGATGTTTTACGCGAGTGTATAATTTTAGGTCTCACACCTTTATCAAGTTTTAAATTCATAGTGCCTAAATCACCCAGATCAAAAGTAGTATTAAGATTGGCTATAAAACAATTGACATAAACAGTAATAAGAGCTCTTGAACAGTCCACAAACCAAGTAAACAATCAAATCATTTTTCACAACAATAAAATTAGTTGAATGCACTGTATTAAATTTCGGATTAATTACATTTAGAACAGTTTCAGCAACTGGTTCATGTTAGTTCTATTTCACACATTAAATTTTTATTTGTCGGGTGCACTTCTTTGCAAACATGTCGTCGACAAATAGTATTTACTTGAGCGGTATCAATTTGAAAACGTAATTTGCATTCATTAACTTCTATCAACGAAGTAAGAGTATCACTGTGTTTGTTATGTACAGCATTTAAATAAATGTCGTCATTATTATCAGTAGAAACATGATTATTATTAGCATTACACGTTTTGTTTCATAAACTTGTCGCCTTTGTGACGTACATTTGCTTTTAAAATGATTTTGATTACGGCATAACTAACAAATTTACCATGCGAAAAACATAATTTCAATCTGCGCTTATGACCTTTGCAACAAAATTTACCATCATTAACATATCGTTTTTTTCGATTGTAAGCCACCCTCGATTATAAACTGCGTGTAATAAACGCTAAAATTTAATCTAAGCCACCTTCAATTGTATGCCGAACATCAAAAACACTAAAATTTAAGTTAATTTGCAAAAATATCACAGACATAAGTAGCATAAAGTAATTCGTGAATTTATTTAAATTGCAGAAGCAGATTCATCATCCCTACAATCAAAGTCATTAATAATATCATTCAAATTGCCGGCAACTTCCTCATCATCAGTCTCATATTGCTCATTGCATAGACAAAAAATTTTTATTACATCCTCTGTGGTGATTCCACATACATAAAAAGAGTTTATTATAATTTCCGTTGAAACTTATTCCATGCTTTAACAACATACCATGCTATAACTTTGTTTAGATGGGAAATGTAAGGCTCCTTCGTTTGTAAGCTGCCCCCGAAAATAAACCGCAAAGATGTTGATTAAAAACAATCTGACCCGCGGTTACTATCGAAAAAATACTCATTATTGCTAGATAAACCCGTGACACTGCTGTAACCTAAATAAATAAATGTTAAAAATCAATAGTGATTTTTCTGCTAAAAAAAAACAACACAAGTCGTGCAATGTTGGAAATGTCAATAACTTAAAAATACCTAAACCTTGTTGATTTGGGAGGTATATGAAACGAAATTTTCAAAATGGTTTTGACTAAAATAATGCCTTTAAAATGCTGCATGCCTTCCTGCAATTCCTGCTCTGATTTCACGACGAAAAAACTAACAGTGCATTTTTTATAATAGCAACTATGATTCCATGACTAAAAAACAATATTCCGTAGACGAAAATGAAAAGGCAGCTTTTATCAAAGCAATTCCACCACAAAACCTTGTGGCTATCACCAAATACGTACACTAGCATACCGTATAAAAAAAGCAATGGTTGAGTTGTTTTTCGCTTGGGTTCGATTGTGCATAAAAATCTACGGTTCAGCACAATTGTTATCTGTTTATAGAAAACATCGACCAGCAGAACCGCCGGCGGTTTTTCAAAACATACAGTTGCTTTTTCGAAGCTCATGGTTGCTTTTTCGAAGCTTATGGTTGCTTTTTCAAAGCTCATGGTTGCTTTTTTGAAGCTCATGGTTGCTTTTTCGAAGCTCATGGTTCGAAGCTCATGGTTGCTTTTTCGAAGCTCATGGTTGCTTTTTCAAACATCCCACGAAACGTCATAAAACTGTCAAAACTTTGCTGTCTTTACAAACTGTGCAAAAAGATGAGATATAAATTTTTACAGAGATTGTCCAGCTGATAGTTGATAGGTCTAAAACACCTAAATACTGTACAACATGCTTATTTATTGGCCAACGTTCTAGCTAGAAGTTATAAAAAATCATCATTGCTCATTTTATAATTAAGGTAAGAAGCTTTAAATATTTTTATGATAAAGATGTATTTAGTATGCAATATCCAAGTCGTTTAGTACTCAACCTAATATTGTCGTATTTTGTGCATGACGGCTGTGATTGTGCTATTTCTTATTGTAAATTCAACAGCGGTTACAACATGTAAAAATTACCTTAAAATGTAAACAAACCTACTTTGCTGCTCAAACTTAAGAGCTTCCTTTTCATTAAAAAATTGATAAAGTTCTATCTTTGGGCATTGCCTTTTAGACTTTTACTCTTTTTCGCTGACGCGAATGAAATTTGATCAGCCTTTAGCTTGAAAGAAATGCTTGCCGTTCTCATGGCTTGTTTTACAAAAAACCAAACGCCACTCGTATTACTCACGATCTAAAAGCGGTTTCTATTTCCTATTCTGGTGTTGCTGCTATATAAAAAACTAAAACATCATGAATAAAATACGACACTTCTTTTCACTTTTCCAAAACGACCTTTGTAACTTTAACATTCAATCAATCTTTAGACCAGGGGTGCCCAACCTTCTCTGACCTGGGATCTACTTTTACATTTTTCATTCTCTAGAGATCTACCAATCTGGCGAAGGTTTGAAACAAAACAAACCGAGCTTATGCTAGTGAGCCTATCGGTATATCTCAGTTACACATACAATTTACACTTACATGATGCAGTGAATAAAAAACATACACAAAGCAGTGAACCAAAATCATATTTTAATTACATTTATTTCATGAAAGCACATTCATTTTTAACGTTAGTGAGACACCAGGCACTGAGAGGATGTAGCAAGTTCCTCATAGCTAACGCAGTAGCTGGTGGTTGCAAGTCTCAAGCAAGCCAGAAGATGTTGATCTGTTATAACTGATCTGTATCTGGATTTTATTATCTTTATGTGAGAAAATACAGATTTACACAGGTAGGTTGATCCAAAACAGGATAATATATAAAAAGGACATCTTTTTATATTGGAGTACTTCTCTTCTAACAGCAGTTTCCAGATCTTCTCTCTTTCAGTCGATGCCCGGGATTTCATCTCTATGTCATTTCAGAGGGAGAGCATTTCATTTTCCACTACAGTTATATCCAGCTGAAAGAGTGCTCCAGTTTTAGAGGCAATATCCTCCACATTTATATCTGTTGCCAATGGGAACACATGTAGGTGGCAATAGGCTCAATTGATGCAAAGTCAATGAAACGCTTGTCAAACTATGATGACAGGCTTTGCTCCTGCTTAATGTAACGTGCACTATTGAACTGTGCAGTTGTTTTTTCTGAAGCACAAGTTCTGAATTCTTGTGCTTAAAGTAGTGCAGATCATGGCGATGCAGCTTGGTTGAGAGCAGTTGTAGCTTACGCTTAAATGTGTTTACGGAGCTGATTCTGTTAACTATATTTTTCTCTTTTCCCTGTAGCTCTAAATTCAGTTCATTTAGAAGTGCAATAAGGTCAGTGATAAAAGCCAAATCTAGGAGCCATTGTTCATCCTCAAGCTATGCATATTCTGTATCTTTAAACTGCTTGAGAAACTCTTATTTCAGGCAACAACTCCCTAAATATTTTTAAAAATCTTCCTCTACTCAACCACCTCACATCTGTATGGAGCAGGAGGTCTGTGTGCTCTGCCACTGCGTCTTCCAAGTAAGCGCGAAAAAAGTCTTCTCTGCAGGCTCCTTGCACGAATTAAGCAAACAATTTTCATGGCAATGTCCATTATCTCTTTCATATTCAATACTTTCGCACATAAAACCTCTTGTCGGATGATGCAGTGGTAATGAATAAAATTTGGAAATGAGTTATTCTGTTTGCAGACAGCAATAAATCCATTACTATTGCCCACCATAGCGGGTGCCCCATCAGTTGTAATGGAAATAAGCTTGACGAGTGGCAGCTTGGTCTTGTTAGCAAAATTCATGAATGCTTGGAATGTGTCTTCACCCCGTGTAATGTCCTTTAAAAGGCAACATGCAAAGTAGCTCCTCTTTTGCAGTCATGTTTTCAAACACCATCCTTATGAAAACGCACCATTGTGCGATATCCACAGAGTCTGTTGACTCAGCAAATTAAAGTGAAAAACACTAACACCTATCAATATCTCTCTTCAACTGAGCTGTAAGGTTCTCCTCCATTCCTTCAAATCGCCTTGTCACCGTGCTTTTCGACAACTGAAGGTCTTTAATTGCTGACATGATTTCATCCTTGTTTTTAAAATTTCCAAAAAGTGAATCAGCAGCTTCTATAAACGCTTCCTTGACCATTTCTCCATCTTGAAATGATTTCTTATACTTGGTAAGAATGTGGCAAACTCATAATGGTGCTATCTTAGATGCCTTACCTCTCTCATTTGGCTTGGTAAAAATAGACTGTTGTGTAGCTAGTTGTGATTTCAATTCCTCTAACTTTTTTTTTTCTTAATTTACTTTGGAGAGGAAAATCTTTTGTGTACTTATTGTGCATGATTGTGAAATGCCTTTCAACGTTACCCTTCTTAGGAAGCGAAATGCTGGCATGGCAGATGAGGCACACACATCTGGAATTAAACATGACAAAAAAATAATCTTCTTTCCATTCCTTGTGGAAGAGATTGTTTTTTTTTCGCTTTGAATATGTCTTAGCATTCATCATTGGCTATATTTTAATCTAAAAGTAGAAAAATCGTTTTAAAAAAGACTTTGAAGTAAAAATTTTGTAGATTTGAGTTGCGTAATTAGAATCATCAGTCATTGCATCAAGTATCAAGTTTAAAAAAGAAATTATGTAAAAAAACTTACTGCACTAGTAGATAGCTATTACCAAAAACGTTGCTAACAATAACAAAGTTAACTAAATGCTGTTCTTTTGATAAAAAGCAAAATAACCACTGCAGATGTAAACTTTGGGCTTTTAATTCGACGTTTCGGCAGTTAGACAGCGACTAGCTTCTTCGGGATAAAGGCTAGAACAGGAACCACCTGCCTAGCCTAAAAACATGGCTGGAAGCAACAAACAAATTTTAAGAAACTAGCAGATCAGCTGAAGACAACTTATTCCAAAACATTTTTCTGAATGTTACGTCACATACGAAAACAATGATAGCAATTAAGTATTTAAACTTTATGAACAGTTTTTCTATGCTTTTATATAAATCAGGTCAAAAAACATCTTTTTTAAAATTATCTAATTATACCTGATTACCAGTTACAGCTTGGTAGCTAAACTTTAATTCAACAATTATGTTGTTGTTGTAGGCTAAATACGGTACAGTTGGAAATAAAATTGATTTTTATAAAGGGGAAAAACGCCAGATTAAAAATACAAGAAATGTACATATGCATAATTATTTAATTTCTAGTTTAGCAAACTCTTTCTATACATGCAAAAAATCACCCGCGATCGACTGCCAGGCATTTAAAGATCAACCGGTAGATCGCGATCGACTGGTTGGGCACCCCTGCTTTAGACAATACTTGTTAAGTGAATAATTTAAGTCAAGGGTGGCCAACCTGCGGCGCATGCGCATTGGACGGTTAGTGGTGGCGCATTGCAGTTGGTAAAAATATTTCAAATGAAAAATGTTCCACAACTTATATCTAGCTATATCAGGGGTGCCCAACCTGTGGCGGATTGCACCCTGATTTCCAGCGATGACCTTTTTTTTATAGAATAGCTTGGTTTCAGTAGGAAAAGTAAAAAATTAGAGAACTTTTCCCAGCGTTGGCTTCTTTTTTTTAGAGATCAGCTTGGTTTCACTATAAAATTTTGAAGTCTTTTGTTTGTGTGGCGGATATGAACTGGAATTGAATAAAATTGGCGGTTGAGGAAAAAAGGTTGGCCACCCCTGATTTAAGTAGTCCTGTTTTTGTATTTGCCGGCTCTATAACCCCACCATGCGGTCATTGCTTAATTTTCTCATGCCAAGAGTTTTTTTAATTAGTTATTATTCAAACTTTTGATAAATTCGAATTTAATTTTAAGTTTGTTTTTTTAAAATACATTCTTATATAAAAAGAAAGGTCTATATATAAAAAATATAAACATAAATATATATAAAAGATCTTTGAATGTACATTTCAATTTCATTTTCTTGATCCTTGAATTTATCTAACTCATCATCATCCGAATATCATTTTATCATTCGCAATATTTATCTTTCTGACTCGCAGGACCACGACCAAGGTTTTTAAAATTTGAAAAACAATGAAGCGATTGCCCCGACTTAACTTTGCAGAAGCCGAAAAAGTCATCTGATTTTGCTATAAATTTTTTTGTATTTATGTTTATAAATATAATTATTTAGAGCGTTGCACGGAGAAGTGTGGCTTAAAGTGATTTTTCTCGCGGATGCAACAATAAAACCATTAAAAGAATTGAACTATAACTACGTTAAACTACGATCTCTGTCAAAAAGTGACCATGCCAGTCGACCACGTTGCCAACATCAACAGTTTCAGTTTAGTACATCCTACTACGTAAGAGAAATATAAAGCCTACTCAAGTAATCAATTAATACATCGAACATTCAGCTTAAAAACACTTGATTAATGTGTCATGAACTCATTGATTAAACTGACAAGTCACAAATGTAAAGGTAAAGGGTTCATGTGTGTCATTAATCTCTTATTTAAGGCATCTTACTTTTGATTCTTTTGCTCGGAGATATCTAAAGAAGTCAGAAGAAAATGTTTTTGTTTCTCAATGCAAGTTTATTTAATTGCCTGAATTGGAGACTTGCTTTAAATACAACGTCTTAGCAATGATACTGCAATTGGGAAAAGAAAACATTAGCGATGACCAGGGGCACCGGAAAAGTTTTTGGCGGGAGGAGTAAAGTTTTAAAACATAGCACTTTTTGGATAAAAATGCACTTTCAACTAACTCAAATTTTAGACAAAATTTTTACAAAAAAGTCAGTGAAGAGCGAAGACCAAAAAAAAAGACTTTAAAGAGATGGTTTATTTGTTGTATAGAACTTAAAAAATAGCTAATAGAATTAGAGCCTTTCCCAAAGCTATTTGTCTGATACTCTTTAAGAAAAATCATCAAAATGAAGGAGAAGCAAGTCAAACTGAGTTATAAAGTAAAGAAGAGAGCTGACATTGGTCAAAAATCTTTGGATGTGAAAAGAATTTCAGCGCATGTACTGGCCAGCAAAAGTAGGTTTTCTGTATAACGATGTCACAAATTCAAATTTTTGCTTTTCCATCAAGCTAGAGGGAAGAGAGTAATGGCTTTCTTTTTTTTAGGTAAATGTAGGAAAGTACAGGAAAGTCGAGATTGAAATCGGTGAAGAAAGAATTGAGAATTGACTCCTCCAAAAACGAAAATTTAATCTTATTGGTAGTTTGGTTCACAGGGCGTTTATTATATGCTCGAAAAGCCAATTGCAGGAGAAATTGAACAAAATTTAATTTATTGTAATTTTATGTATTTTCTACCTTTATTTTCTTCTGTAATTTTATGTAATTTCTACCTTTCATCTTTCTGCTCTAGAAGCTACTTTTATTAAACCTTTTAACTAATTCTTTTAAACAAATTGATTTTTCAGTGGCTTGAACTTTTTTGGCTTGATTTTTTTTTATTTAATTACTCTTGACCAAAGATAGCTCTCTCTTTACTTTATAACTCAGTTCAGCTTGTTTTTTTCATTCTTACAATTTTTCCTAAAGAGTGCCAGACAAAAAGCTTTGGGAATGATACCAATTCTACCTGCTATTTTCAAAAAAGTTTTCATTTTTGAAATTCATCCGAAGTGCTTTAATTACTAAGGCTTGCAAATACTTTTAAAAAGACTAAATGGCTTAAAGAGGTTGAACGTTCCTAATGCAAGTCTTTTTTTTGGTCTCCACTTTGCACTAAAAATATTTTTACCTTTAAACTCCTCTTTTTATTATTTTGGTCTTCACGTGGTTTTTTAGTAAATTTTTTTCTAATACTCCAAAATTTACTTTTTTGGAGATTGCCATTTCGATAAAAAAAAGCTTTTCCTAAAACTTGTTTTCTTGCTAAATTACTGTTATTTGCGGTATGGCTTTTTTTCAAAAAAGTTAGTGTGACCTCTCATCTAAATAGATATTTTACAAATTTTTTTGACTTTATTTTTGATCAAGATTATATAATAGCAGCGACAGTTGTAATCAAATGCATATGTTTTACAAATTCAAGAAGGCGCTATCTGCCCTATACCCACGCGTTTTGAAAATATCGCACGGCAAGAGAACAATTGCTCCCCCTTCACCTTGGTTCCAGCACTCACGGTTTTGACGATATGTAACTTCATATGGACAACTTGAATCATGATTTCAGCCGATCATTTTTTGCAGAATAATTGTTTATCTATCGATATCTACAAATCAAAAAACTTTTGCTTTCAAACAAATTGCTGAAGTGAAATTTTCCAAAAAAAGTGAAATTTTTATTAATGCTGTTATTCCAAGAGGCTAATTAGATCCTCAAACACGATAAGCGGGAGGCGGCTGTTCCATGTCTATATTTGTTTGTGGATGTTCAATTGCTCGTTGAGGAGATGCTTGCTGGACTTTTATATGACAACTTTGTGGAGAAGAATATGTTCCTAAAAGTAAAACGCTAGTCAACTGTATGATTTTGATAAAATTATCGCAGTCATCTTTTTTGGTTGTATTCGTCAAAACTTTGAAAAACTTAAAGATGAACAGTCTACATTATCTTGCTCTATAGTTTGAGATACTCGTCATTCTACTACGGAGATCCGATGCGATATAGGCAAATTATGGTACAAAACAGTTTTTATGGAAACTAACCTACCTATACCAAGTAGTGGCAGTGTGAATAACCAATATACTACGAGGGTCATTCAATAAATAAGTACAGTGGTTCAAAGAGAAATTTTAAATTCAATTTTTTGTTAATAAAGAGACTCGTAAATTCGATTTATTGTTAGAAGAGAGACTCGCGATTCTTAAATTCACTTTTCGTTGAAAAGATGCTGGCTTGTCCGATGATTTAACGGAATTCAATAGCTTTATCCGTCCTCGTGGTGTTGAACTTGTTTGTATAAGGTCAGCGAAATCCTCCCAAGTTACAAACTACCCTTATATTTAAATATGCGTAACTCTGACGCCCGATCAAGAAAAAATATGGTTGTAACTTGTACAAAGGAAAGGAGTTTATTTTTTCCTGCGGTTTTACAAGCGCAGCTACTTAGCACAATACAGCAAAAAAACAATAATCACCTGACCATTCAGCAAAATCACGGTCACCGTTCTATCAGCGAAATTATGGTCACTGTTTGATGAGAGCGATGTCTCTCTATTTATAGTAAACTTGAATTGGGCCACGTGGCTCGGACGACAAACTTTACAATGAAATTGATTTCATGCACTTACACAGATCACTGCCCAAAGCGAGGTTACATAGCTACTATTTAATTAGAACGATGCATTTAGGTCATTAAGAACGGAGATAGGTCATCACATCTAATTTAAAAAAGTCTATAAATTGATCGATCTGTTAAAAAACGTCAAATACATCAAATCTCCTCGCTATTGGCAGCTGCAAATTTTGCATTGAGAAAGGTCACGAAAATAATTCAATTTTTCGCCGGAAAGCGATTTGCATTACGAAACATACAGATAGAAGCTTACTTTTTTTTTTTAACTTTTTTTCACATGGATTTAATTTGTTTTGCAGATTAACAAAAAACTTTTAGAGTTTTGGCGATTAACAAAGATGGCCGACCAAAAAAGCATGCTCCAGGATGGAACAACAGTCAGTTATTACGTTTTTGGTTGCTAAAGGGTGCAAACCAGTTGAAATTCATAGGAGAACGTCAACTGTGTATGGTGCCACATATTTCAACCAAAAAAATGTCTACAAATGGGCTAAATTGTTTAAAGAAGGACGGAGCAGTGTTGAGGATGAAGACAGGCCTGGAAGGCCTACAGAAGTGAGGTTTCCTGAGGTGATCAAATCAGTCAATGACCTCATTCATCTGACAGAAGGGTGACAGTCTCATTCATCTGACAGTAATAAATTTAATTGTTGTTCAACAAAAAATGTTAATTAATTTTTTTAAACCGTTTAAATTTATTTTCTTGAAACTAGATTACAAAAAAACCAAGCTTTTTGTCATTTTTAAACATTGTAGACCAACCAGGCCAATTTTTCGCAAAAATATTTACCAGGCACTTTCCTAGTAGTGACCACTGCTGTCCTTGGAAGATTGAGTGTTCGACTGTTTTGGGACGATCGAATACACAAAAATATGCAGAGTCCAATGCAACCAGCACAACACAAAAAGATACCGATAGAGATGACAGAAATCCAACTGAAAAATAATATAATACGTAGGACAAACAAAAAATAAATTTTTTACCAGATGGATAACCACCGCTCATTCTGGAAAAAATTTAACGTTAAGAACGACAATGACCGAGCTGCCCTCCTTAAACATTTTTATAAATTTCATTTCGACGTCCTTAATGCTAAACCTGACATCACTGAATGCTTTATGGTCATATTTGTAGAACAACCGGATAAAACTTTATTGGATTGGTACGAAAATAAATTATTTGAATGCTAAAATTAATATTGATGGAGTTTTTCTGTCTTATAGTTGTGATTGAGCTTCCCGTTTATTTGTTCATTATCGTTCAAACCACACATACTGTGAGGAAACTACAGCAGCCTTGTTGATCTTTTCAGTCAACGCTTTCAATCTTAACGTGAGTTAGCGGTTTTTATTTCATTACAATTGTTGGTTTTTTCATCTTCGTTACGTGATTGATAATAATCATGACGTCAGCTGTTGTGTCGTTTGCCTTGTAGTTTTTATTGAAGCTTCACTTTGTACCTTTGAGTCAGGACCCGATGAGTATGAGTAGAGTTTTTAAAATTTTTAAAAAATTTTGTCAAAAAAACTTAATTTAATTTTTCAAAAAAACTGATGATAGCCTTTATGGGTAGAAATCGATTTTTTGTGATGAATTAGTAGGCTTAATTTTTAATTTTTAATTTTTATTTTCTATATTAAATATTCAACTCATTGAAATTTGACCAATTTTATTAATGAATTTATGCATCGCAATTTGATCAATTAAATAAAATTGTCAATTTGACTTTACTTGAAAAAGGGTAACAGATTTCTGTAAAAAGACTTTTAAAATTTTTATGTACTAATACTCGTACGACACTTCCGCGAATAAATTAACAGAAAAACATGGCAATAAAAAATGGACAAAATAAAAAAAATAAACTATTTCCGGCTTTAAAGTGCATTATATCTTTTAATTAATAAAAAAAAACAACTAGTAATTACAACAAATATCTTAAACAACTGCAAAATCCGGTCGATATTGTTGGTTGAACGATACGTGCAAATACTATAGGCATGCCGGTAATAAAAGCTTTGAGCTGAGGAGTGTCAAAAGTAGGACTTTCGAGTCGCTTTAAAAACTGCTGACTCCAACTCTTAAAAAATTATTTATCCGATTTCTTACTCTGATTCTGAAAAAATATAGTCATAGATGAATTGCAGTTATATCTTTAAATAACTAAAAAAACAATTAATAATCGCAACCAATATATATTATTTTAACATTTACAAAACCAAGTCGCCGCACAACAAAATCAGTTTTAACTTGAGGCCGTCAGAAAGTTTATATTTTATAGAATACTAGCTGAAGACAAAAAACTCTTTACCTGGGATAAAAGCATGACTGCGCCTTTAATTCACATTTTTTTATCACAGGTGCAAATAGGCGTGCGCATGGGGGTGTGAGGGTCAAAACCCTTTTCAAAAAAATGTTGATTAGAGATATGCACTTGCATAATAACATTGTAGCAACAAGTAGGCTAGAATAGGCCTAGTATGTTATAGGTTTTTATCGTTACCTCGATTTGGTCTTTAAACTTTATTAGTAATTTTATTAAAAATTGTTTTTTTCTATCGCCCAAATTGCGTCAAAGTTGGCGAATACGAAAGTAAAACTTTCAAAACCGGAAAATACATTAAAAATAAAGTCTGGTTTTTTATGCTTCACTTTTAATGTTTATTGTTTTATCACAATGTTTGCGGTGAGATGCAAGACTGTTCTGCTTCTCAGGTTCTAAACCATTCTTTAAATTTTCAAATACTACATTAAGTTCTTCACTTCATTTTAGCGAGACCTCCTAAAAAGAGCTGGACAAAAACGTTCAAATTTAAACAGCTTTTTTTAAGGCTACTTATTTAAAACCAAAGAGTTTCAAATGAAACCTTTGGTTTTAATAGCTATTTTGAAATTTCGTACGAGCAAATAACTTTTTATATCAAATTTTATTGATTGCCCTGATATTCGCATGTTATTATTGTTTAGTTATTAATAATTGTAATATCCGAAGATGATGAAAATTACTCTGACTAAATCACGAGTTTTTATTTGCATAACCGAAAAATTAAGTTTAAAATTTAATTTTGAGAATCACTCTTTCAAAACAAACTACTAAATTAAAAATGAACTCTATCCGTTAACAAAAGAGAAAAGTGATAACCTCTAGTTTTTTTTTATTATTTGCACCTTGCATAATTTCTGACCCCCTAAAAGCATTCTCCGAGTTCAAGTTCGATAGTTTACTACGTAAAAGGAGTAGTTGACTGGATGGCTATTTGCATAGGTGGGCACGAAAGTACCGCGGTACTTTTACTCAGTACTTTTGAATAATCCAATTTAATAGTAATAAAAAAACTATTTTTGAAATTTTTTTTATTTTTATTTTTGAATTACACTATTTTTGAATGTCAATTGAAATTCAATGTATGACAGAGTTATAACTATTAAATTGGATTATTTAAAAGTACCCAGTAAAAGTAACGCGGTAACGCGGTACTTTTACTCGGTACTTTTGAATAATCCAATTTAATAGTAATAAAAAAACTATTTTTTTTTATTTTTTTTTTTATTTTTTGTTTTTGAAGTACACTATTTTTGAATGTCAATTAAAATTCAATGTATGACAGAGAAGTTAATAGTTATAACTATTAAATTGGGTTATTCAAAAGTACCGAGTAAAAGTACCGTGCCCACCTATGGCTATTTGTATGGCTTTTTTTACTTCTTTTCAAGCAATACGAGCACATTCTCTGTATGTTACTGCTTTGCTTTTTGTATATAACTGGCACATCTAATACACTGGCACATTCTCTGTATATTACAGCTTTGTTTTTTGTTCACGTAATACTACAAATATGTAATCGGTCGTTTTTTATATTGCAATTAGTGAATTCTACTAACAAACTTTTGTGCTGGATAAGTAGATTTGAATAAAAAGAAGATGATGATGAAAAAAAATAAATTAAAAAGATTTAATTTCAATTTTTACTGTTTAAAGTGAGCTACATTTTCGCTTTTATATTTACTACGAAAAGTATAAAAATGATCCATTACTTACGTAATACTTGTTGTCAAATCGTCACAAGAGCTTTCTGAAAGGCAATTATAGAAACAGCATTTTTGAACTCCTTCACAACCAGTGTTTGAATTACACATTTCATACATGTTGTTTCAAAGATTATGTTATAAACTGTTATTTATCGACTTTAAAAAATGCAGTTTCTAATTTTTTTTAAAAATCTTTTTTTATTAAAATCAATCAGCTGAAATAGTTATTTTTCAAAAGCAATTTTGTGAAACATTTTGTACAGCTTGTCAAAGATTTTATACCACAGTTTCTCTTTTAAATCTACGAATATCATCTGCAGTACAGCATTTTGGAATTTTTTGAATATAAGCCTATGTATTATTTAAATTTTCTTTTTATCTCTATATTTATCCTCCTGACTCGCAGGAAAGCGACGGAGGTGCTAATACGTAGGGTAAGCAATTACCCCGACCTGCTTCCGGAGATGCCAAGATATTGCTGTCTGCTTGAAATTTAGTAGAGATATGACTTTAATTTAGAACTGCTTGCCAAGACCACCAAGCAGAGGAAAGTGCGGTAAAGTGTCTTTCCCAAGGACACAACAGAATGGCGCGAGTGGGTTTATGAACCGAGACCATGTTGATCATAAACACGGCGTTTTAACCGCTCGGCCACGCTGCCGAAATCAATTCGAAACCATGAAACAACAGGCTTTAAGAATATTATCTGCCTGAATTATCTGAATTATCTGAATATTATCTGAATATTAATGCCTATAAGATTTTTTGAAAAGCTTTAAAAAAATTAGGAAAATCACTTTCAGTTTTATATTTACTTGAACTCTTTTCAAACTACGTAAATTATAAAACACAAATATGAAATTAAACATTAGAATCCGTCAGTTATTAAATAACAGCCGGCCAAATATTAGCAAATTTTGTTGAAAGCTAAACGCTTTTTTGATGATGGACACGCAAACTATTTTTTGATAAGGTTTTTTTATCAGTTTTTGCATAGACAAAATAAAACTAACTCCATGATAAAAAAAAAAGTTTTCTGCCTGCAGTACGTAAATTTTATAAAAGTAATAAAAATCAAAGGTCTTATTAGAAAGCTCTTATTTTTAAATAGGTAGATCAAAAATTGCTATTTTAGAAAATTCGGACTTTTTCGTCTACGTAGCTCTCTTCAAAAGGTTACTTAAAATCAAATCGGAATATTATAGGCTGAAAAATATACTTTATTAAATTTTGTCAAAATTCTTGAAAAAATGTTGACCAATAGAACCAATAAAATGAATCGTAAAAATAACTTATTTTCTTCCCATATACTTTTGCAAACTGCGGCTCAAAACAGCGCTTAACTCAGAAGCAGTTTCGACGTAGTAACTTGGTTGCGTCATTTTTTGCAAAAGTTGCGGCTTCGGGTTTTCCCGGTTAAAATTTTTTTGTGATTTTGCTTAATCAGCAAATGGCTCAATTGAAAAGTTTTTCTATAACGCGGAGTCGTCGAAAAAACAGAAACAAACACAATGATTCCTGTGCTGAGAAAAGAAGACCAATCAAACACCATATCGTTCAAAAAAGGGGGGCCCCATAATGGATGTTTGCGTCGGTCCCCAATTGACCAAGTTACAGCCTGTTGATAAGGACTTACGTAAGTCGAAAACGTTTAGCTTTTAAAATAATTTTGCGATTATAAATAGTAAAATATTTGATATTGCTTGCTATTATTTACAAGTGGATGCTATTAGTTAAAAATGATTGACCACATTTAATTATATTGGTTAAAGCTGTTTTTGTTTAAGTAAAGACTTAAGGCTCGTTTCCACGTCAGATTTTGACGGGATTATTTTTTTGTGGTTAAGCTTTGCGAAAAGTAAAAAAAATCAATAAACAAAAAAAATCCCGCCAACGCTAGTCCTGTAAACAGGCCTTTATTCATATTCTTTTAATCATGAACCTACATTTTATATTGCACTGCTGCAATGCGAGATAAGTTTTGTTTCTGTTAATTGAAATAACCGAAATGGTGATTGTGCTTTGATTTTTTTTCTGAATAAATATCTTTTTATAAGAGAATAATATAAAGAAACAAAACAAAAACTTCTTCTCTTTCTATATGCATTAATAGACTTCAATACGGTAACGTCTTTAAATCTTTTAGAAAATTTAAAAACAAATTAAAAGCAAACAATTTTCATTTTTAATGATGGATGGTGTTGTATAATGGGATGTTCCCAGTTACATTTTGTCACTGAACCCCGTAATATTCTCTCTAAATAAAAGTATTTTTTTTAAATGAAAAAATAATTAAAAAAGCCCACAACTCATTTATAACTATATATAGTAAGACTAAAACGGACTGTTTTTATCTTATTTTTTGTCACACATTTAATGCATTGTTTCCATCACCTTAAAGCAGTGTTTCTCAACCTGTGTGGCGCAAAAGATTTCCGAATGTGCCGCGAAACTTTTTAAAAAACATTAATTCATTGACCAATGATCTTCTTTTTAGAGAGCACACTACTTTTTAGCAGGGTTGCCAGACCAAATTTTTCAAAAAGGCCAAAAAGACTGTCAAAAAAAGGCCAAATGTAAAGCAAAGACAAAAAAAGGTCATCACTTTCTATCAGAGTTCAAAATCTTTATTTACGTCCCAAATTTAAGGTGATGACGATTAATACTAGAATTACCGTGTTTTTGATTTACCTAGAATTAACACGAGCGGTCAAAATGACCGTTTGTCCAATAAACAAAAAGCTGCGCAATAATTGAGCTTTACTTTATGTTATAAGTTTTTTTAAACTTTTGCAATATACCTGGTAATAATTTGAATCTTTGTTGGTGTGAGTTTGGTGCGTTGCAGGCTTCTTTTTAATATCATATTCTGAAATATACTGCATAAGCCCTGATCTACGAATTATATTGAAAGCCTTCAATCTGCTTTTTAGCTGCATTTAAATTTTCTCAAATTTTTTATTGTATTTACAACAAACACGGGGTCTCAAACTAAATGGAAAACAATTTACCTTAAAAAGAGTTCAAAACATCAATTTCATCATACCACTGTTTACATAGACTACAAACTGCTATTCAAAAGCTTACAAAACAAAGAAAATTGCAGCGCTCTACACAGTCCACACATTCAACTTTTACACAACCTCTACCCTTTCCACAAACTGATTTACGGCATCCACAAAAGAATTTTGCAATTTTGTTTTATTCACAGTTTACATTAACTTGGCTTTGCTTTCACTTTCTGCTTCCATTCACGATCGAATTTTGATAAGAATTGTTGAAAAGTCGAAGCAAAACTCCGGCTAGTTGCGCTGTCTTTCCTTGAACATATGCTTCTTTTATTTCAGTAATGAGCTGAAACATAAAATTCCTTCCCGAGATAGCATCTTCAGTTTTCTTCTTGTACAACATTCTCACCTTCGCTTTCATTCCCCGAATCATCTTCTACAATTTCGTTCAGCCAAGCTAGAACTTGGATGCTACTCACTCGTTCTAATCTCGGCAGTCTGCAAATGAATCAACATTATGAACTCGCTAGTAACTAACTGTTGCCAGATACTGCAGTATTTGTTGAATGATTGTTTTGAAACAATAACAAAACAAAAGGCTTTATTGTAAAGGCAACTTTAACAGTAGAGAAATGACAAGTTGCTTTCCGGTCAAAATGACCGTTGGCGGTAATTTAAGGTAAATCGCCCCCCAACATCAGCTGTGTTTATTGCAATGCAATAGAAATTAACATGCTAAAAGTTGAAAAAGATTTAGGAAAATTCAGAAAGTTTCATCATTCTAAGACTTACCTAAGCAGAGATATGAGCAACTAAAAATCAAAAACGATCAAAATGATCGCACCTTTAATTCTAGTGTTAAAGACTTAGTCAACAATAAAAATTCTAACAATTTTGCTTACAAATTCAAAAGGAAAAACTAACTTCTAAGAATAAAATTTTGTTTCATAAAAAACGCTAAAAAAACCGAAAGGCTAAACGTTAAATTTGGATGCAAAACATCTTAAAAAGGCCAAATTTCTCAGATTTTACTTTGAAAACGCCAATATGGTAATCCTGCTTTTTAAAAACAAAAATCCAAAAATTCGAGACAGATTCAAAATGAAGACTTTTTTTAGAAAACACTACTTTTTAGGGACGAAAACCAAAAAATCCGGTCCAATTGTGCCGCAAATTTCAAAAAAAACTCCAAAATGTGCCGCAATTAGAAAAAAGTTGAAAACCACTGCCATAAAGCGTTGGTCAGTAGCTCAGGAAAGCTTTTCTTGCATTCAAGTTTTTTTGTTTTCATGAACTTAATTTTTACACTGTACAGTATTTGCGCCTAATCTCTTTCTTCCCTCGCTCTTTCTACCTTCTTCGCCTTCCTTTGTTTTCGTCATGCGGCAGGTGCGTTCGCCTCACGGTCTGTTCATTCTAAGCTTTGGCGTTCTAGAACAGTGCTTTTTAACCTTTTTTGATTTTGTTCACCGCGTAGAGTCAGTTCCGGATTTCATTCACCTACGATATGACAACATTATTGTAGACTATACAACGCCAAACAATGACCGATAATGTTTAAATGATTTTTGTACAAGATTAACTCGGGTAAAATGCTACAATTACAAACTCACAATAAAAGCTACAAAAGCAAAAAACAGTCATCTGAATTTTGTACTAAGTAACAACGCCTAAGCAGTAATTTGGATCAGGTTTGTTTTATAAACTTACAAGCAACAATAAAACCAGAAAAAAACAGTTAAAAACTCAATTTACTGTTTGCTGTGACAAGGCTGTTCCTATACTTTCGTAACTAATTTTTCAAATCGCAAATAAATTAGTTTTTGCAACGACACGCTCACCAATGAATCAATGCATTTCAGCGCATTTTGCGTTTTAGTTCGCAGTTACACTAAGCATAAAAACCTTTTTTTTGACAAGTACGTGGCAGGCATAAGCATAAATTGGTGCAAGGGTTTTAAAGCTATCTTATACTCCAGGGAATCGAGCAAGCTAACCTAATAATCCCAATAATAGGGATATGTTCCGAAAAACAATTTTGCAATTCCAACAATGTTTCCTACATGTCTCCAAGATTTTTTTGCTTCAGATAATTAATCAACAATAAACCCATTGATTATCCACATATGATTTTCCAAATCTTGATACAGTTTTTGTGGAAAATATTTTTCGAAATTTTCACTTAGAAGCTGCAAATAGTCCAGTACTATGGTTTTCATCTTGTTTTCCAATTCTCGTGTTTTATTTTCCCTATTGCAATCTTTTATATAGTTTTCCAAATGCGGAAAAATGAGAAATTGCCTTTTAAAACATTTCTTTGACGTAAGTGTATCTTCAATTTCATTGATTTAATTTTCTCTATAACATCGAAAATGTCTCCACCTTTACCTTAAAGTGACAAATTTAATTCATTCAAATGAATAAAGATTTATGTTATGTAACACAATTTCTACGGAAAAATTTTTGAAATTTATAAAGCTCAATTCTCAGCAAGAAAAATCTTTGTCAAACTTTTCCTCGTAATAGCCATCAAACTTTACTACGTATAAACAGAGTTTTATGATCTGCAGACAACGCATTGCAAAGCTTAGAAAACAATCAACTTATTTTTCTTTAGGAGGAGTAGCATTAAGAATCCTCACCACATCACTGATCAGATTCTCAAGCTCACTGACCTTATTACAGGAATTTGTACTCAATTTCTTGCAAGCCAACGCTTTACAATGTAGAATGCAGTGAAAAAATTTACAGTCCGGACATCTGTGTTTGATGACAGACAGACCAATTTATTTACGAGGATTGTGGAAACAAAAAAAACGTAAAAAGAAACACAGTTAATATACTTATTCGACAAAACAACAGTGTACGACAATTGGTAACACAATTATAAATACGATAAAATAAGAAAAGAAAAAAAAATAAATAAATAAAATAACAATAATAACAATAATAATAATAATAAGATAAATAAATGAATATAAATAAATAGAATAAATAATAATGAAAAAAATGACAATCTCGACGGAGACTGCGAAGGGACCGGTTAAGGTCATCAAGTCAAGCAGTCACCGAAAAAACTAATGGGCTATTAGTGTACAGCAATTATTTGCAAGGATTGTAGGTTAGTAGGTTGTCAACAGTATAATTGTAATAAAAAGAATTTAAAATTAATCTTAAATTTATGAAATGATTGATTTTGTAGTTCAATAGGGATAGAGTTCCAAATTTTTGTTCCTTGAAATTTTATTGATCTTTGGCAACGGGACGTAGAGAATTTAGGAAGATATAAAGTATTATTAGAGTGAGATCTGGTAGGGAGGTTATGAATTTGGCGGGTTGTAGTAAAGAAGGAAGAAAGATAATCGGGCAGTGCTTTTCGGGAGTGCTGGTGCATAATTTTAGCAATTTCATAAATATGTAAGTCAGCTAATTTTAAGATTTTTAGTTTGTAATAATATGGCGAAACGGATGTTTTTGGTGAAATGTTGAAAATTATACGAATGGATTTATTTTGAAGACATTGAAGTTTTTTAAAATAGGATGGAAACGTACTTCCCCAGATCGGTAGAGCATACAGTAGATGAGGGTGTATCAAAGAAAAATAAAGAAGTCTAAGAGCAGATAACGGTAGAATATGTCGTAATTTGCTAAGGATTCCAACTGCCTTAGCTAACTTGGTTTCAAGTTGGAGAATGTGAGGTTTAAAATTTAATTTGTCATCTAATAATACTCCGAGGTATTTGCATATTTGGGTAGAATTTATTTTGGAATTTCCGTAAGGAAGATTTAGATTTAAACTACGTACATTAAGTTTGGGAAATATTGGTAGTATAAACGATTTTTGTGAGTTAATTTGAATTTTGTTTGCATTACACCAGTCTTTTAGGCGAGACACTTCGATTGCACAGATGTGTTCCAGTGATGTAAAGGAAGAGTGATTTAAAAACAAGCAAGTATCATCAGCGAATAAACGAGGGTTGGTATGAAGAGCATTGGGGAGGTCATTGATATAGATTAAAAAGAGAAGTGGTCCAAGAATTGAGCCTTGAGGAACGCCAATATTAATAGCTTTATATGAAGAAGATGCATTGTTTATAGTTACGAATTGTTGTCTTCTATAGAGATAATTTTCGATTAGTGAATGAGCTGGGCCTCTTATGCCATAGTGATACAATTTGTCTAGTAAAATTTTGTGACAGACTGTGTCAAAAGCTTTACGAAAATCCATAAATATTAAAGCGGTGTAATGTTTATGATGAGCGGAGTAGCACCTTTGTGTTTTCCTATCATAGCTACAGCACCATCTTTAGTTACAGCAACACATTTCTTTCACGATATATTTTCATTCTAAAAAATTTGTCAAGCTGAGAACAATAAATTCTCCAGTACTCGGCAATCCAAGCTGAAGGCAAAATAAAAAGTGTTCAACAATTTTCTTAACACTTGCATCTGGAAACCGACAATAAACTATAAGTTGAGCATGGCTTTAAATATCTGTGGTTTCGTCAAATTGCAGAGCAAATCAGGTGCTTATATCGATTTTGTGATTAACTATTGCTTTATATCTTCAGCAATCATGGCAGTTCAAGCTGATATTGTATCATTGGACAACAGTGTTTATTCTACTTTATCCACAGCTTGCTTTCCGTCATGCAACAAATTTGCTACAATCTTCAAAGATGGTTTGATAACCGACTCAGTTTTACTGTATGGCTTTTTTGTTGCATAACCACATGCTCTATAAGAAAGAAGAAAAGAGTAAAGGTTTTCTGTCAGCAGAACTATTTGTAACTAAGGATTGAAGGGAAAAATGCTGCTTGCATTAATAATTGTGTTATTTTTGAAAAAAATATACAGACTTGTTCTGATGAATGACGTGCTTACTTTGCAAGTGATTACGTAGCTTTGAAGGAGCCAAACTATTGTTGCCATAAATCAATTACAAAACATGCACTGAACAGATGGCGCAAGGCTGGTTTCTTGACTTCGGAGTGGAAAAAAGCCATATTTGATACAATCATCATCTCATTTTCTTCTTTTCACTTTTATATTCTCAATACCAACTTTCCTCTTTCAACTCTGAAGCTGATACAGCTGGCCTTTGCTGGCTATTTGCTTCAGTGTCATCACTACATGTAGGCTACTTAAAATAAGTGCTTTTTGAATATGTTTCTTAGTCATACTACAAGTTTTTTCTAAAGTCAAGAAAACACAAGTTACAGTAACTGAAATTAAACTAGTGAAATGCTACCCAAATAGCACTAAAAATAATGGAGATTCAAAAATGTAAAGCAATCAGCACTACATTTGTTAGTTACTTCGACTGGATGGCCTTGAACACCCAAGTAAAGAACATAAGGAGATAGGTCGTGGTTGATAATTGTCAGATTTTCTTTCGACAACGCGCGATTTACACAGTTTACACCTTTCTTTTCATTAGAACCGATGTAATTCAGGTGTTAATGCGGTTTATCTGCAACAAATTACGTGCATTCAAGTGCTAATAGAATCGAAATAAAATACGCTTATTAAAATGAACACGACAATCATTCAAATTTTGTAAATAACAACAAACCAAATAAATTAACCAGTTAAAACACTAATTATTTACTGCCAATTAAAAAACGTCTATAAAAACATTCTACATACCGAAATATTTTTTCAAGGCCACTTTCTTCAACTTATCAATTTATCGACCACTGTAAAAATCACGAAATATCAACTTTTCGTTCTACTCGAAACAACTTTTAAAGTAGCTTAATCCATCAACGCGTTCTCTCTCTGTTTTTACTTCGGTTTCGGCAAGACGAGTTTAATGCGAAGACGTCACGCAGCGAAACTCAATCTCTTTCACTACGGAACAACGGCGGCTATCACTATTAACAAAATTTACAATCTAAAAAACCAAAACAGCGCTTGCTTGAAGCGAAAATTGAAAGCGATTATTTAAGCGAAAATCAACAACAACATTGTTACGACATTAATATGAACGTATTACAAAACAGGAATATGAAAAATAAAGTGAGAAGTTAAAAAAGTAATAACTGTTCAATTGCACTAGAAGCGCAGATCTAAGTCTAAATTTTTTAAATGTCTAGTGTGCAAAACCATTATATGTCTCACTGCCATTAGCTCGCAAAAGATATTGTTTCTTTACGAATATAGCACGCTAAAGCATTGTATGCATGTTGCTTTTTTCCTACAAACTTTGTAAAAAAGTGGCTTTTTAAAAATTTTAAATTGCTAATTTTTAAGCAAGTATACAACATCTGAAGTTCAAATTTGTACATAATTTAGAAAATAAGCTAAATTTAAAAAATATAAAGTAAAATAAAATTTAAAATTTTTTTACGTTGCTTTTTTTCTGAAAACCGCAGTCTTGTGCTGCTTTACTCAGTATTCACCTCTCTTGGCTGGTTCACCCTTGCAAAAATTTCATTCACTCGATTTAGAAGCACTATTCTAGAATTAGCATCTTTATTTCTTTGCTGCCCGCCGCTTTGAACAATTCTATTTATATCAAGTTGCTTCTGACGGTAAAAAAACATTTGTTTGGTTTTATATAATGATTTTTATCAACTTACGAGTATTTTTCAGTAGCCTACTGTGCAAAAGCGTTTGAAATCGCCTTCATCGACGCTTACCACGATTCTTCACATAATTCTGTTTATTTGCTTTATTCTACTATTTTACTATAAATCTTCTAATTTGTTTTAATGGCTTAAATCAGTTGCGACTCCGGCCCTCGGCTGCTCGGGCTCAGTCATAAAACGAAAGCTGGATTTGTTTAATTTGAATTCTTTTAAAGTCAGCATTGATTCTACAAAACTCAGGCTCATTACAAGACATCTGACACCGCTATAAAGTTTATAGTCAATTTAGCAAGCAAATATTTTATGCTTTTTAATTATACGAAGTCAGACCATACGTACTATTCGTCCCGCAGGTGGTATAAAGTAAATATTTGTATTATAAACCACCTCTCTATTATAAATTAGCTGCATTATGAAACTACTTTTATATTATAAACCACCTACCGGATGAGCAATAAATACAAAGCAGTAGCAGTCGTTCTTTTTGCTTAGCTTTTATGTTGAACTCGAGCCACAGAAACAGCCCTAGTTGCTAGACAAAGTAGCGATTCACAAGTACGCGTAGACGGTTGAAGCGGAGATTTTTTTTCTTTAACTTTTATACTCAACTCGTGCTCCAGAGAAATAGCCATAGATTAGTACAGAAAAAGAAAAAAAAGAAATTTATAAAAGTCTATTGACTGTCGAACCACACATTTCTTTCTTCGACTTTTATGTTCAACTCGGCCTGTGAAGAAATAGCGGAGACTAAGATCAAAGAAATTGTCTTGCATTGTGACTATTGTGATGCAACTATCATTAGTGTTTGGGTAACCGCAGGCAGGGAGCCTAAACAGAACTTCGTTTTCTGGTAAGGTATAACAGATAATTAACAGTTTATAGTTTTAGCCACCATATACTTTAATTCATTACAAAATTTTAGTCACTATTTTATCCTACAGTAATAATTTACCGTGTAGTTGTAGTGTATTTGCAACTGGTTGCATCAGCATCAAACACGACCCCGAGTAGCGGCAAAGTCCTAGAGTCGGCGCTGGCTTAAACCGTTGTCAAATCTTTGTCTAATCATTGATTTCTTTTTCTGGTTCTTTATAGGTTTTGTTGCTTTGTCACGTATAACTCTTCGTCTTTCAAGAATATATATTTATTATAGTTTTGGTTTAAGCGGATTTAATGCTTCAATATCAGTACGTCAAGTTCAATGGAATCCAGGTGGGTTTGCACCCGGGCCATAACTATCGCCGGTGCAGCCGGCGCAATGCACCGGGGCCCAGAAAGAGGGGGCCCAGCAGTGCTACATTTTATAGTAAAATATTTTTTGTTGAAAGCTCAAGTAAACTTATTATTATTAGATGTCACACTTCATCAATAATTTTAATTTATATTTAACCATCTAGTTAATTTTAAGTGTTTCTGAATATATTTGAAGTTTTGATTGTGACGTAGTCATTTTAATTGTGACGTTGTCATGAAGTAATCGGTACGCTACCCCCCTCAAGTCTGCTTAGTAAAATAAGTTTAAGCTATACTAATCATACAGCATCATATTTATCCGCTTTATTTTACCTTGTAATTGTTAATAAGTTTTGCTTTAAGACGTACGTAGTCATACGTAGTGTCACGTGATGGTTTTGAGACTATTTTACAATTTTCCACCAGAATCCAATAACTTAACAGTATCACATGTTATATAACTTGTTTAACAGCCTTTTAACTTGATGCTTTGTGACGTAACAGTAAACTGTCTCGCTGGGTTCTATCGTCTCAAAAGAATTAATTCAGAAAATATAGTATCTTCTGGAAGTTGCCAATTTTTTCTGGTAGATTTTGCCCGCTTTACATAAATAGGTATATTGGTAATTTGTGCTGTAAAAGTCAGCATTTTGTTGTGTTACTGTTTTGCCTGTGTGACGAAGTTAGAGTTTTAAGGGTTAGTGAGATCTAACGCCTTACTTTGTAAGAATAGCGATTAATCTATTTGAATAAGCTAAGTAGATTTAGTTTACCCATCTGGGTGCTAGACGTAATTTTATTAGTCAGTGATCAGATTTGTAACTTCTGTTAATAAACTTCTTTCGTTGAAAGAAGTTGTGATTTGAGTGATTGAAAAGTCAGGTTTGAGCTTTCTATTTAAATGCTTTTTGCTAGACGTACCGCAGTCCTTACGCTCGCAGCAGTACTATTTTGTGAGCCAGAAAAACAATAACAAAAAGAGTTTCTTACATTAAACTTTACTAACCGTTGTCTAAATTTTATTAAACTTTTTAGGTTTTGAGTAACAACATTGTAAAACTCTAGTTGACTGCAATTTAATATGACAAGAAATGATCAAAGCGGAGCAGAAAAGAGACAAGCTAAGAGGAGAAAAATAGCTGTGGCAGCCAGAAAATCTCAGCAAACGAGTTCGTGGCTAACTCGACCAAAAATATTCCAAGCGGATGAGCAAGACGTCAGCATTCGCGAGACAGAATCTACTCCCCAACTTGTTGACGTTAACAGTTTCAACAATAGTACCAATGAAAAAAAAATCTAATACTACTAAAGATAGATCAGATGCAAACAAGAATGACAACTTTCTCATTATTGTAAACTCAGAGATTAAGAAAGCATTTATTGCAGCAGATCCCAAACAACCTAAAGGAATTTTTCCTAAAGATCCGCTCCAAAGCGGTCGTTTATTTTTAACTTTATTATAACCCAGCCTCTAAGGTTGTTCAAATCAGAGCAGCCTTGGTGCCGGTCCCAAGCCCGGATAAATGGGGAGGGTTGCGACAGGAAGGGCATCCGGTGTAAAACACAGCCAAATATTTTTTTCAATGCGCGTTGTAAAATCTAACTTCATACCGGATCGGTCGAGGCCCGGGAAAACAACGACCGTTACCAGTGACTGGGCACCAAGGGTTACTGGTGGACATGCTACTTGGATGCAAAGAAGAGGTGGAAAACAGCGGAGAAGAAGGAAGGAGAGAAATGAAGAGAGGAAGAAAGCTAAGAAGATCAAGCTGAGGGTTGCTACATTAAATGTTGGAACCATGACTGGTAAAGGAAGAGAAGTGGCGGATCTTATGGAACGAAGAGGGGTGGACATACTGTGTGTGCAGGAAACTCGCTGGAAGGGGGAGAGAGCAAGATGCATAGGTGGAGGATATAAAATGTGGTACTGTGGAAGTGGAAACAAAAAGAATGGTGTAGGAATCATATTGAAAAAGGAGCATGTGGACAGGGTAGTGGAATTATGGAGGGTATCAGAAAGGATAATATGCTTGAAGATGGAGCTTGATGGTGTTATGTTGAATGTCATCAGTGCATATGCGCCACAGGTGGGGTGCATACGTGAAGAAAAGGAAACATTCTGGCTGGACCTAGATGAGACAGTGGAAAAGATACCAAGGAATGAAAGAATTGTGGTGGGAGCAGACCTGAATGGGCACGTAGGAGAAGGGAATAATGGTGATGAAGAATGCATGGGCAGACACGGATTAGGGAAAAGAAATAATGAAGGACAAGCAGTGGTGGATTTTGCTAAGAGAAGGGAACTAGCAATCACCAACACATATTTTGTAAAGAAACCGGCACATAGAGTCACCTACAGCAGTGGCGGACGCAGTTCGCAGGTGGATTATATCATGGTGAGAAGACAAAGAATCAAGGAGGTGGTGGATACAAAAGTTGTTGTAGGTGAAAGTGTAGCAAAACAGCACAGAATAGTGGTCAGTGCGATAATCATCTGGACAAAGTGGAGGAAAGCACCAAAACTAGTGAAGAGAATAAAATGGTGGAAATTAAAGGACTCGAAAGTGAACAGTAAATTCAAAATGGATGTGATTGAAAGCGGAATACTTAGTGGACAGGAAGACTGGCAAACAATAGCTGAAATGATACGGAGCATTGCCAGAAAGGAACTGGGTGAAACATCAGGAAAAGTTAGCCCGGCAGGTAGACAGGAAACGTGGTGGTGGAACCAGGAAGTACAAGAGAAGCTAAAGGATAAGAAAAAAGCTAAAAAGGCATGGGATACCATCAGAGATGATGCAAGCAAGTTGGCATATAAAACTGCAATAAAGCAAGCTAAGAGAGAAGTGGCAAAGGCAAGAAACAAGGCATATGAGGAACTGTATGAAAAACTGGAAACAAAGGAGGGGGAAAATGAGGTGTTCAAAATAGCAAAGCAGAAAAACAGACAAAGCAAGGATGTTCAACAAGTAAGAGTAATCAAGAGTAAAACTGGGGAGATTCTGATGGAAGAAGAGAAAGTGAAACAGAGATGGAAGGAGTATTTCGACAACTTACTCAACCATGAAAACCCTAGAGAAAGAAGAGAAACGAGAACAGAAGAGAGAGAAAGGGACGTGGAAGATATCTCTGGAGAAGAAGTCAGGACTGGGTTGAGGAGGATGAAGAAGGGAAAGGCTCAAGGACCTGATGACATACCAGTGGAAGCATGGATTGCTCTAGGCAATAAAGGTGTGGAGTTTTTAGTGAAGTTTTTCAACAGACTCTTGCGAGGAAAGAAGATGCCAGATGAATGGAGGAGGAGCGTGATTGTACCTTTGTACAAAGGTAAAGGAGACATCAAAGAATGTGGAAACTACCGGGGGATCAAGTTGATGAGCCACACTATGAAATTGTGGGAGAGGATAATAGAAGCAAGGATAAGGAAGGAGGTGACAATTGCTGAGCAACAATTTGGGTTCATGCCAGGAAGGAGTACCACCGATGCAATCTTTTGTCTAAGGATGCTGTTGGAAAAATGGACTGAAGGGCAGAAGGCAGTGCACTGTGCCTTTATTGACCTGGAGAAAGCATACGACAGGGTACCCAGAGAAGAACTGTGGGAATGCTTGCGGTTAGCTGAAACATCAGAGTGCTACATAAGGATTATCCAGGATATGTACGACGGAGCGACAACAACTGTGAGAAGTGCAGCAGGGTTGACTGAAGAATTTAAGGTAGGTGTTGGACTCCACCAAGGTTCAGCACTCAGCCCATTTCTTTTTGTTGTCATTATGGACAGGCTGACGGAGAACATCAGGAAGGACGCACCATGGGATATGCTGTTTGCAGATGACATAGTTCTGTGTAGACAAAATCATAGGGAGCTAGAGGAGGACCTGGAGATTTGGAGAAATGCACTGGAGAGAAGAGGCCTGAAAGTGAGCCGGAGCAAGACAGAATATATGAGGGTTGGGGGTGTGGATGATGGAGAAGAGTTGAAGTTGCAAGAAGAAAAGGTAAAGAAAGCCAAAAACTTCAAATACCTGGGGTCAACAGTTAGTAATGATGGAAGATGTGAAGAAGAAGTAAGGAGAAGGATCCAAGCAGGATGGATGAGTTGGAGGAAGGTATCTGGAGTTCTGTGCGACAGGAAGCTATCAGCAAAGGTTAAGGGTAAAATATACAAGAGTGTTGTTAGACCAGCCATGCTTTATGGAATGGAAACGGTGGCAGTGACTGAACGGCAAATGGGAAAAATGGAAGTTGCAGAGTTGAAAATGGTGAGATGGGCACTGGGAGTGACAAGAAAGGACAAGATAAGAAATGAATATGTGAGAGGGACTGCAAAAATTGCAAAGCTGGGAGAAAAACTTCGGAATGTGAGGCTACGTTGGTATGGACATGTAAAAAGGAGAGAAGAAGACTACGTGGGGAAAAGGATGATGGAGATGGCGGTGCCAGGCAGAAGGAAAAGAGGAAGGCCAAGGAGAAGGTGGATGGATTTGGTGAGAGAAGACATGGAAAGGGTTGGAGCTAGGGAAGGAGATGAAGTAGACCGAGTGAAATGGAGATTACTATCGCGCTGTGGCGACCCCGAGTAGGGAGAAGCCGAAAGAAGAAGAAGAAGAATTACCATTATGGTTACATAATGGTCTAAACCTACAAAAATATTGGTTATGTTATTCATCAAGCATGGACCGTGTTTACTGCCAGCCCTGCTGGTTATTTTCTCGTGAAAATGTATTTTCAGAGAATTTTTACTCATTTCAAAACCCTTGGAGTACAACAGGTTTAAACGACTGGAGGCATTTATCGCAGCGAATTGGAAGTCATGAAAGCTTCATACATCATGCGGAGGCGTGTGTCATATATAAGCAATGTAGAAACAGAGGGGGACATTGCTCAACTCAGAAGGAGTTTTGACGCAGTACTAATACTTTTACATGGGGTTTGCCAAGAAAGTTTTTAAACAAAAGAGCAAAGAAAACAAAAGCCTACTTTGATGAAATATCCGAAGGAGTAATGTTAAGCGATCCTAAGAAGCGATTTTGCGTAACTGTGTATCTTCCGATGATGGACATACTTTCTTGCCAACTAATTAATTGCTTTGAAGGAATGAAATCAGTGGTGACGTCGTATCAAGTTTTGGAACCCAGTTTTCTATCAAATGCTTTTCATCTAGATCTTGACGTTGAAGCAAGAAAATTTTCTAACAAATTTTCTGATAACGTCTCTCCGTTGTTTCCTAGCCAAATGCTCTGCATTAAAACGTCGTTTAGAGAAAAGATTGCCCATTTAAAGTCTGCTAAAGAAATGGCTTCTTTTTTGATTGTTGAAAATGCATCACTTGCCACAACTTATCCTAACGTTTGTACGGCATACATGATGTATATGACAGTACCTGTAACAGTTGCTACAACAGAGAGGTCTTTCTCTAAAGTCAAACTGATCAAGAACTTTTTTAGAAGCTCTATGTCCCAAGAGAGAATTATCGATAGAAAATAAACGAACTAAAAATTTCGATTTTAGAAACGTTATCCAGCAGTTCGCTAGTGCGAAAGCAAGATGAAAAATTTCAATTTTCCAACCACCCGCAAGTAAATTACGGTAGCCTACTTAATTGGCCTCAACGTATTGTGTTTTATTTTGTTTTTGTCTTTTGTGGTGATGTCAGTTCGGTTTTCTGAACAATATAACATAAATTAGTTTCAATGCGTAGATACATTGTCCACAAATTTACCAACGATGTTGGGCGATCGAGCAAAGGAAATCAAACATCAAATCCTTGAAACCGCAAATTCTCTACTTTGAGTAGATAACGTCCAAAGGGGCAATTACAGCAGCCAAATCAATCTAAAGACTCTGTCCAAATGTTAAGTCACAGCCAGCTCAAGTTGAAAGGCTTGCCAACACAACGTGGCATCATTTGATGCCCACAATCGAGCGAGAACGCACTAAAAGGTAGCGTTGATTATTCAGCGCTAATACAAAAGGCGCGCTGACTCGAAACCCGTACCCAACGCCTTTAATTTTTTTTGGATTAAACAATTTCTTCGCATTGCATCGCACATCTTCATTTTGCTGAAATATCGTTAATAGTGCCCACAAAGCACAATTTTTTTGTCATTATAAAAGATTTTGGTTTGCGACGTTTCTTTGATTAAACTTTTATTAAACAATGAAAAAAATGTTGTTGCAGTCTTCCCCCACGAAATCCTTGCTATGCCATTATTTTGATTTGAATACAATGCAATCACAAAAGTTATGTTGAATCGTGCAATCTTGATGAAATTTTATTCCAATTATAGCTTTTCATTTGCAGGCACAGTAAACTTAGCTTTAGCCTCTTTTACCTGTACAGCTCAATGCTTTTTTGACTAACTATTTCAATTGAAAAATTTTTTTATAACGCGGATCGTTAATGATTCCTGTGTTGAGAAAAGTAGATCAATTAAATATTAAGTACAGAAAAAAATGAGGGTCCCATAATAGTCGTAGTTGTTTGCACCGGGGCCCCATCTGACAAAGTTACGGCCCTGGTTTGCACTATATGCAGATCTAGGTCTAATTAGGTTTAAATTCTACAGCTTGTGTTAAGAAAAAACAAACGATCAGCTTCAATGTGTTTTTTTGTTGATTTCGATATTTGACTCGTTGCTAATTTATTTTTGATTTTTGTATAACATTATTCCTTAAAGAGATAGATCTATCAGCATATTCCAATTTTAATTTAAACATTTTGCAAAAGTTATATTTTATATATCTAGCAATTCTTTAAGCAGTAGCAAATCTTGGTTTGAAATTGGTCTTCGGTCATAGTCTCCTGAGGCCAAAACGTTAAACAACATTTTTATTAACGGGTCACGGAAACAGAATTACGTACAATTACAACATTACGGTAGTCAAAAAAAAATTGTGATTAACATAACATAACCATTTTTTGGCATCACAAAAATTTGCAGGTTTTTATTGTATTATTTTATCTTAACTTGTATATTTTAAATTATTTAAAAAAAATGTTGAAAATACAAGGTTATAAAAATTGAATGATTAAACCAGGGATGAGGAGCCTGATTGCAGCCGTGGCCCGCACCAAAAATTAAAAACTTAGTTGCGGGCCGCATTAAGCTTTTTGTTGATTTCAGCAAAAAGGTTGTTTCTCTACAGACCACGCTTTTTCTTTTAGTTCGTCTTGTCACGACCTTTTTTATCTTCACTAGCATTAAACACATTGCCATTTTAGCCGAAAACAATTTCGGGAAAATACAACTTTTACCAAATTTTATTGAAAATTTCACAAATTCTGATCTTGTTTTATTGTTAAAAATATGACATAATCTCGTGTTAAAAAAAAATTGATAAAAAAAAAATGTCATCATTTTTCAATTGTCTCTAAATTTCCATTTTCGTCCCAAACTAGTGATGGCTGAAAAAAAGTGTGGCACACCGGTTGTGGAGCACTGGTTTATTCTAAAGCTTTTTTTGTAAAGGGATTCATTTGCTTCTTCCCAACCACACACAAGCTGAAGATTTTCATCCCTGCATTGAACAAATCATTTTATTTTCAAGTACACAATTGTGTGTGTGCCGTGACAGAGATTGAAGTGGAGTTTTGGTATAAAGTTAACGTCTGTGTTCATGAAGTTTTAGTGCAGCATTTCTAAAAACGTTATATACCGCCCGGCTGCTTTAATAAAAATGAAATAGGAAAGAGGTTCTATTTACGTAGCGTTGTTTGTTTGCTGGACGTTAACAAACAACTTTACGCAATCGGCGAAATAGCTCAAATGTTGACACTCTGAATTGCGAGCTAAAAGACGCAAGTTCAATTCCCGCTATGCTTTGAAAAAAGCACTTCACAATAAATTCGTAAAGAAGGCCAGCTGCTTACCTAGAAATGGTTGCTCAACACAGAAAGCAACATATAGGTCAATAGAGCCATGGAATGTATTGTGTTTGTTTTCTTTTTTGTTTATGTTGAATCAACCTGTATTGAAGACAAGCAAAAGCAATGCAGAAGTTTTATCAAAACGGTCTAAAACAGTGCTTTTCAATCTTTTTTTATTATCACAAATCACAAAAGTTTAGTTAAACTGCTGAAACCCAGCAGTTTAACTTAGCTTTACTTTCGTATAAACAACATCTAAAATTAAAAACAAGCAAAGATCAGCACAGAAAGTGTGGAGCAGGAGCTAAGGGGTACTTGTCAGACATTCTACCACGAATCAAAATAATTATGCATTCATGGAGGCGCATCCTTTTCGTTAAATGTTACAGTTGTTATTTATTAAATATTTATCTGCCCCTGGCCGAAATCCTGAGTCATTTTTCTAGGCCGTGGTTTTGCTGACCCGCCAAATGCTCATTAAAATTTCATATAGATTTCCAGTGTTATGTCTGCTATAGAATGAAAAAAGTTTCAAACTTGGTGTGCAGAGTGCAAAGTGCTGTTATGTTTGCAATGTTTTGTGACACAACCATGGCTGAGATTTCGGCCAAATGCAGGGAAAGAGTTAAATGTTACTCCAGTATGTAGACTCATAGATTATATCCAATAGATTTTTTTTCACCTTTATGAAGTAGGTAAACCGCGGCCAAGAATTAATAAAAAAAGTTTGATAAGCACCGATATTGCCTATTGTTATAAAACAGCAAAATATTGTCATTATTTGTAATCTTGAAAGTAGCAAGTTACTACGAACCTACAGTTACAGGGTTTGAAATTAAAAACATAATGATAATCAAAAACGGTATTTTATTAACTGTTAGTACATTATCAAATAAAAGTTGCATTATAGTTTGCTTTTATAGTTATAATTTTTTTACAATTGTTAATGAGATAGTCATATTTCAGAAAAGAAAAGATTATCGTTGCGGTTCAAAAGGCTGTTTGGCCCCCTGGCCGGGATAAGGTGGAGGTGGTTGCTGCATGTTTGTAAAATTTGTAGGATAAAGAGTCGTTTGCTGAGCATTTATTGGATAGTTTTGTCCCGTAGGATAACTTCCTGGAATAAAACAAAGTTTAGCTGAATTTTTTTTTATTACATCAAGTTTACGTCAAAATTTATTTTGTAATATTTTCCATATTTGAAAAAAGTTAAGTTTCTTTTGTTTATAAACTAATTTTATTTTAAATTGCAATATATAAAGAAGTTTTTGCCAGAAAACGGTTTTAAATTTTTGTTATAGATGTGATACTGCTGTTTCAAAATGGTTTCAATACTGTTTTTTAGTCTTATTTAAAAACTTTACTGTTCAAAATTAATTAAATTATAGAGGCAAATCAACGTATTGCGCTATAAATAAACAGCAATAGTAAAAGATAACGAGTTGTTAAGGGTGTATTTCTAGCATATGCAATGAAACAAATGTAATAATAACCTTTTTGTTTGCATGTTCTAAAAAAAATTACGTTTAATAACAGTTACCAGCCACTGTGGTAGTCGTGACCACTCCTGTCCTTGGAGGAACTTGTTGGTTGCTTCGCGACGATCGGACACACAAAAACACGCAGAGTCCAATGCAACCAGCACAACATAAGAAGCTACCGATGCAGATGGCAACAATCACACCAGTTCTAAAATTTTTTTTTATGTTAGTTTTTCTGATCAACATTTTGTCAAAAAATCTATACAAAAAAACGCTTGTTTTTAGATATAAATTTTGTATTACACATTATCAAGGATTTTAAATGGTGGTTTTCAAATTAAATTTGGTTTATATTTCAAGTTCTGAACATGAAATTTTAATTTGTAATTGCTGCTTTAGATAAGAGCAAATCAAGAGACGAGATGTCAAGTTTAATTTCTATCATAAGCCAAAATTTAAAAGTCGCTTTATTAATTGGTGAAGATCAGATTAAACGTAAACCAAAGATAAAACATTCTTCCTTCAATATTTTATTTGCTTGGCAGCGTTATCGAATAGATAAAAGCGACGTTTTAACAGCGATCGCAATCGACATGGTTTGAGTTTAAATTGCATAAAAAACTAAAAAAATAAAAAACTTTAAACAAAAATAGTATTTTGGCATCTTTAAAAGCAGCTCTGGGTAATCTCTTGAGGGTTATCCTACATTTAACGCTGCAAACATAGTCCTTCGAGTCACGAATATAAAAAGATAATATAAATAAATGAATGAACAAATGGCATTTCTTTACAAAAACGAGTGGTGAAAGTAGAATGATTTTGTTTGTGGAACAATTATATCATCATTTTTTTACTTGCCGGCAAAAACCTAAGCTTTATCTTGAAATATCAAGGTCATCCAGTTATTGGCAGTAATGCCTCCATTTTTCTCGGCAATTAGCATTGTCAATAGTGAAGCTTTTTTTTTTATATCATGTTTTACCATCTCCTCCCAAGTCTTCTCTGATCATCCTCTTCTCGTATTAGTTACTGTCCTCTTTTCATAAACACCTCTTGTCAAACTCTCCACATTGATTCTCTCGAGATTTCCCAACCATGTTAGACCATGTCCTCTTAAATGTTTGTCATAACCTCAAACTTTATTCATCCTCTTAACACACTGTTCGAGATCTGGTTTAGATAAGTCTTGCTACATTATCCTTAAATTCAGTATCTATTTGATCCCATGATATAGAACCTCTATAAGAAAAAAATTTTTACTAAAGTTTTTATTAATACGAGATATAAAATATGCAAGAAGTTTCGTATTTCTTATATTGTGATTACAAATTTCAGTTAATTTACTAAATGTGGCATAAAATGTTTGAGGTAATTTACGATGATACAATTGATACATTGTTGTATTTTTTTTTATTGTTTTCTCATTAACAAGACTCGAAACGCAGCATTTAAATTGTAAAATAACGCTAAAGGCGCGGTAATTATTAAAAATGCAAATAAAATGAAACTCGCGAGGCAAAAAAAGAACACGCGGTAGCTCGCGCTTAAACAAAGCATGATACGCGTGCAAGTTCGATACGCGCTAAAGTCAAAATACACAACATACATAAACTTAGCTAATTTTAATAAGTGTATGTCTTCCAGTTGTAAAAAGTTGAGTGTTTTTTAAAGGGTTGATATCGGGGTGAATTTACTACAAGATAAAACAATTTTTAAAATTTTATTTCATTTTACTTTAACAACTTCAAGAGATTTTTTATTAGCTGTTGCTCAAACAATAATTCCATATTGTATCTTGCTGTCAACCGAGGTGTGATATAGCATACAGATGGTTTTACGAGCAACATAATTACGCAATCTGTAAATAAGGCCAGCATATTTGGAGAGTTGTAGGGTCAATTGTGTAATGTGGAAGGACCATGTTAAAGTTTCATCAATCAATATTCCAAGGTATTTAATAGTTTCAACTCGTTTGAGAGCTATATCATTTAAATTTGAATTAAATCTTGCACTAACAGATTTGTGAGGATATTTGTTAATAACCATAAAATTTGTTTTAGGATAAATCAAAAATAATTTATTTTGCAAAGCTATGCATTTATTTTCTTAGGTTCTCAGTTAGATTTTGTCTGCAGAGACTCGATGCTTCTATCAGACATCATTAGAAGAGTATCATCTGCAGATAATGTGGTATCCAAACTAGAGGCCGTAGGCAAATTGTTAATATACAGCAAAAACAAAAGAGAACCTAAACAAGACCTTTGAGGAACACCACATGTGACTTTTAGGTTATTGGACATTGTATTTCTGATAATAGTATTAATATATTGAAGCCGATCAGAAAGATAGCTTTCAAAAAGCTCCAGGGGTTTTCCTCTGATGCCGAAATTCATAGTCATCTTGTGTAAAAACAAGTCATGGTCAAAAGTATCAAAGGCTTTTGATAAATCTGGGAAAATACAACAAGCTTATAAATTATTATCAATATTACTGGCTAAAGAATTATATATTGAACTGATAACAAAATTTGTGGAAGATTTTTTTCTAAATCCGAATTGGTTATAGCTTAAGATTTTTTTTTGTGAGAAATTTGTACAATCGATTGTAGATGAGTTTTTCTAATATTTTATCAAATTGTGATAGAACTAAGATAGAGCGGTAATTAGTTGATTCACAAGGATCACCTTTTTTATACATGGGTATAATTTCAGCAATTTTCAAACTGTTTGGAGAGACTCCCGTGCTAAAGCAAATATTATACTGTATATATTGCTCAGTATTGGAAAAATAGTAGATTTACTATATTTAAGAAATTTTGTGTCAATATCCAAAAATCTGTGGGTTTTGTGAGTTTTAACGAAGCAGTGATACTTTCAACTTCTCTTGAAATAATTGGATAGAGAAAAAATGAATCTTTGACATCTGTGGATGAGGAAATAGACATTGCTTTTTAACTTAAAGTGATAGATTTAATTTCATTGGCCATTTTTTTTACTTATTTCAGCAAAAAAAATTATTTGACTTATTTGAAATATCTAAATCATTTAATAAGACATTACCATCACCATCAGGCAACTTCTTAGAAGGAGATTCTCGTTTGGTTTTGATGCTATTTAAAGAATGTTTTATCTTCCATAGTTTATGGCTATTGTTTTTATTGTTTAGTACTAAATCATTATAATAATTATGTTTGGCCTTTTCAATCATCCGATGCCACACATTACGATAACGAAGAATTAGAAAGAATAAAATTGGGGGAGCTGTGTCAACTTTTCAAATCAAATGAGAGAAACAGAAAATTGTGCACTAAAGTTGACTATTTTTTATTTGGGCACAAGCTTTCGTGGGCTACTGCTCACTTCATCAGGTGCAATGGAATAAAAATGCAATCAAAACAAGTTTTACACAGTGGCATTAAACGTAACAAACAGACATATGTGACGTAATGAGATACAAAAATATCGGATAAAAAAGTCGAAGTTTGAGAAAATATGGCAGTGCGGTAAATTACAGCAATTTAAACCCAAAAGCATATGCGAGAAAATGGCATGTAAGTATAGAACGATGCGAATGGTTAAAAAAGTGAAAAACATAAATGACGCTCACGTATACAAAAATAAATATTACACGTAGTTAGACATGATCATGTTAGATGATCATGTCTAACTATGTGCCCTATACATCGGGCACCACATGGAGCACGAGGTTTAACGGTTTTGTAGACGAAACTCGATGCTGGCTTAATAACATTACTGCCAGCATCTGATTCAGGCAGTTCAGCAGTCTGGGGTAGTAAAAGGATAAACCCTCGGCCCCAGTCCTGTTTGTGTCTGACCTGGAGTGGATGCCTCTTTAAATGACGACGACGACGAGGACTGATCTCATTTCTGGTTCCAACACGCCTTTTTTTCTAAATATCCATCAAATCACTCTCCTTGAAACACGGTTATAGACTTTCTCTAAAATCAATAAATGAAGACAAAATATAATTTACTTTCCAACTTTTTTGTATTTTTTTCTCATCTGTCTTACAGTAAATATGGCAGCCATTGTTTCTTTAAAACTCATCTGAATCTCAAGATTTTTATCTCTTTTTTGATTAGCTCCAAAAAACTTTTTCCATAACTTTCATTGCATGCTTAAACATTTTCAAGCTTCTGTTCTAACGCATTTTTTCACATCTTGTTTTTCTTTGTATAGTGGTATCAATATACTTTTTCTCCAGCTTGTAGAAACTTTTTCTTATTCATCATGTCATTACTAATCTTTTTCAAAGTGCTCGTAACATTACACAATAGAATTACTTTAATTGGTTACCACTTGGTCAAGCCGCTTTACCTATTTTCATTACGGACATGGCTTTTTTCACCTCCGTGACCGTAATTTTTTTCAGGGGTTCTATGATTCCTATCTAATATCAAACGGGATTTCTTTTTTCAGTTGCTTTACACTATATTCCTTTCATATCTTCAAACATCCGTCTTGAGTTCTCATGCACGGAATCCAACAACATCTTTTTTACATATTGCATTTGTTCTTGCCATATAATAAATGTGTCTCATCTTTTCTTCCATTCTCATCTCCTCAATTTTTTGTACCTTTTTTTTGCTTTTTCATGCATTCCTTTTGCAATCTTTATTTCTACATTTCTGGTAAACAGATCTTACTGCTTATTATGATTTAACCTGGACTCGAACCACCGTAACACTTGCTTTATTCATAAATTTATTCATTTCTCTCGTTGTCATCTTTCTATGTAACTTGCTGCCTTGCGCGAACTTTTTTTAAACTTTAAATACGAGTAGCACCCTGGTTTTGTTTAATGGATTTTAGCTAATTTAATTTCAAATGCTTAATTCTATTTCAATTATTATTATTGCTTTCTTTTCAGATTTTAGTCATAATTTTGTGAATAAAAGCCTAGTTTACGGTTTACTTTATGACACTGCTTTATTCATCTCATGTTTCCATTTTCCATATTTCCATCTCATGTTCTCTCTGCAGTCTTCTCAGGGAGACGACTCAAGTTTGGCTGCTACAGCTCTGCTTGCCAAGCTTGACAGAAAGCGGAGGGATCGATGGTCTGAAGCAGTTCGGAGCATTGACTTTTCACACTCTAGTCGAAAAGCGTGGAATACTTTGAACAACCTTACTGGTAGGTCACAACACTCTCCTCGTCACTGTCCCGTTTCAGCCGATGCTATTGCATCTCAGCTGGTTAGAAATGGGAAATACGATGCTGTTGACTGCAAGTCATCTCCACTTGTCTTTCAAGAAGTGCCTGACCTTTGGAGGGCCACAACACCAGACGCAGTAAATATCTCTGACAATTTTTCACAGAGAGAATTTGCTGCTGCCCTCCAACTTTTAAAACCGGGTAAAGCTCCGGGCCCTGATTCTATCTGCCCCGAGCTTATACTCCATGCTGGAGCTGCTTTGAAGTCCTGGTTACGTGACTTCCTTTCTTCCTGTTTGCGCCGACTCAAAATTCTCAAGATTTGGAGAAGAGCGCTTGTGGTCGCGATCCCAAAACCAGGAAAGCCCGTGGGGGACCCAAAGAGTTATCGACCGATATGTCTGCTCTGTGTCTCCTACAAGAACCTCGAGAGGCTTATCTACACCCGCGTTGAACCATTAATTGATCCACTGCTGCCTAAAGAGCAGGCTGGGTTCCGACGCGGGAAGTCAACTGTAGATCAAGATGTTCTGCTAACCCAAAACATCGAGGATTTTTTTGAGACTAAAAAGAAGGCCGGTGCCATATTTATCAATCTGACAGCTGCTTATGACACTGCCTGGCACCGTGGCCTTACCTGCAAGCTGCTGAGACTACTTCCGGATAAGCACATGGTCAGAATGATTATGGAGCTTGTCCGAAATCGAAGTTTCACCCTTACCACCGGTGACAGCAAGCAAAGTAGGCTACGCTGTCTTAAAAACGGCGTTCCTCGGAGATCGGTCTTGGTTCCCCTCCTATTTAACATCTATACGTACGATCTTCCTTCCATAATTTCCGGAAAGTTTGCTTATGCTGATGATCTAGCATTGTTGCACTCTTCTGGAAACTGGAAGGACTTGGAGGGGACCTTAAGCCAAGACATGACTACTCTTTCAGCGTATCTCCAGACTTGGAGGTTGAAGCTCAGTCACACTAAGACGGTGACGGCAGCCTTTCACTTAAATAACCGAGAGGCCGAACGTGAGCTAAAGGTCTACAACAATGGTAGACTTTTACCGTTCTGTCCAACCCCTGCTTATCTTGGAGTAAAACTGGACAGATCGCTCACGTTTCGTCACCATTTATTGGCATTGCGCAAAAAATTATTCTCGCGCGTCACACTGCTGAGGCGACTCGTGGGCTCGGGATGGGGTGCTGGTGCTAAAACACTACGCATAGCCACCTTGTCTCTAGTCTACTCAACAGCTGAGTACTGTGCGCCAGTCTGGTGTCGCAGTGCTCACACTCGCCTCATTGACAGTGTTTTGAACGACGCCTTGCGCATAGTTACTGGATGCCTGCGTCCCACTCCAACGGACCACCTACCTATACTCTCAGGCATCCAGCCAGCTTAGCTTCGCCGACTGGGAGCAACACTCTCCTTGGCTCACCGTGGATTTCTGGACCCCGATCATATCTTGTATGGTCTTTTAAGTGGGTCCTCAAATACTCGCCAAGTGAGACTAAGATCCAGACGCCCGTTTGTGCCAGCTGCGCGGAATCGTTTGAACAACCTTGCCAGACTTGGCATCCGCACCTCTGAATGGACAAATTACAAATGGAAAACGGAGTACTGTGAAAATGCTTTCAGGCTCTGTGCTTTTGTGCCCGAGACCGGTGCCAGGCCTGTTGGGATGGCTTACCCCGAGTAGCTTGGGTTAAGCTCAACCGCCTGCTGACTGGTGTTGGGCGATTTCAATCGTCCATGCACAAATGGGGTCTCGTTCCTTCACCGAATTGGGAGTGTGGCGCCTCTGAGCAAACCGTAGATCATGTACTAACAGCGTGCCCTATACATCGGGCACCACATGGAGCACGAGATCTGACGGTTTTGGTGACGAAACTCGATGCTGACTTAATAACATCACTGCCAGCATCTGATCCAGGCAGTGCAGCAGTCTGTGGTATAAAAAGATAAACCCTCGGCCCCAGTCCTGTTTGTATCTGACCTGGAGTGGATGCCTCTTCAAGCGACGACGACAACGACGACGACGACGATGTTTCCATTTTTTATACTTCTTCTTTTTCTCTTTCAGAATTTTTTCCAAAACATCATTTTTCCACCACCAAGTTGGTTTTCCGCCGTTACTTTTAAAACTCCACAAACCTCTTTTATATTTTTTCATTTTTTTTTGTTCTCGATCGCTATCAAATAGTTCACACAAAATATCATTAATATTAAAAAAGTTCAAGAAAAGAAAGAAGCAGCACAACGTCAGGCGTTAAAATATGCATAAGATGATTAAAAAGTGCAACTGCAATTCGGTAGAAAGCATGGCCGCAACACCTTGATGAGTTAAAATATAAAAAATGAGAAAGGAAAAAAGAAGTAATAATTTTATATCAAAAGAAAACTAATCAAGCAAATTAGAAGATTGTGTATCCAGTGCATGACTAATCTACGCAACAATGATGGGTGGCACAGCTAGTCAAGATGGGAATTTAGCTCAACTGAGCTAAGTGAGTAAAAAATTCACCCATAAAAAGAAACCTCAGCAGATAAGTAAACCTTTTTTAAATGCATCTGATAACTATACAAAGATGAATTAAAGAGATTATAGATTAAGCAAAGAGTATATACAAAAATTTAAGGAATTATGAATATTCTCTTTGCCAATTTTGTATTTATTTCATCCCATTCCGACTTTTGAAGGAGTAGATTTCTTGTCTTATCCCTCAATACCTTTTGGATACTTGTTTTTTTAACCTCATGTCTCTTGATTCTACTTACTTTCACTTTTCGCCAATAGCAGCTTTTCTTAGACAGAACATCCATTTTAAGGGGTGTCGTGTGTGTTTGTTTGTTGGTACGGTGTGTGTTGAAAAAAGCTACGCCTGGACTTCTGGTCTCCAAAAGATTTTTCTAGTAACCGTCACTACGTCTTTCGCACTAACCACTGTAGGCACCTTCTTTCCCTTAGCACTATTTGCTCCAACTAATCGAGGGACCTACAGTTGAAAACCAATACAGTGTCGTTGCTATTCATCATGACTTTGTCGGAAAAGTTTTACGGCTGAACGCCCTTTCTAATCCCAACCAACCTTCCATTAATATATAAAAACACTTCCGCCTAAAGGATTTGGTTAGAGTGGTTCTGAGAGTGATAGAATCAAGGATTAATTCCATTTTTCTAACTCCAGGACTCCTGAAATGGACCACCGGATGTAGTTTTGTCATACCCAAGATAAGTCACATTCATATTAATAAGACTGGAACAATTCTAATTGGGAGAAAATAGAGTGCAAAAAAGTCTTTGCTCGAAATCAAAATTTAAAAATTAATTTTTGAAAGGGTTAGTTTATATAAAAAAGAACAGATACCCTTAAGACAGTGGTTTTCATCCTGGGGGTCGTTTAGCTTTTTTCTGGCAGTGGTGAAAGCTTTTGATAACAGCGTAAAAAGTAAGATAATTTAAAAAAGATATCAGGCTATCATGTATAATAAAAGCAAAATAACATTTGCAGTTATTTATTTTTTATATAAAATTTATATTCATTTAACATTAGTAGTAAATTACTTATGATATCGAGAAGAACCGTTTAGATAACATTTAATTTATTTACCTTTATTTGATTTTTGGTCACAATAATAAAACCATACGACAAAACTTCTACTTTAAATCGTTTTTGAAAGCAATTATAAAACATTGCAATTAGATATCTGTAGTTTATTACGTCATTGTTTAGAAGAGAATAAGCTAAACCAGGGCTGTGCAGCCTGTGACCCGGGGAACAAAAAAATGTGGCCCGCACAAGAAAACATCCCGCTGCAAGCTTTTGGCCCATTGCAAGCATTTTATCTGAGTTTAAAAAAACGAACATCAGAGATCACCAATTCTGCAAAATGGATCGTCACTCACGTGGAAATTGCTTCATTTGGAATCGTTGTAGCAACTCCCATTTTCTCTACTAAATGGAGTCTACTTGTTTATTTTTGTTGTCTGCCTTTGTTGTACTTTACTCACTCTATGACGTATTCGGCATTGGTTTGGTTTTGTTTTCTCTATTATTTTGCAACAATCATATTTTTGCGTTTTCGTTTTTGGCCATTTTATGGTTGTTTAAAACTTGAAAAGAGTAAAATTTGAGCAGTGTAACACTTCATTCATAATAATTTTAATCATGACGATGTAGTTTATTCCCGTTGAAAGTAATTCGTAGTTTTATTATAAAATAATAATCGCGTCGCCTCGAAGCGCTGCTCTCGTATTATGTGATATAACGTCCGATTCGCTTTCTGTTGCTTGATGTATGTATCCCTTTTTTTTTGGTCCGACAGTAATGACGTAATATGTTTTTGTCCAAACTTTGCTATCTCGTTGGTAGTGAAATGTTCTGGCACATTCAAGTGTAGCGCTCTCTCCAAGGAATTCGAGCTAAGTCCCGCATATACGAGTAAATTCGTTGTCACGTGACTTTTATTTATGTATACGATCGCTCAATCGCAAAATGGACGAGAGATGACCACGAAAGAGAGACGAAGTAGACGGGAGAGAGATAATTTGAGACAACTCGAGAGACGACTCGAGTGAAAATATTTGGTTTGGGCGCAAGACGTGGCTCGTTAGATTTTGTATCGGTTGACGAGTGTTGAATTTATTTTGTGCAGGGTTTTGGAGTTGCGTTCTACGGAGGTAGAATCATTTGTGTTGATTGAATCAAGTTATAGCGTTGATTTCTCTTCGCAGTTTGGCAAAGCGTGGAATAGAAATTTCGTCGATGGTGATTTTTGTAATACATTCGTTCTTATTAGAGACAGTAGTCTCTGTTTGTTGTGAAGAATAGTCTTCAACAAAACCAATCCGAGCTTTCGTTCAAACCAACTGTATAAATGCTTCAGGCTCATAGCACGCTACTTCTTGAGCCGGAATAAAATAAAATTTAGACACAACTTTGTTTCAGCGCAGGTATTCGGGTTACCTTGCTCAACTGGTCCTTTAGGATTCCCGAATAAAGTTTGTGACAAGCAGTAATGGCAACTTTTGTAAATTTTACAGCTAAAAAGAGGAAGATAGATAAAGAAAGGAGACTTTTCCAAGAAATATATATTTGGGAAAAATTTTTTAGTGAAAAATTCGGATGAAAAATCCATGTGTCTTATTTACAATAAAACTGTTAGTGTTACAAAAAAGTAAAATGTTAACCGACTCTATGAGACAAACCATTCTGGGTCTTCATAGGGAAAACTGCATGGAGATGATAAAAGATAGAAAGTGAATCAATTGCAAAAACAATTAAACAGCTAGCGTTTTATGTTTCAAAGCATGCGTAGTGACAATGAAAAGGTACTAAGAAGTAGTTTTTTGATTGCACACAGAATAGCCAAAAAAATGAAGGCGTATTTCAATGGTGATTTTGTGAAAGAATGTCTGATTGATGTTGCACAAGAAATTTGCCCGAAAATGATGTCGGAAATCCAAAAAATAAGTCTTTTGCAATGGACAGTGGCAAAGCGTAATAATGTACTTGCTAATAACATTTGTGTCACTCTTAAAGACAAAGCGAAAAACTTTATTTCATGAAGCTTTACAACGGATGAAAGGTACAATTAATTATATCTGTGAAAGGTGTGGACAGGGAGTTAAATGAAACGGAAGAACTATTGTCACTGCAGTCTGTAAAAAGCACTACAACTGGTGCTTATTTATTTACGGAAGTTCTTAATGCCTTCAAAACTTTCGGAATGGACCATGACTACCCTATGCGGAATTGAAACAGATGGTGGTCATACCATGTCCGGACCTGGTATTGGCTTAGTAGGTCTCTTAAAGTCTGCTTTACGAGAGAAAGGAATCAGTAATAATATTGCAATTTTTTGCTGTGCTATTCACCAGGAAAATCTGTGCTTAAAATTGTTGAAGTATAAGCAGGTCATTGGTCCGGTCACTAAAGCATTAAATTTTATTCGAGCACAAGAACTTAATCATTGCCGGTTTTAAACGTTTTTGGAAGATCTTAACTCTGCGCACAAGACTGGTTGTACTTTACTGAAGTGTGTTGGCTAAGCAAGGCCCGCATGCTCAGACAATTTTATGAGCTGAGGAAAGAAGTCGTTTATTTTTGAAAATGAAAGGGCAACCAGTACATGAAATGGAAAACGAAAGTTGGCTGTTTGATCTAGTTTTCTTGGTTGATATAAGTACCGTACACACCTGAAAGATTTTTCAACGCAAAGCTGCAGCAAAATGGCTATTATGCAAATGACGAGTATGGGTACATAAAATTGTTGGAACAAGTTACGACTTTGGAAAGCACACGTACAAAAAGGGAACAGAAGCCACTTCCAAACTCTGAAAGAAACTGGACTGCTCCCTGAGAAGAAGACAAAATTCTTAGACCAACTTCAAAACCTGCTGAATGAATTTTTGAAACACTTCCAAAACTTTAAATCTTAAGAACATTTATTTGACATATTTTCCTCGTCTTTTCACAAGGACATCGACAAACTGACACAACAAAAATTCGATTGGAATGGATTGAACTACAAGTGAGAATTGATCTAAAGGCATTGGCAATTTTTATCGGAGCCGATTAAAGACATAGAAATGAGTCTTGACGATTTTTATCGAAAGCATCTCGATCAAGAAAAGTTTCCACAGATGACAAAATTTGTAGCTTCAAAGATGGCATTGTTTGGTTCAACGTACTTGTGTAAGCAATTTTTTCCAAATTAGGATTTATGAAATGCCCTAATCGATCAGTACTGACAAATGAGTATGGAGAATGGACTTCAGGTTGCCAGCACATCAATTAAAGTGAATTTGGATAGGGTGGTTGGGAAAGCAAGCCAGCTTCAAAGCTTTCGTTAAAACGATTTTAATAACTTTTACGTCAATTTGCAACAAACTAAACTGTTTTCTTTTTGTGGTAATCACAAGTAGACAGTCAATGAGAAGTGCAAGTGGCCCGTGGTCTAATTCGGATACATATATTTGGCCCAGCAGTATAAAAGGTTGCTCAACCCTGAGCTAAATTATTACAATTTTTACTGAACGGTATAGGAAAATGAACGTCAAAACAAATAGTAAAATTGTTGTGTATGCAGAGGCCAAAACAAAACCACGAAAAATTTATAGCGAGAAGCATTTCCTATGTAGTCTAGAAAACTGTACGATTACAAATAAGGACTTCGGCCCATATCCTCTTGCCCCGTTAGCGGGTACGAGCTGACTTACGTACATAAATTAACTGGCGGGTAGGGGCACGCCAAGCTATGAAGCTAAAAGTCGGGAAACGGTTATAAGCAGGCAAAAGCCATTTAGAAAAAAAAAAATATATATGATATTTTGCAAGTTTTTAATTTGGAGTCCTGCATAAATAGCTACATTCTCTAAAAAAATGATAAAAAACTGGATAACTAATTACATTATCTAAAAAATGTTTTCTTATTCATGATTTTTAATGGCGTTGCTCAAAGAAAAACTTAATGGTTAGTTACAGACGGATTAGACAAAACTGCTTACGAGTAAGGGTGAGTACGAACCACAAATAGCGGGCAGTGTTTATCTCTAGTGTTCATTATTGCTATCAGCTGACAAAATTACGTTCGTTTTGTGCGTCACACTGCTGAGGCAACGTGTAGGCTCAGAATAGGGTGCTGGTGCCCAAAAACTGTGCACAGCTGCCGTATCTCTGGTCTACTCAACAGATGATTACTGCGCACCAGTCTGGTGTTGCTGCGCTCAGACTTGTTTCATAGACAGTGGCCCTAATAACGCCTTGTGCATAGTCACTGAATGTCTATTTTCCACTTCAACGAACCATCTACCCATATATTTTGGCATCCAGCCAGCTAAGCTTCGCCGACAAGGAGTGACATTCTCTTTGGCTTACCGTGGATCTATGCACCCTAATCATATCCTGTATGGTCTATCAAGTGATTCTTCGGATGCTCGCCAAGAGAGATTAAAATCTAGATGCCCGTTTATGCCAGCTTCGCAAAATTTTTAAACAACTCGGCCAGTTTTGGCATCCACGCTTCTCAATGGACGAATTATAGATGGAACATGGAGTGGTACGAGAATACATCCAGACTCCATCTTTTCTTACCCTGAACCAGTGCCAGGCCCCTTGGAATGAGCTTGCCTCGAACAGCTTGGGTTAAGTTCATTCGTCTTCGAACTAGTATTGGGCGATTCCATTCGTCAACGTACTGATGAAGTCTCGCTCCTTCACCAAATTGCGAGTGCGGTGCCGTTGAACAAACCGTAAACCACGTCCTAATAACATACCCCATACGTCGGGCATTACATGAAGCACGAGGTCTGACGGTTTTGGATGACGAAACCCGAAGCTGTCTTAACACCATCACCGTCAGCATCTGATCCGGGAAGTACAGCAGCCTAAGGTAGTAAAAAAATAAACTCTTGCTCCAGACCTGTTTGTGTCTGACCTAGAGTGGATGCTCTTCCAAACGACAACGACGAGCTGAGAAAATACGGTAAATTAGCTATTAAAGGTAAAGGAAACAGGATACATTCAGGGGTTTTCTTTTTTACAAGCTATGAGGACATGACTTGATGATATACTGTAGAAATGTTTGTTAGGTCAAGTATGTCAGCTTGGTATTGTAGATTAACTAATTAGTGTAAGAAAGATTGAAAGAGCCGGTTACTGGCAGGCTTGGACCAATTCTTTTCTCTAAAAATTGGTATAAAATTAGTGACCTCAGTTAGAGAGGCGCTAAATTCGGGTAAAAAGCAACAGCTTAATTGTTGTATAAAGTATTGTAAGAGAGGAGGAGTTTGCTTAAAGTTTTATTGCGTCATATGAGAAAAAGAGGATAAAAGTGGCTAAAATAGCACCATGAAAAATGTAATTGGACTCTTTGCCTCAAAGATCGGAGGCGTTAAACTTAGAGAAACCGTCAAGGGATCATTCAGACATGCTTTTGAAGATGCAGAGATATTGCTGTCCAATTACAATTTTTTTCGTATTTTCAGTTTTTCTAAAGTGATAAGAGTGTACTTATGAGCTGATTGCTAAGACCATCAAGCTGATAAAAATGCCATAAAGAGTCTTCACTGAGGACACAACAGGATGAAAAAAATATAATTTGAACCCAGACTGCATCATTTGCGTTCCTCATCAATACGGCGACCTATCAATATGAATGTAATTCAGTAGGCTTACGTCAATTTCAGGCTGATTAAGTAGTTAAAAGGAAAAAACTTTTTAAAAAACTGTATTGATGAAGTTCTCGATTACAAGCTTTGTTAACATATTTAATAGAGAATTTGCTACTCACAAGCTCAACAAAAATTTTTTAAAGTAAAGACGTTGTCTTCTATTGTGTTATTTTTCAGCCATGGCTTCCTTCATATTTCAGGGCAGTATCCGTCCATTCCATTTCAGATGCTTTTTCTGTTAGACTGGCTTCTTTTGAAATAAAGAATGAGTCCAGAAATAAAAAAAATAGTAGAACCAGATTTACGATGTGTTTTGATAACAACCTCACCAAGCATAAAAAAATTTTTTCCGAAATCGTCAGTATTTTTCATTTTATCTCTACATTTATCTTCCTGACGCGCAAGAAAGCGTCGGAGGCGCTATGCACAAGGCAAGCCATTACCCGATCTATTTCCGGAAATGCCAAGTATTCCTGTCGGCTTGAAATTTTTATTATGTTTTTTTTAAATTTTATAGAGATTATGACTGAAGTTTGGAACTGCTTGTCTTTCCCAACAAAGCAACAGAATAGAGCGAGTAGGTTTTGAACCGGAACCATGGCGATCACAACCACGGTGAGCTTAATCATTCGACCACGCTGCCGCTGTTTTGTAGAGTTAAATTTAACTAATGAGTTTTTATTTAACAGAATGATTATTTTTAATCGTTTTTTTTGCTAATGAGCGTTCACAAATGCGTTAAATAGCTTTCGAGCTCCTAAATAATTTCTTTTAAAAGAAGAAGGTTGTGAAGTTACCTTGAGTTGCTGAAGTAGGTCGCGGTATGAAAAAAGTTAAAAACCACTGCCTTAAGGAGACATCGTACTCACAATGCCTTCCTTTACTTTCACCAGTGTGTAAAATTCAGCGAATGACTAAAAAAATTTTTATTTAACAGAATGATTATTTTTAATCGTTTTTTTGCTAATGAGCGTGTAGCGAACTCATCACCGCAAACTGTCTTTTATTCATGCTTTTATTTGTTATTGCAGAGTTTTCCGCAAACGCATTTTCTCACGTTGTATTTCGATCGCTGCAGACTCGGCTTGCAGCGGCCTCCCGCTCGCTGCACAATGTTCGTCTACTGCCATGACAACTTTCATGTGATAATGTCGCATTTCTTTATATTTTGCTTATGTACCGCCTTCCTGTTGTTTCCCCCCAGCTAATCCTTGGCTGATCGCGCCATCAAGACCATTTGTGTAAACATTCTTAACACACAGCTCTCAGAACGTAGCCTGATCACGTGGTTTTATCAATAAATTAGGCAGACGTCACAATAATACTCATAAAATCTTTTACGACTACATCTACGCGCTAGACCGATTCGTCGTCTCAGAACAGAACAGATTAGATTAGTGACTCATATAGCTGCTGTGTAATTTAACTCGAGATTGATCGTTGCGACGTCATCAAGCGGAGATTCTGCTTACTGTTTGATTTCGAAGTTTTAGTGTTATTTTTGTCTGTTCGTTTCAAATTGTGCCCCTTTTCAATAAAAGGAGTTTAAAGGTAAACTGTGTGCCATAACCAGCCACGCCACAAGCGTTTACAAATGCGTTAAATAGCCTGCGAGCGCCTAAATAATTTTTTTTAGAAGAAGGTTGTGAAGTTACCTTGAGTTGCTGAAGTAGGTCGCGGTATCAAAAAGGTTAAAAACCACTGCCTTAAAGAGACATCGTACTCACAATGCCTTCCATTACTTTCGCCAGTGCGTAAAATTCAGCGCAAGATTAAAAAAAAAATTCTCCAGTTCAAAACAAAGTTTCAAATATGTGTTTTAACATCTGTCTTTTAAAGCAAATAAGACATTTGTAAAAAAATGTAGCTAAGTGACCGGAAAGTTACAGGTTAAAACATCTTTAGCTTCTTGCAAGAACCAGAAACTTTATTTTTTTAATTTTAACACTAACTGATTATCAAAACATCTCAAATTTTCAATCGCTTTAAAATGAAAAACTGTACAAAATCTAAAGAAAAACAATGAGATAAAAAAATTTGTTTGCCTTTTTTTCCATATTCATATATAATCTTGGCAGTGAATGGTTCTCAGGAACGGCGTAACCACTCTTTAAAGGGGCTTCTAAAGTATACAAACTTAGACTAATTTTACATTTGCTCATTCAATTGTATCATTAATGGGTCCAATTCAATTTTTTGGGTGACCTCTGTAGAGTTTACACCGGTTTTGACGGTTCGCTGGAAACGTTTGCCCATCATAGAACTAGTTACATTTTTAGGATTAACTTTGAAACGTGTGCAAAACAGATTCTGTCGAGAATTACTCTGATAATCAAAAAGCCCACAATTAATTTCCCCCTACTTTGAACCCTTTTTTTATATACACACAACAGTAAAGATATAACCAATTGCTTACGCTAAATGTATAGTCGATGTAACATGATTACATGAATCATGGCATACGTTGAAGCAGCATTCTTCATAAAAACTACAATCACTATTAAAGGTGCAAGATCGAGACATATTGAACACAACGCAAACTTTAGCAAACTGTTATAATTACCAAGTTCACTAAAAATAATTGCATAACTTTGATTAGCATAATTGCATAACTTTGACTTTTACTAGGTCAAAAATTGTTGATTATACTCGGCGCCCAACTTCGCTACAATGGGTTTCGGCAACACAGACATTTTACGTAGTATACTGTAAAAAATTTTTTTATTAAAAACACTATTTAACTGGAAATTGTTTTATTCCACAATTGGGCGTTTTTGAAGACTACCAAATGATATAAACACCTATTAAAATTGTGATTAAAAGTTTTCATTTTTATATTATTTAAACTTACAGCTCAAGGTTTTCAAATATTTTGTTGTACAGTAGACTAGATGAATACATAAAATGATGGCGTAGTGGTAATTCCTTTTTTTGCGCAATTGTTACTGCTTAAAGTTATTCCTGGTAATCCATGGGAAAATGAAAGCAATTGTAGGGCTCAAAGACAGTGGGTAACTTAAAAGTACAGTTTTGCTTTACGATTTAAGCCAACTGTTGCAATTACAGCTGGCCGTGTTAGATTAGGATGGCTTTAGAATTAAACGTAGACTTCAGGAGCCTGGAGTAGACATCCTAAATCTGCATTAGTGTTTTTACTTTTGAAAAATTACTTCAAAACTGTTACGTTCGTAACAAGTATAGCCTTAGTAAAGTGAAAATTTCAACAAAAAAACTTTATTTTTTCAAATTGGTTCAGGGAGTTTTTTATATGAGTAAAAATTTAAAAGTAGTTGAGGATGCAAATAAATTTTTCTGCTTGTTTAATATTTTAAAAAGATGTTTATTGCATTTTTGGTCTTCAGTGTCTGTTCACAGCATAGTTTGAATCATTAAGATTTTAAATATCATAAAAAAACAAGCTTATCTCGTAAATCAACTTTCTAAATACTTACTCCTTTCATCGATTTCGAAAGTTGATTTTAGAGCTAACAAAATTACTATTGAAATATTGATAGGAACTCAAATATATCTTCTGACAATTCATCTTGTACAACGAATTGAAGTAAAAAGACATAGGAGGAACTGAAGAAATTTTATTAATATTTGACAAGCTGAAGCAATTCATTTTAATAGCTCTATGAGTCATTGACTCCTAAATAATAGAACCTGGACTGGAAACGAAATTGAAAATTGCACAGCGCGTGGACAAAGGTAGACCGGTTGTAGAAAGCTGAAAAATTAGCTCGATTTTTATGAACTATGGCTTGCAAAATACAATGAACAATAAATACAAAATAAACGTGAAAATAGGGATAGAAAAAAGATCAGTGTAGGTTTAATTAGAAAAAGAATTATGTCTATACAAAATATAATTAGAATCATAAATATTGCACACATTATTTACTAGTAACAGAAAAATTTATATTTTACTCCTGGTATTCAAGCAAAGTTTTTTGTCTGTTAATAATGTAGGCAACTTAGGAATTAACAACTATTTTTCATCTGTTGCGTGTTTTTAAAAACTTGGGGGGCAATTCCCCCCCCCCCGGCAGGTACGGCTATGTGTTTCCCTATTTGCAACCTTTGCTCTGTTTTATTTTCAATTATAATCAATTGTTCTTTTGGATGCAAATAAAAACAAACTGCTACTACTACTACTATTTTAATAACCAACAATGTTTAGGTCTTTGTTAGTTAGTTCAGTAAGATGGCCTTGAACACCCAAGTAAAGAACATAAATAAAATAGGTTGTGGTTGATAAATTGTTAGATTTCCTTTCGACAACGCGCGATTTATATACTTTACACCTTTCTTTTCGTAGAACAGATGTAATTCTGGTATTAATGCGGTTTATCTGCAACAAATTACATGCATTCATATACAAATAGAATCCAAATACAATACGCTTATTAAAATAGACACGACAATCATTCAAATTTTGTAAATAACAACAAACCAAATCAATTAACCAATTAAAACACTAATTATTTACTGCCAATTGAAAACGTCTATGAAAATATTCTACATACCGAAATATTTTTTCAAGGCAACTTTCTTTAAGTTATCGATTTATCGACTACCGTAAATATCACGAAATATTAACTTCCAATTCCACTCAAAACAACTTTCAAAGTACCTTAATACATCAACGCGTTTTCTCTCTAGTTTAACTTCAGTTTCGGGAAGACGAGTTTTAATACAAAGACGTTACGATCCCTGCAGAGAACCTCAATCTGATTAATTATCGAACTTGGGCGGCTATCACTTTTAACAAAAGCTACAACCTACGAATCCAAAGCAGCGCTTGCTTGTGGCGAAAATTGATAGCGATTATTTAAAGCGAAAATCAACAACAGCTTTTCTATAAAACAATTTCTTGTTCTATTGAAAAAACTGTGGATAGTAGACTGGCGTTTTTGTGCCCATTATCTTAATTTTCAACTTACAAATAACGTCGACTTGAACACTGAAGACAGCCTGCTGTGTGTTTAAGTAAAAATTCCAAGTTTTATTTATTGTACCACAATGATCTTAACATATCATATTTTCTTCTGATCATCTTAAAGGAATAGCAAACGCATGTCGAAAAACAGAATTGGGAGAAATTTCTTGCGATAGATTTTTATATGTCAGTAATACAATGCGAAAGAAAATATACTGCTTTTGCCAGTAAGCTATTGCAAACTCAAACAAAATCAATAATTTTTACTAACTGTAACTTGCAGCAGACAGCATTTTATTATAGATCAGGGGTGGGCAAAGTTTTTAATAAAAGAGCCACATGTGAAAATTTAAAACAGCCGGAGAGCCACCAATTCTGTTTGAGGTGTTAATGCAAATAGAATAAATAAAGCAAGTTTTAATCAAATAATAAAAGCAATTACAACGTTACACGATTTACAACTTTTCCGAGATTTTACCAGCATTAGATCTACTGTGGGTTTTCACTTTATTAGCTAGCTTTTGAAAATCTGGGTGATATAAAGTCAAAGCAGGGTTGCCAAATGCAAAATTGGAAAATAAGCTAATTAAGATGAAAAAGTAGCCAAAATTACCAAAATTAAGCCAGACAAAATTTTATTTTTGTCGCTAAAAAAGTGTTCTCAAAAAAAAAGAAAAAAAGTCTTCAGTTAAAATCTGTCTATGATTTCTCAATTTTTCTTCCAAAATCATGGCTAGTTTGCAGTGATGGCTTTAATAGGGTGCAAACGGTGCGGCCGCACTAAACCCCCCTAAAATACATTAAAAAGTGACCCTTTACACAAAAAATTGCTCTGGTTTTTCATAGTAGCACCAGAATGTCAATGGCATGTCAAAAAAAAATTTTTTTTGAAAAAAAAGGAACGGCTTCTTAGGCAGCTGATCTTTTTTTTGAGATCACAATGTCTTGGGGCCTCTCCATGCTTTAGATCACCCAATAGTGGTCCCTTCCTAAATTGAGGACTTTTTTTTTATAGATCACTAAGCTTTCATATACTAAAAATGGCTTCAGCTACTTTTTTAGTACACTAAATAGGGGCCCCTTATGTTTTTTGCACCGGGACCCCCTTTTTGTAAAGCCATCACTGCTAGTTTGCACTCCAGCCAAAAAAAACCAAAAAGCCAAACAAAATTTTTGATGCCAGTAGTATACCAGGGTACTTTTGTGTTGCGTTTTGACGTCATCAGAGGCGCCCTCGGAGGCGCACAGGCGCACCGACGTCAGTGCGTTCCGAACCCTAGACTCCATGAGGCAAGGTCCAAACCCTATCTTTTAATGTTTCAAATCAATTTAGTTTCAAATTAATAAATTATAAAATAAAAAATAAAATTAATAAATTCTAAAAGAAAAAAAAAAATAAAATTAATAAGTTCTAAAAGAAAAAATAAAATTAATTCTATTGAAAACGATTTTAAGTTCTAGTCAGTTACGACGAAGCGCGTCATTTCCTGTTCTGAATCGTATCAATTTGACCTTAAGTAAACTCTAGGTCCAAAAAAGTAATTTAATATATTTTAATCTCAAAGGCAATATTGGTGCACGTTTAAGCATTAATTTTTGTTAGACCTTTGTTGAATTTTTCTTGAAAACCTTAATTTTTGTCATACCTAAACGCAATTTTTCTTGACAGCCTCGAATTTTAGATACCTTTGTTCAATTTTTTTTTTTCTTAACAACCTTGATTGTTTGTTATACCTTTGTTTAATTTTTGGCAACCTTGATTTTGTTGTACTTTTGTTGAATTTTTGGCAATCTTGTTTTATTTATGTTTAATTTTTTCTAGGCAACCTTAATTTTTGTCATACCTAAACGCAATTTTTCTTGACAGCCTCGAATTTTAGATACCTTTGTTCAATTTTTTTTTTCTTAACAACCTTGATTGTTTGTTATACCTTTGTTTAATTTTTGGCAACCTTGATTTTTAGATTGCCTATTTTTTCTACAATACCTTGTTTTATTTATGTTTAATTTTTTCTAGGCAACCTTAATTTTTGTCGTACCTAAACTCAATTTTTCTTGACAGCCTCGAATTTTAAATACCTTTGTTCAATTTTTTTTCTCTAAGCAACCTTGATTTTTTGTTATAACTTTGTTGAATTTTTGGCAACCTTGATTTTTAGATTGCCTATTTTTTCTACAATACCTTGTTTTATTTATGTTCAATTTTTTCTTGAAAACCTTGATTTTTGTCACCCTAAACTCAATTTTTTTCTAGGCGAGCTTGATTTTTGCTGTACCCTTGTTGAATTTTTATCAACCATGATTTTGTTATTCCTTTGTTGAAATTTTTTCTTTAAACAACTTTGATTGTTGTTGTAGACCATTTGTTTTTTACGTTCTAGTATTTATGACAGTAGACCATTCGTTTTTACTTTCTAGTATTTATGACACCATTCGTTTTTACTTTCTAGTATTTACAACACCATTCATTTTTAGTATTTATAACACCATTCATTTACTATACGTTTCAAGTCGATTTAGCTTCAAAAATTATTTTTAGTCTTAGTGATATACAGCTTTAAAATTTATTGAAAACGGTTTTGTAAAGTTTATAGTTTCACTTTCTAGTGTTTACAACACCACTCATTTTACTTTCTAGTAGACCATTCATTTACTATACGTTTTAAATCAATTTAGCTTCAAAAATTATTTTTAGTCTTAGTGATATGCAGCTGTAAGATCTATTGAAAACGATTTTAAGTTCTAAACAGTTACGACGTATTTTCTGAAGCCGCGTAATTTCCTGTTCTGAACGCTATCGATTTGAGTTTATCATCTTTAAAAAGAACCAATTGTTGCTTACTTTTAATTGGTATTGGTGCACGTTTAAGCGTTCCCTAGACAATCTTGATTTTTAGATTCCTATAGTCAAAAGTTTTTCTAGACAAGTTTAGATTTTAGATGAATATCAACTTTAAACATTTTTCTAGGTATACTTAACATTTATTTGTACGATATTTTTTCTCTGTAACCTTAATTTGTGTTAGACCTTTGTTTGATTTTTTCTCGACAACCACGATTTTTATTATTCTTTTTGTTGAATTTTTAAAAGTTTATCTTGATTTTTAAGTATCTATCTTCAATTTTTTTTTCTAAACAAGTTTGATTACACCCTTGTTGAATTTTTAAAAGTTTATCTTGATTTTTTATAAATATTTTCAATTTTTTTCTAGGCGAGCTTGATTTTTGCTATACCCTTGTTGAATTTTTGTCAACCATGATTTTGTTATTCCTTTGTTGAAATTTTTTCTTTAAACAACTTTGATTATTGTTGTAGACCATTCGTTATTACTTTCTAGTATTTACAACACCATTCGTTTTTACTTTCTAGTAGACCATTCATTTATTATACGCTTCAAATCGATTTGGCTTTAAAAATTATTTTTAGTCTTAGTGTTAGGTAGCTGTAAGATTTATTGAAAACGGTTTTGTAAAGTTTATAGTTTCACTTTCTAGTGTCACCATTTGTTTTTACTTTCTAGTAGACCATTCATGTACTATACGTTTCAAATCAATTTAGCTTCAAATTATTAATAAGTTCGAAAAGAAAAGATGAATTCTATTGAAAACGATTTTAAGTTCTAAACAGTTACGACGTATTTCCTGAAGCCGCGTCGTTTTCTGAATGGTATCATGACCTTACTATCTTTCAAAAGAATTGTTGCTAACTGTTATTCAATATGTTCATCAAGAATTATCACCAAGTGTAAAGCGAATTCAATGTCTGTTTCAAAATTTCATCAAAAGAAAAACATAGTAAGAAAGTTATCTCTACAGAGAGTTGCAAAACTCACCAAATGTTTTCCCTAGAAGAAGATTGCGCAATACTGGTGCAATCTATTGCTAAAAATAGCACAGAGGTGTTGCGCAATACTCAGTTTTCCCATGGGGATTTCCCATGGGGATTTCCCTAGGGTATTAACAGAACATTACTAAAAATAGCACAGCAGGTTGCGCAATAACTTTCCACAGGTATATAAACAGGTGGTTCAGGTGAACTATTCATTCTACTTTAAAGTCGTTGAAGAAAGAAGAGCTATTCAAGATGTTCAAGTGCAATATTTGCGAGAGTACTTTTACAAGAGAGCGTGATATGCGCCGTCACAAGAAAACCGTTCACGGGAAATCAACTGGAGTTTGCTGTGACAAATGCAACAAAACTTTTAGTAGAGTTGATAACTTAAAAAGACACGAAAAAGTGTGTAGTAAGTATTTCTTTTTTTCAATTTATTTGATCTTGAAATAAAATATTTTATTCGAATGCAAATCTTCAGTTAAAATTTTTAATTTAAAATTAATTTTGTTTTTGTTAAAACGATCACAGACCCCGGAAAATTTATCAGAAATTCCGGTTGAAAATTCGGTCGAGGTCGCAAATGGTAAGTTTATTTATTTCAACGGTTTAATTTTGAATGAACACAATCGTTTCTCTTAGATAGCGCACCCCCAACCAAAAAGGTGAAAATTGCTTCTCAAAATACCAATGGTAAGTTTTATGAAAAGTGAGTTAATTTCGAAATAATTCTTGTTTTTGTTGTAGAACCCCAGAATTCTGCTAAAAATTTACTTGAAGTCGGAGAGCTAAACTCAAATGGTACGTTTGGATAAAAATTTTTTATTTTTAAGCTAATGTTGGTTTTTCTTAGATCGGTCACAAACTGATGCCTCGCCTGAAAACTCATCAAAAATTCCGGTTGAAAATTCAGTTTCACACGGTAAGTCTATTTTCACAGTTTGATTTTGAGATACTATAAATTTTTATTTTGCAGAAATCGTAGAGGAACCCACAAAAAAGAAACCTGTGGCAACTAGCAATGGTACGTTTTTTGTATAAAAGAGTTTGATTTGAAATTAAGGTTGTTTTTTCTTAGAAGTGGAAGATGAGATTAACACCCTCATGAAAAAACATTGGACAAGTATTCGGACTTTTTACAAAAAAGGCAAAGTGCAATCCATTTTTAATTTTTGTTACAATCAAAATTTAACAGTGTTAATTCGAAAAATTATTAATCAAATTTTAAATTTTCAATTCCACCGTTTCAAAATTAATTACAGTTTTGGCTATATTCTAAAAAATATTCATGATAATGAATTACGATACTACCACTCATCGTTCAACAACAGTGTGATGACGGAAACTGCGCGTTTAATTAGCAACCGCCAAGAATTAATCGAGTTTTTGAATACGTTATCCGAAGAATCTTTTTTTGAAAAAATTAACCGCCCCGACAGCAAATGGAAAGTGGTAGACATCCCCAATATTACCTTTTATATCAATCACTTAAAAGATGCCCCACTTGGCGCCCCAATTTTTCTTCCTGATTACATAAAAAATAACCACGGTTTACGAAATGTCAGTGCTGATGATCACTTATGTTTTTTTCGTTGTTTGGCAGTGCACCGAGGTGCAGACCCTCGCTGGTGTGAGAAGACTGCCAAAAATTTATTTCGTAAATATTGTATTCATTTTGGTGTCGTGCCTGCGCATTTTGCAGGCGTTCAACTTTTTGATTTTCTGCACTTAGAGGATTTTTTTGAACTGAATCTCATTGCATATGAGCTTGACGGTAAGGTTGCCAAACTGGTTCAACGGAGCCGCGAGTTCTACAAGGAGACAATGCGATTGAACGTTTACGAAAATCATCTAAGTGTCATTGTAGATTTCGAACACTATTGCGGTGTGTACCAATGCGTGCACTGTGATAAGTTGTGGACTAATGTCAAACATTACAATCGTCATACCAAAAGTTGTACTACCACGGTGCATGAGGTTTTTCCTGGTGGCATTCACAAAAATCCTGCCACTATTTTTGAGAAATTGGAGGAAATAGGGATTGTTGTTCCAAACTGTGACCGCTATTTTCCTTTCTTTGCGTGTTATGATTTCGAAGCCTATTTTTCCAAAAAACAAATTTCTAATAGTCCCATGTTAACTTTGGATACTTGTCACATCCCTTTGAGCGTTGCAGTAGCGAGCAACATCCCTGGCTACGAATCGGGTGTTTGTTTTGTCACGGAGGGCAGTGAAGAAGAGTTGGTACAAAAGTTAGTCGATTACTTGGAGACCCTGTCAGAAGTTTCTTATAAGTTTCTTTTAGAAAAATTCAATTACGTGTTTGAGCAATTGGAGAGGAGTGAAAATGTTAGAAAAGAAAAAATTTTAAACGACTTTAACTGTTATTGTAAGGAATTGGTTGTGCTCGGTTTCAATTCGTCTTCCTATGATTTAAACCTTATTAAACCAACATTAATTTAAATTCTTTTAAAAGACATCCAATTCGTTATAAAAATAACCAACAGTTATCTTTGTTTAAAAACATCCAAATTAAGGTTTTTAGACATCAAAAATTTTTTAGCCCCCGGTTTTAGTTACCGCAAATTTTTGGTTGCTTATGGGGCAGAGCTCAGAAAATTTTATTTTCCGTATGAATTTGTGACTGATCTCGATAAATTAAATAGTGGATTACCCGTACACAACGTTTTTTATTCTTCTCTTTCCAAATCGAACATCACCCAAGAAGAATACAATCTGGTGGTAAAAACTTGGGCGGAAAAAGGATGGAGCTCCCTACGTGAGATGCTCATTTACTATAATATTCTGGATTGCGTCCCGTTTGTTCAAGCCGTTCAAAACTTGCTCCGACCTTATCTTGAACAAGGTTTGGATATATTTAAAACCTCTTTTTCGGTTAGCGGAGTGGCCAAACTACAGATGATGAAAAAAATCGAAAAAAATGCTTTCTTTTGTTTGTTTCCCAAGCGGCATGGGGATTTGTACAAAACCCTTCGATCTCAATTGACAGGTGGGTTAAGTTTGATTTTCTGCCGCCTTGCAATTTCGGGAGAAACCAAAATCCGCTCCCACGAAATAGATAATCCTGAAACCGTCAAAAAGGTGCTTGGTTTGGACGCCAATTCTCTTTACCTTTACGCTATTGCTCAGAATAACCCTACTGGCTATTTTTGTCGTTACAAGGAAGAAGAAGATTTTCGGCCTGACCCCTGCTCCAAATTTGGTTTCCAATCTTATCAATGGTTAAGTTATGTAGCTTACAAAGAAAACACATTTTTGCAAACACGTTTCAATATGGGGGAAAGAAGAGTCAGCAAGTATAGTTTGCCAGTGGACGGTTATTCTGAGCAACAAAACACCGTATATCAATTTCTTGGTTGTTTCTTCCATTCTTGTGATCGATGCAATACCAATCGAAACTCTGACGGAAGTTTGGAAGAGACACACCCCCTGAAAAACATTCCTCATGAAGATATTCGGAAAGAAACAGCAGACAACAGAAAAAAGTTGGAAGAAGAAGGGTTTCGCGTGATGGAGATGAGGGAGTGTGAGTGGTTGAAGGTAAGAAAACAACCAGAAGTTTCTCGTTTTCTAAAAACACTAAAATCGATAACACCCAAACGAAAACTAACTTTTGAAAAAATAATAGAAGGCATTCGAAACGAGAGCTTGTACGGTTTTCTTATCGTTGACATTCACACTCCCAACGAATTAAAAGAAAAATTCAAAGATTTCCCTTTAATCATAAAGAACAGTTTTATTTCTCGAAAAGACATTGGTGACTATATGCAAAACGTGGCAGAGGAGCATAACCTTTTAAAAAAAGAACAAAAATATTTAATCAGTAGTTACTTTGCAGAAAAATTTTTAATTAACTCGGAAATGGCCAAATTTTATCTAGAAATGGGATTAAAAATTACCAAAATTTATGAATTCATCGAATTTTTTCCACAAAAATGTTTTGCTCCTCTGGCACAAGAAATTGTAAACTCCAGAAGATTGGCCGACACAGATAAATCCAAAGCGGTGATAGCTCTTACCAATAAACTAACTGGGAATTCTCTCTATTCCGCTAGTTTATTAAATAAAGAAAAGCATAGGAACATTACATACCATTCCGAGGAAACAGTCAACAAAACTATCAACGATCCTCGTTTTGTTCATTTAGATGAAATTAAAAAGAATGTTTATGAAGTGAAAAGTTTAAAAAACAAAATTGTTAATGATCTTCCAATCCAAATTGGTCTCAACGTCTATTTAAATTCCAAACTCCACATGTTAAAATTTTTTTATTTGTTTCTCAAAAAATATATTCCAGATCGTCATTTTGAGTTGTTAGAAACTGATACAGACTCCATTTATTTTAGCATTAGTAGAGAAAATCTAGATGACTGTGTTCCGTCGCATTTAAAACCTAATTATTTTCGTGACAAGTTAAAATGGTTGACCTCCGAAGTGTGCCCTAACCACGAGGAAGCCTTCATCCAATGTAAAATTGAAAACAAAGCGTGGGACGCGCAACCTTGTTGCTCTTCCTTTGAAGCCTTCGACAAAAGAACGTTAGGTAAAATGAAGGTGGAATATGAAGGAAAAAACCAAGTTTGCCTTGCTTCCAAATCTTATTTTTGCCAAGGAGAAACGAACAAACAAGTTTGTAAAGGGGTGTCTATTGCCCAAAACCCTCTCACCTTTGATGAATATTTGAATGTTTTAGAGACCAACAAACCGCTTCTTGTAGAAAACCGTGGCTTTCGAAGCAAAAATCATCAAATTTTTAGTTATGTACAAAAGAAAAAAGGTTTAAGTAATTTTTATCCCAAGAGGAAAGTGTTGAGTGACGGGGTTCACACCGAGCCGTTAGATTTGTAAAAAATTTTCCAAATTTTTAGTTAGCAAAAAGTCCTCACGCACCGTGGGTTTTTTTCCGTGAATTTTTCCTCCATGTATTTAATTATCGAAGTTTGTGTTTTCACCCATGTTTTTCTGTGTTTTCCGTGAATTTTTCAACTATTGAAGTTTGTGTATTTTTACTGAATTTTTTCAACCATCGAAGTTTTATTTTTTTGTGAATTTTTCCTAACTATCGAATTTTGTGTTTTCATCCATGTTTTTTCTGTCAATGTATTTAACTATCGAAGTTTGTGCATTCATTACAAAAGGGTTATGTTACAACGTTTGCTTTCATTTTGTTCCACGACCAGCTAGCGTAATGTCTTTGCGATTTCAAAATCCAACTAGTTTTGTGGTAAGCGGACCTTCCGGAGTTGGAAAGTCTTATTGGGTCCTACGGTTTATAGACAGTCTTAAACAACTCTGCCCTGAAATCAAACAAGTTATTTATCATTACGAGGTATGGCAAGCAATGTTTGATCGTTATACGGATAAAATAAACTTTAAACAAGGCATGCCGAGTCTTGAAGATCTAAAAGAAAGTCGAGATGCCTTTTTAGTACTAGACGATTTGATGTTTGCCAATTCAGAATTTTTATCCAAAATCTATAGCGTCTACTCCCATCACTTTCATTTCAGTGTTCTCATGACCGTACAAAATTTGTTTCATAAAGGTTTGCGTGAAATAAGTCTCAACGCACAAATTATGGTACTCTTTAAAAGTTGTAGGGACGTAAACCAAATTGCACAATTTTTACGACAGATCTACCCCAAAACCTATAAAAACGCACTGGAAGCATATAAAAACTCTGTATCTTTCGAACGAGGTTATTTGGTGATTGACTTACGCTGCGAAACACACGATAACCAACGTCTGCGTTCAGGGATTTTTCCAGAAGACACGCATTATCTTTATCAATGAACCGCTTGCGAAAAAACGGACCCACCTTGCGTTTGCTACAAAAAGCCCCTGCACCTTTGCAAAAGCGTATTCTAGACAAAGCGTCGTCCGAGTTAATACGTTGTCTTTGTGACTGCGCTCACAACGTGCTGCAAGGAAACGTCAACATATCGCGTCATCACAAGCAGAAATTAAAACCGCACAAGACCAAACTTCGAAAGTTGGCTGATCGTAAGGTAGCGTTAAAAACAAAACAAAAAATTATACAAAAAGGTGGATTTTTACCCATCTTGTTGTCTGCACTCGCTCCAGTCATTAGTGGTGTGTTGGGGACTCTTATAAAATGAGAAAATTAATCGCGTTGGAACCTGAAGTGTACGAAAAACTCAAAAACAAACATCAAGTCACGGATAAAAAAGTACTTTCTGAACTGGATGCTAAAATGCAAGAAATCTTAACTTCCAACCGACCCGACAGCGAGAAAGTGACTCTATATAATGAGGCGTTGCAAAAATCAAAGTTATTTCTGAAAAAGTTTCAACCGAAAACACCAGTGAAAAAACCCTTGTCTGAAAGTGCAGTGCTAAAGCGTTTTAAAAAACGAACCAAAGCGAAAAAACTATTCAAAGCCGCCACTAGCAAAAAGAATTTAGATTGGAACGAAGACGGTCAAATGCTTTTAGACGATCGAGTGGTACCTGGATCTCATATCGACGATTTGTTTCAATCCAACCTAAAGAAACGAGACCCTACTTTACCCGGTGCACGCGAGTTTGAATCGATGTTATGGGAGAGCGTTTAGATTATTACGTCCCTAAAAAAGAAGCTTCTTTCTCGGGAGCACATCGTTTTCCAAAAGCAACCCAGCAATGGCTGCAATCGCAAGACGCTTATACGCTTCACAAACCCGTACGAAAAAATTTCAAGCGCAGAAAAACAATTGTACCTGGCGCCAACTTTCAAATGCAAGCCGATCTCATTGATTTTTCTTTGCTCAAGTCTTACAACAATCATTATAAATACATTTTGGTGGTTATTGACGTGTTTTCGAAAAAAGCTTTTACCGCTTACTTGAAAACCAAAACCAGCTCGGACATGATCCAGGCTTTTGAGCAGTTGATGCCTGAAATTGGCAAATTTCAAAAATTGCAGACGGATATGGGACGCGAGTTTCTGAATCGACCCTTTCAAACCTGGTTAAAACAGCATCACGTGGAGCACTTTTACACTCAAAATTTTGACACCAAAGCATCCATTGCTGAACGATTTATACGCACTTTAAAGGAGAAACTATGGCGTTATTTTACCTACACCAACAACCGAAGATACGTGGAAGTGCTGCCTGCTCTGGTTGAATCTTACAACAACACCTATCACCGATCCATTCGACGTGCTCCTAATTCAGTCAACTCTGAAAACCAAGAAACGGTTTGGCTCACACTCTATGCCGACCCCGAGTTAAGAAAACCAAAATTGAAAGTAGGTGATCAAGTCAGACTGTCCATGACTCGAATGCGGTTCCGCAAAGGCTACTTACCCGGTTGGACGGATGAGTTGTTTCAAGTTGCTCAAGTGTTTCGAGACAATCCTCCCTATTACAATATCAAAGATTTACAAGACGAGTGGTTGGAGGGAACTTTTTACGAAGAAGAGTTGCAAAAAATCTATAAAAAGGATGACGTGTTTCGAATCGAGCGTATTCTCCAACAACGCAAGCGCAAGAAGGGTGTTGAGTTTTTAGTAAAGTGGTTTGGATATCCTGCTTCTTTTAATTCTTGGGTGTCAGAAAAAGATATTGTATGTTTCCTTTAAAAAATTGTTTTGTTTGGTGCACAAGTTTTGGTGATTTATATTGTGGTTTCCATCAGTTTGTATAATTTATCACAAAGCAACGACAACAAAGAACTCTGGATTAGTCTGCTTAGTAGCTCTGTGGGTTATTTGCTCCCGTCACCCTTTCTCAGCAAAAATGTTCCTCACCCTCCCCAGTAACTCGTCCATGGACATTTATCCTGAAAACAGACTTTCGGATTACATGGTTCACTTGCCGAAAGAAATCAATTTGTCTGGATCGTGGGAGTTGGGTTTGTCCGAGATTCTGTACCCCAACACTTGGTACAACATTGACACCAACCAATTTTACATTTTCTACCAACGCGGTGCTTTGGAATTTGTAGCAGTGCTTCCAGCAGGTTATTACCAACAACCTCAATATATCGTGCGTCAGATACTTCAAGAAATGAGACGAGAGTTTCAAAATAGAAACAAAACGTTGGTCAGCGAAGGAGTGTTGACGCAACCAATCAACTTTCTCTTTGATCTCACTTACAATCCTCAAACACAACTAACCACCATGTCCATCCAACACAAAAAAGGAGCACCTACGACCGACCGTAATGGTACCGCACAACCAGATGTGGTGGTGACGCTTTCGAATGAGTTGGCTTCTATTTTGGGTTTTCGAAAGGTTTGGTATCGGGAAATCGGAGAGTACACTTCGGCAAGCGTTGCCAACGTAGACACCGTGAACGCCATCTATGTCTATTGCGATGTTATTGAACACAGAACGGTTGGTCACACGCTCGCACCCTTGCTTGCTGTCCTTCCTGTAACAGGGAAGCCGGGTGCTTATGTCTCCAAAAGATACGACAAAATACAATACCATCCTGTCTTGAAGAAAAATCTTAGTGACATTCACATCTCGCTTCGTGACGATCAAGGAAAACGAATTCGTTTTCGCAAGGGAAAAGTGATTGTGACTTTGCATTTACGACCCAAAAAGCTAAATTCGTTATAAAAAACAGATACAAAGGAAAATGGGGTTATTCTAAGAAATCAACGGTAGCAGAAACATGCGTGTCAAATATTGTTGTGACGCAAAGGCTTACGAAAACTATTATTTGTCTCAAGTCGGTCATGGAATGCCTTATTTTGCGGGGGCACGAGTGCAACAAGGTTATGGACTAGGTAATCTGTTTAGCTCCATTGCCAAAAGTGTTCTTCCTTTGGTCAAAAAAGGTGCCAAAACCCTGGGAAAACAAGTTTTACAAAGCGGTGTCGAGTTTGCTTCCGATGTCTTACACGGTAAAAACGCCAAACAAGCTGCCATCGATCAAGCAAGAGCTGCTGGTTCCAATCTCTTACAAGTAGCTAAACAACAAGTAGGAAAGCGAAAAGCAGCTCAACAAAAAATAGGAAAACGAAAAGCAGCACCGAGAAAAGTACAAAAGAAGAAACGCAAGAGACATCACGACATTTTCTCGTAAACCATGGCGACGTTAGTACACCCCAGTTCGGCAGAATCCACCACCTCTCAACTGGATTTGTTTTCGGTGCCACCAAGTCAAACTAGTTTGGAGGAAGGAAGTTTCACCAAATACCATCCTGTATCTGTATTGACCTCCACAGGTCCTATTGAATTTACAATTAGTGCTGAAAACTCCAACTACATTGATCTTGCCAATAGCTTTCTTTATGTGCGTGCAAACGTAACTACTGCTGCCGAAGCTGATTTGGCAAAGAATGTGGAAATTGCACCTGAATGTAATTTTTTACATACACTATGGACACAAGTGGATGTTTATTTGAACGGTTCGCTTGTGACACAATCCAACAACAATTACCCTTATCGAGCTTATATTGAAAACTTGCTTAGTTTTGGACAAGATGCAAAAAATTCCCAACTTTCTGCTCTGTTGTGGCACCGCAACACGTCAGAACATTTCGATACTCGTGGGGCTACCAACCTAGGTTATACCAAACGAAAAGCTTTGGCTGCAGAAAGCAAAGAAATGGATATGATGGGGAAATTGCATCTTGATTTGTTCTTTCAAAATCGATATTTGTTGAATGGTGTCGAAGTACGTTTGCGATTGATTCGTTCCAACGATCTTTTTTGCTTGCATGGAAACGCAAACCAAGCAGATAACAAAGTGTATTTGAAAGAAGTGACCTTGTTTGTTCGCAAAGTAAAACCCAATCCCGCCGTACAGCTTGCTCATGTCAAAGCCTTGCAACACGGCACTGCAAAATACCCGCTTCGACGTGTGGAAGTCAAGAGCTTTACTGTACCGACCGGGAATCGAAGCATTACCAAAGAAAATTTATTTTTGGGTCAATTGCCCACACGAATGGTGGTCGGTGTAGTGGACAATGACGCTTACAACGGTGTCATCACCAAATCTCCTTTTAATTTCAAACACAACAACATCAATTTCATGACGATTTACCGTGACGGAGTTCAAATCCCTTCCAAACCACTGCAACCAGATTTCACCAACGATCGTTTTGTTTGAAGTTACGTTCGTTTGTTTACGCAAACGGGTCAATATTATCGTGACACAGGAAATGCTATTTCGCGAGAACAGTACAAAGACGGTTGTGCTTTGTTTGCTTTTGATCTCACACCCCAAATGGATTCCAGCGAAGTTGGTTTTGAATTGATAAAGCATGGCAACATACGCATCGAAATTCATTTTGCTATTGCTACTGCACGTACTCTTACGGTCATTGTGTTTGCCGAACACGACAACCTGCTGGAGATTGATCAAGACAGAAACGTTGCTTTTGACTATACAGCATGAACACGTTGCAAATCGAACGCTTGCTCAAGAAGGATTTGAAAAGCAAAACCATCTTTAAAAAAGTCTGTGCTTTGGATCAGTTGGAAAAACCTACTTTTCCGTCTGCTTACGTCATCAACTCGGACCCGAGTAGTAAACCTGGAGAACATTGGGTTGCGGTTTATTTCGACAAACGCGGTCGAGGAGAATACTTTGATAGTTATGGACTACCCCCTACCTTGGTCGGTCTCGACTCTTACATGGATGCCTACTCCTTATCGGGATGGATTTACAATCGCAAAACCTTACAAGCGTACTTTTCCAGTTTTTGTGGTCATTATTGTGTCTATTTTATTTTATTTCGTTGTCGTGGCGTACCTTTGCATGCTATTGTATCTGATTTTACGTCAAACCTAACTGAAAACGATCGCTCTATTTCTCGCTTTATTCGTAATGTATCACAACATTGATTGTACAAATATCGTTTATTAAATACAAAAAAATCATAATCTCTTTGGTTTAAAAGGGAGGGTTTTGTTGATAAAACTTGAGATTAAGAGCTAGCAACAATTCTTTTGAAAGATCATAAGGTTATGTTACCATTCAGAAAACGACGCGGCTTCAGGAAATACGTCGTAACTGTTTAGAACTTAAAATCGTTTTCAATAGAATTCATCTTTTCTTTTCGAACTTATTAATAATTTGAAGCTAAATTGATTTGAAACGTATAGTAAATGAATGGTCTACTAGAAAGTAAAAATGAGTGGTGTTGTAAACACTAGAAAGTGAAACTATAAACTTTACAAAACCGTTTTCAATAAATTTTAAAGCTGCATATCACTAAGACTAAAAATAATTTTTGAAGCTAAATCGACTTGAAACGTATAGTAAATGAATGGTCTATTAGAAAGTAAAAATGAATGGTGTTGTAAATACTAGAAAGTAATAACGAATGGTCTACAACAACAATCAAAGTTGTTTAAAGAAAAAATTTCAACAAAGGAATAACAAAATCATGGTTGATAAAAATTCAACAAGGGTATAGCAAAAATCAAGCTCGCCTAGAAAAAAATTGAGTTTAGGGTGACAAAAATCAAGGTTTTCAAGAAAAAATTGAACATAAATAAAACAAGGTATTGTAGAAAAAATAGGCAATCTAAAAATCAAGGTTGCCAAAAATTCAACAAAGTTATAACAAAAAATCAAGGTTGCTTAGAGAAAAAAAATTGAACAAAGGTATTTAAAATTCGAGGCTGTCAAGAAAAATTGAGTTTAGGTACGACAAAAATTAAGGTTGCCTAGAAAAAATTAAACATAAATAAAACAAGGTATTGTAGAAAAAATAGGCAATCTAAAAATCAAGGTTGCCAAAAATTAAACAAAGGTATAACAAACAATCAAGGTTGTTAAGAAAAAAAAAATTGAACAAAGGTATCTAAAATTCGAGGCTGTCAAGAAAAATTGCGTTTAGGTATGACAAAAATTAAGGTTGCCTAGAAAAAATTAAACATAAATAAAACAAGATTGCCAAAAATTCAACAAAAGTACAACAAAATCAAGGTTGCCAAAAATTAAACAAAGGTATAACAAACAATCAAGGTTGTTAAGAAAAAAAAAAATTGAACAAAGGTATCTAAAATTCGAGGCTGTCAAGAAAAATTGCGTTTAGGTATGACAAAAATTAAGGTTTTCAAGAAAAATTCAACAAAGGTCTAACAAAAATTAATGCTTAAACGTGCACCAATATTGCCTTTGAGATTAAAATATATTAAATTACTTTTTTGGACCTAGAGTTTACTTAAGGTCAAATTGATACGATTCAGAACAGGAAATGACGCGCTTCGTCGTAACTGACTAGAACTTAAAATCGTTTTCAATAGAATTAATTTTATTTTTTCTTTTAGAACTTATTAATTTTATTTTTTTTTTCTTTTAGAATTTATTAATTTTATTTTTTATTTTATAATTTATTAATTTGAAACTAAATTGATTTGAAACATTAAAAGATAGGGTTTGGACCTTGCCTCATGGAGTCTAGGGTTCGGAACGCACTGACGTCGGTGCGCCTGTGCGCCTCCGAGGGCGCCTCTGATGACGTCAAAACGCAACACAAAAGTACCCTGGTATACTACTGATGCCAATCACACTAAAAAAAAGCCAATCTGGCAACCCTGAGTCAAAGCGGTATGCATTGATTCCCTCAAATCTTCATTTGTTAAAATTGCATGATATTATTATTTTACAAATTTCATTACAGAGAAGCGAATCTCAGAGAAGCAAGCACTACTTTTGTTTCTTTTATTTTAATGTTACCAGCGTGTCTCGGTGGGAGAGAAATAAATAAAAAAAAGATAGCGCTCGCTTTGCTCAAATTTTTGCTGTGGTATAAATGGTTCTTAACAACAAGCAAAAAATTGCTTTTATTTCCACGTTATAAATCGACTTAGCACCTAATTAAAAATCTTCGTTTGCAGTGAATAGCAATTGCACAATTTTCGATTTCGTTATTATTGTTTAGCTAGAAGAGCCGCAAACAAAAGTCGGCGAGCCGCAATTTGCCCACCGTTGTTATAGATTATGGCTGTTTGATTGGTATTACAAATTACGCTTTTAACAACTTTCCGAAATAGCTGCCAAAAATGCGAAATACGCGATTTTATGACAGGAAGAGTTAACGCAGTGGTTTTCAACCTTTTTCATACCGTGGCCCACTTTTCAACGCAAGGTAACTTTTAACGACCCACTTTAACGACATTTAACCCACTTTAACCTTTTAACGACCAACAAAATTTAATTCCCATCGCAAAAATCTGGTAATCTCTAAAAAAAAAAGAAAAACGGTCTTCGTTTTGAATTTTTCTGCAATTTTTCAATTTTCATCCCCAAAACATAAAAAAAAGGTCCTCGGTGGGAACTTGTTTCCGATTTTTTGCCAATAATGACTTCATTATACATATTGCTTTCATTTTGATTTATGCTCTGTGGCCCACTGACAACACCACTGTGGCCCATCGGTTGAAAACCCCTAGGTTAGCGTAAAAAAAATGCTCTAGTCATAAAATGCTCCCGCAGTGAGCGTTAACTCTACTCAGACTGGGCTTTTTAGAAAACTTTTTACGAATAAAAGGGGAGGCGAAGCGGAAAGTGCCCGAGCTCTTTTTTTGCTTATATTTCGACAATTAGTAGCGCTAAAAGTGTCATTCAAGTTTGTGTAGAAAAATAATTTTATACTCTTTTGATAGAGATACTTAAATGTTGTAATAAAATATTATTTCGGATTGAAAAAGCGAGTTTTCTAAAGGAGGTCAACTTTCGTAAATTGGCCGAAAAGCAGAGATTGGTTTCTGAAAGTTAACGACTTCGGCGGTTTAATTGATTGTATGATTAAATGTAAAATTTTTTCACAGTTGGAATCCTCTTAGGGAGGTTACTGCAGTTCACAGAAGAAGAATCTCTATTTCAGCAAAATCTGATTTCATTATTAAAATGCCTCGATCTTAGCAACAACGAATGTTTTCAAAATTCACTGGACTTTTTGAACAATTTTGGAAAGGCACTTTTCATACAAAAAAAAGAAATACAATTCATTCCAAAAAAATTTGAAATTTTAAGTGCCAAATTGTACTTTTATATAATTATTGAAAATGTTATAATAAGCCAAATTTAAAAAATTAGTTAGGATTGAATACTTTGATGAAATTAATTTTTTTGGATTTTCGCAATTTTTTTCAGTTTTAGCAAGTTTGTCTAGCCTACGTAGTAGAATATTTTATAGCCGAACTTGACTAATGCTCTGGCGTATGTTTTTAGATTTTAAATTTACCATTAATTGAATCATTTAAATTTTGTCAGAGTAGGGCTCCTCAACCTGAGACCCGCAAAATTTATTATTGAAGCCTGCCAAAGAATTTGTAATTACATAATCGATCAAACTTTGGTAATGCTTTGAATCAATGTAATGAGGCGCAGAAAACTCGGAATACATAGGCTAATTTTCGTCTCAGTAGAGATTTTTCGTTTTATATAAGAATAAAACACGTAGTAGGCTATATCAAACTGGTAATTTTTGTTTGGTCTTTAACTAAATTTGTGGTCCGAATTTGTAGTCCGAATTCCTGTTATCAAGGAGGTTCATTAAAAAATAACACATTAAAATTAAATACCAAATTAAGATTTCTGCACCGATTGCGACCCGCAATAAACTTTTCGACAAAAGTTCGACCATAATGGTTAAAAGATCGAGCATCCCTGCGTCAGAGTATAAACTAACCTAACATTTTCCGAAACAGCCATTTTCATCGAAATAAATTTCTACCGAGAGGAATTTTGGATTTTAATATTAATTTGATCATAACTTGCGACACCGATATTTTATTTCAGAATTATTTAATTTATAATACGAATTTTGACATTAGAATAAAAAATAAAACATTGGTACAACCAATTGATGATATTGCACTCGAGCATAGCACAATATATATTCTATTCGAATGTCTTTTGACCTTGTTTACGTAAATGTTCGAACAGTCCCTAGCATAATTCAAAAGTAGGACGGAAATCCTTTGGTAATTTTTGATTACCTCAACCAAACTGCAACAAATATTTCTTTAAATTTTACTTTTTAAATGAATCCATATAGTTCGATTTTTTGGTCATTTTCATTACACGCTTAGCGCAGCAAAGAAAAATAGGCAATTCTATTTTGAGTTATTTCAAACATAAACTTACAAAAAGAAAACATGAGCGCATACCTACCAAGATATTGTACTGTACAGAAAGTAACATATAGAAATGAAATAGTTATTTACGCCAAGTCATTTATACTAAATTTTAATACCGGTGCGTAAAATAATTTCCACTTCTTGTTCTTGTTGCAAGCAAAAATATAATAAAAAAGCTGGAGCAGGGATCTTTTAACTCTGCTACATTTGATGTGTCATCTGCTTAAATAAAAACAAGTCAAATAACCTCTGTTGGTGCTTTTTCCGTTAAGTTCAATATTAAAACTTAAAAGTGATTGTGTTATTTTTTGTGGTAATTAGAATTTCATTGGTTGATTTCACTTCAGAAACCTCTTTTTATTTTGTTAAAATTGTTCGAAAATTGGAGTTCGAATAAAGTTTCACGAAATGCACAGATATTGGATATGTACAGTATGTAAAGGTCGAATGACATAGAGTGACACTGGCGTATAAAAAAATGATACAATTATATAATGTAAAACTTCAAGCGTATCAGTAATTAACGATCTTATTTCAATTTAATCGAAACAAAACCTGATATTTAAACCGATAAGTTAAAACAATATTTTTTCAACCAATTTTAATTTTGTTTCTTTTTCTATGCACATTTAAACATGATTAAGATTGATAGAAAAAAAATAAGACAAGATAAGCTTCATACACAAACACATCATTCGTTTTCAAGATTGAAAATTTTTATTGATTTTTATCATGTTTCAACTCTATTTATCCTCCAGACTCGTACAAAAATGTTGAAGGCGTTATACTAAGGGTAACTTTTGAGCGATACTATACCTGCTTATTTAATGCTATATATGCGGGCTCGCAAGCAACCAGAAGATGTAGCAGATAATTGCTTTAAGAGATGCCAAGATATTGCTGTGGGTTGAATTTTTAATTTACTTTTTCAGTTTTCATTTGAGACATGACTAAAATGCTACTCTACCCAGACTACCCTACTAGCCTGAGTAAGCTAAGCCTAAACAAAAAGTCGCGAAAGGGTAAAACGTATGTAAACTTGACCTTATTTAAAATTAACTACTAACTAGTACCGCAAAGATGGGGAAAGTTCTGGTAAACACTTAACTATTACAAATGTCAATTTGTGATAATACTACTGCACAGTAAATCAAGAAACTCCTTTGAAGCTGCAATCGATACGAAAAACAAAAACATGTCGCAATGCTTCCCAAAAAAGCTTTCAATGACCCTATAATTAGACGGAGTACCGGTACTCGGTACCGGTAACGGTACTAAAAAAGTACTGCGGTACTTTACTACACGGTATTGCCCACCACTGGCTATCATGAGCTCTTCACATACTTTTTGTATGCACGCTCTATGGCTGAAGTTGTTCTTGCACACAGCTTTGTTGATAACCCTACTGTTTGTTAGAGCCATGTCAACGAGATTATAAATGATGTGTTCTGGCCATCTTCTGCTAGCAGTTTTTACTGAATACAGCCTGGACATTTAATCCAAAACATCCATATCAACCTTTGTCTAGTTATAAAAGAGCACGCTTTCAGGCTTACGCTTCGGATTATTGTGCTCTAAAATAACATTTTTATGTAGGATGCTAAGAATGTTTACAGACTTCAACTGTTTGCACTGATAAGAAGTGATAGTTGCTGCAGTGTTCCCTGTGGAGTGTACAGAGATCGTTTTATGTAACATACGCTTCTTCTTCAGCAAGTTTGGAATTTTCCTTCGGTTTGCTCGAATTGTGGCCACCAAACTGCACTGCCATTTTGCGAGTCTCAATGAAAGGTCCAAGGAATTGTCAAATGTTACATGAAATTGTCACACGTGACATTGAAATCTTGCCTGAATAAAGGAATCATTAGCTTCATCACCACATCTGTTGGCAAGCTGGCATCTCTACTTCTCGTCAAGTCCTTCTCAAGATAAAGAAATCCGTTGAATAGATACTTGCTCTCTACATTGACGGCCATTTAAAACTTAATGCCGAACTTACCTAACTTGTTCGGCATTTACTAAATAAACTTACACCTGGTCGTGCTAGAAAGAAGTTTGTCATTGATGGTTATATTCACGTCGAGATCGTAGACCTTCTGGAAATTCTCTAAAAACGGATTCCACAGCAAATATACCAAGCAGAACTTTTTCTGTTCCAAATTCCTCCTTCTTTCATTTTTTAAATCAAACCTGAGAAACTTTATGATTTTTAAGAATCTCCAATGAGGCATAGTAGCTTTGAACAAAGGGCATCTTCAAGATGTATCCCATATATTTTTTATAGGCAAAGCCCTTCCACAAATTACGCCACGTGCTACAATGTGTCCCACAAATTTGTCCCGTTCATTTAGCGTAACCGTCCAGCTGTTGTTTTCAATAGCACAATGTGCCTCTGCAGCCACTTCTGAATATTCCTCAGCATGGGCTCGTTAAAAAGAATGCCGAACGAAGAAAAAGGACTGCTGCCTATGATACTGGATGAGAAACATGATGCAGGTCCTGCATGGATTCTAACAATATTGTGCTGTTGTAGTCGTCCTGTAGTGACTTGGGAAGGAACTAAGCACCGCCAGTGGGATCCGTCTTTGCTCAAAAGGGTTTTTTCATCATTATTACTGCTATTTCGAGCACGTGCACCCAATAGTTGTAATTTCAACTCTATATTCTTATTTCCATCTACAAACACCGAAGTATGTTCAATAATTGATCGACTAAAAACTAAGAAAGCTCAAAGGTACACTGATGTCGAAACTAAATTTATTAAATATTGCAAGTTGATTATTTCTCCGATTATAAGTAACTTATTTAACTTATGTATAGAAACAGGTGTATTTCTAAACTGCTTGAAAATAGCTGAGGTTATCCCCATTTATAAAAAAGGGGATCAAAATATGCCAACTAATTATAGACCCATTTCGTTATTATCGCAATTTGACAAAATATTTGAAAAAATGTTATTTTCCAAACTGTTTTCGTATCTTGATAAAAATCAATTTCTTGATAAAAATCATTGATATCTTGATAAAAATCAATTTCTGAGCAAAAATCAATTTGGCTTTCGACCTAACTCCTCAACACAATTTGCTTTAAGCACAACACGTGATAAACTAATCAAAAACATTGATAACGCTTTATATACTTGCTGCATATTTTTAGACCTTTCAAAAGCGTTTGATACGGTTAATCATAAGGTTCTGTTATGGGAATTGCATGACTATTTTGGTATTAGAGGCACAGCTCTTCATCTTATAGAAAGTTATCTGAGCAATCGTTAGCAATACACAAACGTCCAAGGTCATTAATCGAATAAAGTATAAACAACAACGGGGGTTCCTCAAGGATCTTGTCTTGGACCTCTATTGTTTTTGCTTTATATCAATGACTTACCTCTTGCCTCCGAATTTGATACCACACTTTATGCAGATAATACTCCTCTAATGCTATCGGATAGGGACTTAAACTCGTTAAAATATAAAGCTAATAATGAATTTAAAAAAGTTGATTTTTGGCTTTGAATGAATAAATTGTCTCTAAATTATTCTAAAACTACAGTAACTACATCATCTACAATAACCAACCACACAAAACCTGTAAAGATGAGTTTACTATAGTTATGAACAAAACCCGCTTGCAAAAAGAAAATTCCATTAAGTATTTAGGTGTAATTTTTGATGAAAAGTTGTGTTGGGCAAACCACATTGACAATTTATCTAGTCAACTTTCCAGATGCTCTGGTCTGTTCTGCAGATTGCGCAATTATGTTTCGAGAAAAACTCTTTGCCCGCTCTATTATAACTTAGTTTATTCACGAATTTAATATGGCATATTAACTTGGGGTACTGCTGCAAAACTGTTAACAAAAACAATAGAAGTTCGTCTAAATCGCATTGTTAGAATTGCAACCTTCAGCTCTATCTACACACGAATCAACACGATGTACAAGCAATTAAACATTTTGAAAATCTCAGATATATATCATCTTGAATTACAAAAATTTATGTATCAGCTATACTCTGACAGATTACCTGCTGTTTTTGCTCAGCGATTCAAAAAAATAAAAGAAATACACTCTCACAACACCAGATAAACAGAAAAATCAACTTATTTTCTTCCACGTGTATCTAAAACAATTGGGCAGCAGCTCCTTACTTTTCGTGGAGTCAAACTTTGGTATTCGATTGACGACAAAATAAAAGAGAGGCATTAGATTTCTTTCAAAAAAACGTATAAACAGCACCTAATTGATCAGTATTAAATTTTACTCTATTCATTGTGGTCCTTTTCTGAGTTGTTCTTTTCTTTCTCATTATTTTTCAATAGTTTGTTTTTTACTGCATTGGTTTTACATCAAAAAGATTTGTATCATTATATGTATTAAAATACTTAATTAATATATATGTAAATTTTGTTTTCTGACTATATTGGATGTGGGGCACTTGACTAGATAACGTATGTTCTTCAGTGCCCCCTGCCTTCACACATATTTCAATTTTCTTTTAACATTACCGTGTGTGTGTATTATAAAATTTATGTTTGTGCGTTCGGCAAATAATTATTATTATTATTATTATTATCTGTGTTGATTGGTGCTTCCTGGCCTGTACATTCGTCATTTGAATCGGAAGAATCCTGTTTATTTTGAATATACGCAATCACATTATTGAGTTCATCAGATTTGGAATCTGAGTACTCATCATCAGAAGACTCTAAAGCAATGGTCTTCAAACTTTTCGAACCAAGGGCCGGATCTAGATTTTTTGGTCCTCCTAGGGCCAAAGCGAGAGAAAAAAAGGTCTTCTCTTCGATTCGATCTCTTATTTCGCTATTTTTCTCCCAAAATCGTAGTGATCTCTAAAGAAAAAAAAAAGGTCTTCACTTCGATTCCATCTCCAATTTTGCTATTTTTCTTCCAAAATTGTAGTAGTCTCCGAAAAAAAAAAAAAAGGTCTTCATTTGTTCGAGCTCTAATTTCTCTCTTTCTCTCCCAAAATCTTAGTGTGTTTTCCAATGAAAAGAACAAGATAAAAACCTGAAACTGGGATGTTCCGATATAATTCTATCCAACTGTGGCTCAAAGTGAGCGTATATGTTTTTTAAAAAGAGCTCCGCGAGCCGTATGAAAAATCTTAGCGGGCCGTAGTTTGGTGACCACTGCTCTAAAGCAACACTTTGCAACAATTGCAATGCTTAATCAGCTGCAAACCTTTGAGACATTTTATACACGCAAAGAAAATACTATATCAGTAATTTACTTGGTTTCTGACTTGTGAAAGCACAACCCATCGTTAGAGACTATGCAAAATGCTCGTCGCAAAAATTATTTCAAACTTGCTGTTCCTGTGGTGCTAAGAATAAACATATTTTTGTCAGGAACAATCTACTAAAACTTCTATGACTGAAACATAGCTTGGTCAAGGTAATAACCATGCCCCTCAAATACAGGTTATTCTTTTTTGCATCTGATTGCTTACAATAATAACTTCTATGGCAGCAATATTCACAACACTAGGCTAAGCTATATCTAATTTTCTTAACGCAAAACAGAAAGCTACTACGTATAGGCCGCTAGGCCCTTACCCAGCCATACCCCGTAAATTTTTTATAACACATATTAGCTTATCCGGTGACGCCGAGAATCACCAGAAAAAAAGTGACAACGAATTGAAAATATTTCTTCATAGATCAGGATAGTAGCAGCACAACGAGCTATCGATAAAACTAACTTGATAGGGAACAAATAAACTTAAAGCACAATTATTACGTCATAAGCAAGTTACGCTGCTACGTTCTTTGATGTCATAACAAAAAACTGCTTCAGAAAAAGACAATATAATGATATCTACCAAGAAACTGTTGGTAAACAAATTGGCATGGCTTATTTCGACGTGTTAACGAGTCTTGCGTCAATTGACGCGCTTGGTCCTTCTAGGTAGCATTGTAATTTTTTCGCTAATTTTTGCCTCCCAGGTCACGAAATTTGGTCTGAGAGTGTATTCCAGTAAAAGAATAAAAGTCAAAAAGAACGAAGCGATAATACTTCAGAAAGCGCAATTTATCGGCTTGTAAAAATTTAGATGCGTCAATTGACGCGCTTGGTCCTTCTAGTATTAATTAGGCTATACATGTATACACCAAGCTGAGCTATACCTTTAATTTTTTTCTATTGTTTTATGACAAGATTATCTTTTCTTTTTACAATTTGAGGCTCCCCAACTATGCTTTCAACTTTCTAATATTTGTGTCTAGATCAATGTTTTTTAACCTTTTCTTACATATTTACCCTTTTAACAAACATGGTTACTAGATTTACCCTCAATATACTTAATGATGCTCATTTTTAAAAAAAAAATTAGCAAATTACTTCATTTATTCTTATTTAATGTGTGCTGTGGAAACTACAGAGGAATAAAGCTAATGAGCGACACAATGAAGGTATGGGAAAAAATTATTAAAGCAGGTTAAGGGATAGAGTGGAGATCAGCAAACAGCAATATGGATTTATGCCAGGAAAGGAAACCATTGATGCCATGTTTGCTCTAAGAATGTTGATGGAAAAGTACAGGAAAGGTCAAAGAGAGCTACATTGTGTATTCGTGGACCTAGAGAAAGCTTACGACAGGGTTTCACGGAAAGAGCTGTGGTACAGTATGAGAAAATCCGGAATAGTAAAAAAGTATGTGCAACTAGTACAGGATATGTATGAGGGAAGCGAAACAGTGGTGAGGTGTGCAGTAGGAACTACAGAAAGTTTCAAGGTTAAGGTTGAACTGCACCAGGGATCAGTTTAAGTCCATTCCTTTTTGCAGTGATAATGGACAGGCTAACGGATGAAGTAAGGAGAGAACCACCATGGACAATGCTGTTTACTGATGTTATTGTGATTTGCGAAGAGACCAGGGAAGAATTGCAGCGGAGATTAGAATCCTGGAAGTATGCATTGGAAAGAAGAGGGATAAAAGTAAGTAGGTTAAATACCAAATATCTGCGCATAAATGGAGAAAATGATGACGAAACAGTGAAGATGGAGGATACAAAAGTACCAAGAGTAAAAGAATTTAATTATTTGAGATCAACGGTGCAAGAAAGTGGTGGTTGTGAGAGAGAGGTAAAGAAGAGAGTACAGCAGGATGGAACGGATGGAGAAGAGTATCGGGAGTAATCTGCGACAGGAGGTTACCAGCTAGGGTAAAAGGAAAAGTGTACAGTTTAGTGGTAAGGCCAGCAATGTTGTATGGACTTGAGACAGTGGCAGTCACAAAAAAACAAGTAGAAGAGATGGAAGTCGCAGAGATGAAAATGTTGAGGTTTGCTATGGGAGTGACGAGAAAAGAAAAGATTAGAAACGAGCACATCAGGAGTACCGTTAAGGTTGAACGGTTAGGAATTGTTAGGAATGAAGATGAGGGAGGACAGGCTGAGGTGATAAAGTGTCATGAGGAGAGACCAAGAGTATGTAGGAAGAAAGGTGATGGAAATGGAGTTACCGGGAAAGAAAAAAAGAGGGAGACCAAAGAGAAGATTTTTAGATGTAGTAAAAGAAGATATGGGGGAAGTTGGTGCAAAGGAGACGGAAGTTGAAGACAGAAAGGTTTGGAAAATGATGATACGCTGTGGCCAACCCTTACTAAAGGGAAAGGCCAAAAGGAGAAGAAGAAGAAGAAGAAGATACTTATTTAATGTGACGGCTGCCTTTGTTTTTTGCCAACAAGCTGTTCAATGTCTGGTGAAGTAGTAGATAATGCGCAACGAATGTCAGATTCAACGTCAAGTCGGTTTCGTGCTTTAGATTTGATATTAAGCAACGCAGAGAAGCCGCACTCGCACAGGTAAGTTGAAGAAAACGGAACCAGAATAATCAGAGCATGAATACCTAGCCGTGAATAGCACGTTGCGTTTTAACCTAAAATTCCTCTAGGTTGCAAATGTGAAATTCATCTTTTGCAAAAGAATTGTTTGTTAATTCTATAAATTCTTCTTCAATTGCTTCAGGAAAATCTTCTACTTTACCATACATAGAAAAGGATTTCTAGCTACTTTTATCAAAATGCTAGAAGTATTTATCTCGGGAAAATATCGTTCAAATTCATTTTGGAAGTTTTGTAGGTGACTGATGATGTCCTCCTTCAAATTTTGTTCAAAATCATCTCTAGTTATATCAGTTAAGCGGTGAAATGATGCAAAATTATCATTATTTGCTTGTTGGCTCTAAAGCTTGAGCTTTGCGCAATCGCATTGATGGCATCAGTGTGAACGATTTTCTTACTTCCTGTACCTTGCAATTTCTTGTTTAGTTGAATTAATGTTTCAAATATGTCAGCAAGATAAGCTAAGTACGTAGAAAATTTGTCTCCACCAAATGCTAATAATAGATCATTTTTTTGTTTTGCAACCAAAAACAACTTGACTTCTCTTAGTTAAAAAATACGAGAAAGCATGTTCCTTTTTGAGAGCCAACGAACTTGAGTGTGATATAAAAGTGCGGTATGATTGGCATCCATATCTTTGCAAAGTTTGCTGAAGATTCGAGTGTTGAGTGCTGAACTTTTCACATAATTACTGACTTTAATCACAACAGACTAATACTCGTGAAGCTTCTTCAGAATGGTTTGGAAACGAGCGCCTCTTTGTGAATCATGCAATGCGTTCCTTGAATTGCTGGATTTTTTGCTTTACCAGGTTCAGTTCAGTTCAGTTCAATTTATTTCCATAAGCATGAAAAGATCAGCTAGAATAACAACAAAATATAAAAGTGTGAAATCTGTATTTGCTCATGGAAATCTACATTTGCTTCATATTTGCTCAGGGAAACCAGTCTAGAGTTTGCACCAATCATGGCTGGAGCACCATCAGTGCAAACCCCAACAAGCTTACTCCAACTCAATTCGGTTTTGTCAAAAAAATCAATCAATACTTGAAAAACATCGGCTGCCTTTCATGTTGTTTCCAAAAGTTGGCAGAAGAGAAATTCTTTATTAATGCTTTCATCTGCACCATATCTGATTTACACAAGTAGCTATGAGAAAATGGAAACATCTGTAGTTTCATCCAGCTGAAGAGCAAAAACAGGAGAGAAATTAATCTTCGATATCACCTTGCTCTTAATATTTTCAGACATTTCATGGATTCGCGATTTTATTGTGTCATTGGACAGTAAGATTCGTTTTATTGTTTGAAATGCTTTTTCTCCAAGCATCAACTTCACACTTTCCAGTAAACAAGGTTTCAGAAGGGTTTCACCAATCGTATGTGCTTTTTTTAGCTTTTGCCACATGCAAAGCAATGGCAAATGATGCATGTACAACAGCATTGTTATTCTGCCAAAACATTCCAGTGCTGTCCAGCTTTTTTCTTTTCAGACTGGACAGTTTTAACTCAAAAAAGAACCGGTTTTTGCTTATCATACTTGGATGAGCATTTGCTAGGTGTTGCTTTAGCGGAGCAGGTTTCATAGTGCTGTTTGAAAATATTTTCATGCACAGGACACACTGAGGAATTTGAAGACCATCCTGAATAAGATATGTAAATCCAAAATCCACATTAATTGTCCTGATACTTTCTCTTTTTTGTGACATGCTATATTTATGACTAAATTTATGACAAAACCCAAATAATAGGCTAGCTTCGGATTCGCATTTGCAGTTACTCTAAACCAGGAAGGATACTGTTATGTTCTTATTTTGTTAAAGAAGAAATCTTTATTTATTGTATTTATTATAAACAGCAGTAATTCAAATACTGACAGAAGTCTTCGGGAGCACGTAAACAATTAATTTGCCTTTCACTGATCACCGTCTGACTACACTCGTTATTATTTTGATCCAATCAATATTTCAATTATTAGCACTTTAAGGTATCTAGTACGTTATTGTCATGCAATAAATATCATTGTTATCTTGCATCACGTGAATGCGCACTGAAGTGTTGCCATTATCTTTATTATATACATTAAAGCAGTACATCACAGATACTAGGCTGCCAATACCTACAGCTGTCCCAATTTTTCTGCCCCGTCAATTTCTCTTGGCTAAAACCATGCCTGAAACTAAGGCTATGTGTTGCCACCGTCAAATTAAGAACTACAGGTAGCTCATTTACCCCCCAAAACAAAGAAATTTACCCCAGGTTGAGAAATGCTAGTCTAGATAAACAAAAAAAATTTTTTCTCAAATTAGCTAGCTTGATTATTGTTTGCACTTTACCAAGTCAATTTTCACCAATAATTGTCCTGGGTGTTGAAAATTAGCGCAATGCGGTCGTAAACAGCGAAGTACCAATGTGATATTGGTCGAAATCGAACGAGTCTTTGTACTTTTGCACAGTAATGTGTCATTTGCCTCGATGGTAAGAGATCAAATTACCCCTGTGTGTGTGTTTTCTCAATCAATTGAATATATTGCAGGCCAAAAGTGATTTTGGTTATATTCATTAAAGCAGTGGCAGAGTTAGGCGTGATTCCCTATACTCATCTTTTTATAATTCATATATATTCGATAAAAATAACTTCAAACTGTACACAACCAAAAAAGGGCGCTATCTTTTTTCTCAAAACTTAAATCCATATTTCTTATGACCTCAAAAAGAATCTGGATCAATTGATCCTTTTACTACAGAATAAGCCAACGGTGGCGAAACTGCAGCGGTAACGCTTTTCGTTTGTTGTAGGTTCCTACAACAAACCTATGTTGTTTTTCCACTCTCTCAATTTTTGATAAAAGTCGCGTTAAGGTTTATTGACAAATGCTAATCTTTGAATACCTTCTTTGCGGGTATTTATCAAAAAAAATTGCGCAGTAAAAAGACTGTGAAAAGGGCTATTAATTAGTCATTAGCTAGTCATTGAGAAAGCATTTGTCTGGAACGACTATAGTCAACATGTTACAGATACTCTGAACGTATTACTAGCAAGCAAAATATTTTGACGTCATTTCCTAGTTTTTGGTTGGTAAATCTAGCAATGAACGAACAACGATATTTGCACGGATAGTTGGTGGTCTGTGCTGTGTAGCCCACCGCTACACAATTTTTAAAGTTAGAATGTGTAGTTTTAACTCAAGTTAAGGAATGCAAGGTGTGGACTTTTTAAAACATTTGCTACCAGTGTTGATTAGAATTCAACTACTAATTACTGTTTGGTAAACTTTAGTTTTTTATGTTGGCCTATGCTATAATCTTATTTTTATTTATTAGCAACTTTGTAAATAATTTAGTAAAAATTTGTGTACTAAGTTTATAGAGACAAATAATGCTATAAAATAATAAAAAACAAAAGTTAAATCAAAAAAAGGAGTGGAGGGATGATTACATGTTCATTATGCAGGGAGATGGGCTTTTGTTTAATCTGCAAAAAGTTACTTAGCCACAACAATGTCAGCATGGTGAAATGCTAACATAAAAAAACTCAGAAAAACTTTTCTCGTGATTATCAAACTTAATTTTATTAAGAATAAATAAATTGGTCAAACTGAAGTCTTCTCTTAGAATCAATAAAATTTTGTGCTAGCATTCAGTAAGGGAGCTGATTTAATAGGCCAGTTTCTTCGTTGCATGACGTATTGCACGTGCTAATCTAACATACCTTGATGGTGAATTATTTTACATTGACCGATCTTAAAAGGTCCAACTTAAGACCATTTAGCCGAACTGGTTTAAATAATTTTTTTATTGTAAATTCTCACTGCTCTTATTTTAAATAGACTTGGTAAATGCACAAGGCATGACAGATCTTTGCCTTGTTTGATAAAATAAACTGGTTTATTAAAAAAATTTTTGCATAGCTACAATTTAAATGATTTTGAGGCCCGCGGGCAATGCTAGTTTAATAAGTACCGGTCACGCTCCGAAAAACTCGGTCGACTCTGTCATAAGCCTATAGCAAACGGTACTACGACACGTGATCGAACGACTGTTGATCGAAACAACACTATTTTGTGACACATCCTTGACCAAAAATGTAGAAATTTTATTCAATTTAAACAAAAATGCCCCTTAATTATAATTTATTTTTAATGAGATATTTGCCCTTGTTCATTGAATACGATCGCCGTATGTTATGTCGAAATACAACAGCAATAAAAAGCTTCATAAACTTTTTTAACCAGGATATATTATTACTTTTCATCATGTAATTTGATTTAAGGCTGACGAGGTAGATGGCTTGATTCTACCTAATACTGAAATTTTCAAATAATGTTCCCAGCTTTCGTTTTGAGAAAGACTTTAACGCAACCTCAAAATGTCTGTTAGGCATTCTATTGAATGAGTTATGAAAAAAATGCTAGGAGAATGCTTGGAATTTTTATAAAAACACACGAAATTACCAAGTACTTTACAAATATATCAATCTGAATTGGATTAAGGTCATTCAAATACCGTTTTTAAAACATTTAAAAAAATATACAGCAATTTGTACCGATAACGTACGAGTCATGATAGTTTACATAAAAAAACTTACGCTGAAACAAAAAAGTTTTTGGCCTACTCGTTTTAATGAAATGTATAAGTCGCTCCCTTCAATTAGCAATCCATCAGGCTTTAGTTAAATGTCTGCCTAATTTTTTAATATTAAAAGTTAAACATATTGCTATAAAAATCCTGTTTGTATTATTAGCTCATTATTGAAGAAACCTCACTCATTTTAATTGTAAATAAAATCACTTTTCCTGGCTAAAAAATAGATCTCGAGCCGGCAAATTAGCGTTAAATTATGGCACCTACGTATACGACTTTGTCACAATACAATGAAGGCTTTTGAAAGAAGTCTATTCGCAGCAAAGTCGGAAATAATGATTAATTGAAAAAAGATTGTCTTGTTATGTTAAGTAGAAGCTCAATAGAATACCAGTCCGTGACGTACGCGGAAACTTGTCAATAAGAGCTGCGTTATTGCAAGTCGAAAACACAATTATTAAAAGTGGTCCTAGTCATGGGCCGAAAACTTTTTAAACTTATATTCCAAATTTAAGTAAGCCTGCTACGCTTATTAGAGCGCCTTGCAGATGCATGAGTTTTTTTACCTAATCGTAAACACAACTAATAAATATCAATAAAATTTTTCTCGAGTTTAGCTCACTAACATAATTGAATTGATTCAGCTCAAATCGAACCCAATTTTAATACTGTAATGCCAAAATCACAAAGTATTGCCACAAAAGTATAACGATAGTTCACTTTGTATAGCTAGATATCGAATTTTATTTGAATAAGATGATAATCGCACTTGGGTGATAAAGAGTATGGTTTTTTAATAAATTATATTTTAATTGTATGATAGTTAGATTTAGAAATATTCATTTCTGACTACCTTATCGAGCACTCTGTATTACAAATGAAAATCAACTATATCTAGCTCAGTATTTCTCAAAGTGAGCCTCTTGGCTACCTAAGAAAGAATTTGTAATCTGCAGAAAAAATAGTTGAAAAACAAAGAATTTGAATGAAATGTAAGTTGATTTAAAATTATTAACTGATAGCATAAACTGGCACGTCCTTTATCGTTTCATCTTAACAGTTCATAAACATTGTGTCACTAAAGTGAAGACCGAAAAAAAAGTTGTTGTTGTAGTATGGAAGACCATCAACCTTAGGTCAAACACCAACAGAACTGCGGCAATGGTTTATTCTTATACTACCTACATTTATTCTTATACTCTTGCACTGTCTAAATCAGATACTGGCAGTGATCGTGTTGAGCCAGCTTTGGGTTTCATCACCAAAAATTATCAGACTATGTACTTCATGTCATGCCCAATGCACGCTGTGGCGCACGCTCTTAAGACATGGTCTACAGTTTGTTTAATGGCGCAATACATGTAATTCGGTAGAAGCGAGACCTCATCATCCATGGAAGAATGGAATTGCCCAACACCATTCTGCTGGCGATTGACCGTAACCCAGCTGTTCGCGGCAAGCCCATTCCAACAGGCTTGGTATCGGCCCTGGCTATGAAAGTGCGGAGTCTGGATGTATCCTCACAGTACTCTCTGTTCTATCTGTGATTCTTCCACTGGGCGACACCAGACTGGTGAGCAGTATTTAACTATTAATTAGGCCAGAGATAGGACAGCTGTTTACAATATTTTCGCCCAGCATCCCATTTTCGCAAATTGCCTCAGCAGTTTTTACGCAATACCACAAAATAGTAATCCGTTTAGTTTCACCCCAAAATAAGTCGGAACCGGACAAATTAGTAAAATTTTATTGCTGTTATAAACGTTTAGCTTACGTTAGGCCTTTCGGTTATTTAAATGAAAATCTGCTCGCAGTCTTTGAAAAACTGAGTTTCCAATTCTAAGCTGGAGATGCGCGGTAATTGTGGCCATGTCTTGACTTCCAAGTCCCTTTATTCTCAAAACCAATACAACAATGCTAGATCGGCTGCAAATGCAAACTTTCTGAAAAGTGTGGAAAGCAGATCACACGTATGAATGTTAATAAGAAGAAGGAAGTCAATACATACCAATCTCCTAGGAACGTCATTTCTTTGACGGCTGAGCTTGCTTTGTTTGCTGTCTAGTAGTAGGAGTAAAACTTCAGTTCTGGAGAAGCTCCATGATCATTCAAATCATGTGCTTATCTGACAGAAGTTTCAGCAGTTTGCAGGTAAGACCATCGTGCTTCACATTAAAACAAAAACCAAAAAGGAGTTTTTAGTTAATCCAAAACGGAATTTTTTCTCAAAAAAATTTTGTCATATACTTTTGGGAAATGGCAAAACCTTGAAAGGGAAGTATACTACTCAAACTTTGAGAATTAATAATCTACAAGCAAATAAAAATAATTTTTGTAAAAATAAAGAACAATTTTTGCTGTATTTGCGTATATTTTCTGTTTCTTTATCTTGTTTTTCAGAGTATAATCGAGGTTTTTTAGAGATCCTCCTTAGATGCTCAGCACTTGTTTCGCTTTTCTTAGCAATGCACCTAGACTCGCATCTCACGCAAAAACATTGCGATAAAACAATAGACATCAAACAGAACAACAGATATTAATCGACATAAAAAGTAAAGCATAGAAGACCTGACTTTATGTTAAAATAATTTTTGGTTTTGAAAGTTTACTCAGATTAGCAAACTTTGACACAATTGGGGCGATAAAAAAACAATTTTAATAAAATTACTAATAAAATTTAAAAAGAACAAAGTGCAAAAATGATAAAGCTTATACCATACTACTGTAGTTTATTTGTCGCTAATACGTTATTTACGTGTAAGTGCATATTTCTGATCAATCGCTTGGGGGTTTGACCCCTGAAACCCCCCTTGCGTACGCCTACGATTAGTCCTAATCCTTCAACATTTGAAGCACCTCTGAATGTAAACTTCCTAAAGTATAACCAAGAAGGGTTAAGGTTACTAAAATAAATATATTGACAGCTAATTCTATTCCATACAACGCACTTAATGTTTGGTCTACTTAGATATATATTCATATAGCACTACTAGAGATTGGAAGTTACAAACTCTTTTGTGACGACATTGAAATTATAAACCAGTTTTTTGTTTGGTCTGAAAAAAAATAACTAAAAAAACTTTTTTATAAATACAATAGATTGGTCTACCCTTTTTAAAGCACTGGGGAATTTTTAAGATGTTATAAGCACGAAGGAAGCTGGATTAATAGTGAAGTATAAGGACCGTACTAAGTTGGTAACATAATCAAAATAACGCCGGTTTTATGGAAATGTTGCTCATATCCAATTGTTTGTCAGCACACTGGATGTCTTGTCAATGCTTTTTATCACCTCTTTCCTGGAACTGAAATGGTTAAAACAATATGACAACTTTGATTTAAGCCATCTCGTGGTGTTTGTACATTCTTGCCGCAAACTTCTAATTCTATTAATTGCCACAAAAAATTCTTTTGTCATATCTTGGCGTCTGCTGCTACTTCTTAAAAAATAAAAGAATATGATTGCATGGCCTAATCTAAGCACAGCCTCTCATGCACATTTTTGCTGTAATTTTAAGAGGTCACTCTCTTTTTTTAATTATCGACGGCAAATCAAAGGAGTGAGTGTGCGTGCTTGAGTATTAACTGCAAGGAGCATTATGATAGCGCTCACACGCATTAAAACTCAGTGACGCATGCGCTCTACTCAAGACCTGTCAAAAAGTTAGTAGCTAATTGTCAAGCAAAGTGGCAAACTGTCTTAGCGCTATAAAGGTTTGCTTTGCTATAAAAGTTTCAAATGATAACTCAATTATTCAGAAATAAGTTATTATTAATCCACAAGTATTGAATACATATAGCGTTATTAACTTAATAACAAGCAACTGCAAATTAAAAAATTGCTTCCTATTGTTGCAATAGAGAAAGATTTATACTTTTCAGTACCTACTTTTTTACTACCAGTAAATTTACATACGTACCCAGAGTTGGATCAATTACAATTACAATTACACCTAAATATTTTTTAATTACATTACTACTACAATCACTTTGTACTAAAACGCTCAAATTAAAATTAAAATTAAAATTACAATAAAAAGTTTAGTGTCAGCAAATTTTTATGAAAAATTTTCAAATCGCAAACTGTTCACAATTAAAAAACCACTTTATTTACAATCATAAAATGAATTAACTAAAAACTCTCTAAATTCAAATCAAAAAGAAGTGATCCACTCAAAAAACATGCTTGATGTATGCTCGCTTGAGCCGGTTTAACTCCACTACCCCACATGACTGATTTATTTATTTGAGTAGATGGAACAGAAAAAATTGAATTACTGATTACCTTACAATCATCATCACCACATCGACTTCAGAATCACTGCATGTGCAAGAAATTTTACTTCTTTAAACTTCAAATTTTTACAACTGCTTTTAAATTGAACTTAATTTTGAAATGGCCCAGAAATTTTTTCTTTTTAATTTTTATTATTTTTAATTATGCAAAATATATCCTAATCCAGGGATGCCCAACCTTTTTCCAATTTGGGCCAAATTTTATATCGAGCCAATTCGTTGGGCCGCAAAAAGCTGTTCACGCAGAATCTTGCTCCAATTTTTTAATTTTCGTCCCAAAATTCAGATGTTCTCCAAAAAAAAAGTTTTCACTCAAAATTTTGCTCCAAATTCATACTTTTTCCAAAACTTCAGCTGTTCTCTAAAAAACAAAAGATTTTACTCAGAATCCGGCTCTGATTTGCTACTTTTTCTCTGAAATGTTTTTTCGTAGACTCGCGAACTTCTTTTAGTAAACCTCCTTAGAACAAGAAAACTGGCGACCAAATCTGGCGACAAGAAAACATGGCGACCAAATCTTTTTTTACAGACTTTATTGTAAGCATGAAAATAAAGTAAACACAAAACAATTTAATCTTTTGTCTCGGATTTCTCATTTTTGTCCCAAAAAGTACTAATCTTTAAAAAAAAGGTCTTAACTTTGAATCTGTCCAAAATTCTCAATTTTTGTTGCTAAAAAGCAATGATTTCCAAATTAGTGAAACCATTATCAAATCCCACAAAAATTATTATTTAACTTTAACACAACTACTGTCTTCAGGAACCCAATCAAATTAAACGGTGACTCACTTTTTATTCAAAAATCAGGGGTTGAAAAGCACTCGTCGTCGTCGTTGTTTGGAAGGGCATACATTCCAGGTCAAACACAAACAGGACTTGGGCCAAAGGTTTATCCTTTTACTTGCCCAAGCTGCTGCACTGCCTGAATCAGATGTTAGTAGTGATTTTGTTAGGCCAGCATCGGGTTTTTTCATCTATAACTGTCAGATATTGTGCTCCGTATTGTGCCCGATGTATGAGACACGCTATTAGAACGTGGTCTGCAGTTTGTTCAATAGCGCCGCACTCGCAATGCGGTGAAGGAGCGAGACCCCATTTATGCATGGACGAATGGAATTGCCCAACACCAGTTCTCAAGCGGTTCAGCTTAACCCAAGCTGCTCAGGACAAGCCCATTCCAACAGGCCTGGCACTGGTTTTGGGCACAAAAAACAGAGCCTGGAAGCATTTTCACAGTACTCAGCATTCCATTTATAATTTGTCCACTCAGAAGCGCGGATGCCAAGTCCGGCAAGGTTATTTAAAAGATTTCGCGCAGCTGGCACAAACGAGCGTCTAGATCTAGTCTCGCTTGGCGAGCAACTGAGGACCCACTTAAAAGACCATATAAGATATGATGTTCAGAGATCCACGGTGGGCCAAGGAGAATGTCGCTTTTAGTCGGCGAAGCTCAGCCGGCTGGATGGCTGAATATATGGTAAGTAGTCGTTGGAATGGGACGCTGGAATCCAGTGACTATGCGCAAGGCGTTCAAGACACTGTCAAGACACGCTGCGACACCAGTCTGGTGCGCAGTACTCAGCTGTTAAGTAGACCAGAGATAGGGCAGCTGTGCGCAGTGTTTTGGCACCAGCACCCCGTTCCGAGCCTACAAGTTGCCACAGCAGTGTGACGTGCGAGGTTAGTTTTTTGCGCAATGCCACTAAATGGTGACGAAACGTGAGCGATCTGTCCAGTTTTGCCCCAAGATAAATAGGAGTTGGACAGAACGTAAAAGTCTATCATTGTTGTAGACTTTTAGTTCACACTTGACCTCTCGGTTATTTAAGTGAAAGGCTGCCGTCACCGTCTTAGTGTGATTAAGTTTCAACTTCCAAGTTTGGAGATACGCTGAAAGTATAGTCATGTCTTGGATTAAAGTACCCTTCCAAGTCCTTCTAGTTTCCAGAAGAGTGCAACAATGCTAAATCATCAGCATAAGCAAACTTTCTGGAAATCACGGAAGGCAGATCGTACGTATAGATGTTAAATAGGAGGGAAGCCAAGACTGATCCCTGAGGAACGCCGTTTTTAACACGGCGTAACCTGCTTTGCTTGTTGTCACCGGTAGTAAGGGTGAAACGTCAATTTCGGACAAGCTTCATAATCATTTTGACCATGTGCTTATCCGGCGGAAGTCTCAGCAGCTTGCAAGTAAGGCCACTGTGCCAGACAGTGTCATAAGCAATTGTCAAATTGACAAATACGGCATCGGCCTTCTTCTTAGCCTCGAAAGAATCCTCGATGTTCTGGGTCAATAGAACAACTTGATCCACGGTTGACTTCCCGCGTCGAAACCCAGCCTGCTCTTTAGGCAGCAGTGGATGAATTAATGGCTCAACGAGAGCGCAGATAAGCCTCTTGAAAATCTTGTAAGGGACAAAGAGCAGAGATATCGATCAATAACTCTTTGGGTCCCCCATGGGCTTCATTGGATCTGGGATTACGTCTACAAGAGCTCTTCTCCAGATCTTGGGAATTTTGAGACGGCGCAAGCAGGAAAAAAGAAAGTCACATAACTAGGACTTCAAAACAGCTCCAACATGGATTATCAGATCTGAGCAAATGGAACCAGGGCCCAGAGCTTTACCTGGTTTTAAATGTTGGAAGGCAGCAATAAATTCTCTCTGTCAAAAAATGTTAGAGATATTTGCTGGGTCTGGTGTTGTGGCCCTCCAAAGATCAGACACTTCTTGTGAGACAAGTCGAGATGACTTGCGGTCAACAGCTTCGTATTTCCCATTTCTGACCAGGTGAGATGCAATATTATCAGCTGAGACAAGAGATTAACAAGGAGAGTATTGTGACCTACCAGTAAGGTTGTTCAAAATACTCCACGCTTTTCGACTAGATTGTGAGAAGTCAATGCTCCGAACTGCCTCGGACCATTGATCCTTCCGCTTTCTGTCAAGCTTGGCAAGCAGAGCTGTAGCAGCCAAACTTGAATCGTCTCCCTGAGGCACTGCAAGAAAGTTTTATAGAGGGATTTACACTCCGCATCCCAACACGGAATACAGTTGTTTCGATACCCGCGTGGAATAGCCTTTTTGGCTGCTTTCTTAATGATGTTACATAAGTTCTGATAAGCCGGATCCACATCAAGTGAATCAGGCGGCAACAAAGTCTTTGCAAATTTATTCGTCAAAGCAATATAATGATTCCATTTGGCCTTGCGGAAGCTCCATCGCTTAACAGGCATGCTTGGCACTGACAAAGCAAACCTTGGTGTTGTAATAAGCGAAGGTCGATGTTGTGAAATGGGGAACTTTTCAAGGACACGTTTATCCGGTAAGCGACTGTTAGGACCTACGCTAGTGAAAGCTAGATCTAAATTGGTGCCAGTGTTCTAGAGGCCGGAGTAAAAACTGGCGGCGCCTTGGCATTGTATAGGAGGGCAAGACAATTAATACTTGCCCAGCCAGCCAAGCACTCACCTTCCGGACTGTTATCATTGTAACCCCAATCAACATGACGACAGTTAAAATCGCCAGCATAAAGACAGGGATGAGGAAACACTGGGAGATCCAGGGATCGCAATTGTGTTCATGGAGGTTTGTAAACGTTGACTATTTTATAACTATCAACGTCCACACACAGCCACTCTATCTCCGATGTCGGTGGAGATTGGTCCAAATGCATGTATCTCAGTTGCTCTTGGACAAACGTGGCAAGGCCATGCTTCCTGCTTAAAGAAGACCCATCTAGTTGGTAGCTTGGGAGTACAACTTCTCTATATCAGTGCAGTGAGTCTCCTGTAGAACGATGAAGAGTGCCTCAGACTGCAGAGCAAGGTAATGAAGAACATTCATCTTGCTTGCAGTGAGGCCTTCGATGTTCAAGTGAAAAATAGTGGGTCTTCAGAACTTATTGGCAATGTGCCCTGAAAAGGGCAGTTTTTTCCGGGCATTGCCTCGTACTGAAAAGGACGTTTGCCAATTTGCAGACCCTCGCTGAACATCGGAATGGTTAGATACCCTTCTGTTTTGGCAGGTTTGGTTTTGGTTTGTCATGTCTAACACCAAGAACAGACTTTCTCATGGCCCAGGCTGCGAGAAAGCACCTGACATCTGGGCCTGAGAAACACTGATATAAAGGGTCTAGTTTTACCAATAAATTATATCAATAATAGTTTTCAAAAGAAACACAATAAAAATTTTAGACACCAGTCAACACAAATTTAACATTTTGAATTTAACCAGTTTAAAAAAAACTTAGTTAAAAAGGCCTAAGCTGTTAAACTACAATATTCATGCAATATGACCAAAAACTAAATAGAAGCAAAAAACTAAGGTTATTTTTCTATCTTAACTCATTGCTGTTCTAGACTAAACAATGAATTGCTTTCTATTTTTTATAATTAGGTAAAAAAAATATATTTAATTTTTAATGTTAGCAAATATACTTCTTAAACTATATCTCGCGAAAGCTTGTAAATTATCGCGCGCAAACGAAAAAGATCTGTGCACAGAAGATTTGAAAAGTGAAAAACCTTCTTGAGTTGTCGTTACAAATTTAAGAGGAAAATGAAGAAAATCGGAATCAGATTCGAGGTGAAGACCTTTTTTTTTTAGAGAACACCAGATTTTGATGATAAAAATTAAGAAACCTGAGACGGATCCGAGGTGAAGACCTTTCTTTTTTTAGAGATCACTACGTTTTCACCACGCTCAGTCAAATTTACTTAGGTCGCACTCATGTTTGCAAATCGTTGTTTCTAGCGATTTTGTGTCGCCGAAAAAAGGTTTGAGAAACACTGTCTTATAAGGAAATGGTAAATATATTTCTTGGGTGGTGATAGTGATGTTGAACCAACTGCACAGATACCAGAAATATTTAGTTTAAAAAAAACTTCAATCAACTTTATAAACATTTTCTTTTTAAAAACCCTAAGTTTATTTAGGCCTATACCTTATTTTTGATTTTTAACATTAATAACGATACAAAGTATTTCGTAAAAATGTTAAGTAATATTCGTAACAAATGTGTTGTATTTGATTGTATAAGTGTTCATCAGTACAACAGAAGCAAAGAAGAGTTGAATATTTTTATTTTTTACTTGATAGATTAGAATTATTGCAAAAATGGGTGCAATTCTTGCACTTACATTTGATTGGTCAACAACTAAAGATTGTTTCCTTTGTGGCAAAAATTTTTTGGCCAAATTTCTAATTTAAAAAGAAAAACAAATAACTTATAAGTTAAAATATTTACCTGATTCGGTTTATGTATGGTGATGAGGCACTAAGAAAACCATAAGACGAAATCAGCGAGATTTGTCAAGATAAACTTTCACTGCTTAACGAAAAGGATTATTGCATCATTTGTTGACTTACTGAACACTATTCCTATTTCTCACTTCTGCCTTAAAACTAAACTAGTGTTTTTAATAATTTTCTTTAAGGCTATTGATTTTCACCAGTTGATTTTCAGCTATTGATTTTCACCTGTTGATTTTCACCAACACTGTTATAAATAAAAATTTGCATGTGTTGTTGCAAGTATTTGACAACGTACGATCTTTATCTCGGTGGTTTGTTTTGGGACTAAATATAAAATTCAACAGGTTTTCTATGCTTTCAAATTTTTCAAGCTACGGATATTTGGCTAAGAACTAAAAATTGTTAATAAATTGGCCTAATTGAACCCTACATAGTGCTTTGGTTTATGCGTTGTGTGCAGAAAATTCTTCAATTTTCTAAGGACAATATTTTTAATACCATGCACATTATCACCTTAGAGCAGCTGCTCAAGATGTATTGCAAAGATATGGTCTAACGGTTAGATTTGTGTGAAAACGTCACTTGAATTGTATACTTAATCTTGCTACAAATATAATAACAAATTTTTCTACTAGCAAAAACTTGCAAATGATTGTATAAAAACAAAACAATTAAAGAAATCTTAAAACCACCAACAACAAAAAAACAACGTAAAAATAATTAGAAAACGTTGAGCTATGTTTAAGAAAATGCAGTACAATTCTATGAGCGTTCAACTGGATTTATTGCAAAGTGATTTATAAATATTTTTGAAGGAATTTTAATATATTTAAAAAAAAACTAAACCACTTAAAATGAGAACCACAAGGCTTGAGATTTGCTCCTGTTCGAGCTCCACATTTATGTATATTTTACTGAAATTGCAGGGACAACACCATTAGCCCACTCATTCAGACAACAATTTAATTTCAAGTAACCTACAAGTTTTCACGGCTTTGCCGCGCAAGAAATACTCTATGTCAGTGTTTCTCAAACCTTTTTTCGCCGACCCAAAATCGCTAGAAACAACGATTTGCAAATATGAGTGCAACCTAAATAAATTTGACTGAGCGTGGTGAAAACGTAGTAATCTCTAAAAAAAAGGTCTTCACCTCGAATCTGATTCCGATTTTCTTCATTTTCCTCTTAAATTCGTAACGGCAACTCAAGAAGGTTTTTCACTTTTCAAATCTTCTGTGCACAGATCTTTTTCGTTTACGCGCGATAATTTATAAGCCTTCGCGACCCACCAGCATAGCCTTGGCGACCCACTTTTGGGTCGCGATCCATAGTTTAAGAAACACTGCTCCATGTCATACGACCAAGACCGCTACTCATGAATGGGACTTGCCTGACAAGCGTTAAGCATTGCGCTTAGTCTCTTAGAACTTAAATTTTTACAGCTTACTCTTTCATTTAAAATTAGAGCATCTTTTATTCAAAATTAGAACATTATTAACACTTTTTTGGGTAAGTCTTGGTCATGAGCAGCGGCCTTGATCTTATCAAATAGTGGATGCTATGTATTCCTTGCGCGGCAAAGCCAGTAGGTTACTTCAAATTAAATTGTTTTGATGTCTAGTGGTATTGTCTCTTGAGTGTAGAACAACATTTAGTCGATTCAAATTTCAGTAAGGTATGAATCATCGACGATCTCCAACAAGAGCAAAACTAGAGTCGGGTTCTTCTCATTTTAAGTAGCTTAGTTTTTTTTACAAATGTTATCTAAATACCTTATGTTTACAACCATATAAGCAATTATAAGTTTTTAAACTACTTAACCAAACTAACATAATTGCTCCTATTATGTTGCTTTACTTCAAAGTTTTTCAATGCTTTTTGGACAGCTTTTATGTACGAGGTCTGTCCAAAAAGTAGCCGACCTTATCTCCTCCGAACAAAAATAATGCCACGCCAACTAAGTAGTAAAAAATTTCAAACCGATAGTTGATGTCATTCGTTTTTTAGAATAAAATCACATGTTCAACCAATGCAATCTTAGACATAATTTAATTTTGCAAAATAGGTTTTGAAATAATTAAAAGATTTTCTTACCAAATACTTCTTTTATTAAAAGTTGTAATTACTATTTTCTTGTTTTCAAAGTCGCAAAAATTATAAAAGTTTTACGCTTTGTTAAAGAGTAACTTCTTGACTTGAACAAAATTTTTACTTGAAAAAAAGCAACAATGAAATCGCTTTGAGGTTAGAAAAACTTAAAAGAAATTGTGTCAATCATTCTGTAACATAAAAAAATGCAACTTTTTTGTATTAACAGATCAGGCGGTTTAAAAATTGTGACAGACGCAATATTTTTTATGAGACGAGCCTAAATAGTCATGCTTCGCTATTTTTCTGGTGGCATTTTTCAAAAATAATCTTGGAATAAAAAGCGACTTTACTTTGTTTGGTGAAGAGAAAGTTTAAAAACAGATTAAACGGTATTAAGAAAAACTATATTGTTTTTCCTCAAAAATCTGCAGCTGACAACGTTCTATGTAGATACGTAAAACAGCAAAAAAATCTAGAATAAAACAAAATTTTTAGGTTTCTGACAGTTTTTGTGTTTGAAGATTCTAAAACTAGTGTAAAGTCTAAAAATTTCAAAATAAGAAATGGTAAGTTTACAATTATAAACTTTTTGGAATTATAAGCAACAAAAACTTTTTTAATTTTATCGTTTACTTGCAAACACTATCCACAGTTGACGTTTCAACTTTTTATTTTTATTATTCAGAAATGTTTTCACGGTTTTTTATTTGAATATTTTACAGCCTTGATAAAAAGCTGCAGAATGCGAGTCGTTGGTTGTCAAATAGTTGAACGGTTTAATTTTTTTACAGAGTACTTTTAAGAACTTGACCACAAATGTCAGTGTGAAAAAATGTACAAACTTATTTTCATGGATCAGTTTTCAATATACTTTCTTTTATAGGGTCGCTGTCAAACATTTTTGAAAAAAAAGCGACCCTAACACTTTAAACTTTTCCGTTTTATTAGAAGCATATCGTTCGAGATACATTTCATTTATGTACTACATTTTGCGTTGTTTTTCGAAATGTATTACATTTCGAAAAACATGTCTTGAAAGTGACTTTTTTTAGAAATTTGATTATTAGTTTGTTTATCTGCATGAAGTTCAAGCTGCTTTCCTTCTTTTTTTTTGTTTGTTGTCTGATTGCAAGTCATTAACCAAGATACCTAAAAAGTTGAAATTAATTTTAAGAAATTTAGTCCTGTGGTTCAGGAGGATAAATATAGAGATAAAATGAAACAAAATAAAAATATAGTATGACAGAAAGTTTTTAAAAAATCTAACTCGTGTTAGATAAAGGGTAAATTTTAAACTTTGAATTACTAAATTTTCTTTAAAAACAAAATCATTTGTTGTTAACATTATGCAAGCGTTTCCAAAAATTCACATAACCTATTTTTAGATATGTTTAAAATGTCAATACGATAAAACTTTGCAACAGATTACTAAGCGTAAGATCTCCCGGTTAATATATGGATCAAGAATTAAACACAGGACGTTTAAATCTCATGCTCACAAAAAATCAAGATTTGAATACAATTTTTAGTCTTAAGGTTGTACATTATAAATATTGAAATAATTAGAAAAACTGTAAAGCTTTTTTGAAAAAATTAATGAAATAATAAACTTGTCCTTACATTTGATTTCAACTGCATATCAGAGAAGACGTAATATTTTTATACATTGTAGGTTTTTGCTACGGCTTCTTAATTACGTCATTTTCTTAAAAATTCTGATTTATTTTAAAAATAATTAAGGTTTTTAAGGACTCTTTCAACACGCACGTTGTTTTGTTAACATAAAAAGGTACCTGAACTTCATTGCATTGCTAGAATAAGACCTGAGGCATTTCACTGGCGTGTATTTGTACTGTTATGACAAAGTCTGTTTTAAAAAACTTCTGAACATGTAGTCTATTGTTGAATTATTTGAGTTAAAACAAGACCTCTACTACATGACTTATAATTTTATGTTTTTCTGATGCAAAGTTAATAATATACTGTATAAACATTGTTCTAGGAAAGAAAATACATCAGATTGTCTGCAATTAGAAGAAAGAATTTTTTTAATTAAAAGACAAAATTCGGTTTAAGATTTTTGAAAAAACTTTAAAAATTAATTTAATGAATAAATAAACTTGTCCTTTTACTTGACTGGAACTATATTTCAAATAAGATAACTGCAATGTCTATCATAAAAAAAAAAATCAAAATCATACATAAGTGCAACTTTGTTGTTCTGAGTGAGGATCAAACTCACACACAAAAACAACTTCGTTGACCAAGAATCAAACTTAACTTGAATTAGCCAGATCTTCGGTTTAATTTATTTGAATAACGCGCTTTACAATAAAATCGTAAAAATTGAACAAATATATCTTAGGCTTTAAATTAAAATCAATAATATAAACTCGTTTGTCTTTGTTCAAATCATTGGTTAGAAATTTAATTATTGTTTTTTAGAGACATGTCTTTCAGGATAATTGCTTATGAACTTGTTAAAAAATCATTGCTTAGAAAGTTAATTTCGGTTTAAAAAATATGTGCTTCTACTTATTTTTACAAGACTTCGTTTGTCTTTGCTACAACTGCTGGTTGAAAAGCTAATTGTTTTTACTAACATGTGTTTCAAGGTAACTCTTTATACTTGTTTTTTGAACTTTTTATAAGACTCTATTTATACTTGTTTGTAAGTTATAAAATCATTAATTAGAAATTTGCTTTAAAATAATAGATTATAGTTTTACAAGACTTTGAACTCGTTTGACTTTAGATAAGTAACAGCTTTGTTAAAAAGTTAACTGTTGTTAGTGGCGTGATCCTTGATTATACTTGTGAACTTGATAAAAATCATTAGAAAGTCGTTTTAAAATACACAGATTATATTTTAACAAGACTTTGAATTCGTTTGACTTTCGATAAATAACATCTTCGTTAGAGAGTTAATTGACTTTCAAACTAATTTTTACAAGACTTTGTTTGTCTTTGCTGCAAACTTAACTGTTTTTGCTAACACATTTTTTAAGGTCACTCTTTGTTTTTAAACTTTTTACAAGACTCTAAATTAGTTACAAATTTGTTAGAAAGTTTATCATTGTTAAACAATGTGTCTTTAAACATAATTACGTCTTTTATAAGATTTTGAAAAAAAAAAAAAAAAAAAAAGCTTAGAAAGTTGTTTTTACTGTAGTTATAATATAAAGTTAAATAACCCCTTGCCAGGTTTAGTATAAGGTTAATGGTCATAATATCGCGTTCTCTATTTCTTTGATTGCTTTTCAACTTTATTATCTAACATACTTCCTTCGAAAATTAATTAGTTAGATTTTAGGTTTCATTGAACAATATTTGATTCATTGCATTCAGGGATGGAACCTGTTTCTAGATGAAATTAGGTAATCAAACTGGATTACCTAATTTCATCTAGATGTTTAACCGCCGCTAGCTGATGCTAAGGAGTTATTCAATTAATAACTTTGATCTTTATCGAGTATATTGATTATAGTCTTCCACTTTTTACCTCTTTGGAATGGACCTTCTTGTATTTCACTTGCTTGGATTTAACCTACGTCTTGGATTTAGCCTCCAACTTGGACTTCGCTTTCGACTTGGACTTAGCCTTTACCGACTTGGATTAGCCTTTACCAACTTGGACTTAGCCTTTACCAACTTGGACTTAACCTTTACCAACTTGTACTTAGCCTTTACTAACTTGGACTTAGCCTTTACCAACTTGGACTTAGCCTTTGCCGACTTGGACTTAGCCTTTTCCAACTTAGACTTAACCTCTGCTGACTTGGACTTTATCTTTGTGACTTGAACTTAGCCTACACCGACTTGGACTTAGCCTTCACCGACCTAGACTTAGCCTTTTTCGACTTGGACTTAGCCTTTGTCGACTCGGACTTAGCCTTCACCGACTTGGACTTAGCCTCCGCCGACTTAGCCACCGCCGAGGATTTAACCACCGCCGACTTAGCCACCGCCAGCCACCGCCGAGGATTTAGCCACCGCCAAGCCACCGCTAGCCACCGCTGGTTTAGCCACCGCAATTCACGTCAAATGGATCATTCCTAACTACTTGCCTGATTCGGTTTATGTATGGTAATGAGGCACTAAGAAAACCATAAGACGAAATCTGCGAGATTTGTCAAGATAAACTTTCACTGCTTAACGAAAAGGATTATAGCATCATTTGTTGACTTACTGAACACCAGTCCTACCTTGCACTTCTGCCTTAAAACTAAACTAGTGTTTTTAATAAATTTCTTAAGGCTGTTGATTTTCACCAGTTAAATGAGCTGTTATAGAAAAAAATTTGCATGTGTTGTTGCAAGCATTTGACAAGTACAATCTTTATTTCAGTGGTTTGTTTTGGGACTAAATATAAAATTCAACAGGTTTTCTACGCTTTCAAATTTTTCAAGCTACGGATATTTGGTTAACAACTAAAAATTTTTCAAGCTACGGATAAATTGGCCCAGATGGTAGGTGCTTTCACGCAGCCTGGGCCGTGAGTAAGTCTGTTCATTGATTTTAAAATGACAGACCGAAACCGAACCTACCAAAATGGAAGGGTATCCACCCATTCCGATGTTCAGTGTGGGTCTGCTAATCGGCAAACGTCCTTTTCAGGACGGGGCAATGCTAGGATAAAACTGCCCTTTTCAGGGCACATTACCAACAAGTTCCGAAGACCCACTATTCTTCAGCTGAACATCGAAGGCCTCACTGCAAGCAAGATGAACGTTCTTCATCATCTCGCTATGCAGTCTGAGGCACTCGTCATCCTATTGCAGGAGACCCACTGCACTGATGCAGAGAAGTTGGTACTACCAAACTACCAACTAGCTGGGTCTTCTTTAAGCAGGAAGCATGGTCTTGCCACGTTTGTCCACGAGCGACTGAGATACACGCTTTTGGACCAATCTCCACCGACATCGGAGATCGAGTGGTTGTGTGTGGATGTTGATGGTTATAAAATAGTCAACATCTACAAACCACCGCCAACGCGATTGCGAACCCTGGATCTTCCAGTGTTTCCTCACCCCTGTCTTTACGCTGGCGATTTTAACTGTCGTCATGCTGACTGGGGTTACGACGACAACAGTCCGGACGGTGAGTGCTTGGCTGGATGGGCAAGTGTTAATTGTCTTGCCGTCCTATATAATGCCAAGGACGCTGCCAGTTTTTATTCCGGCCGCTGGAACACTGGTACCAATCCGGATCTAGCTTTCGCTAGCGTAGGTCCAAACAGTCGCTTACCGGATAGACGTGTCCTTGACAAGTTCCCCGGGTCACAACATCGAGCTTCGCTTATTACACCACCAAGGTTTGCTATGGCAGTGCCAAGCATGCCTGTTAAGCGATGGAACTTCCGCAAGGCCAAATGGAGTCACTACATTGTTTTGACGAATAAATTCGCAAAGACTTTGTTGCCGCCTGATACACTTGATGTGGATGCGACTTACCAGGACTTCTGTAACACCATTAAGAAAGCAGCCAAAAGGACTATCCCACGCGGGTATCGAAATACCTACATTCTGTGTTGGGATGCGGAGTGTGAATCCCTCTATAAAACCTTTCTGCAGTCTCCTCAGGGAGACGACTCAAGCTTGGCTGCTACAGCTCTGCTTGCCAAGCTTGACAGAAAGCGGAGGGATCGATGGTCCGAAGCAGTTCGGAGCATTGACTTCTCACACTCTAGTCGAAAAGCGTGGAGTATTTTAAACAACCTTACTGGTAGGTCACGACACTCTCCTCGTCACTGTCCCGTTTTAGCCGATGCTATTGCATCTCAGTTGGTTAGAAATGGGAAATACGAGGCTGTTGACCGCAAGTCATCTCGACTTGTTTTTCAAGAAGTGTCTGGCCTTTGGAGGGCCACAACACCAGACGCAGTAAATATCTCTGACAATTTCTCACAGAGAGAATTTGCTGCTGCCCTTCAACATTTAAAACCAGGTAAAGCTCCGGGATTTGATTTCATCTGCCCCCAGCTTATACTCCATGCCGGAGCTGCTTTGAAGTCCTGGTTACGTGACTTCATTTCTTCCTGTTTGCGCCGACTCAAAATTCCCAAGATCTGGAGAAGAGCGCTTGTGGTCGCGATCCCAAAACCAGGAAAGCCCGTGGGGGACCCAAAGAGTTATCGACCGATATCTCTGCTCTGTGTCCCCTACAAGATCCTCGAGAGGCTTATCTACGCCCGCGTTGAACCATTAATTGATCTGCTGCTCCCTAAAGAGCAGGCTGGGTTCCGACGCGGGAAGTCAACCGTAGATCAAGTTGTTCTGCTAACCCAGAACATCGAGGATTCTTTCGAGGCTAAAAAGAAGGCCGGTGCCGTATTTATCGATCTGACAGTTGCTTATGACACTGTCTGGGACCGTGGCCTTACCTGAAAGCTGCTGAGACTACTTCCGGATAAGCACATGGTCAAAATGATCATGGAGCTTGTCCGAAATCGAAGTTTCACCCTTACCACCGGTGACAGCAAACAAAGCAGGCTACGCCGTCTTAAAAACGGCGTTCCTCAGGGATCGGTCTTGGCTCCCCTCCTATTTAACATCTATACGTACGATTTTCCTTCCATGATTTCCAGAAAGTTTGCCTATGCTGATGATCTAGCATTGTTGCATTCTTCTGGAAACTGGAAGGACTTGGAAGGGACCTTGAGCCAAGACATGTCCACACTGTCAGCGTATCTCCAAACTTGGAGGTTGAAGCTCAGTCACACTAAGACGGTGACGACAGCCTTTCATTTAAACAACCGAGAGGCCAAACGTGAGCTAAAGGTCTACAACAACGGTGGACTTTTACCGTTCTGTCCAACCCCTACTTACCTTGGGGTAAAACTGGACAGATCGCTCACGTTTCGTCACCATTTAGTGGCATTGCGCAAAAAACTATTCTCGCGCGTCACACTGCTGAGGCGACTCGTGGGCTCGGGATGGGGTGCTGGTGCTAAAACACTTCGCATAGCCACCTTGTCTCTAGTCTACTCAACAGCTGAGTACTGTGCGCCAGTCTGGTGTCGCAGTGCTCACACTCGCTTCATTGACAGTGTCTTGAATGACGCCTTGCGCATAGTTACTGGATGCCTGCGTCCCACTCCAACGGACCACCTACCTATACTCTCAGGCATCCAGCCAATTGAGCTTCGCCGACTGGGAGCGACACTCTCCTTGGCTTACCGTGGATCTCTGGACCCCGATCATATTTTGCATGGTCTGTTAAGTGGGTCCTCAGATACTCGCCAAGTGAGACTAAGATCCAGACGCCCGTTTGTGCCAGCTGTGCGGAATCTTTTGGACAACCTTGCCAGACTTGGCATCCGCGCCTCTGAATGGACAAATCTTAAATGGAAAACGGAGTACTGTGAAGGTGCTTCCAGGCTCCGTGCTTTTGTGCCCCAGACCGGTGCCAGGCCTGTTGGGATGGGCTTACCCCGAGCAGCTTGGGTTAAGCTCAACCGCCTGCTGACTGGTGTTGGGCGATTCCATTCGTCCATGCACAAATGGGGTCTCGCTCCTTCACCGAATTGCGAGTGTGGCGCCTCTGAGCAAACCGCAGACCATGTACTAACAGCGTGCCCTATACATCGGGCACCACATGGAGCACGAGGTCTGACGGTTTTGGATGACGAAACTCGATGCTGGCTTAATGACATCACTGCCAGCGTCTAATCCGGGCAGTGCAGCAATCTGGGGTAGTAAAAGGATAAACCCTCGGCCCCAGTCCTGTTTGTGTCTGACCTGGAGTGGATGCCTCTTTAAATGACGACGACGACGAACTAAAAATTGTTAATAAATTTAATTTCAAAAACTAAAAATTGTTAATAAATTGGCCTAATTGAACCCTACGTAATACGTACTTTGGTTTATGCGTTGTGTGCAGAAAATTCTTCAATTTTCTGAGGACAATATTTTTAATACTGTGCACATTATCTCCTTAGAGCAGCTGCTCAAGATGTATTACAAAGATATGTCTAACGGTTAGCTTTGTGTGAAAATGTCACTTGAATTGTATACTTAATCTTGCTACAAATATAATAATAAATTTTTCTACTATCAAAAGCTTGCAAAGATTGTATAAAAACAAAACAATTAAAGAAATCTTAAAATCGTCAAAAAAAAAACAAAAAACAACGTAAAAATAATTAGAAAACGTTGAGCTATGTTTAAGAAAATGCAGTACAATGCTGTGAGTGTTCAACTGGATTTATTGCAAAGTGATTTATTGATATTTTTGAAGGAATTTTAACATATTTAAAAAAAAACTAAACCACTTAAAATGAGAACCACAAGGCTTGAGATTTGCTCCTGTTAGAGCTCCACATTGATGTATATTTTACTGAAATTCGAACCGACTAAATGTTGTTCTACACGCAGGGACAACACCATTAGCCCATTCATTCAGACAACAATTTAATTTCAAGTAACCTACAAGTTTTCACGGCTTTGCCGCGCAAGAAATACTTTATGTCAGTGTTTCTCAAACCTTTTTTTCGGCTACCCAAAATCGCTAGAAACAACGATTTGCAAACGTGCAGTTGGTTCAACATCACTATCACCACCCAGGAAATATATTTACCATGTCTTTATATGACAGTGTTTCTCAAACCTTTTTTCGGCGATCCAAAATCGCTAAAAACAACGATTTGCAAACATGAGTGCAACCTAAGTAAATTTGACTGAGCGTGGTGAAAACGTAGTAATCTCTAAAAAAAGAAAGGTCTTCACATCGGATCCGTCTCAGATTTCTTGATTTTCATCATCAAAATCTAGTGTTCTCTAAAAAAAAAAAAAAGTGGTCTTCACCTCGAATCTGATTCCGATTTTCTTCATTTTCCTCTTAAATTCGTAACGGCAACTCAAGAAGGATCTTCACTTTTCAAATCTTCTGTGCACGGATCTTTTTCGTTTACGTGCGATAATTTACGAGCCTTTGCGACCCACTTTTGAGTCGCGACCTATACTTTAAGGAACACTGCTCTATGTCATACGACCACGACCGCTACTCATGAATGGGACTTGCCTGACAAGCGTTAAACATTGCGCTTACTCTCTTAGAACTTAAATTTTTACAGCTTACTCTTTCATTTAAAATTAGAGCATCTTTTATTTAAAATTAGAACATTATTAACGCTTTTTTGGGTAAGTCTTGGTCATGAGCAGCGGCCTTGTAGTGGACGCTATGTATTCCTTGCGCGGCAAAGCCAGGAAAACTTGTAGGTTACTTCAAATTGAACTGTTTTCCGGTCTAGTGGTATTGTCTCTTGCGTGTAGAACAACATGTAGTCGGTTCAAATTTTAGTAAGATATGTCATAGATGACTACATTTTACTATATTGTTTAAAAACTGCTTTTGTTCGGTTAAATGCTTTTTGCGTATATTTTTATTAATAGGCCTACGTTTTATAATGTATTGCTGTAATAATTCATGAAATTTTGTTTCCAAGAATTGACATAACCAAGATGGTGTCACTGCTTGAAGCTCCTTTTTTAAACAAACAAGTTTTTAAAAGAGAATACAAAGTATAAAACAAAAACAAAAAAAGCTTTCGCTGATTCCATTCATTGATAAGGTCTTAATAATGTCTTTTTAAATCTTTTAAAATAGTTAAAAACGAATTAAAAAAAAACAATTCTTCTTTTTATTGTTGGGTAGTAATGTTATGATTCTGTTACATTTCGTCACTTAACCACGTAAAACATTTTTTCATTTATTCTAAAATTTAAATAAAGAAATGTTTTGAAAAAAGCACAAAACTTTTCTATAACCAAGTAGTAAAGTGGGTTATTTTGTTTTCTTTTACAAATTCCTTAATTTCTTTCATTCTAAAAAAGCGGTCAGTAACTCGCGAAGCTAGTTTGAATAAAAACAAACAATCAGCTTTAATGCATTATTTTTGTTGATCTCAATATTTAACAAGTTGCAAAATTATTTTTTAATTTTGTATGATATTTTTCTTTAAAAATATAGGTCTACAAGCATATTCGAATTTTACTTTGAATGTTTCGCAAAAGTTATGTCTTATATCATCAATAACTTTTAGGGCAGTAGGAAATCTTCGTCTTAATTTAGCCTTTGGTCATAGCCTTGTTGGGATAAAATTATTGTTAAGTAAAAAATTTTGTGATCAACTTAACCATTTTTTCCCACGATAAAGATTGCAGGTTTTATTAAGTTATTTAATGTCAATTTATGTTAAAAAAAAACAAACGACTTTATTTTCAAATACAACAACACAGTATAGCATATTGTTAAAAAACAGCGAAATATTCTTTATCATTTGTAATTTAGGAAAGTAAAAAGATACTGTAATTACTGAACTTGCTGCACTTGAATAGTAAAAACATGATAACAAAAAGCGGCATTTAAACAACTGCTTGTACATTATTAATTAAACACACGTTACTGTTTATTTTTAATATTCTTTATAGTTTTTTACATTTATTAATAAGACAGTATTATTTAAGAAAAAAAGAGGTAATTTCTGTTATGAGTCCAGGGGCTGCTTGGTCTCCTGACCGTAATAAGTGGGAGGAGGTTGTTGCATGTCTATATTAGTTTGAGGATAAGGCATCGTTTGTTGAGGAGGAGCTTGCTGAAGATTCATGGGATAGCTTTGTCCAGTAGGATAACTTCCTGGAATAAAGCAAAACTTAATTGAATTCTTTCTGTAAGATAATGCTTATGTCAAATTTACTTTGTAATATTTTGCGTTTATTGACAATAAGCTAAATTAGTCAAGTTAAAATAATGTATTTCTAGCAGAGCATTTTTAGCATGAATAACGAAAATAAAGTAATGATGAACGTTTCTTTACGTCAGCTAAAACGAATTACGTTTAATAACACGTACCAGCCACTGCGCCAGTCGTGACCACAGCTGTCGTTGGAGGAACCTGTTGCCTTCTTCGTGATCGGATGCACAAAAACACGCAGACTCCAATGCAACCAGCACAGCACAAGAAAATACCGATGCAGATGGCAACCATCACGCCAACTCTGTAATGTGGTATTATGTTAGTTCTTGCTGGTCAACTTCTTACCTGACAATCTATTTCAAAAACGCTTTATTTTTAGATATAAGTGTTTTGTTGCATATTGTTATGGCTTTTTAATGTCAATTTTAGCTTTGTTTCAATTTAATTTTTAATTACTGATTCAATTAAAGATAAGTTAAGAGACGGGATATCAAACTTTTATTTTTTCTAGTGAGCCAAAATTCAAAGCTGCTTTGTTAATAGCTGGACAGCCAATTTATCGTAAACCAAATATAAAAAAAGTTTTTAATTACTTCATTTCAAATTATATCCGCTCAGAGGCGTGACCGAGTAAGTTCAAGCGTCGTTTTAATGCAGGGGCGTCCAGCCTTTTTTAGTCGAGAGCCATTTTGGCTCATTAAAAATATTGGCAGGCCAAACAATAAAACACTCCAATTTTCGTCCTAAAATTGTAATAATCTCTAAAAAAAATAAGGCCTTTACTTCAAATCGTTCTTCGATTCTTTGAATTTCTTTCCTTAAAAACAGTGTTCTCTAATAAAAAAAGAAAAAAGTCTTTACTTCAAATCAATCTCGGATTTCATAACTTTCTTCTCTAAAGACAATCTAAAAATTAACGATCTCGGAGAAAAACAGGAAAAAAAGGTGTCTGCACATGGTATTCTGCCAAAATGGGCGGGACAGAACCCTAAAAATTGGGACTTATGGTAAAAAAAATTGGGATTTAGGAAAATATTGCGCGGTTTACTCAAAACCTTTACGCGGATCAAATGTGGCCCGGATTCAATCCAACTCCTACTCTCAACAATTTTATGCATCCTTGAAAAAGACGCTTTGTGGTAAGCAAGCAATTCCAAATTTCATTCATAACATTATGTAGAAAACTAAAAAATCAAATAAAAACTTCAAACTAAATAGCAATATTTTGGCATCTCCGAAAGCAAGTCTGGGTAATTGCTTCAAGGTGTTGCCTTAAATTTAACAATCACGACATACATCTGCAGTATCAAATATAAATAAATGATATAAACGAATGAATGACATCTCTCCCGTAAGCCATGCAAATCTAATAAATTTCTTACTGAAATATTACCATAGAATAAGTAAAAAAATAATGCAAAGACCTTAGGTTTTTGCTTGAATTTCTTGTTCGAAAATTATTTTTGAAAAATAAAAAACAGAAATAGGCTACCCTTAGTAATACGCAACCCTCGCAATATCGCTCTTTTATTTTTACTACAGCATGAATTTCAATGCAAGGTCAAAAAAAGAAACATCTTTACTTCAAAGCAAAAGTTGAAATTTACATTTTGACAGCATTTGATTTCTGAAGATAAATAATGCAGTTAAGAAATAAAATATATTGATATAAAATCCTACATAAGACAAAAGAAAAAAAACTAGTCAATGAAAAATTACTAAACAGCCTTTGGTATTATTGCAGGAAGTTATTGGTTGGACAACCCTGGCCTAAACTTTTTTTAAAACTTTACCCCCAGCTGATTACCAAAACCTTTCAAATTTTTAAAACTTTGAAGTGAAACACTCAGAATCCAAACAAAAATATAGAGACAAAATACTTTTATCACAATTTCTTTCATATTCTAGAATTGATAGTTAAAAGATCCCGTAAAATTACAGTATTTTTTGAATGTGGAACTGTTTACATTCTTTACAAAATTACGATAAATTAAACAATACGTAATTTAAAATTTATCAATTCTTCTAGTACAATCAATTTATGTTCAGATAATAATACTCGCTTGTGTGAATATAAACGTGATTTGAAACTTATTAATATGGTTAAATTGTAAGAAGAGTAATTGAATAAGAAAACTGCATTAATTTAACATTGTTTTAAATATGAACATAAAATTAACTTTGTAAATTTTGAAATATTGAATTTTAATATTGATTTTGAAAAAAGAAAATTTCTAGAATCATGGTATATTAATAATAGAAAAAATTCCATGAATGATAAAGATTGGAATGATTTTTCTATTACTGTACATGCCATAATATAAATTTTATAATGAATGTGGGTTTTCAACCTGTTGAATTTAATCCTGCTGCACAAAGTTGTTAAATTGTTATTGTGTAGGCTGCCTTACCATTGTGATCATTAGTTTTGAGCATGGCTTTTAAATACGTTGTGCAATGTGTTTTTTTTACTCGAGGAATTCTGCCCGATATAACGGACGAAAAGTCGCGTTACAAGTTTTTCTTTAAAAAATATATTACGCCTTTTGTTGCATTCATTGAAGTTTAACTTGCCTCTGATTGTACCGAAAGAACTGATGAATTTTAAGTTAAGTACTATCCCTGGTAATAAAGATTACGTTACAGTATTTAAAAATTACGTTGAACGACAATTTGGCCCTAAATTCAACCTTCAAATTCTGAAAAGCCTTAAATTTCGACTATTTCAAATGTTTTCTTTCTTTCATACACGCAAAAATAGTAAAAACATAAATTGTTGCTTACCCTAAATGTAAAAGTGATTTAACATCATCACATGAATTAACTGCGTAGCATATGTTGAAACAACATTCTTCAGAAAAACGGCATTCACTATTCAAAGTGCAGGATTGAGACATATTGAATACAACAATTATGAAGCAACCTGTTAATCAACAACTTGCTAAAAAATTCTTTTAATCACCAAATTTTCTAAAAAAAAAACAAATTTATTACAAAAACTCAATTTTGATCCCTAACCAGCATAAAAAGAAGATGACCAAAGAAATGGACGGATCCATAACTTTTTTAATTTTTCGGTAGTCTTTAAAAAGACTTTATTTGAGAATTCTTTCGGCCAGCTTTAGTCAGAAGAATTTGTTGGAAATTGATGAATTTTAAAAAGACCGTGTTTACATAGTGTTGGAAGACATAGAAAGCAACGGTGCCTCTGATTGGTTGGAGAAATCGAGCACGCGATTAGTTACGCACTCACTTGCGCCGCAAGCGAGAAAGCTTTAATCTATGGACGAAGTCTTTTCTGCAACAAAGAGATGGTTGAAGATATTCTATGAAGCTGGCTTTCAGCTTTGCCAGATGAAAAGATGATCGTCCTGTAGCTAAAATAATGAACCAGTTAGTATCAAAATTTTCCGCGATAATTTTGTTGTCTAACAGATGTTGACCAACAGCCGAATCAGAAACAGGTGCGTTTTGAGTGGGTTTATATTGACGTCTTGGGAGATCTTTGAGATTCAATTTTATTTCTAATAAATTTTGGAACATGCAGTCGAATTCGTTCTTCCAATCGTTGTGACATTCTGCCTACGTGCACTTCATCATAGTGGAACAAGTACCAGTATTTGTATACAATATTACTTCGCTGATGAGCAGGCAAAAAGTCCTTTAAAATGAAGGCAACATCTTTTTTGAAGAGAAAATTATTCTTGCTGACACTGATCCAAGGCAATTGTTGACTGTTGATTTTGTTGTTTTTCATATCTAAGGAAAACGTTTCTAATCCAAGGTAATTTTAGATATACCGGGCACTTTTCAGTGCCGAACCGCTTAGATAATTGAAAATTAAAATTTTCTTTTTAATTCCGTAAATAACGACTTCTTCTGAGTATCCACTCTGTTGCAAGATCTTTTTGATTTTAGTCGACAGTCGCGTGTTCGCTTTCTCTAACCAATAAGAGGCGCGCCGTTGCTTTCGATATCTTCCATTACTATTATATATAAACCATGGTTTTCTTGGAATTCGTCATTTTTTAACAAATTCTTCTAACAAAAGTTGGCCAAAAAAGTTCTCCAGTACACAGTCTTTATAAAGACTACCGAAAAATTAAGAGTTATGACTCTGTCCATTCCTAAACGATATCGAAATTAAAAAATAATAATGAGGTATTTTTAATTCTGTTTGTTTGCTTCTCTGACTGCTGCTAGGTCTGGGTAACAAAAGTTGAAAAATAAAACACGTAAAACTGTTCTTTTTTCTTTTTCTTTTAGCTTATTTCCAATTATTCGACTGACAATCTTAGGCTATTTATTTCCACAAGCAACATAATTCAAAGCATCCAAAACTTTTGTAATTAGTTTTATCTAGCAAATAACTCGTCCTTGACCTATCTTTGTTGCCAACAGTAGAACTCTATTTATTACATCTGGTAGAAAGTAATAAAGTTTTACAACTTTTTACGACTTGATCAAACTATTAGGTAGAAAAAGTTCTACAGTATAATCTTATTACATGTAATGGATTTACACGGTTGTCAGTTTTTTACGTATTTGTATTTCCGAGAAACTTTATGTTCAACAGATAGGTCATGTGCAAAATTGATTTGAAATTTTCTGAAATATTCACAAATTTATATTTTCTTTCCCAAAGTTTTACATGATTTTAAAGGTTACACAATCGACAAAGCTGGAAGGGCTTTTAAGTTGTAGAAATGTTTAACATTACAAAACCTTTAAAAAAAATCATTTCGAACTTAAAAAAATTAAAACAAAAATAAAAAATGGTTTATAATAATAAAACTTAATTAGAAGCAATAAGAATACAAAACCGAAAATCTGTATTAATCGTTAATATTATCTGAACTTGATCCAGAATTAAACCAGAAAGCATAAAATTTGCTGACCCTGAGCCGCAAAATTATTTTAAACGGTTTGACGTTTTCATGATAAGGCGTAATATACTTTGGAAAAATATCGAGGTTTTTGTTCTTGAACTTACTTGTTCAAGAAACAAAAACCTTATGTATAAAAATATATATAAGTATTACTAACATTAAGCAATGTCAGATTACTATAAAACCAATCAAATGAAGAAAAAATATGTAAGAAAACAATTTTTAGACTGAGGTCACACAGTAATAAAAAAGAAGGCTTTAGTTAAAACATCTTTACTATCACATAGCTTTGTTGCTGTCTGATATGGAGAAAAAGCTTACATTTAGTCTGATCAAACAAGGAAAATAGAGTTGCATGCGCAATAGCTTCCGGAGTATTTTTAAATAAATTTAGAGATATTGGATAAATTTTACTCAAATTTTATTAAGCTGTACATTAGCCAAAACTACTTCAAGTCTATAGCAGTGATTCGGTTGGAATCTTAATCACTTATTGCTAACTACATATATCACAAACTTGGCTTTAAAATTTAGAATTCTGTATGTTAAAAAAGAGTTTAAAAAAGTGTATCTGATAGACCTGGTTGGTATCTGATGGACCTGGATATGGTATCTGATGGACCTGGATGATAAGCAATGCTATAAACCAGCGCGGTCCAACTACGGCTCGCGGAACAAGTTTGCACAAGTCTTGCACAACTTTGGGACAAAAATAAGTGTTTTTAGCCGGTTGAGGCCCGCAAACTCGAATAATTTTGAAAAGTGGCCTACAAGAGTGCAGAAGTTGGACCACCCTGCTATAAACAATATCTGATCTTTCAAGGCTTAGAATAAGTTAAAAACGAATGTAAAACAACAATTCTTATTTTTTCGAAGGTGATGTATATGTAATGCTATATTATGCTACATTTTTTTTTCAGTTAACTAAAAAAATGTTTTGAAAAATCACGAAGCCTCTTTATAAGCATATGTAGTAGGTTGACTTGTTTTTACTTATTTTTATTAGATATTCTGTTATTTCTGTTACCCCAAAGAAGTGGTCAGTTGCTCACTAAAGCTTGTGTAAATAAAAAATCTAACAGTCAGTTTTAATACGTTCTTTTTTGTTGATTTCAGTATTTGACACAAGACAAATTTATTTTAGACTTTTGTTTAATTATTCCTGAGACACAGGTCTACCAGCATGTTTCAATTTAAATTTGAATATTTGCAAAAGTTATGTATGATAACGTTAGTAATTTTTTTGGACCAGAAGGAAATCTTAGTTTCAATTTAGCCTTGGGTCACATCCTACTGAGACTAAAACTTTAGACAAGATTTTTATTGTTACGTTAGTTGGAACAAACAATTTTGTGTTAGCGTAACCACTTTTTGGCATTAAAAAGATTGTTTATACTTTTTTAATTACTTTTCAAAAAAAGAGTCGAAGGTGCAGCGTTACAACAATGAAGCATTAAACAAAGAATTTATTTTTTCTTATAACAATATAGCTTACAACAGCAAAATATTCCTATTATTTGTTCTCTAGGAAAGCAGCAAATTAATATAATTACTAAGTCCACAATCTGGCTTCCCGACCCAACCACGCAAAGTGTTTTCGTGGAGCCATGAACAATTTTAAATCGGATTTTCAATCAACTTGAATTATCGCACTGTCGCCGAACAAAAGTAAGAATGCAAAAATTTTAGGTCCAAAAAGTTGTTTTCCGTTTCATTCAGAAAAACATGCGTTGGATATTTTGTGTAGAAACGAAAGTGAAAATTTTTTATTTTGGTCTTCGCTTTGGTTTCAGCGTAACCTAATAATTTTAAACTCACCTTCCTCAAAACTATAATCGGACCTAAACTTTAATAAAAGAAAAAAATGGGTCTTCAATTTAATGAACAGATTGCGGACCGTGATAAATTTACAGGCAAAACTTTGCATTCGGTTCGTATCGGAAGAAAAGATATCAAAAAGACAAAAGACACCCATGACTTATAGCATTTGAATAATAAATCCGCTTTTTTAAAGTTTTTTTAAGTATTTTTTAACGTTTGCAATCTTTTCTGACACATTAATATATGGAATTTTTTAAACTTTTTTATTTACAGAACATTTAGTTTCATATTTTAGCTGACGGAACATTTTGTCAAAAAATCACAAATCGCAAAGTTTTCAAGAATATAAATCGACCTCAATTTTGCACAACCAAAAACTAAAGTTGATTAAATTACTGACAAAATAGAACGTAATTATGAAATAAGAATGTAAAATTTTTTGCAAAATGTGTAAAGGTTATGCAAGCTAATTATGAAATATTTGCAAATTGTCATGTTTATTACGTATTAAACGAAACACTAAGTAAGCTAGCAAAGTACAAGTGTCCGCAGAACACAGACGGAGAAACGCTGCACTATTATAATTTGGTTTGATTAAATTATTCACAAAATTTATTCAATTTCATCAAAATTAAAAGCTCTGCTTTATAAGATTAAGATTCAAATCTAAATTAAAGCAAACAGTATTGTTGTTTTGCAATATAGCAATTTTGACGCTTTTTTTCAAAGCTATGAAATTGAGCATTCAGCAATCGATCTTAAAATTCTTTCTATTTCTAAAGACTGAAAACCTAAAAAATACTCTATTGTATTTGATTTAATTAGTACATATATTGACTATCGTCAGCATGCAGAAATTGAACTGAGATCCGCAAATCGTGATCGCTTCAATTTAACACGGTATACTGCGTGCAATGTGCGACACATTAAGCTCCTGATTACGTTAATTGATGACGAGCGAGCAATAAAACGTTACCGCTCATAGCAGGGAAGATTTTATCGAGCCTGAAGTAATTGACAACATTCATCTGGTTTCGTTGTACGACACAAAAACAGCGACATTTGTCAGTGGTTGTGCAGAATAACATGGTTTACACTAGTTGAAAACAAAAATATAATTAATGATGGACATTTTGACATGGAACCAAAAATAACGTTGAACCAAATTTCATGCTCTTATAAAAATTGTTTTGTTACATCGCGCTTAAATGAAAAGAGAAACGATTGGCGAGGATTAGGTCTTTTAAAAATCGTCAAACACTTGGTTGCGGAAAGGCACTTGGTTGTGAAAAGCAAAAAACATGAAAAATATTATATTTTAATCAGTGACGTAACTGGTGATCGAACCGACGTCACTTTACAGACTTGACTGAAAAAATTGCTTATCGCTTTTCTCCGCGTAATGTTCTCTGTGTATTACTTTGTTTTTGCTCAGTATAGCTCACTTCAGTACAGCTCATTTGTTTTCTGTTCGGCACTACTCATTTATTATTTTATTATGTGTTATAATTTACTTTACGTTGTTTTTTAGACTTGATCAAATTTTTCAGGTAATTAAAGCTGTATTTGAGGAATGTTATACTCGTTATAACAATCAGACACCGAAAATAAGCTTTTTCGTAATTAAAAACCATATAAACGTGATATTGCAAAAATAGATTTTTAAAATCACGTTAAGGCGTTTGAAGTCCGATTTTAATATTTTGCCAAATTACTTTGAAATAACACAGCATAAGTGAACATATTTTGCTTAATAAGACTATTAATTGGCAAATACCTGAAAGTAAACAATGAATTGTGCTACAATTATCAGTTATTAAACTACAAAAATGTTACAGTATAATTGAAGCTTTTAGTTTAATTGTTGCTTTAATAAATTTGTAAAAACTGTCTGTTTGAACCATTTTTTTTACTCCAGGAGTCCCAAGCTTTTTTTAAAAAAAACGACCCCATTCAGAGCTTTTAACTGCTTATTGCGACCCCAATGTGTATGGGTGCGGGTGTGTGTTTGTGTGTGTGAGCTGTCTAAAATCTTAGGCCTTCAATCTGTAAACAACTTAGCAACTTGGTAATACGTAATATTAAGTAAATTACTTTTACAACTGCATCATTGCATCTAGAAACTATTGAACTCGTGAACATAAAATTTTGATAAACCAAACGCTAGTATACAATGACCCTCAAAAATGTTAAAATTATCTACTAAATCTACCAATAATCAACTTAATCAAAATAAAATGCATTACGTAGTTCTTACAATAAAAATCCTGATTAAATTAAGTCACGTACAGGTATAAAGGAATATATCATTATATTTGAATATTTAAAAACACGAAATACACACACCAATATAAATCAAAAGTTCTAACTTACATGCGATATTGATTAAGTATCTACGTACAAATCTCCAAACGATATACACTAAAAAAGTATAGATCTATTTATATTATATCGCCGCTGTGTGCGGCTTATAAAAATAAACTAAAATGTTTATTATTCTTAATTAGGCTACTACAAAAATTACATATGTATAAGATAATGTACAAACAAAAACCATCACTTAACTGTATATCATAGAAACTGACGACACTAACAGAACAAACCTGTTAATCCAAAGCCTAAAACTCAACTGATAGTGATCAGCAAAGCTACATTGCAAGAGCGTCAGCCAAATAACTAAACATCAATTGTACGAGTAGAACCGACAATTAATAAAACGTGTCAAGCCTCAACCAGCAGAAACTGCTTTAGTTAAATAACGGATAACAATACAAAATAAATAAGACTACCTTGGCAATAATAGAATACCTGCAGACATGCGCTTTCATTTTAATTATGTCTTTTTTTCTCAGTGACAGTACAGTACAAGTAACTACAGTTACTATAAAAACTATTAATTTTCACATGATATTTTGTACCCCAAGCTTGGATATTTTGCACCCACATTTTCTAACGATACCTTAGCAACCCCACCAACCCCATGACTTGTTTGTGGCCCCACATATTGACCATTGCGACCCCACTTGGGTTCCCGACCCATAATTTGGAAAACCCCTTTTTAAACCAATTTTTTCTTGACAGCTTTTAAAAGTAAGCTATTGACTCCTATGCAAAGTAAAGAGTTACAAAACATGTTATTTCCTTTAAAAATGTTTTCGGAAAATTCCCATTTTTCAGTTTTCCTCTCGATTAAAAGGGTAAAAATTAGTTTTGTCTTTAGAAAAGGTAATCATAAAAAAATATTGCTATGCTATCTATCTGTCTGATTTCTGAGCGAGGGATAGGCCCATTCTGTTCCGGGCTGTGACGCTCCTATAATTTTCAAATGAACTTTTTGGAAAAAAGTTGAATAATAGTTTTACAAAACGAAATTGTCTATATTTAAAAATTTACCCTGTTCACAGGTAGATTTTTCTTTTACAAAATATACCTTTGCTTATAAACTCTTGGTTTGGAATTAAATAGTGTCGGCGTTGAATTTTACAGCTGAGAGCGTCATAAATATAGTTGAAGTGACTGATAATTTCAAGATCAAATAAGCTCTAAATCCTAAAAAATTAAGCTTTTAGCGTATACCTCAAAAAAAAATCTAGCTTGAGAATAACCGTAATAGCACAAGTTACAACAGAACTTTAGTTTTTAGTAATTTGAACATGCTTTTTAAAAAGAAAAAATAAAAACTTCCATTTTTTTAAATTTTAGTTTCGCAGATTTAATTTCTAGCTAGGCTTTTTCATTCTTCAAAAATAAGTCATAAAATACATTTTGGTTTAAAATTGTTTAATTTTTTTTTTTTTTTTGCTCAAGCCGCAAAATTTTGAAAATTTTAGAAAATTTTTTAAACGTGTCGTGAGTAAAAAAGAGTGCTGAGCGCTGCACTGAAGCGATCAATGGCGACAATTGACTATTTCAAAACTTCAACTGCCCGTATCTTTTTTCGGACGTCACTCTTTTCCGTTAAAACGTTTTGAATATTTTTTTTTAATACGAAAATAAATTAGTTTGATTTATGAGGATTTTATGATTAGAGAAGTAAATTTGCCTAAAACGACCAAGTGTCTCAATTGACGCCAGCAGCTGGGAATTTTTTTGTTTGTTTACAGAAAAAATAATCACTGGTCAACAGTAAATTTTAATCCGAGATGGCTTATTGTGTTAATAAAGTATTTTTGACGGTGACTTCAAAAATGTCTTTACTTTTTTTCTAGCGCATTACATTTTTGAGATATTCTCCTTTTTCGTTTTGACACTTTGACCTACAAAAACTTGCGCAATGGGGTTTCTCCATGCTTTGTAATTTAGCGATGACGTTTCAGAAAACATTCCGTTTGTGGCTAAACTGATACTAATCAGTAGTAACTGATAAATCAAAGCGTTTTACTGAATAGGGGATGTATCTATTAGCTAAGAATTTGTCCGCAATGTAAGAATTTTGTAAGAATATTTGTAAAAATGAGAAGGCAGCGTGGTCGAGTGGTTAAAGCTCCGTGCTCATGATCAACATGGTCTCGGTTCAAAATTAATGTCTGTGAGAAAGACATTTCACGGCACTTTCCCCTGCTTGGTGGTCTTGGCAAGCAGTTTTAAATTTCAATCATATCTCTATTAAATTACAAGCGGACAGCAATATCTTGGCATCTCCGGAAGCAGGTCGGGATAATTTCTTACCCTATGTATTAGCGCCTCCGTCCTTTTTCCTGCGAGTCAGGAGGATAAATATAGAGATAAAAAAAAAGAACGTATGTGGTGTGCTTCATGCTTTTAATGTTTGGTAGTTTCAGTTGTTTTGTAGTAGTGTTTCACTGCAAATGTTTAGAAGTAACATTTGATTGCGTTTATTTAGAGATTATGAAAATAAATTTACTGTTTATCTATAGGTTTCATAATCATTCCAAGAAAGTTTAAAAACGTTCCACACTTGTTTGGCTTTATATGTGGGAGCTTTACCATTAAAGGTCAATGAGAAGCCATCAAATCAGATCAGAAAAAAATATACAAACTGTATTTCGTTGTCTGTTGGAAAACCAAGATAAGCAGTGGACACTGCATCAAGTATGCACTTCTGGCTCAAGCGGCTTGCTAAACTGGCTGAACAAACAAACATTAACAATGCCTTTGGCTGCTCCCATAATATGGAGGAAACATAGGGACCACATTTAAAATTGTTTTTTTGTCTTGTAAATGTGAAATGGTTTAGTGCAAAACAGAAAATGATGATTACATACTTAAATCAATACTAGCACGAAGATCTGTTTCACATGACGCTTCAATGCCTGCACCATAAAAGTAAATTTTTTACACTCACATCTAACTTTTTTCCCCACAAACCTTGGTGCTCAATGATGAGCAAGGTGAACAATTTCACCAGGATATACATAAGCAATGGAGCACGCTACCAAGGCTTCTGTAATAAAAGAACCATAGGCGATTTTTTCTGGAAGCTGTACCGTGATGATCATAGCCATTCTTACAAAAAAAAATTGCATTTAAAGCAACTTTAGGTGATTGTAGTAATCTTCTTAACAATAAAAAAAACTCTGCACGTGATATTGTATAGGGGTAGGCGGACTCAAAATGCTCAGTGGATTTGCATAGAACAGGGTTCCCAAACTTTTAGTTCACTGGTACCCTTTGGGCACTCTGACAGGTTTGCATGTAACCCCAAAATTTTGTAACGTTTCTCAAAAAAAAAAAGGCTTTCACTTAGATTCAGCTACAAATTTTCCCATTTCGTACCCAACATTAACCTGATCACTAAAAAAAAGGTTTTCTCTCTTAATTGTCCTGTTTCACGCAATCGCAATCTACTGCATTCAAAAATTTCAGGCTTTTAAGTCTATTTTAAAGTTTTTTCCGGATAGAGAATTTAACTAAATCAGGATATTTTCTCACATAGTAATGTACCCCTTGAGAAGCCTAAATGTACCCCAGCTTGGGGAACTCCTGGCTTAGAACAATAGTTTAATGAGTTGCGCCAGTCTATACAAGAAGTTTAATGTCACCTATAACACCATAGCAATGTAAGCAATTGCGTAATGTTTATTCGTAACATTTTTTACTATTTATTGTTAAAATTGTATGTTTTTTACTTTAAAAGTTTACTTTACTTTACAGTCGGCAGCGTGGTCGAGTGGTTAACGCACAGGACTGATAATCAACATGGTCTCGGTTCAAAACCCACTTGCGCCATTCCGTTGTGTTCTTGGGAAAAACACTTTACGGCACTTTCCCCTGCTTGGTGGTCTTGACAAGCAGTTCTAAATTACAGTAATATCTCTACTAAATTACAAGCGGACAGCAATATCTTGGCATCTCCGGAAGCAGGTCGGGGTAATTGCCTACCCTATGTATAGCGCCTCCGTCGCTTTCCTACGAGTCAGGAGGATAAATATAGAGATTAAAATAAAAAAAAAAAATAAAACAGAATTGTAAGTCAAGCCGAGTTTGTGCCGGATTCGGGCCTAATTTTGAGAAAAATTTTGGGCCTAATTTGGGCCCAGTGCGAAGCTTACGGGTGAACGACCACCTTTTTTAGGGCCAAGTGCTTTAGACCAAACAGAACTTTTTAGGTTTTTTGGGGTTCACATGAAATCCAGGTTCAGGCGGGGTTCGAGCTTGAACTAATTGTCCCGCTTACAACTCTGGCTCAAAACATTGCTGCAGTACACAAAAGTACGTATTATTAAAATATAATTAGGATTTGTAGGATATTTCAAACATAGGCCTACTGTTTCTAAACAAAATTTGATTTAATTTAAAAATATTATCAAACAAGTAAAACACCATTTGCAAGCAAAATTTGTTTCAATTCAAAAATATTATCAAACACGTAAAATATTAAAATTCAAATATTTTGAAAACCTTATATGCAAGAGAAAAACATTGGCAAATTTGGAATCAGCTCAAAAAATTTATTTAGAAAAGTTCACTTGCTCTTCTGATGTAAAATTCAAGTGAACATTTTTTAACCAGTATAACAGTCTGTTCAATTTTTAAAACACTTGAAAATATAGCGAGGAGGTATAAACCTTTTTTGGAAGTCAATTGAGGATTCTGACATTACACCAAAATTGCAATTAACGTCTTTTCCGCGTTTTACTTATCCCAAAAATTTGTCTGTACAGCGCAATTTATTAGAGGCTGACAAGTGCTTTTTGCAATGGAGATTCGAAGAAAGGAAGGGAGAAAGCGCTGAACATGTAATTTTTTGCCACCGTATTTTTTTATAACTTTTACATTGGCATTAAAATAATATCGGTGAGAAGGTTATATAAAGCGAAAATTCTCCTATATAATAAAGTATTGAAATTAGTGTCTAAAAACGAGGCTTTTTGACAAGTTTCAGTTGTTTTTTACATTGTTCTTTTCTGCTTTTTTTTTGAGCAGACCGCTTAAATTGTAATTATTCTGATAACGAGCTGCATAGTACATTGACAAATGTTAAAGACAAAGCTAGGTTTGATTCAGAAAAAACACGTCCATTGACAGTCCTTAGAACACCAATTCGCATTTATTCGTAACCATTCTGTACGAGCTTGATGGCACATTGATAAACGTGAAGACAAAGCCAGGTTTGACTCTGAGAAAATATTAGACATTAATAGTGCTTAGAACAGCAATTCCAATTTCGTAGCTAAATCACAAAATGCCGCGTGTAGCTTTGACCTGTTATCAATAAACAGTAGAAAACAAAAATTGATGATATTAGCACATTACAATCTGATGTACAGGTTTCTTCTCACAATAATCCGACATAACGAAAAACTGTTTCACTTTATAACAAATCAAAAAGTTGAGGCCGATGTTATTGATCAAAGAAGCACGAAGCAATCTGAAAAAACGGGGTGGACAAGGTGGTCCATTCATGGTTTTACAATGCTTTTGTTCAATTTTAATTCAAAGATTCCCAACTTGAATAAATCTACGATGCACTAAAATCTAAAATATACAAGAACGACTTTTTTTCATAAATTGTTTGATAAATTTATTTTGAAAATCATTTGAAGACCTTTTCTAATCTTCAACTGCTCCCGAAAGAGCAGGATGGGTTTCGACGCGGGAAGTCAACCGAAGATCAAGTCGTTCTGCTGATCCAGAACATCGAGAGTTTTTTCGAAGCTAAAAAGAAAGCCGGTGTCGTATTTGTCAATCTGACAGCGCCAAATGGCACTGTCTGGCATTGTGCTCTTATCTGCAAGCTGATAAGGCTTCTGCCGGCCAAGCACATGGTCAGAATGATCATGGAGCTTGTCCAAAACCAATGTTTCAACATTACTACCGTGACAGCAAACAAAGCAAACTACGCCGTCTGAAAAACGGTGTTTTTCAGTGATGGGTCTTGCCTCTCTTCCTTTTCAACATCAGTACGTACAATCTTCCTTCCACGATTTCCAAAAAGTTTGCTGATGGTGATGATTTAGCATTGTTACACTCTTCGAAAAACTAAAAGGACTTGGAAGGGACCTTAAGCTGAGACATGACTACACTTTTAGCGCATCTTCAAACTTGGAGGTGAAGCTCAATCACATTAAGAGGATGACGGCGGCTTTTCATTTAAATAACCGAGAAGCCAAACCTGGACTCAAGGTCTACAACAACAATAGATTTTAACCGTTCTGTCCAACCCCTAGTTATTTTGGGGTAAAACTGGACAGATTGCTTACGTTTTTGTTACCATTTAGTGGCATTGCGCGGAAAACTAACTTCGCGCGTCACACTAATAAGACGACTTGTAGGCTTAAAATGGGGTGCTGGTACCAATATACTGCAAACAGCTGCCTTATCTCTGGTTTACTCAACAGATGAGTATAACGCACCAGTCTGGTGTCTCGGCGCTTACACTCGTCTCATAGACAATGACTTGAATGACGCCTTGCGCATAGTCACTGGATGCCAGCGTCCCACTCCAACGGACCACTTACCCATGCTTTCAGGCATCCAGCCAGCTGAGCTTCGCCGACTAAAAGCGACATTATCCTTGGCTTACTGTGGATCTCTGGACCTTGATCATATCTTGTATGATCTTTATGTGGGTCCTCAAATGCTTGACAAGAGAGACTAAGATCTAGACGCTCGTTTTTGCCAATTGCGCGGAATCTTTTAAACAACCTTGCCAGATTTGGCATCCGCGCTTCTCAGTGAAAGAATTATAGATGGAACACGGAGTACTGTGAAAATACATCCAGGCTCCGTGTTTTCATACCTAGGATCAGTGCCAGGGCTATTGGACTGTGCTTGCCCCGAATAGCTAAGGTTAAGCTTAATTGCCTGCATACTGTTGTTAAGCGATTTCATTCGTCCTTGCATAAATGGGGTCTGGCTCCTTCACCTAATTGCGAGTGCGGCGCCATTGAACAAACCGCAGACCGTTTTCTAATAGCGTGCCTCATACATCGGGCACCATACGCAGCACGATGTCTGACGGTTTTAGATGACGAAACTCGACGCTGGCTTAACAACATCTCTACTAACATCTGATCCAGGCAGTACAACAGTCTGGGGTAGTAAAAGGATAAACCCTCGGCCCCAGTTCTGTTTGTGTCTGGCCGGGAGTGGACATACCTTTAAACAACAACGACGATGATGAAAATTTCAATTAGTTTTCTGGCTTTATTAGCAGACAATCTTTACTAGTCTAAAGACCGAGATAAAGACCAAAAACATAAGCCTTTACTTTTTATAGGTAAGTTTTTGTTAGTTAAAGGCAGCTTTTCAATCCAATTAGTTCACAAACTCTGGTCTCTTAATGGCGGCTTTAGGACATAGAGGGCGGTTACACCGGTCCGGGCGACGCTTTTGTATTATTAAAATGACGCACAAGTTGAAAACTTCTGCTCTAATCAATAAGCGGATTCTGTTCTGAGATATTTGTCAGTTTCACATGTTTAATATATATTACTCTATTTGGTTATTGTTAAAGTGCAACAAATAAAATTGAATGCTAATTAATTTCTAGTATATTTTCTGACAATTAAATTGCCTAATTGCAGTTTTAAGTGTTTTGTGCGTCAATTGACTTATTTGGTCGGACTAGTTCGATTTAATGCGTGGTCGTTTTAGTGTTAAGAGAAATAAACTTTTGGTTTGTCAGCTGTAGCGTTATCACATCATCAAAACTTAAAGATATTTTTGAAACGAAAAGCAAATAAAATTAACATAAAAACCAACCAATATGAAACTGGGCTGCGGATCTAGTAATAAAATACATGTTTCAGTCTTCAGTCTAGGTCTGCTTCGTTTTAAAAATTGCCGGCTTCCGCTCCGACTCCACTTTAGCATTTTCCAACTTATTTTTTTCAGTTTTAATTCCGCTTAAGAACTTTCAAAAACTAAGATCGGCTGCAAATCTATTTCGGATCTTTTGAAAATTATTAACTCATGCTCATATTTGAATTGACATTTATATACATAAAAGTAATAAAAATACTACAAAAAGAACAAAGCAAAAAATTGCTTCAGCTCCATGTCCACTCCAGCACCATTTCTTACAGCTCGGCAGCCCTGTTCAAAAGCTGAATGAAGACCAAATTTAAGAAAAAGATCCATTTCAAACTTGAAAAAGCATGTTTTTGCATACGTCCTCGTTATAATGAAACAAATCATAACAACTATTTTCCTTGTTTGACGCTATGCTAAAGACTTTTACCTCTTTTTTTATACAAGTAACTACTTAGAAAAGATGAAGTTGACAAAATGTTTGTTAAAAAAGAAGTTTATGAGCGCAAGACCTAAATTGATTTCAATAGTTAAAATGGTTTTTAGTAACACTGTCTTGAGGCTTTTGAATGAATAAGTTTAATATTAATCTGATACACAGCATCTAGCGTATATAATCAGATGTAGAAAATAATCAGAGCTAAAATTAGCGGGTAGAAAATGGTAGCTCTTGACGTTTTAAATTTTTTGCAATGAACTCATATTGCCAATGGCGGACGGTGAGCTTTTTTTAAGGTGTCTGTTTAAACTAAAACATATAATATCATGGCAAATTTAAATCAAAACCAAAAAATTACTTATTTTTGTTACCAATAAATCATCGATTTATTTTTTTAATTTTCGTTGCAATTAAGTTATTTTTTACTTTTGGTTTGAATATATCATGATATTATATATTTTAGTTTAAGAGCGCACCTTAAAAAAGTTTGCCATCCGCCACTGTATATTGTGCACTCTGTCAAATAAACACGACACCAATATCAGTTTCAGCTAAACACAGGATTACCATTCGAACTGACTAAAATTAAGCACGACTAGCGAAATGAGAAAGGCCTAAAATTGTCAATTGTTTCGTCTTTATGCGCAGAGAAGACCTTTTTCGATCTTTCTTGGTTTTGAATGATTTAAGCCTTTAATTAAAGCAGTTCTTCTTAACATTTTTTTGTAGCGACCCAAATACTTAGCGGAAATAAAGAGTAAAGATGTGGCGACCTATCCGAAATCTGTCATCCGATTTCTGGTTATCCCAGAAAGTTCAAAAATTAACATTCAAACTTGAGTCCGTCTCAGATTTCTCAATTTTCGTCCCTAACAAGTAGTGATCTTTAAGAAAAAGGTTTTACTTAATTTTAATCGATAAATGACCTCTTTGCTTCGGATATAGAGTGAAAACCTTGTATTAAGCGCGTTTTCTAGAAATTTTATAAAAAATTAAAACAAAATAAATAATGCAAATAAAAGTTTAATTCTAAAATAAGCACGTTTTTCAGAAATAAACATATTAAAATTTTTTAAGACAATGTTCATAAAATAAGCACAAATCTTAGAAATAATCACAAAATGGTAACCCTGGCTATACAACAATTTCAAAGCACTTTACAAGGCTTCTATACTAATTTATAGCAGGCAGAAAAGCTTTAAATTTGATCCGTGTTGTTGGTTTGAGTTATAGCAAAATCGTTTTAAATTAAATTACTGTACTTTCTAATAAATTGATTATCTATCTATACTTTTGATTTTCTGATCCCCAACGGAGATGCTAAACTTCGAAATCCAACGAGTTATCAAATCTGATTCATCGTAAAAAATGCGTGATATCGCTGTTCGGTTGAAGTTTTTTCTCGGCCATTTTAGTTGTGAATCAATTTAAGATTTCAAGTGATGTATCTGGTCCATTTTTTCAGTTTAAATTAATCTGTCAGGCGTAGGAACTGGTAATTCGTAAAGATTGTTTACAAGAAAACAATAGCATGGCAAAAGTAAGATTTAATCCTACTTTTTGTCGATTATGCTTTCTATCAAAAACCACTTGGCCATGCTGCAATGTAGTTGGTATGAAACAACATGTGTTGTCGTTAGCTTTTCCAGCTCGTTCTAAAGAGATGATGCTAGGAATGTTTTTATACACCTCAGGCAACATAACGCAACGCTTTGGTTAAGCTGATCTATACAATTTTTTTGTTTTCGCAATTTCATATTTTATGTTTTTAAATAAATAAAGTTTTCAAAAATACATTTGCAGTGTGAAGCATAAAACCCCGTTTTCACTACGAGCGTGGAATAAAGTAGTCTTTGCTTGTTTTATTGATTCTTTTAAACTTTTTTCCGCACTTAAGCGCTAGTAAAGCAAAAACAGAAACTGAGAATACTCCATTCCACGCTCGTAGTGGAAACAAGCTCTAAAGTCTAAAGCATCTCCACTATGTTTAAAAAGTGAAGGCTTTTTGCGTAATTCTCATTCAGCACAGATGTATTTTGAACCAATACTTTTTAAAAAAATTGTAGCAATCCAAAATTCTTTCTTTAAGTAAAATTTTTGATCAAACTACTTTAAAAAACAGCATAGACCAGGAATTTCCAAACTGGGGTACATGTACCTCCAGGGGTACATTTTTAATTTTCAAGGGGTACATTATATGTCAGAGAATATCCTTATTTAATTTATTTTTTATTAGGATAATTGATTAAATTTGGATCTAGTACATTTTCTATCTATTCTCGCTAGTTTCCAAATATTTACCAAAATTGAAATAGACCAATACCTACAATGCTTCTAAGTAGTCCATCAAGAGGTCCTTGTATGGAAAAATTTCTGAGTCAAAATGCTTATTATGAGATTAAAAACTTCACAAAATTGGTCACTGAATATCTTATAAAGTTTGAGATGAAAATTCATGAATATTTTCCAAGTCAAAGTAAAAATGGGTTTGTATACATTAGAAATCCTTTTACTGCAAACGCTCAGATGCTGCAGACTGAAACAGGTACTCAAGAGGAACAGGTAAAACTTTAATATTATTGGTTTGCACGCAATGAATTAAACTTGAAGATAACGCTCCTAATCACCATAAACTACGGATTTTAAAGATTTTTTAAAGGATTGCAGTGGGTTGCTTAGCTATTAAAAGTAAGTTATGCATCAGAGCCAGTTGAGCTTTGCACAAAAAACGCGACAAAATTTTGGTGGTACATGCGAACCTATAAAGTGTCCAAAGGGTAACGATGAGCAAAAAGTTTGGGAAGCCTTGTCATAGACCAATGAATTGAAGAAAGAAAAGAATTTGAAAGTTAAGAATTTTGACGCGTCGACAAAAAAGTCTTACTTTATTTCCGATGCATACTGTTTGACAATGTCAGTTCCAAAAAGTCAGTGAATAGGACTTAATACCAAAAAAGTTCTTTTTCTTCAGTACTAAACGGATTTTTGACCATATCTGTTTAAAGAGAGTCTGAATACTAAAATACTGAATACTAAAATTTGCGGAAACTGAAAAAGTCGTTTTATAACGAAGGTTGAAGTCGTTTGGTCTAATTTGTTAAAGGTATAGAATTGCACCTGATGAATTTCGAATTCCATTGCATCTCATGAAGTAAACAGTAGCCCACGAAAGCTTGTGCCCAAATAAAAAATAGTCAACTTTAGTGCATAATTTTCTGTTTCTCTCATTTGTTAAAGGTAGTTTATAACATCAAAAATGGATTATGGTCTTGACTGCATGTTTAAGATCACTAGTTAAGATAACTTCTCGCTCAATTTTTTGTTTTAACCTAACTAAATAATTAAGTTAAAGTACTTCTCTAAGCCAACTATTTTTACCCGTCAATGAGCAAAGAAAAGATTATCTACTATATCGTATGTAATAAAAATTGGAGTTATTTTATCCAGTTTCATTTTTTTGTAAAACGCAGTCGAACTTAGTTAATCTACAATGTCCATAAACAAAAATAAACGACCTGAATATTTAGTATTGAGTAGAAACTTGAAAAATTAAACATCAAAAACAATTTTTTTAGTTTGAAAGACTACACATTTCTTCAAGGACTCCCTGTTGAAGATCGCTTTCATAACATGGACGTTTTCAATCGTAATTAAATTAAGAGAAAAAAATATTATAAAGGTTTAAAAAAATGGATGAAAAGGACTGTATTCACAAATACTCTTGGAAGCCTTGAAACAAAGCAAATAGCAGAAAAAAACATACAATTATTTACTTTCTTATTTAATTGTTGTTTTGTTAGGAATACTTGCAAAAAAAGATTAGAAGAAGTTAGTCCAAGTCATATTTTAAAAAATTTAGTTTAAATTAATATACTGAAAAAGTGTTCGTTACTATTACTCTAATCCAAACTTTTTTAAATCAAAATACTTATTGGGACTATTTTAGAAGACTTGTAGCTTAATGAAAAAGGTACTGACTGATATTACTGCAAAATAAAAAACTGAAATATCAATCACTATTTTCAATCAATCAATAAAATTTTCTGTGTTTCTTGCGCCCAAAGCTTTTGGTAAGTTTAATATTTAATGAGTCTTCAAACAATACTTGCTAAGTGAATGAGTTAAGTTGATGCTGCTTTTGCGTTTGCACGTCTATATAGCCCCACCCTGCGGTCATCACTTAATTTTTTTATCAAAAGCTCTTTTTTAATAATAATCAGCCACATTTGTAATAAATTTGAATTAAAGCTTCCTTTTTAGAATTATTTCAATTTACTTATCTTAATTCTTGAATTTATTTAAATCGTCGTCAGCATCGGTATATCATTCTATTATTTAGTCTACTTACCTTTCTGCTTTGGAACAATAAACAAAGTTTTTAAATTTCGGTCACCCCAAAAACAGTTATCCCGACTTAATTTGGCAGAAATTAAAACACCGCTGTCTTTTTTTTTTAGATTTTTAAATATAACATTCAAGAACGTTAAACAGAGAAACGTGGCTTAATATGGTTTTTCTTGAGAACGCAACGACTGGAGAAGCTGAACAATGGTTACGTAAATTACGACCTCTGTCAAAAACTCCCCATGCCAGTCCGCTACACTGCAAATGCTAACAAGCTTTGAGTTTAATGCGTCCTACAACGTAAGAGAAATATAGCTTAGTCAAGTAATTATCTACTACTTTGAACATACAGGTTAACAATATTTGACAAAAATGTCATGAACTCATGGATTAAACTGACAATTTACGAATGGTGAAGTAAAAGTTTCACGTCTGTCATTGTGCCCGTATTAAAGACATTTTACTTTCAATTCTTCTGTTTTAAGATCTTAACAAAATAAAAGAAAATATTTTTCTTGCTTCTCAAAACAATTTACGTAATTGCCTGACTTAAGATAGCCTACTTGCTCTAAATGCATTGTCTTAACAATCATACTGTAAGTTGAGAGGGTAAACATTAGTAAAGACCAGGGCTGGGGAGCCACTGTAGAAGAGCACTAGCTCCGGATCCAGCTCCGGAGCTATCAAGTACTCATTCACTAGCTTCGGCTCCAGCTCCGGAGCTATCAAGCGCTTATCCACTAGCTCCGGCTTCAGGTTCTCCAGCTCTTTAATAAACAAGTAGTTTATTATTTAGTGTTTAAATCTTTTTTGCCATAAACTTTTCTATTCGAACAAGAATCACGACTTCTGATCATTACAATTATATTAATCAAATCTGAAAGCGAGTACCAAGAAATATAGCTAAATAAAAATCAATTTTGGCGCTATCTAAACAATGAAAAGGTTAAATCGTAACTATTAATTGAAAACTCCGCACTGACAAAGAGCTAAATTTTATCTCTTTAGTGGAAAACTTTAGAAGCACATGTGCGCGAAAGAAAAAACTCCCAAGAGATTAAAGGCCCGTTTCCACTACGAGCGTGGAAAAGAGCATTCTTTGTTTGTTTTATTGATTGTTTTTTGCGCTCGCTTCAATTTTAACCGCTCGCTTGAATCGAAGATCAATAAAAGAAACAAAGAATGCTCTTTTCCACGCTCGTAGTGAAACAGGCCTTAACGCACGAGGTAATAAGCGAAACCGTTTGTGACGAAACATTAAGGCAATAAAAAAGATTGAGTCAGCGAAATCTTCACTCTACAATTTTAAGAGATAAATTTATGACGTAAGAATCACGCGAAAATTGAACCAAATAAAAAATTTAAGTTATCCAATTCTCACGGCTACATTATGCTTTAATATATTAAATTTTGATATTTATTTACTCTTAATCATTCAGTGTTTAAATTAGTGATGGGATGATGCCAATTTTTTTTTCGACTCCGATGCCGATTTTAACAACATTTTTCGATTCCGATTCTTCTTAATCAAAATTCACCTTGTTTTTTATATGAGGCTAACAATTTTCTTTAAAGCACCTAGTTTCATTAGTTGCATAATTGATGTACAGTGCCTCTCTCTTAATTGTTTTAAATTGTTCACCATTAGCCATTGTAAATTAAAGATTATATATATATTAAAAAGTGAATCAATCATCCTCGCAGAGTGCTCAATTAAAGAATAAGAGCAATATTTTAATACAAAATTTATATAATCACTGTTTTGAAAAAACCACAAACATTTGTTGCTTCTTTATTTAAATAGAATCTTAATCCTTGTTCACTTAGAAAGATTCTATTTGAAAAATAATATTTAAATATATTATACAAAGTTTGTTTAACTACTTTTTAAAAAACCAAAACAGTCTGTTTCCTTCTATAGAATCATCCTATGTTTACAGGAAAAATAAAGAATACAATCATTAGTAAACATAGTACTATGTTTTCATAACATCCTTAAGAAAACCTAGTACAATAAATAATAAGTAATTCTGCAAAACATAATTTATAAGAGGTCGTTTCAAACTTTTCAAGTATTTTTAAGAATAGAAATATTATTTAAGCTTTGCATATTTTATGCTTCGAAATATGTAGTTTGTTAAACTACAAAAATAATAAAAAACTGTCGAAAACTAAAATAGGTCCAAACTTGCAAAGAGTGGTATATTTGTTGTAGGATACATAAACTTAGAAAATTATTTTAAAAAATTATTCTAAACAAAAAATCTCACTAAATACCATTCGACTCTATAAGCTTTTTTTATTCAATTTCTTCAGATAACTATAAATAAAAACAGCTAATTAAACAGCTGATAAAGGACAGGTTTTATTCTTTTTATTCCTCTTAATATCTTTTAATACCAAAAGCTTTTACGTTCAATCATCATCTGTTTCTTTTTTATTTATACGAGTACTTATCTGAAGAAGTTGAACAAACGAAAGCTTATAGAACTGAGTACTATTTAGCTGAGATTTTTTGTTAAGAATAATTTGCTAAACTAATCAAGCAAATAATGCAATTGCTGTGATGTCATATAGGAAAAAATGACTCAGGTTATGCATTCATATTAAGATGACCTGACTCCCCTTCTCTTACCTAAATATGAATAAAAAAAAGTGATTTTATTGGATGAAATAGACTGTTGAGATTTTTTTAAATCGAGTTTAAATAAATTTTGTATGAAATTGCTCTGATTTTTTCTTTGAGCACTTTGCAATGAAGATCGATTCACTCTCTCTCTCTCTCTCTCTCTCTCTCTCTCTACATACTGTATATATAATTAAAAACTGGCAAAATTACGGAAATTAAAACATAGCTAGAACCCAACAGACTGTTTCACCCATGAAAGGGATCATCAGGGATATCAAATTAAGTAAAATAAAATAAAGTTAAGATAAAACTGCCAAAAATTCAATTAAAATTAAAAATTGAAAAAACTTGAAGAAGCTTGTTAAGATTGGAACATCCCATCACGGACTCTGCTATGCTAAACTAAATAGAAACAGTCTGTTGGGTTTTAGCTATGTTTTAATTTCCGTGAGAAACAGTCTGTTGGGTTTTAGCTATGTTTTAATTTCCGTGATAAACAGTCTGTTGCGTTTTAGCTATGTTTTAATTTCCGTGAGAAACTATATATATATACTCGTATATTGCAGGAGTGAATCGATCTTCCCCTCAGAGTGGTCAATGAAAAAAATCAGAGCAATTTAATACAAAATTTATTTAATCACTGTTTAAAAACCACAACAGTCTGTTTCATCCTTAGAATCGTCAGGTAGTTAATAGAAAATTAAAAATATAGTCATTAGTGGTAAAAAAATGCGTATGGAATAAATGATATGTAGTTAAATTAAGCAAACAATACGAATTCTATGACGCGTCACCCAAGAAAAAACAACTCAAAATATAATAAATGCGAGTATAGAGGCCCGCATTTATTTGAAGGTGAGGGAAGGCGAGTTGGGTGTGTGGTGAAAGATATAAAAGGGAAAAAAAAATCTACAAAGCAATAAAAGAAGTAACAAGAAAAATCGCATAAGATGAGAATGTAAAGTGGGTAAAAAATGATGTGAACGATAATGGAAAATATAAGTGGATTTAATGACGGACAAGAAAGCACACTTGCACAAAAATAATGGCAATTTAAGCATACAATATCAAGTGGGTAATTTATTTAGTTTAAATTTGTTTTTGTGGCAACATTTTTCTGTAAGTTCCGATCGTTTGTTGAGAATTGTTGGTTGGTTTGCGTGTGGTATTTCTAACTTTTCAGCTAAGCACAGGTTGCAGCATTTATGTCCTGGTTTATAGGCGGTAACTTGATTGATTATTTTCCAGTTATTTGTGGGTTTAAGACCTGATTCTTTGGCATTCCAGAATGTTTTGGAAAGCTCTGTGGCGTTTCTTTTCTTTATATTTTTAAATGATTGTATATGATTGATTTGTCGGCAGCGTGGTCGAGTGGTTAAAGCACCGAACTGATGCAACACGGTCTCGGTTCAAAACCCACTCGCGCAATTCTGCTGTGTCCTTGGGAAAGACACTTTACGACACATTCTCCTGCTTGGTGGTCCTGGCAAGCAGTTCTAAATTACAGTCATATCTCTATTACAAACGGATAGCAATATCTTGGTATCTCCGAAGCAGGTCGGGATAATTGCTCACTCTATGTATTAGCGCCTCCGTGGCTTTCCTGCGAGTCAGGAGGATAAATATAGAGATAAAATAAATAAATAAATAAATGATTATAATATCGTGATTGGAATTCTGTTTCGCTGCAACCTATGTAGATTTCTGTTGTATTTCCATGAGATATGTCTGCTTGATAAATGACAGATTGCTGTCGGCAAGATCCTTTTAGTGGACAAATATCTTTATTTTTACAGTTGCATGGTTTTGATTGTTGAGAGCTTTCCTTTTCCAGTAGCTTCTTGCTGTAACCGGTTATAATTGCTTTCATGTTAGGCATGCAGCTATAGTTAATTTTTATGCTATTTCTATTTAGAATTTTATGAAGCTTGTGTTGTGGTGGGAAGTGTTTGTTTATTAATTTTAAAAACTCTTTTCCGGTATTGTTGAGAACATAGTTGTTTAAAGGCGCGTTGAACCATATGATTTTGCGTTTTCTTGATGATAACCATATGATCTTTATGAACCATATCTTCTTGAAAACAAAGTGGCTACAAAGACAATTTAATATTTAGTGAAATTCAACCAGAAAACGCAAAATTTCATTGAGCACTCCGCGGGGAAGATCGATTCATTCCTGCAATGTATATATATATAAATAATTTTATGAATCTTGTGTTGTGATGAGAAGTGGTAAAAAAATGCGTTTTATTTACAATTTATCAAATATTAAAGAATCTGATTCTATTTGAATAAGTGACCACCTGACGATTCAATAGGATGAAACAGACTGTTGTGGTTTTAATTAATAAAGTGTAGTGTTTAATAAATATGATATACTTGCTCTAACCGTGTGTTATTGAGCACTGTATCGGCAAGGTGAAATATTACTGGATTATATACATATATATAATAATAAAAGTGGCAAGACTGTCAGTAAAGAGCTCAATGAAAACTCAGAGCATTAAATTAAATTACAAAAGCCACAAAAGAGATTTTATTAAAACCTCAACAGTCTGTTTCGCCTTTACGGCTCATCAGGAGTATATATATATATAAATTTTTTTTAATTTATATTTTTTACGTTAATTATACATGATTTTTTACACATCAACTTCGACTAGCATAATAATTTTTTTATGTTACATTATGTTTTTTTTGATATTGTTATTATCTGCTTATTATTTGATTTATAAATTCGTAATTTTTTTTGTATGTATTTATTTTTATTATTATTTTTTGTTGTCACCAGATGCATTCAGAAAAGGTTTTCGGACATGGTGAGGTTTTTTTCGTGGGTCGTTTTTCTTTACCCACCTTGTTCAGTTGAGCTAAATTCCCATCTTGGCTAGTTGTGCCACCCATCATCATCACGTAGACTAGTCATGCAATGGTTATTGAATCTCTCAATTTGTTTGATAATGTTTTTATTATATTTTCTTTGTTCTTTCTCATTTCTTATATTTTTATCTGATTAAGGTGTTGCGGTCATGCTTTCTTTCTACTCTTTTGTACTTTCACTTTCTGATTAACTTATGCATGTTTTAACGTCTGACGTTGTGTTGCTTCTTCCTTTTCTTGATCTTTTTAATATTTATAAATTTTGTGTTAAACTGTTTAATAATGCACTTAAAAATTATAGCAAGCAAAATTAAACATTTCATTTAGTTTGTAAAATTTTTTATTAAAAAGCTGAACGTTTTCGACTATCATCAGTCCTTATCAAAGCATCTAAAATTGTTTAAAATCATCTAAAAAATTTTTTAACCATAAACGACAATTACAATCAATTAAAATATATAAAAAACAACAATTTTCTCAAGTTTATGCTGTCACTGTTATTACTAATTCAGTTTATAGGCAAAGACAATTACACAAAACAACGTCAGAATTCATAGAAAAAAAGGAGAAAAAAAGAGAAAAAAAATAATAATAATGCAAATCACATGACTAAATTAGAAGAGTTGTAGTAAAAAAGACGAGCCATTTTCATACAGTTGTTTAATAATGATTGAGAATAAAATGAAATGAAATGAAATGAATGAATGAATGAATGAATATGACCAAAAATTGAATAGAAGTGTCACACTTCATTTATAATTTTAATCATAACTATGTAGTGTATCCCCGTTAAAAGCAGTTCGTAGTTTTATCATAAGAGAATAAATGCGGCTCTTTGAGCGCTGTCTGCGATATACGTCCAATTTGTTATATGGCTCGATACATGTATCTTTTTGTCTCTTTTTTCTCCTCTTTGTATTGACGTAATATGTTTTTTTTTGACTAACGTCATTGTACTGGAAAATTCGCGTATATTCCACTTGATTCGCGTAACGAACTCTCCAGGGGTTTCTGGCTGAATCTTGAATTTACGAGAAAGTTTACGTCACGTGATTTTGTTTTCTATATAAAGCCGATGCGTAGCGAGAAATTATGATTATGATGATTATTATCGTTGTGAGATAATTTGAAGCGACTCGAGTGGCGGCTCGAGCGAAGGTGATTTTGTTTGGCCACAGGAGGTGGACCGTTAGATGTTGTGTCGGTGGACAATTGTTGAATTTATTTGGTGCCAGTGGTTGGCAGTTTTGTTCTACAGAGGTAGAATTATTTGTGTTGATTGAGTCGAGTTATAGTGTTGATTTCGCTTTGCAGTTTGGCAAAGCGTGGAATAGAATTTCGTCGGTCGTGATTTTGTAATACATTTGTTGTTATTAGAGACAGTGGTCTCTGTTTGTTGTGAGAAAGAATCTTCAACAAAATCAATCCGAGCTTTCGTTAACCAACTGTATAAACCGTCAGGCTCATAGCAAAACTACTTCTTGAGCCGGAATAAAATAAAATTTAGACACAGCTTTGTTTCAGCGCAGGTATTCGGGTTACCTAGCTCAACTGGTCCTTTTGGGATTCCCAAACAAAGTTTGTGACATCTGGGGGCTCGTCGTCCGGGATGATTTAGATTTTTGTTTAAGAGTGCTGAACAGGAGTTTACAGCTTGAAGATGGCGAATAGTTCGATTGAGGAAGAGTTCGAAAGACTGAGAGTCCGTGTGGAAAATTTGAAGATGTCGGAAAAGGCAAAAGCCGATTTCTTCCAGAGCGAATGGAACCGACTATGTGAAAAGGAAGAGAAGGAAAGAGAACGACAAGCGATGTTGGAAGAGAAGGAGAAAAATCGAGAATTAGAACTCGAAAGGCTGAAATTTGAATCGAAGCAAAGAGAAATGGAATTTGAAGAGAGAAAAATGCAAATGGAATTAGAGAGGTTGAGGTTGGAACGAGAAGCCAATCGCTCTGCTGGAGAAGGGGGAGAAGCAAACCAGGCGGGGGGCGTACGTGCTTTTGGAGGGGTAAAGTCCCTTGATCTCCCTCATTTTGTTGACGGAAAAGACGACCTTGATAGCTATTTGTTGCGCTTTGAAAGATATGCTACGGTTGCGAATTGGCCCCAGACTAATTGGGCGACTCAGTTGAGTGCTTTGTTGAGGGGGAAGCTTTGGGCGTGTACTCCAGGCTTTCACAGGAGGATGCTCTGGATTACGAGCGATTGAAGGCAGCGTTGCTAGAGCGATACGACTATACGGAAAAAGGGTATCGCCAACGTTTTAGAGAAGCCAAGCCAGAGGGTGCTGAGAGCCCTGACCAGTTCATTGTACGGCTCAGGAATTATTTTACGCAGTGAGTGAAGCTGTCTGATGTGGAAAGCAGCTTCGAAGGTGTCGTCGAGCTGATGGTGAAGGAACAATTTCTAAACTCGTGCTCGAAGGAATTGTCGGTACATCTGATGGAGAGCAAGCATAAGGATCTCCGAGAATTGGCAGCGAGTGCGGGGCAGTACTTGACAGCGCACAACAGGAAGCTGTCAAGCCGAGATGTAAGTGCTAAGAAGAGTGTCGGCGCGCCAAGATTGGAAGGCAAGATTCCGGATATCTCTCCTACAACGAAAGGAAATATAAAATGCTTTAACTGCGGGAAAGTCGGGCACAGGGCAAGTGAGTGCTTCTCAAAGATTCAAGAGAGAAACCCCAAAAGATATTGCTACCGGTGCGGTGGAATGGGTCATACTTTTATGCAATGCGAAGAAAGAAATCGATTAGCGCGTGGTGGTGCTGGTGCGCGGGAAAGAGCATACAAGGTTGCTTGCGCCGTGCCTATAAAGAGTTTTAGTGAGATCGGAAATGAAAAACAAAAAGAAGAAAATTACCGAAGTGTAAGTAAAGAAAGAAAAGAAATTGATCAAAAATCACAAGAGTATTTAGAGCTAAAAGATGGACGAAAAATTGGAATTTTGAATGGCGCATGTTTAGACGAAAATTTAAGTAATCAAATGCCTACGTCGATTGGAATGGTCGGAAACAAATCGGTCACCGTTCTGAGAGACACTGGGTGCTCCGGAGTGATCGTTAAGAGGGAGTTGGTCGCGGAAGAGCAGCTCACAGGAAAGGTGGGGTATATAATGACGGTTGCGCGCACTTTACTGAAGGCCCCGTTTGCAAATGTAGAGATAAATACGCCTTATTGTAGTGGAACAGTGGAAGCTTTGTGCTTAAGAGACCCGCTGTATCCGTTGATTGTTGGAAATATTCCAGGAGCTAGAGCACCCGATGATCCTGATGAAACTTGGTGCGTGGAGGCGGCAGCAGTTACTCGGTCGCAAGCTAAAAGGAGCACCGAGTCAAAACCTTTAAAAGTTGCGGAGGCAACGAATCAGATGGCTGTGACGAAGGATGAGCTCATCAAACTTCAAGGGGAAGACCCATCCTTGTTAAAGTACGTGACGATGGAAGCGCCCTTGGTCAAGAACGGAAGAGAGATCAGCTATATAAAGAGGAAGGGAATTTTGTACCGCATCACCAAAAACATTGATGTAGGAGAGAAGGAATTGAAGCAGATTTTAGTGCCAAAAGATCTGAGGAAGAAGGTGATGGAGATCGCTCACGATACGATGTTGGCTGGACATATGGGTGTCAAGAAGACGGAAGATAGGATATTGACCAATTTTTATTGGCCTGGGATTCATCAGGATGTGGTGAGTTTCTGCAGGTCATGTGATGTGTGCCAGAGAACGGTATCGAAAGGGAGAGTAGCAAAAGTTCCGCTGGGAAAAATGCCGTTAATGGATTTGCCGTTTAAGCGAGTGGCGGTGGATTTGATTGGCCCGATTATGCCGGCAAGTGATAAGGGGCACCGATATGTTCTTACTCTGGTGGATTATGCGACACGTTATCCAGAGGCCGTGCCTCTGAAGAATATTGACACCGAGACAGTGGCAGAAGCACTTTTAGACCTATATAGTCGAGTTGGAATTCCGGAAGAAGTATTGAGTGATCTTGGGACTCAATTTGTGTCGGAATGCATGCAAGAAGTATCAAGATTATTGTCGATCAGAAGGCTGACGACGACACCGTATCATCCGATTTGCAATGGTCTGACTGAGAAATTTAATGGTACGCTGAAGAAGATGCTGAGGCGATTATGTGTTGAACAACCGAAGCAGTGATATAGGTTTATAAATCCACTTTTGTTCGCGTATAGAGAGGTTCCCCAAGCGTCTACTGGGTTTTCACCCTTCGAACTTTTATATGGTCGCACTGTGCGAGGACCTATGGCAATTCTGAAGGAACTATGGACAGGTGAAAGTGAATCAACCGAAGTGAAGACCAGCTATCAATATGTGCTGGAGTTGAGAGAGAGGCTGGAGGAAACGATGAAACTTGCTCAGGAGGAGCTAACGAAGAACCAGACTAGATACAAGAGGAACTACGACAAGAAAACGAAGGATCGACTATTTAATAAAGGAGACAAAGTTTTGGTAATGCTACCAACGAACAATAATAAGCTTTTAATGCAATGGAAGGGACCGTAGGAAATTATCCAAAGGATGGGAGATAATGGTTATAAAATTTTGGTCGGAAACAAAGAAAAGAATTACCACGCTAACATGTTGAAGAAATATTATGCCCGAGAGGATGAAGTGAAGACCGAAATAGAGAAAGAAGATTTAAAGATGTCAGCTGGTGCGGAAATGTTAATGGATGAAGAGATGCCCAGCATAGACGAGGATTCGTTGTTAGAATTGGGAACATACAAACAAAAGGAAGATGTAAGCGACGTCAAATTGGGCACAGAACTGGGCGACAGCCAAAGTCGACAACTGCAAGCCTTGATGGAAAATTATGCTGATGTTTTCTCAGATGTGCCGGGAAGAACATCTAAGATTGAACACCGGATTAATTTGATAGATGAGGAGCCTGTCCGCTTGAAACCTTATCCTTTGCCGTATGCACTGCGGCAGGAACTGAAAGAAGAAATAAAGGAGATGTTAGATATGGGAGTCATCAGGAAGTCGTCATCGCCGTATGCTTCACCGGTGGTTATTGTGAAAAAAAAGGATGGTTCGAATCGCATTTGCGTTGACTACAGAAAATTGAACAAAGTAACGATTTCGGATCCGGAGCCAATGAGGACTTCGGAGGATCTTTTCCAACAATTAGGGAAGTCAAAGTTCTTTTCGAAAATTGATCTCAGTAAAGGATATTGGCAGATACCCGTAGCAGAAGAAGATATATTCAAGACCGCGTTTGTGACACCGGATGGGACGTATGAATTTCTTCGAATGCCCTTTGGCATGAAGAACTCTGGTGCTACACTGGTTCGTGGGATGAGGGAAGTGCTTTCAGGCATGTCTGGCGTTGAGAGCTATATCGATGATTTGATTGTATTCTCCAGAGATTGGGAGACACACCTGCGAACTTTGGAAGAATTGTTGAAAAGACTAAGTGAGGCCAACCTCACTGCTCGTCCCTCAAAATGTATTTTTGGGGCATCTACGGTAGAATTTTTAGGTCACGATGTCGGATACGACTGGATCACGCCGAACGATGACAATCTAGAGAAGATTGCGCGAGCGAAGCGTCCAGTCACAAAGAAGGAAGTCCGATCATTTTGTGGGTTGCTCGGGTACTATCGGGACTATATTCCTTCGTTTGCGATTATTGCGGCACCGTTGACGGACCTGACGAAGAAGGGGCAGCCAAACTTTGTCAAATGGAGTGAGGCTCAGGAGAAAGCTTTCAACACTCTGAGAGAGGCTCTCCTGAAGCGGCCCATATTAAGACTGCCCGACCATTCGCGAAATTTCACTCTACGCACGGATGCATCCAACAGCGGAATTGGAGCTGTTCTGATGCAGGAGCACGAGGGAAAACTCCACCCCGTCGCGTACGCAAGCAAGAAGTTGACGAATGCGGAGACAAAGTACTCTACACTTGAAAAGGAGTGCTTGGCAATAATATGGGGAGTTGGTAAATTTCGCTTATTCCTGGCCGGAAAGAAGTTCATCCTCCAAACGGACCACAAGCCGCTGACTTTCCTTAGCACGGCCCGCTACAAGAACGATCGTATACTCCGGTGGTCTCTATCATTGCAGGGGTACGACTTCGTAGTAAAAGACATTGCCGGCAAGGAGAACGTTATGGCGGACTATCTCAGCCGCATAATCGTATAGACTTTCGTGTGAATAACTTCGTGTTTTGTTTTGTAAAATTATTTGTATTTCGTGTGTGTTGTTAAAAATATTATTGCATAATATTTTTCTTTGCGGGGGGCGTATGTCACACTTCATTTATAATTTTAATCATAACTATGTAGTGTATCCCCGTTAAAAGCAGTTCGTAGTTTTATCATAAGAGAATAAATGCGGCTCTTTGAGCGCTGTCTGCGATATACGTCCAATTTGTTATATGGCTCGATACATGTATCTTTTTGTCTCTTTTTTCTCCTCTTTGTATTGACGTAATATGTTTTTTTTTGACTAACGTCATTGTACTGGAAAATTCGCGTATATTCCACTTGATTCGCGTAACGAACTCTCCAGGGGTTTCTGGCTGAATCTTGAATTTACGAGAAAGTTTACGTCACGTGATTTTGTTTTCTATATAAAGCCGATGCGTAGCGAGAAATTATGATTATGATGATTATTATCGTTGTGAGATAATTTGAAGCGACTCGAGTGGCGGCTCGAGCGAAGGTGATTTTGTTTGGCCACAGGAGGTGGACCGTTAGATGTTGTGTCGGTGGACAATTGTTGAATTTATTTGGTGCCAGTGGTTGGCAGTTTTGTTCTACAGAGGTAGAATTATTTGTGTTGATTGAGTCGAGTTATAGTGTTGATTTCGCTTTGCAGTTTGGCAAAGCGTGGAATAGAATTTCGTCGGTCGTGATTTTGTAATACATTTGTTGTTATTAGAGACAGTGGTCTCTGTTTGTTGTGAGAAAGAATCTTCAACAAAATCAATCCGAGCTTTCGTTAACCAACTGTATAAACCGTCAGGCTCATAGCAAAACTACTTCTTGAGCCGGAATAAAATAAAATTTAGACACAGCTTTGTTTCAGCGCAGGTATTCGGGTTACCTAGCTCAACTGGCCCTTTTGGGATTCCCAAACAAAGTTTGTGACAAGAAGCAACAATATAAGATTATTTTTTTATCTTAACTCATTGTTATTCTAGACCAGGGGTCACCAACGCAGTGCCCGCGGGCGACAAGGCGCCCCCAGGACCCCTTTAAGGCGCCCGCGAAGCATGCGCCAAAAATAGCACTGTTACATAAGCAAATTCTTTCTTTTCTCTGGCGCGAAGATAATTTCTCTCTCCTTTCTATGATGCCGTAGTTCAGGGCCACGCCCGAAGATAATTTCACTCTCCTTTATATGACGCTATAGTTTACGGCCACGTATAGGCTTTCCTCGTTGCTCGGAACAAGCGTTGGCTATATTTAGTAGTGACCGCTGACTGCGCAGGTAGCTGGGTATATTGTGAGAGTTAGTTAAACCGGCGTTATCGTGTTTAAATGGTATTATCGATTTGTGTTCTTTTAGCTGGGACAACCAGTGTAGGAATAGCCTAACTTTAAATTGCAGTTTAAGTGATAATTTGTAAAATAAATTGTGTGTGTAAAAGTAGTTATTTTTTGTTGGGTTATCACTACGGCACCTATACAAGCTTATTCGAATAGACTCTACAAGCACGGCTCATATTTCAATTCAATATGAATGTTATACACATATTTTTAATTATTGCTCACATTGTGCTATTTTTATTATTATATAAAATAAAAATTATCAAGTAGAAATAATTAAAAAATTTAATTAGAAATATTTGATACCAAACTCGCGTCTTTCTAAGTCAAAGGTCAATCCTGCGGTGCCGCCTCGCTTTTTCCTGACCCATTGACCACGCAAAGTGACGAAGAGTTAGCTTGCTTGTGCTTTTGCCCTAAAAATCATGGCAGAAAAGCGAAAAAGGACATACGTTTTTAACGATGGTTGGGAAGAAGAGTTCTTTTTTACGTTCTTTAAAGATAAATGTCTGTGCCTTATTTGCGGGACGACTGTTGCAGTACCAAAGCGGCACAATGTGGAAAGGCACTTCAAAACCTGTCACAGAAACTTTGATGTCAACTATCCATCTGGCAGCGCATTACGGACAGAAAAAGCTCATGGATTAAAGGCATCTTTAGACAAACAGCGGACCTTTTTCATGAAGCCGATGAAAAAATCGTAGAATGCCACTGAAGCCTCGTTTAGAGCTGCGCATTTTTTGATAAAGAACAAGAAAACCTTTTCGGATGGAAAAGTTTTTAAAGAAACTATGATGCTCGTTGCTAATACATTATTCAAAGATAAAAAACATGGTCCTGAAGTCATCTCTGCGCTCTCCGATGTTCAGCTTGGAGCAAGTACAATGGCAAGACGAGTGTCATCTTTGTCTGAGAACTTGACAGAGCAGGTGGACCGGGATCTTGCTGCGTGCACGTGGTTCAGTATCCAATGTGACGAGTCAGCAGACAGCGCAAGCACGGCTCAGCTGATGATATTCATCCGAATGGTGTTTGATGATTTTTCTACAAAAGAAGAACTGCTGACACTCCTGCCACTGAAGGCAACAACGCGGAGAGTTGACATATACACAGCTGTCAAAAAACTTCTTCGTCGAGAAAAAGATGCCATTAAATAAGTTGGCATCAATAACAACAGACGGGGCACCAGCCATGACGGGTCGGCATGCGGGATTCATTGCACAATGCAGGAATGATCCAGACTTCCCAACGTTTCTGCACTACCACTGCATCATTCATCAACAGGCGATTTGTGCGAAAGTCACCGGCTTTGATCACGTGATGACTCCTGTCGTAAGGATCATAAACAGCATCCGCTCCAAAGCAAAACAACACAGAATGTTTAAGATGCTGCTGGATGAGCTGTCCGCTGAATACGGTGACTTGCTATTACACACAGAAACAAGATGGCTCAGCAGGGGACGGATTCTAAAGCGTTTTTTGTCACTTCTGAGTGAAGTCAAAGAGTTTATGCTTTCCTAGGGAGAAGACGCATCGCTGCTTGAGGAACCAGAGTGGTTAATTGACATCGCATTTTTAACTGATTTGACTGAGAAGCTGAACCATTTGAATCGGGAACTGCAAGGTAAAGACAAAACTGTTGCTCACATAATCAGTGCAGTAAACGCATTTAAAGCTAAGATGAACATTTTCTCTGTGCAGGTGGAAAAGAAAAAAATGCTGCATTTTTCTTCTTGCAGGCAGTGTTAAAAGACAATGTTTCTGCATCTGCAGCTTTGGATGAAGTTGTAACAAAGTACTCCCAAGTCATAAACAGATTAGGACAGGAATTTGAAGACAGGTTTTGTGACTTTGAGAAGCTTGAGCTATGCGTGTCATTTGTTACAAATCCTTTCATGTACGTAGACGTAACTTCCACTGCTGAGCAGCTCAGTGATTTGTTCAGTTTGAGCGCTACTGATGTAGAGATGGAAATCTTAACGCCGCAAAATGACATAAACCTTAAAGCTCATCAGTCTGCACCAAACTTTTGGTGCCTTGTGGACAAAGAGAAGTACAGTGGTGTGTGCACAGCAGCTATGAAAATTGCCAGCTTTTTTGGTTCAACATATCTGTGTGAATCAGCCTTTTCCAATATAAACTTTATCAAGAACAAACACAGAACACGCCTGACTGATGCACATTTACAAGATTCACTGCGAATTGCTGTTTCAAATTATTCACCAGATTATAATGCACTGGTGAGCAGCATGCAGTGCCAGGCCTCCCACTTTCATAGAAAATGATCTGACAAATCAGACATTCTTTTCATTGTTTAAAGAGCAGCAATATTCATCAGAAATATTGCACATAATGTTAAATGTTCAGAAAGCATTTGTGAGCTTGTTAATGGAAATAAGTGTTGTCTCTTTGGTTAAAAAAATGTTACATTTGTATTACAAATACAGCACTTCAAATGTTTGAGTAAATAAATGTTTAATGTTGAAACATGTTTTTCTATTTATTATTATTGCTATGTAAATGACTGATAATTGTGGAAAACAATTATTATTGATATGTGAGAAATAATTTCACAGCGTTATAATTACTGCTATTTTAATATCACCATTATAACATTTAATATCCATGCAGTTTTGTTATTTAGGAAGTTTGTAGCAAACAGGTCGTGTGCCCTTCATGTGATTCCATGCTCATGAAGTAGCCCTCAGCCTCAAAAAGGTTGGTGACCCCTGTTCTAGACTAAACAATCAATTGCTTTTTATTTTTTATAATTAGATAAAAACTATATATTTAATGTCAGCAAATATATCTTTCATAAGGGCATGGTAAATATATTTCCTGGGTGGTGATAGTGATGTTGAATCAACTGCACAAATACCAAAAACATTTACTTAAAAAAATCTTCAATAAACTTTATAAATCTTTTTTCTTTCTAAAAGCCCTAACTTTACATTTATGCCTATATCTTATTTTTAAAAAAATAAAACATGTCTCTTATTTTTACCCGCTGAGCAAGCCAAAAATTTTCACAAATGTAAACACGCATTTTTATACAGCCAATTGATTATTTGAAATTTCGATTTTAAAAACTGATTATTTTGCTTTCTTAAATCAAGCATTTTATTGGCAATCTATTTGTCTCTGTTTGTTGAAATTTTTTAGTAAACGGCAGGGTTGCAAACTCGAAATAGAACTCGAACTTGAACTCGAAGAACTTGGTCTTTTTTGCCGAAATCGAACTCGAAACTTAAACTCAAAAAATAAAAATTGCTGAACTCGAACTTCAACTCGAACTCAAAAAATATGATATCAAATTTGAATTCATTAATTGAAAAGTTTTGAAAAGAGAATAAATAATATTTTGCATTTTACTTTTGATATTAAATTTTCAAGTGCAGCTGAGTTGTATTTGACTCAGGAAATATTTGGCAGCGTGGTCGAAAGGTAAAAGTGCCGGGACTGTAATCGACATGGTCTCGGTTAAAAATCTACTCGGACCATTTTGTTGTGTCCTTGGAAAAGACACTTTACGGTACTTTCTCCTGCTTGGTAATCTTGACAAGCAGTTCTAAATTTCAATCATATTTCTATTAAATTTTAACCGGAGAGCAATATCTTAGCATCTCCAGAAGCAGGTCGGTATAATTGCTTACCCTATGTATTAGCGCCTCCGTGGCTTTCCTGCGAGTCAGAAGGATAAAATAAAATAATAAATTTGGCCAAAGTAGGAATTGTTTGGGCAGCGACAAAAAAATATTTGGGCAACAAAAATGTTTTGAGCACAAAAAATTAACTACTTTTGCAGGACAAAGTTTTAAAATTTAAAAAAACGATTACGGTTTGAGGTGAAGATTTTGTTTAGAAATCACAACTTTGTTTGGATAAAAATCTAAAAATCTGAGACAGATTCCAAACAAAGATCTTTTTTATTTGGTCGTCATTCTAAATTTGAGACAAAATTATTTTTCATTTCTGTAAAATGCTCATTATCATCACCATTTTCAGGGAAAACATTAAATTAGTTCATTGTATTTCCCTTTGCCAGCTTGTCCGTTCGGGGTTTCGGGGGCAGCAGCTCGAGTTGGGATCTCCAAGCATCTCCATCTCCTGCAACCAGCGGCAATTTTGTTGGTGGAATTTCAAGACATGACCAGGCCAGGTCTTCAACATAATTTCGCCAGTGAGTTTTGGGTCGCCCTCTAGGCTTTTTGCCAACCTGAAGTGCATTTATTAGTTGCTTTGCTGTTCGCTCGTGGGACATTCATGTCATATGGCCATACCAGTGCAGTTGATATCGTTCTATGCGGAGAAGTAGCGATTCGATGTTGAGAGGTTGATGAATGTCAGTGCTTTCAACCTTGTCAAGTAGGGATAAACCTCTGACTTTTCGCAAGAAACCTATTTCGGCCTCCTGTACTCGGGATCTCACTCTTTCAGTCATTACTCAACACTCATGATCATAGGTGAAGATAGCAACAAAAACTGATTTGAAAACAGAAAACTTTGTTTTTGTACAGAGGTCTCGTTTCAGTACAACTGATCGGTAAAGCTGGCTCATTACTGCACTTGCTTTTCCAATAGGTGTGTCCAGTTCGTTGTCTTGTCCACTATCACTCGGGATATGTAAATTGCTAAAAATTATAATTTAAGCAAAGTCATAAACTTTGGGCAAAATTGTATTGCCCGCCAACATTTTTCTGCCAGGTACGCTGATATAATGGCTTGTTTCATTATTTCTTTTTTGTTTTTTTTTCGTGGTAGCCTTCCAATTTTTTTAAATTCATTGTGTAGATAGGCTTAATTGAGCTTTCAATTTTTGTAGAATTAAATACAACTCAAACTTGAATTTGAACTCAAAAAATTAAAAATTAATGAACTCGAACTCGGAATTGCGAATTTTTTATGAACTCGAACTCGAACTTGAATAAAAATTTATCTAGTTTGCAACCCTGATAAACGGGAATATGTTTACTAATGCCTTATGAAGAGTTAAAGAAAAGAATTTCCGACAATTATGAGTGATAGAACTTATAGTAAACTTGTTAAAAGCAAAAAGTAATTGCGATTTGGCCTACAATTTTTCAAAATTAAAATTACAATTACAATTACACAAAAACAAAAAAATCACAATTAAAATTACAATTAAATAAAAAAGTATAATTAATTACATTTAATTACAATTACAATTACAGTTGTAATTGATCCAACTCTGACAGTAACTGTTGTTAACTTTACAAGGTAGGAATAACATCCATACAATAAGAAACATTTGACAGCTTAACAATTTTTTTTATCATCATCAGTTTCTTTTTTATTTATTGTATCTGATAAAATTTTAACTAACAAAAGCTTATCGAATTGAGTGATATTTAGCTGACGTTTTCGGTTATTTACATATTTACTAGAATTTACTAGATTATTTGGTTAGTGCAGTTCGCTGAAAATAGCGTTTGTTGTTGAAAAATACGATGCGTAAATCTTTAATAATGATACAAAACATTCGTAAAAATGTTAAATAATATTCTTAACAAGTGTGTTGCATTTGGTTGTATAAGTGTTCATCAGTATAACAGAAGCAAAGAAGAGTTTTATATTTTTATTTATTATTTAATAAATTAGAATTATTGCAAAAATGGGTGCAATTTTTGTACTTAAATTTGATTGGTCAACAACTAAGATTTGTTTGCTCTGTGTCAAAAATTTTGTGGCCAAGTTTCTAATATAAAAAGAAAAACGAATAACTTTTAAGTTAAAATCTTTGCCTGATTCGGTTTATGTATGATGATGAGGCACTAAGAAAGCCATAGACATTGTCATGTACTTAGACGGAATCTGCGAGATTTGTCAAGATAAACTTTCAATGCTTAACAAAAAGGATTAGAGGATTATTTGTTGACTTACTAAACACTATTCCTACCTCGCACTTCTGCCTTAAAACTAAACTAGTGTTTTTAATAAATTTTTTTAAGGCTGTTGATTTTCACCAGTTAAATAAGCTATTATACAGGGTGATTCAGCGAAGTGTGCACAAATAAAAACTCATCTTTCGGACTTATAATTAGGTCAAATGAAACAAGTTATATGCTGTGAAGATAGTAAATTTAATAAGCTTTCAGAAAATATACAAGTTATTCAATATAACCCCCTTTGTTTTTGATTACTTTCCGAAGTCGTGGCAGAACCTGGGCACATGTGGCACGCACCACTTCTGGGTCAATTTCGTCCCATGCCGATGTCAATTTTCGCTTTAGAGAGTCCAGATTTGGATGAGAAGTACGGCAGGCTTTTGTCTCTAAAATAGACCATAACCCAAAATCCATAGGGTTCAAGTCTGGTGAAGACGGCGGCCAAAGCTCTTTCTCCCAAAAACCTTTGAAAATGCATCGAACGTCTATAGGCGAATGCTGGAGGAGAAAGTCCTTCCCTGGGTCCAAGCTTGAACTGAGTTGGCCGTGTGGGAGGTTGCACCGTCCTGTTGAAGAGTAACTCCTTGTTCTCCGACTACTTCTTGGACCCAGGGAAGGACTTTCTCCTCCAGCATTCGCCTATAGACGGTCTGGTTTATCTTGACCCCTTCTTCAATGAATATGAGAGGAGTTTTCAGCCCTTTTGATGTTGCGCCTGCTCATACCATTACGGAGGCGGGTTTTTGTCTTCTGAAAGAGCTGCGACGCTCAACTGGGACCATGTTTATGTCTGGAAGCCAAATCCTGTCATTTTGATGGTTATGGACAGCTTGAACAGTGAAAAGTTTTTCGTCTGTCTATAAAACTTGAGGCTGCGTGCCATCGACAAGTTTCTTGACCAAAACCTTTGCTCTATCGAGCCTTTTCTTCTTAGTGGCCTCCGACAAGAGATGTCTTTTGGTGAACTTGTATGGGTAGCGTAAGGTTGTAAGGGTGTAAATAATAAGAAACTGAAATGTTAATAATTGAAAGTTAATAATGGACGAAATACATGTACATAAAACTAAGAAAAGTATTTGTGCACACTTCGCTGAATCACCCTGTAGATAAAAATTTGCATGTGTTGTTGCAAGCATTTGACAAGTCCGATCTTTATTTGGGTAGTTTGTTTTGGAACTAAATATGAAATTCAACAGGTTTTCAATACTTTCAAATTTTTTTAGCTACGGATATTTGGTTAAAAACTAAAAATTGTAAATAAATTGGCCGAATTACGCTCTACGTAGTGCTTTGGTTTATTGATTATGTGCAAAAACTTCAAAGATCTTGAACTTTCTGAGGACAATATTTCTAATACCATGCACATTATCTCCTTAGAGCAGCTGCTCAAGATGTATTGCAAAGATATGGTCTAACGGTTAGCTTTGTGTGAAAATGTCACTTGAATTGTATACTTAATCTTGCTACAAATATACATGTAATAACAAATCTAGCAAAAACTTGCAAATGATTGTATAAAAACAAAGCAATTAAAGAAATCTTAAAACCATCAACAAAAAAACAACGTAAAAATAATTAGAAAACGTTGAGCTACGTTTGAGAAAATGCAGTACAATGCTGTGAGCAGGGAATCGAACCGTTTAAAATAACGTTCCGGTTCAGGTTCAGGTTCGACAAATTTTATTTTTAAAGATTCAGATCCGGTTCAGGTTCAACAAAAAAATTTTTTTCGGGTTCATCAAAAAATTTTTTTTCGGGTTTAGTTCCGGTTCAGGTTCAACAATTTTTTTTTAGGGGTTCAGTTCCGGTTCGGGTTCGGAATATATATTTTTTATCTATTTCTTACAAGCGTTAGGACTGTAAACACAATTTGTTACCTCATGTTATCATGGGCGTCCGCTGACGCGCTTCCTGGAGGAGTGATAGCAAGTAGTCGAAAACACAAAAAATATTCTTAAAAAGGGTTTTTAAAAAAATTCTGGTACAAGTTTTAAAAAAGTTAAATTAAACTAATTCACCGACATGGGTCTTGGTTGTAAAAACCAAGTCTTACCAATAAATTTATTTATCAATGCGAGCGCCAAAAGCGGAAACGGAAGTTTTTTGTTGTTTTGTGATCTCAAAACTTTCTTATAGATTGCGTTTACATGAGTTTATATAGATCTTTCTTCGACTAGCCACTGATACACCTGTCTAAGAATTTTTTGATAATTTTTTAGTGGCGGCCCTCACGCAGAAGGTTTACTAGTTATGCAACGTCATTAAAGTTCATTTCTACTACGAGCGTAGATTGGAGTATTCTTTGTTTCTTTTAATGATTTTTTTTGCTTCGTTTTGCCTTTAAGCGTGGAAAGAAGTAAAAAAATTAATAAAACAAAAAATACTTCGTTTCAAGCTGGTAGTGGAAACGGGCCTTTATCTTACGTAATCTAAACTTAAAGTTTTAAACAAATTAAACATTTAGTCATTCAAGTTTATAATAATAAAAAATTGACGCATAAAGGTTCTTTTCCCACTATGAGCGTGGAATGGAGTACAGTGGCGTGCAAAAAAGTAAGATTTTTTATTTTATTAAATTTTTTAAAAATAAGTTAGTTGCAATTGAATTATATTTCTAAAAAAAAAATAAATTAATATTGGATTTAATATAATTTTTTGTGCTCTTTTAATGATATATTACTTGATATATATTAATATATATGTATTTCAATTTTAACAATGATATTTTTAAAAAATCTTAAAAAATAAAAAAGTCTTACTTTTTTTGTTCGCCACTGTACTCTTTACTTGATTTATTGACTTTATTTGCTTCACTTAGATTTTAAGAGCGGAAAGATGATCAAAAGAAACAAAGAATGCTCTATTCCACCCTCGTAGTGGAAACGAGCCTTAACTTTTAGAAGTTTTTAATGCATATTTATGTATTATTTTGTAAAATTTGAAATTTGAAAAAGCGAGTCCCTTTTTTGGTTCTCCTGGCGCACGTTTATGTATCTAGTGCACATATTTTTTCTTCATTTCTCGGCTGATAAAGTTGTTTATGACGTTTCTTTATTGGCACACAAGTGCTCAAACAAATTGTGGCAACTTCAAACGGTAACATTTGATTTAACAATTACAACTAAAAATAAATTAAAAATTATATCAGTTTGTTGTATAAGATTTTTTTTTTCTTAAGATAACTGAAATCAAACTTTGCAATTTTGTATATTGATCACTGCTTGCTTACAAACTGGTACTAACGAACTTGCTGCTTTTTATTTTAATAAGCGTATAGCGATGAAAGGGTAAAAATTAGGTATGGGTCCAATTGTTTAAATTTAAATTTACGGGAGACAATCATTTCTCAATTCGTAAAACCAGCAAAATGGTTTTTCAACATTTGATTAAAGACTTTTTCGATAAACACTTGCTTGATATTGGCAGAAAAATACTCTGACTCCTCCATAATGTTTTGTTTGCCAAGCTGTCTAACTATTGGCGACCAAAACTATTTAGTTTTAACTCAAATTCAGATTGTGCTACTAAATTTTGTTTGCAGGGGTAACTTATACATATATGTAATTTGCTTATGGTTTTTCGGTTGTATTCTACATAAAGATAACTGACGCAAAACTTTTGTAATGAACCAGCAAATATGTGGTTCTTGTATTAAAAGTTATTTGTCCTGTTGCTACAATTTTGGTAGGCCTGAAAATTAACAAAAATTTAATTTTAACGTTATACTTGATAAATGAAAAAGCACGCTAGATAAACGTTGTTTACATACAGGTTCGAGTATTGGTTATTTTATCATACTTTTTCAACATTGAATCTGCAAATTAGTAAATCCGACAATATCATACATCAAATCAATTTAATTTCCCCCTAAAGAAATGCTGAAAACCACTTTTTGTTCAGTAAATAATTACCAACAATTAACGCGGATTTAACATTATTAAAATTAGTTAAAATATATGAGATTAACATTAAAAAATAGCAAACAAACTCAAAACAACCTTACTGATAGAACTTTTATTTTTTTTAAATGTTAAGATTTACGTTACTTCAGGTAAAATGCTTACCAAACTTAATTAATTTTTAATAACATTACAAATATTTAAACATTATTTTGTAGCATTAATTTAACGATACCCTACTTAAAGTTTAGTTAAAACACATCTGTTAAATAAAGTAATGTTTTGACAAAGGTTAATCGAACTTGACAATTTTTCTTACTCCGTAAACAATAAATTTTCTTTATCATTGAACATTAAAAAAAAAATGGACAATATGAACGAAAAATTTAACATTAAATTAAGGTTTATAAAATTCATCTGTGGAGTCTTGTTCCAACCTAAATAAGTAGCTGTTCGTACAAGCAGTACGTTTTCAAGCATATTCGAGTCCATTCTTGAGCGTTGTGGAGACAAAATAAATTTTAAGCTGGAGAACGTTCTTTCCATGCTAACTTCTGTGGCTGGTACTCCGAATAATAAGGAAGCAAGTATGTGCAACTTTGGAAATTGGTCCTTTTGGCTTTCCAATACTTCAAAATGTTTTGATCTTTCTTTATCCCTGGCTCTTGTTGAAAAGCCTTTAAGTCATTGCTAATGTCTAAAGAGCACTTTGCAACCTGTAAAGTTTAAAACTTGCTTCGTGAAAATTAGTTCTTTTTATAATTTTATAAACCATAAATGAGATAATACAGTAGGTCTACAACAAATGTTCATTAAACCGAATTTTAGTCATTTTGCATAAAACCATACAGCAAAAGATCTTCCATTCTTTTTTATTTCATCTCCATATTTATCCTCCTGACTCGCAGGAAAGCGACGGAGGCGCTAATACAGTGCGTTCAAAAAGTAACTGTGCACCTGGAATTTTAAAACAAGAACGATATCCTGTGTTCGAAAAATCAATAACAAAATATTTTGAATTGTCAATTTTATGTGAAGAACAATGACCGTCTCTTAATTTATTAAAAATAACAAAAATAGAGTCACAACAACTGCTGGAAATGCCCACCAAGTTCGTGAATACAAACGTTAATTCGACGTTTCAAGTTTTCGAACACTCGATGAATTTCCTCTTGGGTAATGGCTTCAATTTGGTGTAGGATGTTATCACGTAGGTCTTGCAAAGATTGTGGTTTGTTTCGGTAAACCTTTTGCTTTGTCGCTCCCCACAGGTAAAAGTCCAAAACACTTAGATCTGGGGATCTTGGCGGCCAAATTCCTTTGGAGATGATTCTGCTCGGGAAGATCTCATTCAAAAAATGAAGTGAAATGTTCGCGGTATGTGCTGTTGCACCATCCTGCTGAAAATAACCAGTCGATCGTTCTTCTTCAGTTAACTGGTCGATGAAGGCAGAAAGGATTTCCTTGCAGTACCTTTCTGCTGTTATGGTTTCAGTAAAAAAGATGGGACCAATTACACGCCTCCTGGACATGGCACACCATACTCCAACTTTCAAGGAATGCAGAGGCTTCTCAACAAATTCATGCGGATTATCAGTGGACCAAACTCGAGAATTTTGGCTACTCACATATCCAGACAAATGAAACCACGCTTCATCGGAAAAAAAAGTCTTGTCAAGCATGTCATCCTCATTCAGATTTTCCTTGAACCAATGACAAAAGTGGAGTCGCTTTTCAAAGTCTGTGTCTTTCAACTCATGTTGACAAGTAACACGATATGGATATAAGCTTAAAGCCTTCCTCACGGCGGCATGTGCAGTTCATCATGAACGGATCCAGTTTCTCTGAACTTGTTCAATAACGCTCGAACTGCATTTCGATGAGGTAATGCTGTTCCGGGAAACTTTTTGGCAAATTTTTCCTTCACTGCTTTTGTGTATTCACCATTCGCACGAAAGACATGTTCAATCAAAAATATTCTCTCCTCCGTTGACAAAACCATTTTAAATTGGATTTAAATTCGCAATAAATTGACTTTGTCAATGATTACATTGAATTAAAAAGAAAAAAGAAAAAGAAAAATTTAAAAAGTGCTCGAAAAGTGCATTTAAAAAAAATGAAAGACGAAATACGAGAAACGACCAAAAAACGCTGAAAAAGATCAAACGAAAAACGCTGATTATCTAAAAATAAAGCAGACAATGAAAGGTGCACAGTGACTTTCTGAACGCACTGTACATAGGATAGGCAATTTTCCCGACCTGCTTCTGGAGATGCCAAGATATTACTGTCCGGTAATTTAGAACTGCTTGCCAAGACCACCAAGTAGGGGAAAGTGCCGTAAAGTGTTTTTCCCAAAGGCACAACAGAATGGCGCGAGTAGGTTTTGAACCGAGATCATGTTGATCATAAGTACGGCGCTTTAACCACTCGACCACACTGCCGTCATTCTACTTAGCTTACGATTGGTCATAGCCGTACCTGGAGGGAGGGCAGGGAGCAATTGCCCCCTCAACTTTCCAAGATTATTTTTCGGGCAGCGACAAGAAAATATTTGAGTAAAACCAGAATTTTTGGGCAACGAAAAAATACTACCAAATTTTGCTGGAGCTTTTTTTTTTTTGAAAACACCTTGATTTTGGAACAAAAAGTGAGAAAGATGAGACTGATTTTAAGTGAAGACCTTTTTTTAGAGAACACCATGATTTTAGGACGAAATTTAGTCTTTGTCCGAGAATCTCAGACAATTTACTAGAAAATCAGGATTCGGGCAAATGTCACAAAATTCGGGCAAAACTTCATTGCCCTCCCCAATTTTTTGGGCTGGTACGGGTATGCGATTGGTCACAAAGTCGCCACAACGATAAAGAGGTCGTATGAGTAAACTAAACGAAACCAAATTTTAAAAAATTTATTCAAAAAACGACTGTAGCACTATGTTGATCCTGCCAAAGAAATCAAAAATACTTCTTTGAAAATAAAAATGCTACTATTTAAATTACTATTTGCGTGTATCAATAATGTCAGGCCAAATAATTTGAAGCAAGAACAAAAGATGAAGAACAAAGTTCGTAAAATTATGGAGTTTACTTTAGTTTAACAAAACAAAATTTTGGCCTAGGTAAATACAATAACAGCTAAAAAAATAAATACCTTTTGTTTTGCTGATTCCAATTCATGCGCCTTTAACATCACTTCTAAATCATCATCGTCGTTGCTGGAGTTGCGTAAATCGGGAGATAGCCGATTTTGATCGGTAAAATTTATACTTTGAGATGTTAAGTTTTGCAAGCTAATCCAGGTGTTTTGAAGATGAGCTATAGCTGATGTTTTTTCTTCCTCGTTCAACAAAACTTTATATCTAAGATCCAGAAAAATGCATGCCACAAAGACATCATTTTCCAGTAATGCCAATTCGCGTTTTTTTATAGAAGACAGCAATAACTGCGAAAACTCTGTTGGTGATGCTTTTGAAATTTTTAATTTGCACCTTAACCAAATTCCATAAAAGTCACCCAACGTAAGATGTTGTTGTTGTAAAGCCTTCGCGGCTTTTCGGGCTGCTTCAAGAGCTGTCACGATTTCGGAAAACAAATTCCATTGAGACTCCAATAGATGCAGTTCAGCATTGGAGGCGGCCATTTCTTGGCAGAAATCTTTTAATGAAAGTAGTCGCTGGAGCATATCACAAGTAGAATGCCAACGAGTTATACAATCCAAAATAGGCTTTTTTCGTTTTAGTTTTTTCAAAATCACCATAATAGATAGATTTCTTAAAATTTTACACACATGGCGGGCTTTAGCAATGTCGCTTTTTAAAGAAGATTGTTTTAAAGCATCGTCTACAGCTAATTGTAGGGTATGCGCGGCGCAGCGAAGACCTCGAAGCATTGGGCGGCTAGTAGATTCAACGAAATCAAACGCTACTAAACTTTTAAGCAATATTTCAATATTAAAGGACGAAGAATCAGTCGCCTCGCATTCACTGTCCTCATCAGAGTAAACATCATTTTCAACATCGCTGTTGGATGAAGCAGCTTGGCTTGTCCCAGGAGAATCCTCATTAGCAAATGCGTTTTCTTTAAGTTGCTCATTTGATAGTAGTTTTACAGATTTTAGCATGTTAGCGCAATTGTCAGTCGTAACAGTATAAATCTGACTTACAGAAATTTCATATTGCTCTAAAATTTCTGCCACGGTGTTTTTAATGTATTCAGCCGTGTGGCGATGGGTAAGTTCTTTCATCGCTATTGTCGTCAGAGTAAGCTTTCCATTTTTTATGAGCTGAATGTTGATACCTAAAATAGCCCTGTTCATTCGTGTCGCTATGTCTATTTTAAGTGAAATAAACTTTTCACGAATATCTTCTTTAATTTCTTTTTTTATTTTGCTCGCTAGCATGACAACTTCTTCACGAATATTTTCTGCGTTGATGCAAATGTTATTACCACTGTCGGAGAGCGCTTGCAAAATTAGATTTAAAAGTTTTCTAAACCCTGAATCTTCAACAATTTTAAACGGTCTTCCATTCACAGTGACCATTTCCAAGCAAGCAGTTCTTAATAAATGAGTATCGATTTTTACTCGAACTGTTTTAAAGAGTTTTTTATCCAAAGTTGTTTGACAACAAGATGAAGCATTTTCAGACAAAGATTCGTTAGCATTTTTATGTATTTAGATTTTATTGATAGATTAATGAAATATTTTTCTTTGTATTTTTTAAAGCACTCCTGATGAAATCTTTTTACGTGTCTTTGTAAATTAGATGCGTGGTTTTAATGAAGAGCTGTGCCACAGTCATCAATTTGACACACAGATGAATCGGTCGATATTTTATAAATGAAAAACTTCGAATATTAGTCAATTGCGTGCGCGGCATCTTTTTTAATATTAACATAAATTACCAGATTTAATATAGAATATCAGTAAAAAAACTGAAAAAAAGTATGCGTAGTATGAGCTTTATATTAAACATTCAGCATATGTCTACTATCAAATTATACCACCAAAAGTAAACCTGTTTCGTTATACGGAAATAAACCCAAATTAGAAGTTGAATTGGTAAAGTTGTTTGGCAAGTTCCGTAAGAGTTGATTTAAAGATACAGTAGAATGCCGATTATCTAAACTAATTAAAACCAGGCGTGGTTCGGATAACTGTTTTTTTTCGGATAATCGAACAAAATACAATCTTGCAATAAAAAGCATCATATACACATCTGGTCATTTATTGTGCATCATGAACAGTATAGTGATCACTCATTTAGTTTGGTTTTAAGTTTAACACTCTTTTCGTCGCTGCCAAGTTTCTCATCCTTTTTAGAAGCAAAAGCTGCGTTGAATGACACTCTGTCGTTCACACCATGCTATGGCGTTGTAACCATCTTAGCGTTCGGATAATAGGCGTTCAACTGTGGCGCAGTATGGTAGCAATATTAAAGAAAAAGCTTTCAACTATTAACTTGAAAAAATTAACTTGAAACAATTAACTTGAAAAAATTATTGCATCCCCTACATCAAATTTTATCAATAAAGTAAAAGGTTGGTGGTTTTGCAATTAAAAACAGCTATTATTAATGCAAAAATTCTAGTTAAATATCATCCAATTTTATAAGCTTTTGTTTATTAAAACTTCTTTAGATACTGTACTATAAATAAAACACAAAAACCGATGACTGTCAAACAAAAAAATGTTTGTTATTGAAGACGAATATTTTTTAATAGTAAAAAAATTTTTGCGCTTAATCATCATCTGTTTTTGGGTTTTATTTATGGTATCTGAAGAAGTTTTAATAAACGAAAGACTAAAAGAAATATAAATGAATTAAAATCAATTCTGGCGTTATCTAATCAATGAAAAGTTAAAATCGTAACTATTATGAATTGCAATCTCCATACTAACAAACAACTCAACCTTTATCTCTTCAGTGGAAAATTTTAGAAGCACATGTGCGCGTGCGCGAGACAAAAACTCCCAAGAGGTTTTTACGCACGAGTTACTTTATCAAAACGTTTATGACGAAATACATGTATTCAGGCAATAAAAAAGTTTGAGTCAGCCAAATCTTCACTAAACAATTTTAAGAGATAAATCTTTGACGTAAATTTGAAGCGAACATTGATGCAAATGAAAAATTTAAGTAATCCAATTTTCACTGCTATAGTATCTTTAAATAAGCCTAAAAACTATGAACAGCTCATCCCGAATCAACCTTACTGCAAAAGTTAAGGCCTTTTTAGATTCCAACATGCAAATTTGAGCCTAATAAGAAGCTGAGAAATACGAGAAAAGCAGTTAGCTTACAAAATATTACTTAAACTTCACGCTACAAGGCAAAGGTTAATAGCTTCTCTTCCTAATCTCAACAAATTTTCTTTAAAAAATTTTGTTTTTTTGAAAAATCAAAAATTAATTAACTTTATCGCATTGCTTGCTCAACAATATTTTTTACTCAATCTCGACTGTTAGGGATACTATCATGCTAGTAAAAACCATTTGAGGCAACTATAAATTATACTGAATTCGAATCATTCGATAAGTTTACACTGCTTTTTTATTAAACTTCTCCACGCAACTAAATTTTAGTCGAGTGGCTCCCCAACACCCTGCACTGTGCAGCTTTGATTTTTCAATGGCGTCAAATAATTTTGCTTCACCAACGATAGTTTCACTATGTTTGCTACGTCTCTATATTAATATGTATTTTTTAAAAAGTATGGCACAGTAAAAAGGTTAAGAACAACTGCTTTAGCATATATTTAAAATTTCGCTTTCTTTATCTAGCAAGTGACATGTTTTTGCTTTAACTTCTCGCCTAAAAAGTCGTTTATAACGTTTCTGTATTGCCACACAACAAGTATCGTGACCAAAAAAATTGCGGCAACTTCAAAGACAAAATTGTGATTTTGATTCTTCTACAAATAACTTTAAAATTAAAATTTGAGCATCAAACGGTCGAACCGGATCCATTAAAAATAAAGTTCCGGTTCAGGTTCGGGTTCAGCAATTTTTTTTTCTACGGGTTCAGCTCCGGTTCAGGTTCAGCAAATTTTATTTTTAGGGGTTCAGTTTCAGTTTAGGTTCAGCAAATTTTATTTTTTCGGGTTCAGTTCCGGTTCGGGTTCAAAAAATAATAACGGTTAATACGGGTTTACGGATCCGGTTCGGGTCCGGTTCGACACCCTGGCTTTGAGTGTTCAACTGGCTTTATTGCAAAGTAATTTATAGATGTTTTTGAAGAATACATGTAAAAAAAGGCTAAGCCACTTAAAATGAGAAGCTCCAAGCTTGAGTTTTGCTCCTGTTAAAGCTCCTTCTTGATGTATATTTTACTGAAATTCGAACCGACTAAATGTTGTTCTAGACGCAGGAGACAACACCATCAGCCATTTATTTAGACAACAATTTAATTTCAGGTAACCTACAAGTTTTCTCGGCTTTGTCGTGCAAGAAATACAAAGCATCCACTATGTGATACGACCAAGACCGCTACTTATGACGGGACTTACCTGATAAGCGTTAAGCATTGCGCTTACTCTCTTAGAACTTAAATTTTTACAGCTTACTCTTTCATTCAAAATTAGAGCATTATTAGCGCTTTTTGGGTAAGTCTCCGTCATGAGTAACGGTCTTGATCTTATCACATAGTGGATGCTATGTAATCCTTGCGCGGCAAAGCCGGGAAGACTTGTAGGTTACTTAAAGTTGAATTGTTGCCCGGTCTAGTGGTGTTGTCTCCTGCGTGTAGAACAACGTTCAATCGGTTCAAATTTCAATAAGATATGCATCACTGACAAGCCCTAATTAGGGCAAAACTAGAGTCTGGTTTTTCTCATTTGAAGTGGCTTAGTTTTTTTTACATATGTTATCTAAATACCTTATGTTTACAACCATATAAGAAATTTTAAGTTCTTAAACTACTTAATTACTCTTATAATGTTGCTTTACTTAAAAGTTTTTCAATACCTTATTGAACATTTCTTATGTACAGTCCAGGTCTAGTGAAAAATTTAAACAAAAATTTATTAATAAAGACTTGTGTAATTATAATCAACTCAACAGCAAAACAATATAAAATGTGCACACTGTGCAGCCTTTACTTGGTATTTTTCGCAAATAAATAAAGCACATGCTTTTCTTGATTTTAATGCATGTGTGCGCTACTTGCAGTTATACCTCTTGCACGCACATTCGTTTCTTTGACTTGCAATGAAGAAAAAAAGGTGGACTCTATGCCCACAGTAAGACAGAGTTGTGGCGACTTAAATCCGAACTAAATTCAGACTAAATTTTTCAAGAACAAAACTAGAGTTTGACTCAAGTCCACTTATAAAAATCTCAAGGGTCAAACTTGACTCGAGTCCCCAAATCCAATAATTACTCGGCTTGACTTGAGTCCAGATGAAAATGAATTTAGCAAATAAATAAATAAAATTTTTTGATGACCACCAGTTACAAAAATAAAACTTAGCCACAATCAAGATAATGTATCTCCTTGAATTCTTCGGTTCATTACTTTCCGTTAAAGGCAAAAAAACTGTTAAAAATTACGTAAATAGCAAAAAAATATTGAATTGTTAATAAAGTCAAAATTCTTATAAGCATAATGATTGAAAAAGCTGAATTTTTGGATTAAAAGTTGGTGATAGGCTTGGAGTTGAAGTCTCGAAAAAACAGGAACGTTTGTGGACTTTGAATCAACTTGAGCATTTTAGCAAGAACGTCGCGCTCAATCCAAGCTCAGTAGTAAAAGACTCAGACTCAGACGGGATGGACTCGGGTCCTTCAATGTTAAACTTTTTACAACTCTGCCGTAAGTGTAAATAATTATATGACTACATGCTTTCAATTCATACCGTGACAAGAACTAGTCGTCTCGGATAAAATCTGCAGCGTTCTGTTTGTCTGCGGCGATGAATACGAAGCAGCACATCCTGTGGCCCATCAATTAGAAAACTTTCTATTTTGCTACACCACTTACAGAAGCACTACATTGCTCTGCTTTCTTCTCAGATGAGTTTTTTTAACTGATCTGGCAACAGTCAATTTGCAATCAGGTTATTGCAATCACGCTCTTGACTAATTCATATCCTTAGTACCTTGTTATAAGTACACTACGTTCATCATCAGATTCTTCATAAATTTCCTGTGAATTCGATTTATCTTGTTAATTTATTCACAATGTTTCTTTTTTTTAGATTCTTCGTAATCGTCTTCAAGTCCATACTCTACATTATTAGCAGTTGTCGATACATTGCCAGCATATTACTCTACAATTGTCGGTAGCTTAATCGAGTGGTTAGAGCGCCGTGATTGTGATCGACATGGTCTTGGTTGAAAACCTACTCGCGCCATTCTGTTGTGTCCTTGAAAAAATATCTAACGACACTTTCCTCTGTTTGGTTGTCTTTGCTAGCAGTTCTAAATTTTATTCATAACTTTATAAAACTAAAAAAAAACAAAATAAATAATTTCAATAGCCGGACAGAAATATCTTGGCGTTCGGAAGCAGGTCAAAGTAATTTCTTCCTGTATGTGTGGCGCCTTTGACGTTTTCTTGCAAGTCAGAAGGATAAATATAAAGATAAAATAAAAAAAATATAATATCATTTTGGCTATCATTAAGTTCTTTAACAAATTGTCCTTTTTTGGTGTTTTAAAATTACAAAATTAATTGACGAATTTATAGCTTTTATTTTAAGAAGACACTTTTCTGAAAAATCTTTTTGATTGACGCTTGCTACAAAAAAGTTTTGCTTATGAAGGAAGTAGCGAATAAGTTCTATTTACCCCACCAACAGACGAACGAAAGTCATTTTTGCGGCATTGCAAAAAAATAAAATAAGACCGCAAATCTACCTGACAAATTCTAAGTTTGTGTATCAATAACAAATAATGTTTTGAAGCATTTTTAACAACTCTTTAGAGAATATACCTACGTTGTTTTGACTTTTTAGATTTATTAAAAAATAAGCTGTTGTAAAATGATGTTTTTTGGAATTTAGCTGTTGTAAAATGATGTTTTTTGGCAATAAAAATGATAACAGAATTAAAAAATAATAACGAGCTACTTTTGATTCTGGAAAAATTACAGGTTTATCTCGACTGCTACTTATTCTTGATAATAGTAGTTGAAATATAAATCATGTTAAAAACTTTATCAACTTTTCTTTCAGCTTATTTTCAATGATCAGAGTAACAGTCTTAGCCTACTTATTCCCGCTAGCAGCAGAATTTAAAAGCAGTAGAAAAATTTCACTAGTAGAAGAATCTCTTTCACTGCTTCTACTTATAGAATAACTCATCGTTTGCCAACGTTTTCTTTAACAAGAGAATTTCTATTTACCACATTCTGTAAAATAGAGAGGGTATGTGATTACTCTGTGTTAGTTAACTTATAACATACACAAAACGTTATAATTTTATTAACAAATTTGCACGATTGGTCACCTATTTTTATCTACAAGAAGCTTTGCGTTGGGCATATAGACCTGCGTTATTTGCAAATTCAATTAAAAATCTTAAGTCATTCACTAGTTATACTCCTTACACCACAAAATGTTTTATATAATTTCATACCTTAGGTTGATAAAGATGATAATCAAATTAAAAGTCTGTTTGGAAATCTTATTATACTGTACTTACACCAGCGACAAAGCGAGAAACGCTTTCAACTTGTTTATAAAAAAAAGTAAAATTATGTAATTTATTAAAAAACTTACATTGGTCATCATTACTATTATTTATAATTCATTTGCAAACCGCAATATACAGTGGTTCTCAACCTTTCATGGCTTGTGGCCCCTTTTCAGTGACTCTTAACACTCATGGCCCCTGCTTATCAATGAAAATATCTATCTTTGTTTTTGGTGTATTTCAATCTCTTAATTTATTTACGGGTTTAATAGAACAAGCGAAACAAAAGCATTAATCGAAGAAGCACAGTGCTTCCTCGATTTATCCTTACCTCGTTTATCCGGTTGTTCCGTTCCTAAAAATCGCCCAAATTATGTAGATTCACAATCTCATAAAAAATCTCTTTGATTTCGCGTTGGTCCGGCTCAAATAGCCGAAGAAATAACAGTTTTATGAGCAATTTAAATAATTTATTTTTATTTACAAGAAAAAATGGCAACACCGCTTATTTTTCACGAAATTTAAAGTAATTTCCAGAACTATCCGATTGACCTGTTTTGATTATGACGTAATAGTTGTTTGCTTGGAGAATGTCCGAACATTCGAGTAATCTTACTGAATGGTATAAATACGATTCGCTGAAAAGCAGTATTAAATAATTGGATGTTTCGTTGTGGTAACTTAAAATTGGAAAATTGTTAACTGTGTGAAGTCATAGTTTCTTGCCGCAAGTCTTTGGTTGTCTACGTGATTGTGAAGAATTAAGCTATTGAGCTTTAACCTGTTGCTTTGATTTATACTATTCGGGCTCCTAAGTGGATTGGAGCATATTTCTTAATAAAGAAGATATTGTAGTAGTCTGAGCTGTGATTTAGCTAGACTATATTTTTGCTGTCGCTGGTTCGAAGGTCAGATCCAGCAAGAAGATTAAGAATTATCGTTTAGTAGACACCGAGATTGTGTTATTGGCGAGGCCTTCTTAGCAGGCGCCAAAAAAGGTAGACGATTAAACAACGTACTAAGTTACCAAATAAATTCTACAAAATTTCAAAAAACTTTTTAACATCGGAACAAAATTTAAAAACCTTTCCAAAATTTAGAAAACTAAAATTTGTGGAAGTAACAAAATTTCAAAAACTATTTACTAAATTTCTCCAAAATTTCAAAAACTTTTCGCAAGGTTAACAAGCAAATTTCAAAAGATTTTTTACAAGCTAACAAGTAAATTTCAACAAGTAAATTTTTAAGAAGATCAAGTAAATCTGTTATATAAGAAGAGTGTTGCGACGGATGATGCGCCAAGCTGTGAGGTCCGGTCAAGACGGCGAACAATAAAACCTCCAGCTTGGCAAAAGGACTATTATATGTTTTAAATTTGTTTTTGTTTCCGTTAAAACTTCACTTTATCGTTTTTTGTTGGATTTGAACTCGCGTCGCTAATTCTTTTACTCAGTTAATCATTATTGTAATTTGTTTTCTTTCTGTTCGTTCTCTCGCGGCGCGTCATTATTGCAATTTGTTTTCTTTCTGTTCGTTCTCTCGCGGCGCGAATTTTGTTCTTAAAAAGCTTTGTTTCCTTCTGTTTATAGCGCCAGAGTTCTTTCATCCATTTTTTACTTGGTCAATTTTAGCTTAGCTAGTTTAGGGTTAAGGTTAGTGTTTGTTTATACGCTGTTTTAGCTAGAGTAGGATTAGGTATGTTTTGTAATATTGTTTGCGTTTGTTTTGTAATATTGTTCCATTAATCCTTTGTATTTATTTTTTTCTATTTGAATAAGGTCTAGATCATTGCTTAATTCTAGTTAAATTGTAAAATCTGATTTCAAATAGTTTCCTGGTTAAAGAATTGTATAACCTAAATTGTTTTATTCATACGCATTTTGATCCAAAACAATTTGAATCTTCGAATACCTGACTGCGCAGGATTAGACGAGTCATTCCCCTCGTCCGTAGAAACAATACAAAACAATTTAGTTTTGTTAATTGAGTTTTGTTAATTGACAACACAAAACAATTTAAAGTTTGCTGCTGAAATTGAGTTTATTACAGTTTGTTGTTATGGATAAAGAAGGAACTGGAACTTCCAATAAAAGCGAGTTTTTACTGATGTTTCAAATGATGCAAGAGCAACAGCGACAGTATCAAGAGCAACAGCAAGAGCAACAGCGACAGTATCAAGAGCAACAGCAAGAGCAACAGCGACAGTATCGAGAGCAACAGCAAGAGCAACAGCGACAGTATCGAGAGCAACAGCGACAATATCAGGAACAACAGCAACAGCATCAAGAAGCTGCCGAACGACGATTTAAATTAGAATTGGAGGAAATTCGTCAGAGGGCTAAAGAAGAACGATTTGATATGGTTCGTTTCATGGCTGATCTTCAATTGCAAGGTGGGAAAACGTCTTCTAGTTGTAGTTCTCCAGAAGCTGTTCAGCGTAAATTTCGCCGACTAGATGACGAAGCACTCGATTTGATTCAAGGTCTGCGTAGTCGACGGGAAAACTATCGCCCCTTTCATGAGATTGAAGTGATGGTTAAGGCCGTAGAGGGAGCTATGAATGATTTGCGTAGCTTTGTTTGTGAGAAAGTTGATCAACTGGAAGAAGAAATGCGAGAACCCATTTTAAGTGAAATGAAACATACTAAGGAGCTTTGTTTAAGTGAGCTGCTTGTGGCAAACTCTTATATTTCAGAATTAAAGGCGCTCCACGAAGAGGAAAAGCATGCTTCTTGTCTTCCGAGTGGAATCATCCCGCCCACTTATAATGGTGACCCATTGTTGTTTCCGACGTTCTGGGATGCATTTTCGCCACTGATTCACGAAAATCGCCGGGTAAGCAAATTTTATAAAATGTCTTACTTGAAAAGCGCTTTAAAGGGAGCTGCTGCAGGTGCTTTGGTAAGTTATCCCACTACAGCTGAAAACTATGACGCTGCCGTTGCAGCACTCAAGAAGCGCTTCGGCCGTAAACAAGCAATTATTCGTAGTCATGTTCAAGAATTATTAAACGGAAAGAAAATTAATCACGAACCTAAACAGTTACGCGCACTTCTCGATAAAGTCGTCGCTAAGAAGGCAATATTAGAGAGGCATCAGGTGAGTTGGGACCAGGTTCTCACACAAATTGTAGAGGGTCAACTTTCCAAGTCGCTGGAGGAGAGATGGATTCGGCATATCTCCCCTTTAATTGAAAAGGATGAGGCTCCATCTTCGGTGAAGTTAATCGAGTTTCTCACTGCTGAGCTTGCCGCTTTGGAGGCTCTGGTAAGTAGGGGTGACCCCAAGATAAATTCCAAAGAGACCAAATCTTCAAAAGAGTTGAAAAAGTTGTGGCCTTCTTCTGCGCAAGCTTTGGTAACCCAAGCCAGCTTTGAAGTTTGCGTTTTATGTTCGGAAAAACATGGATTGATTGCTTGTCCGAAATTCAAAGGACTTACACCTTCCGGAAGATTAGAAGAATTGATGAAGATGCCAGGTATGGTTTGCTTTAAATGCCTTAAGTGTAAAGGAACGCCTGGTCATCCGCTGATCTTCCGTAAATGTTCCGCTAAATGTGCTGTACCGAACTGTGGGAAACCGCACCATTCTCTTTTGCACATTGATCCTAAGTCAAAAGAAGAACCGATGAAGTCAAACGCCCTGATTGCTACAGTTCGGGTTTTAGCCGGTGCACCTTCCAAATTTTCGGATAATGAATTGGAAACGTTGTTACCTACTGCTCTTGCCAAAATTAAATATGGAACGAAAGAAAAACTGGTAAGGGTTGGTTTTGATTCTTTTTCTCAAAAAAGTTTCGTGACAAAAAAGGTGGTTGATGACTTGGGAATTGATTCTACCAGAACCGATTTTTTGAACATTGAAGGTTTCGGAGGTAGCTCCAGTATTCACCACATGAATCTTGTGCGTTTCCTGCTTTGTCCCATTGAAGCTGACAGTCAAGAAAAATTCCATGTTGAAGCTCATGTCCAGAGTGGTTCGATCTGCTCCCCTTTACACCCAGTTGACTTTGATAGTGATTATTGTTCTCATTTAAAGGGATTAAAATTGGCTGATCCATTTCCGAGAAGAACAGCAAAAATTGACGTACTGCTTGGAGGCAGATACTACTTTCAGTTAATGCAGGGAAGCATTGTCGGTCCAGATGTTGCGGAAACGGCACCTTATGCCATAGACACCATGTTTGGATGGGTTTTAGCGGGACCCTTTCACATTCAACGTTTGGAAACGAAAGAAAGTCGTAAATGCATGGCTTTGACTGCAACTGATACCTCTCCATGGTCTAAGCTCGAGAAACTATTGGAAGGATTTTGGAATATGGAATCTATTGGTCTCGTTGAGAAAAATGATGTTTATACAAAGGAAGAGAGAGAAGCTGTACGTTCTTTCGAAAGGTCTGTTAGTTTTAGTAACAATAGGTATGTTGTTGCCTTACCTTTCAAGGAAAACTCTCCAGAGTTACTCTCCAATTACTCCCAAGCAAGAACACGTTTAATTTCTTGCGAGAAAAGCTTAAAACGAGATGAGCTGAAGCGTGCTGCCTACAAAACGGCGATTGAGGATTATGTTAAGTGTGGGTTTGCTAGAGAATTAACAAAAGAAGAATTAAAGGCTATTGAAGACAAACCAAGGTATTTTGTTCCTCATCATCCTGTTTTTAAAGAGTCAAGCTCTTCGACAAAGGTCCGAATTGTTTTTGATGCCAGTGCTAAAGATCCCAATGGTAACTCTTTGAATGATTGTTTGCTGAAAGGTCCTAATCTACTTCCCGATATTGCTGCCGTTCTTTTGAGATTCCGAATGCACAAATTTGCTCTTAACGGAGATCTTCGCAAAATGTTCTGTCAAACCGCTGTCATTCCCGATCATCAGCGATATCAGTTATATCTCTGGCGAGATTGTAATTCAAATATTCAACCAAAGATTTATGCTATGCAAAGGTTGATGTTTGGTGTAACTTCCAGTCCGTTTCTTGCCATTCAATCTGTTTTATGTCATTCCCTTTCTGATAATATTGTTTCGCGATACGGCACCCATATTCATGATTGGTTGGTGCAAAATATGTACATGGACGATATTCATTTTGGTGGTGATACGGTTGAGGAGGTGGTAAAAATGCAAAGTGATTTGGTTGATTTTTTCCGATCTGGAGGTTGGGAAATTTTGAAGTTTGCTTCTAACTCCGCGGAAGTTTTATCTTGCATTCCAGAAGAACAAAGGTTGCCTAATCTAGTTTTGGACTTCGATAATAAAGACTTTGGTGAAGCCGCTTCTCTTGGATTAAAATGGGACACTTTGAAAGATTACTTTTATTGCAAGGTTAGTGAAAAACTATTGCAAGGTTAGTGAAAGACTTTGGTGAAGCCGCTTCTCTTGGATTAAAATGGGACACTTTGAAAGATTACTTTTATTGCAAGGTTAGTGAAAAACTATTAAAATTTGATGCAATTGTTACGAAGAAATCGGTTTTAAGTAAAGTTGGTCAGATATTTGATTTATTTGGATTCTTGGCAGCATTCACTATTCGGGGAAAGATCTTAATCCAGAAGCTATGGCAGAAAAAACTTTCTTGGGATGAGCCATTGCCAGAAGATAACGCCAAGGAATATCAAGAATGGGTAGAGGAATTGTCGGAAATTGAAAGTATTAAAGTCCCCAGATGTCCTTTCTTAACTGTTAAACCTCCATATAGCATTCAGATTCATGGATTTTGTGATGCATCAGAAAATGCGTATGCAGCCGTCACTTATTTAAGAATAGAATCTTCTACCGCTATTAAAGTATCATATTTAATGGCCAAAACTAGGGTGGCACCTGTAAAACCGGTATCGATCCCACGACTTGAATTGATGGCTGCTCATAGTCTTGCTAAATTAGTTCGTTATGTTTTAGATGCGTTGAAGACACAAAGGACTATCGACGAAGTATATTTGTGGTCGGATTCAAAAATCGTGCTGGCTTGGATTTCTAAGCCTAGTTCTTCTTGGAAGACTTTCGTCAAAAATAGAGTACAAGATATTCATGACTCTTTTTCTTCCTCAGTTTGGGGTCATTGCGTTGGAATTGAAAATCCCGCCGATCTGCACAGCCGAGGAATGAAGTTATCCAATTTGAAAGAAAACCAACTTTACTGGCAAGGTCCGCCTTGGCTTAGTAAGTATAAGTCTGAGTGGCCCTCGGAGCACGGTGGTTATTGCTCTTTGGAAGCTTCCACTAGTGATGCTTGTATCAAAGAAGCTGCTAAAGTGAAAACATTTGCATTGTCTGCTACTTTGCCTTACGAAGAGTTTTTTCGAGGATATTCGAGCTACTCTAAAGTAGTTCGTCTGGTGGCCAGAATTTTGCGATGGAGGCATCCTGTCAACAAACAACTTGACCATACCTGCAGACCGGATCTTATAGGCCCTAAAGAGTACAAAAACGCTGAGTATTTCTTATTTTCTCTGGTTCAAAAATGTAATTTTACGGATGATTTTTTTGAATTGCAGAGTTCGGGAAAGCCTTCTTCGTCCTGTCGGTTTAAAAATATGGACCCGCAATTTAATTTTGAAAAAAATTTGATTATTGCAGGAGATCGACTTAAACTTTCCGATTTGCCAGAATACACCAAGTATCCTATCATCCTTCCGAATAAAGACTTGTTGGTGGAACTATTGATCCTTCACGTCCATCAAAAGAATCACCATTCTCCTCAAGACACAACCATCGCTATTTTAAGGGAAAGGTACCATATCTTGCATATTCGTGAAGAGGTGAGAAGAGTATGTAAACGGTGTGTGGTGTGTAGACATGCTAAAACAAAGCCCTTGCAACAAAAGATGGGAATTCTTCCCGAAGAGCGGGTTTGTCCGGCTTTTGCGTTTTCCGATGTTGGCGTTGATTTTACCGGACCAATTTACCTAAAAGGATATGATTGTAAAAACATGAGAAAAGCTTACATATGTATCTTTACTTGTACCCATAGTCGTATGATTCATCTCGAATTAACAAATAATATGTCTACCGAAGAATTTTTATCTGCTTTGAAACGTATGATTAATCGCCGTGGAAAGTGTCGCAAAATTATTAGTGATAATCAATTGACCTTTAAAAAAGCGAATCAGATTTTAAAATTTTCCACTCGTGAAAGTGTTATTGCGGATAATTTGATTCAATCATATCTTACCGAAAATGACATTATTTGGGAATTTATTACCGAGCGTAGTCCACACCGTGGTGCATTTTATGAAAGACTAAATCGATCGTTGAAAGAGCCTTTAAAAAAGGTTCTTGGTAGAGCAAAATTGAACTATACCGAATTGTATACCATTTTGACTGACATCGAATCAGCTTTAAATCAAAGACCACTTACATATTTGGGAAGTGATCCAAACAATCTTCAAGCGATTACTCCAAGTCATTTAGCAATTGGTCGGGCTTTAAAATCTGTTCCATCCATTTCGTCAAAGGTTAAATTGAGTCGAAGATATTTTCATTTACAACTTTTGTTGCAACATTTCTGGAAGCGTTGGTCAAAAGAGTATTTGCCTTCCTTAGCGGTTCGTCACAAATGGCATTCGACGGAGGCTGCTCCCAAAGTGGGTGACATCTGTTTAATTACGGAAGAAAACACTTCTCGTCCCACCTGGCCGATGGGAAAAATTGTTCAGGCGATTCCAGGAAAAGATGGTCTGATGCGAACATTTAAATTAAAAACCAAAACTGGACTTTTGACTAGGCCGATTCAACGTTTACATTTGCTCGAATCCGGTGAAGAAACAATTTCAACAAGAGACTTTCCAGATTTGACTGCACCAACCGAGTGCAGTCAAGGCGGCGAGGATGTTGCGACGGATGATGCGCCAAGCTGTGAGGTCCGGTCAAGACGGCGAACAATAAAACCTCCAGCTTGGCAAAAGGACTATTATATGTTTTAAATTTGTTTTTGTTTCCGTTAAAACTTCACTTTATCGTTTTTTGTTGGATTTGAACTCGCGTCGCTAATTCTTTTACTCAGTTAATCATTATTGTAATTTGTTTTCTTTCTGTTCGTTCTCTCGCGGCGCGTCATTATTGCAATTTGTTTTCTTTCTGTTCGTTCTCTCGCGGCGCGAATTTTGTTCTTAAAAAGCTTTGTTTCCTTCTGTTTATAGCGCCAGAGTTCTTTCATCCATTTTTTACTTGGTCAATTTTAGCTTAGCTAGTTTAGGGTTAAGGTTAGTGTTTGTTTATACGCTGTTTTAGCTAGAGTAGGATTAGGTATGTTTTGTAATATTGTTTGCGTTTGTTTTGTAATATTGTTCCATTAATCCTTTGTATTTATTTTTTTCTATTTGAATAAGGTCTAGATCATTGCTTAATTCTAGTTAAATTGTAAAATCTGATTTCAAATAGTTTCCTGGTTAAAGAATTGTATAACCTAAATTGTTTTATTCATACGCATTTTGATCCAAAACAATTTGAATCTTCGAATACCTGACTGCGCAGGATTAGACGAGTCATTCCCCTCGTCCGTAGAAACAAAGAGCTCTTAAATTGAATAACCTACTTTGAATAAAACTGTTGGTAAAATTGCTTAATTTAATTGAACTGTGAGAAAAGAATAAATTTAATTTGAAGACTCCAGAGGGGAATTGCAAGAAAATTCCTCACAACTAAAGGTACCGTGGAATTTGGATTTTCTCATTAAGCTGTGAACTGGTAGTTTGTTTCTTTATTAATTTGTGGTAATTGTGATTTATTTCATTTGGTAGTGTATTTACTGTTAAGATTTTTAGCCATGTCTAGTAAAGATATTGACGTAGGGCTGCCCGATGTTGGCCCGTTTGGTTTGGGGTTAGATGAGGTTGTCCCGGGGGGGGTGAAGGTTGGTACTCGCTTAGGGATGACCACTAGATCTATGGCCAGGGGGGTAGATAATGATGGGATTATTGACCCAGAGGATAGTGTCTCCAACTTGGGGTCTAGAGCTTCATGTACCTCTGTTTTGTCTGAAGCACAAATTGAAATTCAACGGCAGATGGAGACTAATCGCATCATGGCTGATTTAAGGTTAGCCAAACTGGCCCGAGAGGAAAAGGAAAGGCAGGCAAAACTGGCTCTGGAGGAAAAGCAAGCACAACTGGCCCGAGAGGAAAAGGAAAGGCAGGCACAACTGGCCCGGGAGGAGAAAGAGGCAGAGCTCAAGGCAGAGCTGGCCTTAAAAGAGGCAGCATTAAAGGCTGAATTTTTAAAGAAGGACTTGGAATGCCGTAAGTCACGGTCTGGTTCTCAAGTCAGTTCAAGGCGGTCAGCCCACACCGGAACTGATTTACTTCTTGAAACCCATGGTGGGTATTTGAATAATAATAGTCAGCAAAGTAAGGCTGTGATCTCTGGTGGTGGTGGTGAGACTGGTGATGTGTTACTCCCCAAGACTGCTGTCCGGGAGAATTTAACCTTGCAGAAGTTTTCTGACTCAAATAATTTGCTAGGTAGCAATGATAGGTCTCTGCGAGGCAATGTGGCTTTTGGGGCCGCCCGAAGTGTGCCTCCTGACTTTGAGAAATATGTAGTTTCCCCTGGTGTGTCGTCTGGTCGGGCCGAGACATGCCCTAAAATTTGTGGTCAATATGGTAAAAGTGCTGTTGAATATGATGGTGGTGTTAAAAATAAGTATGTTAGTGCTGCCTTACCTGCTGTTATGAATGCTAGATCTTGCAATGTTGGTGGTTTAAATTGGAATAATGGATTGTCTCCTGTGCAGTCAGGCTTGACTCAGCAGGACAGTTTCTTTCAATATCAAAATTGTCGTACTTTTATAGATAAGGCATCTTTGATTAATTACAACGGAAGTAATATGCCATATATTTTCTTTCATAATCGCATTAAGGCTTTAATGGATAGTTGTCCATTCGAAAATTCACGTTTAACTTTGTTGCAAGCTGCTTGTGTTGGACTTGCTGGCCAAAATATTTCTAATCTGGTTGCTGACACACCTGGCCTGTCTGAGGCTAGGCGCATTGAAATGTCTCTTGAAAGATTGTCCCAGAGATTTGGTGTTAGAGGTGGTTTTTATGCTGAACCGGAAATCCGCAAGTTTCGGTATGGAGATAAATTAAAATCAGATTCGGCCTTTGCACTAAAAGAATTTAAAGACCAATTGTCTCAATGTTTGCTCTATGCCAAAGCTTATAATCAACCAGATAAAGTAGAAGGTCGTTTTGTATTGGATTTGGCTAAGCGTTTGCCAGATGTAACTAAAAAAGAGTTCTTAAAGTTTTTGGCAAATCGGTTTGGACACACAAATGAGCCTAGTTTTGAAAGCTTATTTGATTTTATAACGGAAGAAGAATCTTACAAGTCGACAGATTTTGGTATTTCACTTCTAAATGCTTCAAGTGAATTGCGCAAATTCGGAAAGCCCCATGATAAAAGTAAAAATGCTTGCCCAGTAAGACAAACTTCCGTTAAATCACCTAATCTCCCAAGAAGGTCTGATATAAATGATAAACAGAAGAAGTCTCCAACTACTAATAGTCGACCAGAGCATCCTATGTGCATCTACTGTTCTTCGAAAGGGCTGGTTGAGCATCATTATCTGTCAAATTGCTCTGAATTTTTGCATTTGACACCTATTGATCGCAAAGATGTAATTGTTAAATCTGGTCGGTGCTTGAACTGTCTGCGTAAGCATTTTGTTAAAGATTGTTTTGCCCCCAATAGATGTAGAAAATGTGGAGCTGCATATAGTAGAAAGCACTCTTTCTTGTTGCATGATGCCTTTGTTATACCATCTCAAGCATGTGAGAGTGGTGATAACACTTCAGAACCTTCAGTTACTGTGCGCAAAGTTGGTATTGGGAGTGTGAAGGCTGCCTTTAGTCGTGTCACTGCTGCCCGCATAATGAACCCTGTAAATGGTAAAAGCAGGTTGGTGTATGTACAGCATGACCCAGGGTCACAGGTTACTCTGGTCTCAAACAAGCTGGTACAAGATTTAGGTCTTACTGCATTTGATAATGTTTCATTTGAAATGCAAACAATGACTAGTTGCAAGGCTACCACAGCAGATTTAGTCAAGTTTAATGTGCAGTCATTGCATACTGGTGAGATTTTTGGTAATGTGGTGTCAGTTGTCAATGAACCTTGGAGTGATGATGAAAATACTTTGCCTCATAAACAGGACTTGAGTGTGTATGAGCACTTTAATGATATTGAAATTGTTTGCTTGGATAATTGTCATAGTGTGGATGTGTTACTGGGCAATGATAATGCCCATCTTATGTATGCCAAGCAAGAACGAATGGGCAAGAGTCAAACTGACCCGCACGCACTACTCTCTCCATTAGGCTGGTTAGCCGTTGGCGGAAAAACATCCTTAAGTGAGGTACCTGTCAAAGTCTTAAGAGCCAATGTTGAAGACAAGCAAAGCAAGACATTAAGCTTGCAACAGGCTATTGACAGAAAAGATGCAGAAATTGCTGAATTGCGTAGTGTTGTTAAAGATTTATCTGTTGAAGATGAGATACCTCAATGGTCTCGCACTGATACTATTGCCAGTCAATTGGTAGAGCCCTGCATAAAGGTAAAAGATGACCGGTTTGAGATTCCCGTACCTGTGGTTGAGAAAGCAACATTGCCTAATAACTTTGAGTTAGCACACGAGCGACTGTCTGCCCTGCATAAGAAGGCCCTTTGGCAACCTCATCTTAAAGAATTTTTAGTTGAATCTATGGCAGAAATGCAGTCCAATAATTACATTGAACGTGTGCCTGATGCTGATTGTGCGAATGACCAAAAATGGTATCTACCTTATTTTGTTACCTCTCAAGTTAAGAAGCGTATAGTGTATGATGGAAAGGCCAAGTTTAAGGGAACCTGTGTGAATGATATTATTATGTCTGGACCTGATCTTCTAAACCCCTTGCTGCATGTTTTAACCAGGTTTCGCTTAGGTAAGTATGCTTTGATGTCAGATGTCACAAAGTGTTTTTTCCAAATTCAGTTGCCGGCTGCCCAAAGAGACCTATTTCGCTTGCTGTGGTTCGAAAACAATGATGTAGAAAGAGGTAAGTTGGTATCCTACCGTTTTCGAGTCCATCCTTGGGGCATCAAAAGTAGCCCCTACATTGCCTGTCTTGCATTTAAGAAGCTTGTTGAGGAAAACCCCACATGTGCTAGTGACATGACCCTTCAAAATATACTGCAGAACATGTATATGGATGACCTTATTTTTTCAGTAGATAGTTTAGAGAGTGCACAGACAATCACAAATGAGGCAGTGAGTCTATTTAAAAGTCGTGGATTTAAACTTGTTAAGTGGAGCACAAATAGGGACACTATGAGTGTTTTGTCCTCTTTAGGTCCTGAACTTTTGTCAGCTTCCATAAGAGAATTATACTTGTGTGGTGAAGAGCTAGCCTTGCCTTCTGCCAAAACCTTAGGCTGTGTCTGGGATCCTGACTCAGATGAGTTGTGCATTGACTGTTCATTAAAGCCTCTAGGTAAGTATACACGTAGAACCATGCTCAGTCAATTAGGACAGAATTTTGATCTACTGGGATTTGGGTCCCCTTTCTTTATTAAAGCACATTTGATATTGCAGCAGTTGGCTAAAGATAAGTATGATTGGGGTACAAAAGCCCCGAATGAGATTGATAAAGAGTGGGATGCATGGCTGCATTCACTTTCATTGCTGCAGAGTTTTTTGCTTCCCTGGTTTACAGACTTACGAGGGCCAGTAAGTACAATTTATTCTGATAATGGAACTACATTCCAAGCTGCAGCCAAAGTGCTGCCAAAATGGCTTGAATCTACAGAATTGAAAAATTCACTTTGTAAAAAAGGTATCGACTGGGAATTCATTCCCCCCTATGCACCCGCACAAGGTGGGGCTTGGGAAGCTATAGTGAAGCAAATCAAGCATGTGATTGCTAATACACTTGAAAAGTCACAATGCAGACCCAGCTTTGTAGAATTGCTGACATACGTGGGAAGTGCCACCAAGATTGTAAATGATCAACCTTTGACCCCTTTAAGTGATGACCCTAGAGACTTCACAGCAATAACCCCTGCCTCGCTCTTAACCCCCTATTCAAGCCCATATTGTGTGGTAGGTTCACCACAACACAAAGACAATTTAAGGAGAGACTATTGCTTTAATATCTCTCTTAGTGACCAGTTTTGGCAAAAATGGCTGGAGTTTTACCTACCTTGGCAACTGGGGAGAAAGAAGTGGTTGAAAATGGCACAGAATCTAACGCCAGGCCAATTGGTAATCTTAACCTCAATGGAAGATGTATCAAAACGAGGCAAATACCAACTTGGGAGGGTGCATGAGGTCATTCCCCAGAATAGAAATGGAAAGGAAATTGTGCGTAGAGTTAAAGTTGCCACTACTAGTACAGATGAAAGCACTGGTGATGTCAAAGTGGTTTATGTATTAAGGGACCTTTCTTGTATTGCCCCAGTAGACTGCCCCTTAGATAGCTGAATTTTCAACTTGGCAAGGCTGACGGAGGGCAGACCCTGCCATAATATTTTTACTTGGTTGTGTTGTTATTTTCTGTGTTTTTGTTTATTTATGTGCTTTGCTTATTGGGTTTTCTATTGGAAGAATAAGACACTCCTGTTGATAGTGAAGACATTAGCTGTAGCCTATGCTATTTTGGCCCTATTTACATGTAATGAATCTGAGATATTGCTGCTTAAATTGTAAAAGAAAGCTGTGTACTACTTCTGCCCTGGTGATTCATAAATGCTGACTTTGAAATTGAATTGTTGATTTGAAGCAGGCAATAAGTTGCAGCAAATATAAACTACTGATGTTTTTGTTATTCACATTTGTGCCGTATACAAATTATTGATTAGAATTGGCTGCAGTGTTAAAGTTAGTGTATTTCATTTATTTATTGTATTGTGTTTCTTTTTTATTGAGTATTGAGTTAAGTGAAGTTGTGTATTTGTACATCAAATTCAAGTGTCTTTGTGATTTGTTAAGTTGCGATTTTTCGAACTTCATTTGTGTTGAAATTTGACAACTGTGTGTCAAATTGGGGCCGCTTTGTTCCGTTCCTAAAAATCGCCCAAATTATGTAGATTCACAATCTCATAAAAAATCTCTTTGATTTCGCGTTGGTCCGGCTCAAATAGCCGAAGAAATAACAGTTTTATGAGCAATTTAAATAATTTATTTTTATTTACAAGAAAAAATGGCAACACCGCTTATTTTTCACGAAATTTAAAGTAATTTCCAGAACTATCCGATTGACCTGTTTTGATTATGACGTAATAGTTGTTTGCTTGGAGAATGTCCGAACATTCGAGTAATCTTACTGAATGGTATAAATACGATTCGCTGAAAAGCAGTATTAAATAATTGGATGTTTCGTTGTGGTAACTTAAAATTGGAAAATTGTTAACTGTGTGAAGTCATAGTTTCTTGCCGCAAGTCTTTGGTTGTCTACGTGATTGTGAAGAATTAAGCTATTGAGCTTTAACCTGTTGCTTTGATTTATACTATTCGGGCTCCTAAGTGGATTGGAGCATATTTCTTAATAAAGAAGATATTGTAGTAGTCTGAGCTGTGATTTAGCTAGACTATATTTTTGCTGTCGCTGGTTCGAAGGTCAGATCCAGCAAGAAGATTAAGAATTATCGTTTAGTAGACACCGAGATTGTGTTATTGGCGAGGCCTTCTTAGCAGGCGCCAAAAAAGGTAGACGATTAAACAACGTACTAAGTTACCAAATAAATTCTACAAAATTTCAAAAAACTTTTTAACATCGGAACAAAATTTAAAAACCTTTCCAAAATTTAGAAAACTAAAATTTGTGGAAGTAACAAAATTTCAAAAACTATTTACTAAATTTCTCCACCGGTATTCAATTATCCGGCCGCTATGTTTTGTACAATATATTTTGATATATCATAGAAGTAGTGCATATCAAAGTACCTTATTTCAATATTATTGCAAAAGCTACTGAGAAAAGATGTATCTACTCACAAACAATTCAAAATTAATTTATTTTTTTGTATAGTGTAGATCTAAATAGTAAACATATACAATACTGTATACTTTTGTTGGTTTGACTATAAGAATTCAATTAACCGGTTTTTTTGTTTATCCATTCATATTTTTGAAATTAACAACCTAAATAGACCGGATAATCAAGGATGTATTCACTTAAGATCTTGTCTCAGCACGTAAATTGTAAAAAGTATACAAAATTAGAATAGATGACTACGTTTTATTATAGTTTTTAAAAACTGTTTTTGTTTGGGTAAATACTTTTTGCGTATCTTTTTAATGATAGGCCTTCGTTTTATATTGTATTGCTGTAATGATATATGGATTTTTGTTACCAAGAATTGACATAACTAAGATGGTGTCACTGCTTGAAGCTCCTTTTTAAACAAACAAGTTTTTAAAAGAGAATATAAAGTATAAAATAAAAAAAACTTTCGCTGATTCCATTCATTAATGAGGTCTTAATAATGTCTTTTTAAATCTTTTAAAATAGTTAAAAACAAATTAAAAAAAAAAGCAATTCTTCTTTTTATTGTTGGGTAGTAATGTTATGACTCTGTTATATTTCGTCACTTAACCACGTAAAACATTTTTTCATTTATTCTAAAATTCAAATAAAGAAATGTTTTGAAAAAAGCACAAAACTTTTTTATAACTTATGTAGTAAAGTGGATTGTTTTGTTTTCTTTTACAAATTCCTTAATTTCTTTCATCCTAAAAAAGCGGTTAGTAACTCACGAAAGCTAGTTTAAATAAAAATAAACGATCAGCTTCAATGCATTATTTTTGTTGATCTCAATATTTAACAAGTTGCAAAATTATTTTTTAATTTTGTATGATATTCTTTCTTAAAAAGATACGTTTACAAGCATATTCGAATTTTACTTTGAATATTTTGCAAAAGTTATCTTTTATATTGTCAATAACTTTCAGGGCAGCAGCAAATCTTGGTCTTAATTTAGCCTTTGGTCATAGCCTTGTTGGGATAAAATTATTGTTAAGTAAAAAATTTTGTGATCAGCTTAACCATTTTTTCCCACGATAAAGATTGCAGGTTTTATTAAGTTATTTAATGTCAATTTATGTTAAAAAAAAACAAACGACTTTATTTTCAAATACAACAACACAGTATAGCATATTGTTAAAAAACAGCGAAATATTCTTTATCATTTGTAATTTAGGAAAGTAAAAAGATACTGTAATTACTGAACTTGCTGCACTTGAATAGTAAAAACATGATAACAAAAAGTGGCATTTAAACAACTGCTTGTACATTATTAATTAAACACACGTTACTGTTTATTTTTAATATTCTTTATAGTTTTTTACATTTATTAATAAGACAGTATTATTTAAGAAAAAAAGAGGTAATTTCTGTTATGAGTCCAGGGGCTGCTTGGTCTCCTGACCGTAATAAGTGGGAGGAGGTTGTTGCATGTCTATATTAGTTTGAGGATAAGGCATCGTTTGTTGAGGAGGAGCTTGCTGAAGATTCATGGGATAGCTTTGTCCAGTAGGATAACTTCCTGGAATAAAGCAAAACTTAATTGAATTCTTTCTGTAAGATAATGCTTATGTCAAATTTACTTTGTAATATTTTGCGTTTATTGACAATAAGCCAAATTAGTCAAATTAAAATAATGTGTTTCTAGCCGTGCATTTTTAGCATGAATAACGAAAATAAAGTAATGATGAACGTTTCTTTACGTCAGCTAAAACGAATTACGTTTAATAACACGTACCAGCCACTGCGCCAGTCGTGACCACAGCTGTCGTTGGAGGAACCTGTTGCCTTCTTCGTGATCGGATACACAAAAGCACGCAGACTCCAATGCAACCAGCACAACACAAGAAAATACCGATGCAGATGGCAACGATCACACCAACTCTATAATGTAGAATTATGTTAGTTTTTGCTGGTCAACTTCTTACCTGACAATCTATTTCAAAAACGCTTTATTTTTAGATATAAGTGTTTTGTTGCATATTGTTATGGCTTTTTAAAGCTGATTTTAGCTTTGTTTCGTTTTAATTTTTAATTAATGATTCAACTAGAATAAGTTAAAAGTCGGAATGTCAAACTATTATTTTTTTCTAATGAGCCAAAATTCTAAAGCTGCTTTGTTTACAGTTGGACAGCAAATTTATCGTAAACGAAAAAATAAAAAAAAACGTTTTTTAACCCTCTGAGCGCTGAATTTTTTTTTTACAGAAAATAATTTTTTTCATAGGAACTTAACTCAAATTCAATGAAGCGATGAAATATAAAACAGTTTCTTATCACAATTGTGATATTGTGATAAGAAACTGTTTTATATTTCATCGCTTCATCGAATTTGAGTTAAGTTCCTATGATTTAGCCCAAATCCTCGTCTCTTAATAAATAATTTTTTACAACCTATTTTTAAACAATTCTGTAAGCTTAACCTTTTATTGTATACCCAAACAATGTATATAACATTTGTAGTACCTAAGTAGGACTATCAAAAAATGTTATAAAATTTGACAAACTTACCCCCCCACAATGGCGGCCATCTTGGATTTATGAGGATGACCATCCGCACATGAAAAATTGCAACTTTCTCATGCACATATTAGTCAAATGGCTAATTTTATTGTATATATTATTGCTATTGTTTCATACATTACAAATAAAATCAGTTCTACAAAAAGAAATGATGAATTATATTTTTGTGGGCCATTTTAGGCTCATATCTACAAATGTAAAAAACACCGAATTTTATCCATGGCACATAGTTTTCTTCTCCATCAAGTTTCTGCCAGCCTGCATCCCCACTTACAACATGATCAAGAACAGGTTGTCTGCCCCTTCCATGACCTCTTTGTCCCCTAGCCCTTTGCCTAGCTCGAGTCTCCCTCCCCCTACCACGACCACGCCTGACAAAGTTGTCGACAATGTCCCTACTTGACTGTACATTTTGCAAAGGTGGCTGTACATGTCCCATATCATCATCACTGTCACTAAATTCATGCTCAGAATACTCTGGTTCACTCCCTGAATCGCTATCAGCAGCTACCATTTCGAAGGCTTGGTCAAGAGTATAATAATTCTTAGCCATTTCCAATCAGTAACTTCAACCGCAGATATTAGCAATAACTTTAATAGCAACGTATAGAACACAATAGCTCATTGGAAAGCTGATTTCCTAACAAACAAAATGATATCTAACTTGGGGTTTTCCCGCTTTCGATACTGAAGCAGTATTGATTGATATTTGGAGGGTAGCCTTGTCGCAAAATTGCGACAGCCGCGCTCAAAGGGTTAATTCCTTCACTTTAAATTATATCTGCTTGGCAGCGTGACCGGGTAAGTTCAAGCGTCGTTTTAATGTAGGGACGTCCGACCTTTTTCGATCCGAGGGCCATTTTGTAAATTTTTTACTAAAATGTTCCTATTGAATGAGTAAAATATAATGCGAAAACCTTAGGTTTTTGTTTGAATTTTTAGTTCAAAAATTAAAAAGCACATAGCCTACTATAAAAAAACAAATAGGCTACCCTTAGGAATACGCAACCCTCGCAATACCGCTCTTTTATTTTTACCACGGCGTAAAATTTAATGCAGGGCCAAAAAAAAAGGAACATCTTCATTTCAAAGCAAAAGTTGAAATTTACATTTTGAAAGCATTTGATTTTGGAAGATAAATAATGTAGTTAAGAAATAAAATATATAAAATCCTATATTAAACAAAACAGAAACAACTAGTCAATAAAAAATTACCAAACAGTCTTTGGCATTATTGCGGGAAGTTATAGGTTGGACAACCCTGGACAAACTCTGGTACAATCAGAGGCAAGTTAAGCTTCAAACAAAATTCCTTAGAAAAACCACGACATTTTTTAAAATTTCTCCTCTAGCTGATTACAAAAACCTTTCAAATTTTTAAAACTTTGAAGTGAAAAACACAGAATCCAAACAAAAATATGGAAATAAAATACTTTTATTACGATTTTTTCATATTCTAGTGTTGATAGTCAAAGGTCCGGTAAAATAGTTCTGTGCATGTGGAACTGTTTACAAAATTACGATAAATTAAAAAATATTTTATTTGAAATTCATCAATTCTTCTATTACAATCAGTTTATGTTCAGATAATAATACCCGTTTATGTGAATGTAAACGTGATTTAAAACCTATTAACATGGCTCAATTGAAAAAAGATTAATTGAATAAGAAAACCGCATTAGTTAAACGTTGTTTTAAATATGAACACAGAATTGACTTTGTAAATTTTGAAATATTAAATTTTAATATTGAATATGAAAAAATAAAATTTTTAGAATCATTGTATATTAATAACAGGGTGACACAAAAAAAAACGGTCATCTGAGCAAAAGATGTTTATAGTTGAGGCATATTTTCGGCAGAGGCTTATCCAGGCAGCTCAATTGCAATTCAAACAACGATTTGGATGTCGTGAATTTCCTGTCCACTCAATGATCTGCAGATGGGTCAACAAGTTCAAAACCCATGGGACTGTCTATAACTTCAATCGTAAAGACACTAACAGACAATCACCTCTGGACGACCGAAATCATCAAGGACACCACACAACGAAACTCTGTTATGCGCAGTTCAAGCAAGTCTGTGCATCGGCAAAGTCTGGAGCTGGGAATCAACCAGGAGCCGGTGCGGAGAATTTTGATCGCATATCTCCACATGTATCCTTACAGGATACAGATTGAACAAAAGCTTACACTTGACGGCATGAGGAAGCGAGTGATCATGTGCCAGTGGTTTTGCGACAAGATTGACGCCGTACCAGATTTCCTTGACAATGTCTGGTTTTCGGACGAGCCACATTTTTTGTCGTCAGGTTACGTGAACTCTAAGAACAACATCTTCTGGGGTAGCACACCCCTGATCACTGTCTGCAAAGGCCATTACACTCTGTGAAGTGCACTGCCTGGTGCCGTCTCCAAACATGGCATCATTGGACCATTCTGGCTCGAGGACGACAACGAGCGGTCTGTGACAATCAATACCAAGCGTTATGTCCAGGTGCTTGGCAAGTTCTGGACAGCATTTGGTCGACGGAAAGAGATCGTCAGGGTCCTCTAGTGGTTCCAGTAAAATGCTGCCACCCCCCACACCTCAAACAAATTGATATGGTTAGAGAAGCACTTTTCTGACCGATTGATCAGCCACAGATGTGACCCGCAGTGGTCGCTACATTCACCGGACTTGAACCCCCCAGATTTTAATCTGTGGGGATACCTTAAGGACAAGGTGTATGGCAACAACCCCTGACTATCCCTGACCTGAAGGCAGCAATCACAGCAGCAATAAGAGCAATCCCAAGGGAGGAATGCGGGAGGGTCATTGAGAACTTTGCCGCCAGATCCAAATGTGCCCGTAGCACCGGGGAGCTCATTTGGAGCACGTTTTTTGAGTGCCAGTGAAACAAAGAGTTTTTGTAGTACAGACTTGAAACTTTGAAGATGTCTGCTACACAGGCTTAACCTAATGTAACTGAAGTTTTTTGTTAATCTAAATAAAATTTTGGAAGTTATTTGATTTTAAGTGATAACTATTTTTTTGTGTCACCCTGTAATAGAAAAAATTTGGTAAATGATAAAGATCAATCAAGGACTTTTTTTCAATTCAAGAACGATTTTTCTAAAATATGCCATAATATAAATTTTATAATGAATGTGGATTTTCAACCTGTTGAATTTAGTCCTGTTGCGCAAAGTTGCTAAATTGTTGTTGTGTAAGCTGCCTCTCACCGTTGTGTTTATTAGTTTTGTTTTTGCTTTTAAATAGGTAGTGCATTGTGTGTTTTTTTACCTGAAGAAGTCCGCACGATGTATCGAACAAAACGTCGTGTAACAAGTTTTTCTTTAAAAAATTACATGTATATCACGCCTTTTATTGTATTTGTTGAAGCTTAAGTTGCCTCTGATTGTACCAGAAAAGCTGATAAATTTTAAGTTAAATATTATCACTGATAACAGTGTTTGTAAAATTTGGCCCTAAATTCGACCTGCTAATTCTAAAAAATCCTAGATTATACTGGGTCTCTTCAAGAAGTGATGGTAAGTATTTTTTCGGTTAAATTAATCCGAAACCCCCTTTCAGCACCAGGGTAGAATAAATAAGAAACCAAAAGAAAAAGGATTTCTCAAGAAGCGATGGTAACCGCAGGAAGATCCGGGTTAGTTTCACGAACAAAAATTGCTTACGGTGACTTTTTGAAAATACCCAATTAAGTTTCGACTATTTTGAATGTTTTTTTTCTTTCATACTCGCACAAATAGCAACAATAGAAGTTAATGCTTACCCTAAATTCACAGCTGTTTTAACATCATCACATGAATTAACTGCGTAGCATATGTTGAAACAACATTCTTCAAAAGTACCGCATTCACTATTAAACGTGCAGGATTGAGACATATTGAATACAACGATTATCAAGCAACCTGTTAATCAACAATTTGCTAAAAAAATCCTTTTAATCACCAAATTTTCTAAAAAAAAACAAATTTATTACAAAAACTCAATTTTGATCCCTAACCAGCATAAAAAAGATAACCCAAAGAATGGATGGAACCATAACTCTTTTAATTTTTCGGTAGTCCTTGAAAAGACTGTTTATTTGAGAATTCTTTCGGCGAACTCTTGTCAGAAAAATTTGTTGGAAATTGATGAATTTTAAGACAACCGTGTTTATATAGTATTGGAAGACATCGAAAGCAACGGTGCCTCTGATTGTTTGGAGAAATCGAGCACGCGATTAGTTACGCACTCATTTGCGCCGCAAGCGAGAAAGCTTCAATCTATAGACAAACTCTTTTCTGCAACAAAGAGATGGTTCAAGAGATTTTATAAAGATGGCTTTGAGCTTTTCCAGATGAAAAGATGATCGTCCCGTAGCTAAAATAAAGAACCAGTTAGTATCAAAATTTTTCGCGATAATTTTGTTGTCTAACAGATGTTGACCAACAGCCGAATCAGAAACAAGTGCATTTTGAGTGGGTTTATATTGACGTCTTGGGAGATCTTTTTGAGGTTTAATTTTATTTCTAATAAATTTTGGAACATGTAGTCGAATTCGTTCTTTCAATCGTCGGGACGTTCTATCTACGTACACTTTATCGTAATGGCACAAGTACCAGTATTTGTATATAATATTACTTCGCTGATGAGCAGGCAAAAAGTCCTTTAGAAAAGAAGGCAACATCTTTTTTGAAGAGAAAACTATTCTTGCCGACAATGATCCAAGGCAGTTGTTGACTGTTGATTTTGTTTGTTGTTCATATTTAAGGGAAAAATTTCCAATCCAAGGTAATTTTAAATATACCGGGCACTTTTCAGTGCCGAACCTCTTGAATATTTAAAAATTGAAAATTTTCTTTTTAATTCCGTAAATAATGACTTCTTCTGGCTATTCATTCTGCCGCAAGATCTTTTCGATTTTGTCGACAACGAACAATTGCTTTGAATCATTGTCAGTAAGAATAGTTTTCTCTTCAAAAAAGATGTTGCCTTCTTTTTTAAAGGACTTTTTGCCTGCTCATCAGCGAAGTAATATTGTATACAAATACTGGTACTTGTGCCATTATGATAAAGTGTACGTAGATAGAACGTCCCGACGATTGGAAGAACGAATTCGGCTACATGTTCCAAAATTTATTAGAAATAAAATTAACAAATTAATGAGCCGTAAGGTTCGATGATGCAGAAGCCTGGCGCGCTAAAAGATCACCTGACAAACTTCAAACAAATCAAAGTGTATTTGAAATGTGGAATGCACACTTTTTGATGCGTTTGTTCGAGGCGCTAATCTGACCGTGGATGAACAGCTTGTAGCTTTTCGTGGTCGATGTTCGTTTTGCCAGTACATACCCTCTAAACCTGTCAAACATGATATAAAAATATGGAGTGTATGCGACAGTACTACAAGTTATGTTCTGAAGATGGACATTTACAAAGAAAAGGAATCAAAAGAACCACAAACCCACAACCTTGGCTGTAAAGCTGTGATGCATCTCGCAGAACCTTTTAGGAAGAGCGGCGGAAACATAAGGTGTCAACTTTTTTACATACCTGAAGCTCGGTAGGAAGCTACTGAAGGACTGGCTGACACTTGTTGGAACCATTCGAAAGAATAGGAAAGAGCTTTCTCTAGAATTTGTTACAGCAAAAAGAAGAGAGGCAAAATCAACACTCTGCCGCTTCTAGTCAGAAGCCATGACTGTGTTGTACTGCCCCAAAAAAGGAAAAGTTGTCTCGCTCATGAGTACAATGCACTTGAGTAAAACAGAAGGAATAGGAATCAAAAAGAAGCAGAGGTAATTATGTACTATAATAGTAGGAAAGGTAGAGCCGATACCACCGAACAGTTGGTTTGTGCCTGCAGCACCAAGCAAATGACACGCCGTGATCAATTACAATATTTTACAACAAAAGTATAATAAAAATCAAGGTTGTTTAGAAAAAAAAGGTTTGAAATCAAATAAAAGTACCTAAAATCAAAGGAAAAAATTTAGGAAAAAAGGGAAAAATTGAATGTAGGTATCTAAAAATCAAGATTGACTAAGAAAAATGTTTGAAAAATTGAACATAAGTACAACAAAAATCAAGGTTGTCAAGAAAAGAAAATGAAAATAAATAATACAAAAATCAAAGTTGTTTAGAGAAAAAATTGAAGATAGCTATAAACATTAAGGTTGCTTAGAAAAAATTAAACAAAGATATAATAAAAATTAAGGTTGCTTAGAAAAAATTAAACAAAGATATAATAAAAATCAAGGTTGTTTAAAAAAAATTAAACAAAGACATGACAAAAATTAGGGTTTCCGAGAGAAAACTAAACAAAGTTATGACAAAGATCAAGGTTGCCAAAAAAAAAGCTTGAAAATATTTATAAAAAAAAATCAAGGTTGCTTACAAAAAAATAAAACATAGATATAACTAAATCAAGGTTAACAAGAAAAAATTGAAGATAGGTATAACAAAAATCAAGGTTTGTCAAGAGAAAAATTAAACATAAGTATAATAAAAACCAAAGTTTCCAAAAAAATTTAAATATAGGTATCTGAAAATCAAGCTTCTTAGGAAAATTAAAAAAAATTAAACATCGGTACAACAAAAATCGAGGTTGCCAATAAAAAAAATTGAGGTTAGGTGTAACAATAATCAAGATTGCTTAGAGAAAAAAGTTTTAAAATTGAATAAAAGTATCTAAACTGTTTAGGAAAAAATTAAATGTAGGTATCTAAAAATCAAGAGTGACTAAGAAAAAATTTTGAAAAATTGAACATAAGTGCAACAAAAATCAAGGTTGCCAAGAAAAAAATTAATAATGATAGATATCTGAAAATCAAGGTTCCAAGAAAAACTATTAAAATTGAACATAGGTATAACAAAAGTCAAGGTTGCCAAGAAAAAATTAAATAAAAGTATAACAAAAACCTAGCTTTTTTAAAAAAAGTGAATATAGTTATAACAAAAATCATGGTTGCCAAGAAAAAAATTAAACAAAGATATAACAAAAATCAAGGTTGTTTAGAAAAACATTGAAAATAGTTATGACAAAAAACAAGGTTGCCAAGAAAAAATTAAACAAAGTTATGACAAAAATCAAGGTTGCCAAAAAAAATTAAACAAAGGTATGACAAAATCAAGGTTGTTTAGAGAAAAATTGAAGATAGTTATTACAAAAATCAAGGTCGCCAAGAAAAAAATTAAACAAAGTTAAGACAAAAATCAAGGTTGTTTACAAAAAATTGAAGAGGTTATGACAAAAATCAAGATTGCCAAGAAAAAATTAAACAAAGGTGCAACAAAAATCAAGATTGTCAAGAAAAAGAAATAAAGATAGTTGTAAAAAAATCAAGGTTGCTTAGAAAAATTAAACAAAGGTACAACAAAATCAAGTTTAACTAAAAAAATTGTTTTAAATTCAACAAGGGTGCAACAAAAAATCAAGGTTGTCTAGAAGAATTTTTGAAAAAATTAAACAAAGGTTTAACAAAAATCGACGTTTCCAAGAAAATATTGAAGATAGTTATAAAAAAATCGAGGTTGTTTAAAAGAATAAACAAAGGTATAATAAAAACCAAGGTTGTTTAGAAATAAATTAAAGATAGCTATCACAAAAAACAAGATTGTCAAGCAAAAATTAAACAAAGTTATGACAAAAAACAAGGTTTCTAAGAAAAACTATTAAAATTGCACATAGGTATAACGAAAATCAAAGTTGCTTAGAGAAAAAAAGTTTTAGAATTGAATAAAGGTATAACAAAAATCGAATTTGTCTAGAAAAAATTGAAGATAGTTGTAACAAAAATCAAAATCGGCTAAGAAAAATTTTTTTAAATAATGGTGTAACAAAAATCAACCTTTTCTACAAAATAGATATTTAAAAACCAAGGTTGCCAAAAAAATTTTTTAAAAATTGAACAAAGGTATAACAAAAATCAAGGTTGTCAAGAAAAAAAATTAAATATAGATATTTAAAAATCAAGTTTGACTAAGAAAAAATTTTTAAAATTGAACATAGGTACAGTTAACAAAAATCAAGGTCTCAAAATTGAAGATCGATATCTCAAAATCGAGTTTGTTTGGGAGAGTTTTTGAAAAATCGAACAAAGGTCTAACAAAAATTAAGTTTACCTAGAAAACAAAATTGAAGATAGATATCGTACAAATAAAAGTTAAGCATACCTAGAAAAATGTTTAAAATTGATTATAAGCACCTAAAAATTAAACTTGTTTAGAAAAAAACTTTTGACTGTAGGTATCTTGTGTATAAAAATTAAGGTTGCCTAGGAAACGTTTGAATAAGCACAAATATCGGTAAAAAGTTAGCGAAAAACACATATTAAGTAAATTGATACTTTTTAAAAAATAGTTAGAGTTTACTTAAGGTCATGCAACCATCAATACACTTCAGCTTCTGAACAGAAAACGACGTTCAAGCTTCTCTGCAAAAATACAGGAAATACGTAGTAATTGTTTATCGCATGATAAACTTTATAAAATCGTTTTCAATAAATATTATCAATCTTAAAGCTGCATAAAGCCAGGTAAGACTAAAAAGTAATTTTTTGAAACCAAATAAATTTGAAACAAATAAACACTAGAAAGTAAAAGACAGGGTTTTGAACTTTTAGGTTTAAGATCTAGGGTTCGCGCACTGATGACGGGAGCGCGCCATCGCGCCAGCGATCTAGCGCCTCTAGCGGAAACACAAATCAAACCAGTCATTACATAGTACTCCTGCATAAATGGGGTCTCGCTCCTTCACCGAATTGCGAGTGTGGCGTTCTGAACAAACCGCAGACCATGTTCTAACAGCGTGGCTATACATCGGGCACCACATGGAGCACAAGGTCTGACGGTTTTGGATGACGAAACCCGATGCTGGCTTGACAACATCACTGTCAGCATCTGATCCAGGCAGTACAGCAGCCTGGGGTAGTAAAAGGATAAACTCTCGGCCCCAGTCCTGTTTGTGTCTGACCTGGAGTGAATACCTTTCCAAACGACGGCGACGACGACAAATGTGAAGATTGCAAGCCAACACTTTCATGTTACATTGTTATGCTTTCCATTTGCTAAATTTGCAAGTTAAGTTCTTTATTTGTTAATCAGTTAGATGCTAATGATTGTGTTTCGTTCTTCATTAAAATTAGAAACTTCACGATGTTTAAATTTCAATAAAATAGGCAAAAGTTTTGCCTTTCAGTGCAGTTTACGCAACACAGGTGCAATGGACCTGGCTGCTAAGCAATGCTATAAACAATGTCTGGTCTTTCTAGGGTTAAAACAGTTTAAAACCAATGTAAGACAATCAATTCTTATTTTTTCGAAGGTGATGCAGATATAATGCTATATTCTGTTACATTTTCTTTCATTTACCTAAAAAAATGTTTTGAAAAAACACAAAACTCCTTTATTAGCATATACGTATAGTAGACAGACTTGTTTTTACTCATTTGTGTTAGATATTCTGTTATTTCCGTTACTCCAAAGAAGTGGTCAGTTGCTCACTAAAGCTTGTGTAAATAAAAATCCAACAGTCAGTTTTAATATGTTCTTTTTTTTGTTGATTTCAATATCTGTCACAAGGACAAATTATTTTAGACTTTTGTTTAACATTATTCCTTAGACACAGGTCTAACAGCATGTTTCAATTTAAATTTGAATATTTGCAAAAGTTATGTCTGATAACGTTAGTAATTTTTTGGGGCAAAAGAAAATCTTGGTTTTAATTTAGCCTTGGGTCATATCCTACTGATGCTAAAACTTTAGATTTTTATTGTTACGTTAGTCGGAACAAACAATTTTGTTTTAGCCGAACCACTTTTTGGCATTACAAAGATTGCAGCTTTTATTGTTTATAGATTTTTAATTACTTTTCAAAAAAGAGAATCAAAGGTGCAGTGTTACAACAATGAAACATTAAACAAAGAATTTATTTTCTCATACAACAATATAGCTTACAACAGCAAAATATTCCTATTATTTGTTCTCTAGAAAAGCAACAAATTAATATAATTACTGATTCCACAACCTGGCTTCCCGACCCAAACCCAGCAAAGTGTTTTAGTGGGACCGTGAAGGAATTTAAAATCAGGTTTTTAATCTACTTGAATTATTGTGCTGCTGCTGAACAAAAGTAAGAATCAAAAATTTTAGGTCCAGAAAGTGGATTTCCGTTTCAATCAAAAAAAATGCGTTGGATATTTTGTGTAGAAACGAAAGTAAATATTTTTTTTATTTTTTGTTTTGGTCTTCACTTTGGTTTCAGCGTAACTTAATAATTTTAAACTCACCTTCCTCAAAACTATAATCGGACCTAAACTTTGGTAAAAGGAAAAAATGGGTCTTTAATTTAATGAATAGATTGCAGACCGCGATAAATTTACAGGCAAAACTTTACATTCGGTTGGCATCGGGGAAAAAGATACCAAAAAGACAAAAGGCACCCATGGCTTACAGCATTTGAATAATAAATACGTTTTTTTAAAGTTTTTTTAAGTATTTTTTAACATTTGCAATCTTTTCTGACACAATAATATGGAATTTTTCAAACTTTTTTATTTACAGAATATTTAGTTTCACATTTTAGCTGACGGAACACAAAATGTGTAAGGGTTATGCAAGCTAATTATGAAATATTTGCAAATTGTCATGTTTATTATTAAACGAAACACTAAGTAAGCTAGCAAAGCACAAGTGTCCGCGGAACACAGACGGAGAAAGGCTGCACTATTATAATTTGGTTTGATTAAATTATTCACAAAATTTTTTCGATTCCATGAAAATTAAAAGCTCTGCTTTATAAGACTAAGATTCAAATCTAAATTAAAGCAAACAGTATTGTTGTTTTGCAATATAGCAATTTTTGACGCTTTTTTTCAAAGCTATGAAATTGAGCATTCAGCAATCGATTTTGAAACTCTTTCTATTTCTAAAGACTCAAAACCTAAAAAATACTCTACTTGATTTAGTTAGTATACAGTATATACATCGACTATCGTCAGCATGTAGAAATTGAACTGAGATCCGCAAATCGTAATCGCTTTAGTTTAATACGGCATGCTGCGTACAGTGTGCAACACATTAAGCTCCTGATTACGTCATTTGATGACAAGCGAGCGATGGAACTTTTACAGCTCATAGCAGGGAAGATTTTATCGAGCCTGAAGTAATTAACAATATTCATCTGCTTTTGCTGTAAGACACAAAAACAGCAACATTTGTCAGTTGTTGTGCAGAATAACATGGTTTACACTAGTTGGAAACAAAATTATAGTTAATGATGGATATTTTGACATGGAACCAAAACTAACGTTGAACCAAATTTCAAGTTTTTATAAAATTGTTATGTTACATAAGGCTTAAATGAAAAGAGAAACAATTGGCAACGATTGGGTCTTTAAAAAATCATCGAACACTTGGTTGCGAAAAGTTTAAAAAGCAAAAAACATAAAAAATATTAAAGTTTTAATCAGTGACGTAACTGGTGATCGAACCGACATCACTTTACAGACTTGACTGAAAAAATCGCTTATTGCTTTTCTCCGCGTAATTAATGTTCTTTGCTCAGTATAGCTCACTTCAGTACAGCTCGTTTGTTTTCTATTCAACACTACTCATTTATTATTTTATTATGTGTTATAATATACTTTACGTTTTTTTTTAGACTTGCTCGAATTTTTCAGGTAATTAAACCTTTATTTGAGGAAATGTTATACTCGTTATAACAATTAGACATCGAAAGTAAGCTTTTCGTTACTGAAAACTATATGGCTCTTTTAAGTACGCAGCATATTTTCTAACTCAAAAACGTAATATTGCGAAAATACATTTATAAAATCACGATTAAGGCGTTTGAAGTCCGATTTTAATATTTTGCCAAATTACTTCAAAATAACAAAGCATAAGTAAAACATATTTTTGCTTAATAAGACTATTAATTGGCAAATATTTGAAAGTAAACAATGAATTTGTGCTACAATTATCAGTTATTAAACCACAAAAATGTTGCAGTATAATTAAAGCTTTTTGGTTTAATTGCTGCTTTAATAAATTTGTAAAAAACTGGTTGTTCCTATTTGAACCCTTTCTTTTAAACCAAGGGTTTTCAAGCTTATTTCAGAACGACCTAATTCAGAGCTTTCAATTGTTCATTGCGACCCCAATGTGTGTAGGTGTGGGTGTGTGTTTGTGTGTGTGAGTTGTCTATAATCTCAGGCCTTCGATCTGTAAGCAACTTAGCAACTTGGTAATACGTAATATTAAGAAAATAAATTACTTTTATAACTGTATCATCGCATCTAGTAACTACTGAACTCGTGAACATAAAATTTTGATAAACCAAACGCTAGTATACCATGACCCTCAAAAATGTTGTAATTATCTATTAAATCTACCAATATTCAACTTAATCAGAATAAAATGCATTACATAATTCTTACCATAAAAATTTTGATTAAATTCTCTTTAAAATCACGAAATACATACACCAATATAAGTCGAAAGTTCAAACTTGAGATATTGATTAAAAATCTATGTACAAATCTCCAAACGATATACACTAAAAAAGTATAGATCTCTTTATGTTTTATCGCCGCTGTGTGCGGCTTATAAAAATAAACTAAAATCTCTATTATTCTTGCTTCTAAAATTACATATGTATAAGATAATGTACAAACAAAAACCATCACTTGTACTGTATATCATAAAAACTGACGACAATAACAGAACGAACTTGTTAACAGGTCGTCACTTTATTCCGTTAAAACGTTTTGAATATTTTTTTTATACAAAAATAAATTAGTTTGATTTATGAGGATTTTATGATTAGAGAAGTAAATATGCCTAAAACGACCAAGTGCCTCAATTGACGTCAGCAGCTGGGGATTTTTTTGTTTGTTTACAGAAAAAATAATCACTGGTCAACAGTAAATTTTAATCCGAGATGGCTTATTTGTTAATAAAGTATTTTTGACGGTGACTTCAAAAATGTCTTTACTTTTTTTCTAGCGCATTACATTTTGGAGATATTCTCCTTTTTCGTTTTGACACTTTGACCTACAAAAACTTGCGCAATAGGGATTTCTCCATGCTTTGTAATTTAGCGAAGAAGTTTCAGAAAACATTCCGTTTGTGGCTATACTGATACTAATCAGCAGTAACTGATAAATCAAAGCGTTTTACTGAATACGTGATGTATCTATTTGCTAAGAACGTATGTGGTGTGCTTCAGGCCTTTAATGTTTGGTAGTTTCAGTTGTTTTGTAGTAGTGCTTTACTGCAAATGTTTAGAAGTAACATTTCATTGCGTTTTTTCAGAGATTATAAAAATAAATTTACTATTTATCCGTAGGTTTCATAATTATTCCAAAAAGTGTAAAAACGGTCCACACTTGTTTTGCTTTATATGTGGCAGCTTTACAATTAAAGGTCAACGAGAAGCCATTACATCAGTCTGAAAAAACATACAAACTGTATTTCGTTGTCTGTTGGAAAACCAAGATGATAAGCAATGGACCTGCATCAACAACTTCTGGTTCAAACGGCTTGCAAAACTGGCTGAACAAAGAAACATTAACAATGCCTTTGGCTATTCCCATAATGGAGGAATGGATGGAGGAAACCTAGGGACCACATTCAAAATGGTTATTTTTGTCTTGTAAATGTGAAATGGTTTAGTGCAAAACAGAAAATGATGATTACATACCGAAATCAATGCTTAGCACGAACACCTGTTCCACATGACGCTTCAATGCCTGCACCGTAAAAGAGAATTGTTTATACTCACACCTAACTTTTTTCCCCTCAAACCTTTGTGCTCAGTGATGAGCAAGGTGAACGATTTTACAACGACATATAAGCAATGCAGCACGCTACCAAGGCTTCTGTAATGTAATAAAAGAACCATGGGCAATTTTTGCTGGAAGCTGTACCGTGATGATCATAGCCATTCTTACAAAAAAAAATTGCATTCAAAGCAACTTTAGGTGATTGTGGTAATCTTCTTAACAATAAAAAAACTCTGCACGTGATATTGTATAGGGGTAGGCGGACTCAAAATGCTCAGTGGATTTGCATAGAACAGGGTTTCCAAACTTTTAGTTCACTGGTATCCTTTGGGCACTTTGACAAGTTTGCATGTACCCTCAAAATTTTTTGACGTTTCTCTAAAACAAAAAGGTCTTCACTTAGATTTAGCTACAAATTTTCCCATTTCATACCCAAAACAACGTGAACTCTAAAAAAAAAAGAAGGTCTTCTCTCTTAATTGTCCTGTTTCACGTAATCGCAATCTACTGGATTCAAAAATTTCAGGTTTTGTATCTATTTTAAAGTTTTTTCCAGACACAGAATTTAACTTAAATCAGGATATTTTCTCCCATAGTAATGTACCCCTTGAGAAGCCTAAATATATCCCGGTTTGGGGACCTCTGGCATAGAAGAATACTTTTATGAGTTGCGGCATTCTATACAAGAAGTTTAATGTCACCTATAACACCATAGCAATGTGAGAAATTGCGTAATGTTTATTCGTAATATTTTTTACTATTTATTATTAGAATTGTATGTTTTTTTTACTTTAAAACAGATTGTAAGTCCAGCCGAGTTTGGGCCGGGTTTTGTTGTTTGTTGGAAAACCAAGATAAGCAATGGACACTGCATCAAGTACGCACTTCTGGCTCAAGAGGCTTGCGAAACTAGTTTTTGAAACCAAACCGGGTTTTGAACTTTTTTGGGTTCAAATCAAATCTAGGTTCGGGTGGGGTTCGCGCTTGAACTAGTTGTCCCGCTTACAACTCTGGCTCGAAACATTGCTACAGTACGCAAAAGTACGTATTATTAAAATATAATTAGGATTTATAAGATATTTCAAACATAGGCCTACTGTTTCTAAACAAAATTTGATTTAATTCAAAAATATTATCAAACAAGTAAAACATCAAAACGCAAATATTTTGAAAACCTTATATTCTAAAGAAAAAACATGGGCAAAATAGGAATCAGCTCAAAATATTTATTTGGAAAAGTTCACTTGCTCTTCTGATGTAAAATTTAAGTGAAAATTTCTTAACCAGTATAACAGTCTGTTCAATTTTTAAAACGCTTGAAAATATAGTGAGGAGTTATAAACCTTTTCTGGAAGTCAATTGAGGATTCTGACATTACACCAAAATTGCAATTAACGTCTTTTCCGCGTTTTACTTATCCCAAAAATTTGTCTGTACTGCGCAATTTATTAGAGGCTAACAAGTGCTTTTTGCAATGGAGATTCGAAGAAAGGAAGGGAGAAAGTGCTGAACATGTAATTTTTTCCACCGTATTTTTTATAACTTTTACATTGGTTTAAAAATAACATCGGCGAGAAGGTTGTATGAAGCGAAAATTCTCCTATATAATAAAGCATTGAAATTAGTGTCTGAAAACGAGACTTTTTGACAAGTTTCAGTTGTTTTTTACATTGTTCTTTTCTGCTTTCTTTTGAGCAGACTGTTTAAATCGTAATCATTCTGATAACGAGCTGCATAGTACATTGACAAATGTTAAAGACAAAGCCAGGTTTGATTCAGAAAAAACACGCACATTGACAGTCCTGAGAACAGCAATTCGCATTTATTCGTAACCATTCTGTACGAGCTGCATATGGTACATTGATAAACGTGAAGAAAAAGCCAGATTTAACTCAGGGAAAATACCGGATATTAATAGTGCTTAGAACAGCAATTCCAATTTCGTAGCTAAATCACAAAATGCCGCGGGCAGCTTTGACCTGTTATCAATGAACAGTAGAAAACAAAAATTGATGATATTAGCACATTACAATCTGATGTACAGGTTTCTTCTCACAATAATCCGACATAACGAAAAACTGTTTCACTTTATAATAAATCAGAAAGTTGGGGGCCAATGTTATTGATCAAAGAAGCACGAAGCAATCTGAAAAAACGGGTTGGACAAGGTGGTCCATTCATGGTTTTACAATGCTTTTGTTCAATTTTAATTCAAAGATTCCCAACTTGAATAAATCTACGATGCACTAAAATCTAAAATATACAAGAACGACTTTTTTTCATAAATTGTTTGATAAATTTATTTTGAAAATCATTTGAAGACCTTTTCTAATCTTCAACTGCTCCCGAAAGAGCAGGATGGGTTTCGACGCAGGAAGTCAACCGAAGATCAAGTCGTTCTGCTAACCCAAAACATCGAGAGTTTTTTTGAAGCTAAAAAGAAAGCCGGTGTCGTATTTGTCAATCTGACAGTGGCAAATGGCACTGTCTGGCACTGTGCTCTTATCTGCAAGCTGATAAGGCTTCTGCCGGCCAAGCACATGGTCAGAATGATCATGGAGCTTGTCCAAAACCAATGTTTCAACATTACTACTGTGACAGCAAACAAAGCAGGCTACGCCGTCTGAAAAACGGTGTTTTTCAGTGATCGGTCTTGGCTCTCTTCCTTTTCAACATCAGTACGTACAATCTTCCTTCCACGATTTCCAAAAAGTTTGCTGATGGTGATGATTTAGCATTGTTACACTCTTTGGGAAACTAAAACAACTTGGAGGGGACCTTAAACGGAGACATGACTACCCTTTCAGCGCATCTTCAGACTTGGAGGTGAAGCTCAGTCACATTAAGAGGGTGACGGCGCCCTTTCATTTAAATAACCGAGAAGCCAAACCTGAACTCAAGGTCTACAACAACAATAGATTTTAACCGTTCTGTCCAACCCCTAGTTATTTTGGGGTAAAACTGGACAGATTGCTTACGTTTTTGTTACCATTTAGTGGATTGCGTAGAAAACTAACTTCGCGCGTCACACTAATAAGGCGACTTGTAGGCTTAAAATGGGGTGCTGGTACCAATATACTGCGAACAGCTGCCTTATCTCTGGTTTACTCAACAGATGAGTATAACGCACCAGTCTGGTGTCGCAGCGCTTACACTCGTCTCATAGACAATGTCTTGAATGACGCCTTGCGCATAGTAACTGGATGCCAGCGTCCCACTCCAACGGACCACCTACCCATGCATTCAGGCATCCAGCCAGCTGAGCTTCGCCGACTAAAAGCGACATTATCCTTGGCTTACTGTGGATCTCTAAACCTTGAACATATCCTGTATGATCTTTATGTGAGTCCTCAGATGCTCGACAAGAGAGACTAAGATCTAGACGCTCGTTTTTGCCAATTGCGCAAAATCTTTTAAACGACCTTGCCAGATTTGGCATCCGAGCTTCTCAGTGAAAGAATTATAGATGGAACACGGAGTACTGTGAAAATACATCCAGGTTCCGTGTTTTCATACCTAGGATCAGTGCCAGGGCTATTGGACTGTGCTTGCCCCGAATAGCTAAGGTTAAGCTTAATTGCCTGCATACTGTTGTTAAGCGATTTCATTCGTCCTTGCATAAATGGGGTCTGGCTCCTTCACCTAATTGCGAGTGCGGCGCCATTGAACAAACCGCAGACCACGTTCTGATAGCGTGCCTCATACATCGGGCACCATACGCAGCACGATGTCTGACGGTTTTAGATGACGAAACTCGACGCTGGCTTAACAACATCTCTACTAACATCTGATCCGGGCAGTACAGCAGTCTGGGGTAGTAAAAGGATAAACCCTCGGTCCTGTTTGTGTCTGGCCGGGAGTGGGCGCGCCTTTAAACAACAACGACGATGATAAAAATTTCAATTAGTTTTCTGGCTTTATTAGCAGACAATCTTTACTAGTCCAAAGACCGAGATAAAGACCAAAAACATGCGTAAGCCTTCACTTTTTATAGGTAAGTTTTTGTTAGTTAAAGGCAGCTTTTCAACCCAGTTACTTCACAAACTCGGGTCTCTTAATGGCGGCTTTAGGACATAGAGGGCGGTTACACCGGACCGGGCGACGCTTTTGTATTATTAAAATGACGCACAAGTTGAAAACTTCTGCTCTAATCAATAAGCGGATTCTGTTCTGAGATATTTGTCAGTTTCATATGTTTAATATATATTACTCTATTTGGTTATTGTTAAAGTGCAACAAATAAAATTGAATGCTAATTAATTTCTAGTATATTTTCTGACAATTAAATTGCCTAATTGCAGTTTTAAGTGTTTTGTGCGTCAATTGACTTACTTGGTGGGACTAGTTGATGATGATGATGATGATATTTTATTCACGCTTAGTAACAATATTTAAGTATATGCAATGTACATTAAGCAAAGCATGAAAAGGAAACGCGATTTAATGCGTGGTCGTTTTAATGCGTGGTTGTTTTGTGAAAAGTGATTTAATGCGTGGTCGTAGTTCGATTTAATGTGAATTTCGTAGTTCGATTTAATGTGGTCGTAGTTCGATTTAATGTGGTCATAGTTCGATTTATCGTGGTCGTAGTTCGATTTAATGTGGTCGTAGTTCGATTTCGATTTACTGGGAAACGCGATTTAATGCGTGGTCGTAGTTCGATTTCGATTTACTGGGAAACGCGATTTAATGCGTGGTCGTAGTTCGATTTAATGCGTGGTCGTTTTAGTGTTAAGAGAAATAAATTTGTGGTTTGTCAGCTGTAGCGTTATCAACATCAAAACTTAAAGATATTTTTGAAACGAAAACCAAATAAAACAACATAAAAACCAACCAATATGAAATTGGGCTGCGGATCTAGTAATAAAATACATGTATATGGCTTCAGTCTAGGTCTGCTTTGTTTTAAAAATTGCTGGCTTCCGCTCCGACTCCACTTTAGAATTTTTAAAACTTATTTTTAAACTTATTTTTTTCAGTTTTAATTCCGCTTAAGAACTTTCAAAAACCAAGATCCGCTGCAAATCTATTTCAGATCTTTTGAAAATTATTAACTCATGCTTAGCTCGGCAGCCCTATTTAAAAGCTGAATGAAGACCAAATTTAAGAAAAAGATCCATTTCAAACTTGAAAAAGCATGTTTTTGCATACGTCCTCGTTATAATGAAACAAATCATAACAACTATTTTCCGTCTTTGACGCTATGCTAAAGACTTTTCCCTCTTTTTTTATACAAGTAACTACTTGGAAAAGATGAAGTTGACAAAATGTTTGTTAAAAAAGAAGTTTATGAGCGCAAGACCTAAGTTGATTTTAATAGTTTAAAATGGTTTTTAATAACACTGTTTAAACTATTTGAGACTTTTGAATGAATAAGTTTAATATTAATTCGATACACAGCATCTAGCGTATATAATCAGAGCTAAAATTAGCGGGTAGAAAATGGTAGCCCTTGACGTTTTAAATTTTTTGCAATGAACTCATATTGCCAATGGCGGACGGTGAGCCTTTTAATGTGTCCGTTTAAACTAAAACATATAATATCATGGCAAATTTAAATCAAAACCAAAAAATTACTTATTTTTGTTACCAATAAATCATCAATTTATTTTTTTAAATTTTCGTTGCAATTAAGTTATTTTTTACTTTTGGTTTGAATATATCATGATATTATATATTTTAGTTTAAGAGCGCACCTTAAAAAAGTTTGCCGCCCGCCACTGTATATTGTGCATTTTGTCAAATAAACACGACACCAATATCAGTTTCAGCTAACCACAGGATTACCATTCGAACTGACTAAAAATTAAGCACGACTAACAAAATGAAAAAGGCATAAAATTGTCAATTGTTTCGTCTTTATGCGCAGAGAAGACCTTTTTCGATCTTTCTTGGTTTTGAATGATTTAAGCCTTTAGTTAAAGCAATGCTTCTTAACATTTTTTTGTAGCGACCCAAATACTTAGCGGAAATAAAGAGTAAAGATGTGGCGACCTATCCGAAATCTGTCATCCGATTTCTGGTTATCCCAGAAAGTTCAAAAATTAACATTCAAATTTGAGTCCGTCTCAGATTTCTCAATTTTCGTCCCTAACAAGTAGTGATCTTTAAAAAAAGTTTTCACTTGATTTTTAATCAATAAACGACCTCTTTGCTTCGGTCATGGAGTGAAAACCTTGTAATAAGCGCGTTTTCTAGAAATTTTATGGAAAACTGAAACAAAATAAATAATGCAAATAAAAGTTTAATTCTAAAATAAGCACGTTTTTCAGAAATAAACATATTAAAATTTTTTAAGACAATGTTCATAAAAATAAGCACAAATCTTAGAAATAATCACAAAATGGTAACCCTGGCTTTACAACAATTTCAAAGCGTACTTTACAAGGCTTCTATTCCAAACTAATTTATAGCAGGCAGAAAAGCTTTAAATTTGATCCGTGTTGTTGGTTTGAGTTATAGCAAAATCGTTTTAAATCAAATTACTTTCTAATAAATTGATTATCTATCTATTCTTTTCATTTTCTGATCCCCAACGGAGATGCTAAACTTCGAAATCCAACGAGTTATCAATCTGATTCACCGTAAAAAATGCGTGATATCGCTGTTCGGTTGAAGTTTTTTTCTCGGCCATTTTAGTTGTGAATCAATTTAAGATTTCAAGTGATGTATCTGGTCTATTTTTTCAGTTTAAATTAATCTGTCAGGCGTAGGAACTGGTAATTTGTAAAGATTGTTTACAAGAAAACAATAGCATGGCAAAAGTAAGATTTAATCCTACGTTTTGTCGATTATGCTTTCTATCAAAAACCACTTGGCCATGCTGCAATGTAGTTGGTATAAAACAACATGTGTTGTCGTTAGCTTTTCCAGCTCGTTCTAAAGAGATGATGCTAGCAATGTTTTTATACACCTCAGGCAACATAACGCAACGCTTTGGTTTAGCTGATCTATACAATTTTTTTGTTTTTTGTTTTCGCAATTTCATATTTTATGTTTTTAAATAAATAAAGTTTTCAAAAATACATTTGCAGTGTGAAGCATGAAACCCCGTTTTCACTACGAGCGTGGAATAAAGTAGTCTTTGCTTGTTTTATTGATTCTTTTAAACTTTTTTCCGCGCTTAAGCGCTAGTAAAGCAAAAACATCCGTAAAAGAAACTGAAAATACTCCATTCCACGCTCGTAGTGGAAACAAGCTCTAAAGTCTAAAGCATCTCCACTAATGTTTAAAAAGTAAAGGCTTTTTGCGTAATTCTCATTTAGCACAGATGTATTTTGAACCAATGCTTTTAAAAAAATTCTAGCAATCCAAAATTCTTTCTTTATGTAAAATTTTTGATCAAACTACTTTAAAAAACAGCATAGACCAGGGGTTTCCAAACTGGAATACATGTACCTCCAGGGGTACATTTTGACTTTTTAAGGGGTACATTATGTGTCAGAGAATATCCTTATTTAATTTATTTTTTGTTGGGATAATTGATTAAATTTGGATGTAGTATATTTTCTATGTATTCTCGCTAGTTTCCAAATATTTACCAAAATTGAAATGGACCAAACCTACAATGCTTCTAAGTGGTCCATCAAGAGGTCCTTGTATGGAAAAATTTCTGAGTCAAAATGCTTATTATAAGATTAAAAACTTTACATAATTGGTCACTGAACATCTTATGAAGTTTGAGATGAAAATTGATGAATATTTTCCAAGTCAAAGTAAAGGTGGGTTTGTATATATTAGAAATCCTTTTACTGCAAACGCTCAGATGCTGCAGACTGAGACAGGTACTCAAGAGGAACAGGTAAAACTTCAATATTATTGGTTTGCACGCAATGAATTAAACTTGAAGATAACGCTCCTAATCACTATAAACTACGGATTTTAAAGATTTTTTTGAAGGATTGCAGTGGGTTGCTTAGCCATGGATTTCTAAATAGTAGTATCTAAATAGTACAGGGTGATCAAAAAGTCCCTGTGCATCTGATTTTTAATAAATATAGGTTGTAAAAAATGTTACTAAATAGCGTTTTATTCCATATTAATCAAAAAGCTTTATTCAATTACTTTTATTTCATTCAATATTAATCAAAAACAGCATATTGTAACAGATATACGTGTTACTTGGTGAACTTTACAATAGATGCTGGAAATGACCACCACCCGCCTCAGTACATCTTGTGGCGCGTGTCATCATGTTTCTGAAGACCTCTTTCAATACAGTGTTGTCAACTTTTTGAATATAATCGGTGATGGTTTCTTTCAATTCATTTATTGTGCGGGGATTGTTGCAATAAATTTTGTTTTTCATAGCGCCCCATAAGTAAAAGTCTGGAGGCGTAAGATCAGGAGATCTTGGTGGCCAGAGATTTTTGGAGATAATGCGGCTACAAAAAATTGTTTGTAAAAATGTCAGAGAAGCATTTGATTCATTAATATTAATAATGATTTTATTCATGATCAAAGAGCAAAATAACAAAAACAGCGACATAGGACTTCATTTATGTCTATTCATGACTATTTATAACTTCGTGAATCATTTATTATTTTCACAATTTAGGTGCACAGGGACTTTTTGATCACCCTGTAGTATAGTATTGATACTACTATTTAAAGTCCATGGCTTAGCTACTAAAAGTAAGTTATGCATCAGAGCCAGTTGAACTTAGCGCAAAAAACGCGACAAAATTTTGGTGGTACATGCGAACCTATAAAGTGTCCAAAGGGTAACGATGAGCAAAAAGTTTGGAAAGCCTTATCATAGACCAATGAATTGAAGAAAGAAAAGCATTTGAAAGTAAGAATTTTGACGCGTCGACAAAAAAGTCTTTACTTTATTTCCGACGCATACTGTTTGACCATGTCTGTTCGAAAAAGTCAGTGAATAGGACTCAATACCAAAAAAGTTCTTTTTCTTCAGTACCAAACGGAGTTTTGACCATATTTGTTTAAAGAGAGTCAACTGAATACTAAAATTTGCGGAAACTGAAAAAGTCGTTTTATAACGAAGGTTGAAGTCGTTTGATCTAATTTGTTAAAGGTAGTTTATAATATCAAAAATGGATTATGGTCTTGACTGCATGTTTAAGATCGCTAGTTAAGATAACTTCTCGCTCAATTTTTTGTTTCAACCTAACTAAATGATTAAGTTAAAGTGCTTCTCTAAGCCAACTATTTTTACCCGTCAATGGGTAAAGAAAAGATTATCTATTATATCGTATGTAATAAAAATTGGAGTTATTTTATCCAGTTTCGTTTTCTTGTAAAATGCAGTCGAACTTAGTTAATCTACAATGTCCATAAACAAAAATAAACGACCTGAATATTTGGTTTGAGTAGAAACTTGAAAAATTAAACATCTAAAAACAATTTTTTTAGTTTGAAAGACTACACATTTCTTCAAGGACTCCCTGTTGAAGATCGCTTTCATAACATGGACGTTTTCAACCGTAATTAAATTAAGAGAAAAAAATATTATAAAGGTTTAAAAAATTGGATGAAAAGGACTGTATTCACAAATACTCTTGGAAGCCTTGAAACAAAGCAAATAGCAGAAAAAAACATACAATTATTTACTTTCTTATTTAATTGTTGTTTTGTTAGGAATACTTGCAAAAAAGATTAGAAGAAGTTAGTCCAAGTCATATTTTAAAAAATTTAGTGTAAAATAATATACTGAAAAAGTGTTCGTTATTATTACTCTAATCTAAAACTTTTTTAAATCAAAATACTTATTGGGACTATTTTAGAAGACTTGTAGCTTAATGAAAAAGGTACTGACTGATATTACTGCAAAATAAAAAACTGAAATATTAATCACTATTTTCAATCAATCAATAAAATTTTCTGTGTTTCTTGCGCCCAAAGCTTTTGGTAAGTTTAATATTTAATGAGTCTTCAAACAATACTTGCTAAGTGAATGAGTTAAGTTAATGTTGCTTTTGCGCGGCTATATAATCCCACCCTGCGATCACCACTTAATTTTTCTTATCAAGAGCTCTTTTTTAATAATAATCAGCCACATTTTTGATAAATTTGAATTAAAGCTTCCTTTTTAGAATTATTTCAATTTACTTATCTTAATTCTTGAATTTATTTAAATCGTCGTCAGCATCGGTATATCATTCTATTATTTAGTCTACTTACCTTTCTGCTTTGGAACAATAAACAAAGTTTTTAAATTTCGGTCACCCCAAAAACAATTATCCCGACTTAATTTGGCAGAAATTAAAACACCGCTGTCTTTTTTTTTTTAGATTTTTAAATATAACATTCAAGAACGTTAAACAGAGAAACGTGGCTTAATATGGTTTTTCTTGAAAACGCAACGACTGGAGAAACTAAACAATGGTTACGTAAATTACGACCTCTGTCAAAAACTCCCCATACCAGTCCGCTACACTGCAAATGCTAACAAGCTTTGAGTTTAGTGCATCCTACAACGTAGGAGAAATATAGCCTAGTCAAGTAATTATCTACTACTTTGAACATACAGGATAAAAATATTTGACAAAAATGTCATGAACTCATGGATTAAACTGACAATTTACAATGATGAAGTAAAAAGTTTCACGTCTGTCATTGTGCCCGTATTAAAGACACTTTACTTTCAACTCTTCTGTTTTAAGATCTTAACAAAATAAAAGAAAATATTTTTAGTGCTTCTCAAAACAATTTACGTAATCGCCTGACTTAAGATAGCCTACTTGCTCTAAATGCATTGTACTAACAATCATACTGTAACTTGAGAGGGTAAACATTAGTTAAGACCAGGGCTGGGGAGCCACTGTAGAAGAGCACTAGCTCCGGCTTCAGGTTCTCCAGCTCTTTAATAAACAAGTAGTTTATCATTTAGTGTTTAAATCTTTTTTGCCATAAACTTTTCTATTCGAACAAGAATCACGACTTCTGATCTTTACAATTATATTAATCAAATCTGAAAGTGAGTACCAAGAAATATAACTAAATAAAAATCAATTTTGGCGTTATCTAAACAATGAAAAGGTTAAATCGTAACTATTATAAATTGAAAACTCCGTACTGACAAACAGCTAAACTTTCTCTCTTTAGTGGAAAACTTTAGAAGCACATGTGCGCGAAAGAAAAAACTCCCAAGAGGTAATAAGCGAGAATGTTTGTGACGAAACATTAAGGCAATAAAAAAGATTGAGTCAGCCAAATCTTCACTCTACAATTTTAAGAGATAAATTTATGAAGTAAGAATCATGCGAAAATTGAACCAAATAAAAAATTTAAGTTATCCAATTCTCACGGCTACATTATGTTTTAATCATATTAAATTTTGATATTTATTTACTCTTAATCATCGAGTATTTAAATTAGTGATGGGATGATGCCAAGTTTTTTTTTCGACTCCGATGCCGATTTCAACAACATTTTTCGATTCCGATTCTTCTTAGTCAGAATTCACCTTGTTTTTTATATGAGGTTAACAATTTTCTTTAAAGCACCTAGTTTCATTAGTTGCATAATTGATGTACAGTGCCCCTCCCTTAATTGTTTTAAATTGTTCACCATTAGCCATTGTAAATTAAAGATTATATGTATTTTAAAAAGTGAATCAATCATCCTGGAAGAGTCCCCAATTAAAGAATAAGAGCAATAATTTAATACACAATTTGTTTAATCACTGTTTTGAAAAAACCACAAACATTTGTTGCTTCTTTATTTAAATAGAATCTTGATCCTTATTCAATTAAAAAGATTCTATTTGAAAAATAATATTTAAATATATTATACAAAATTTGTTTAACTATTGATACTTTCTAAAAAACCAAAACAGTCTGTTTCATTCTATAAAATCTTCCTGTGTTTACAGGAAAAATAAAGAGTACAATCATTAGTGAACATAGTACTATGTTTTCATAACATCTTTAAGAAAACATAGTACGATAAATCAATCTTATCCGATAAATAATACGTAATTCTGCAAAACATAATTTATAGGAGGTCGTTTCAAAATTTTAAAGTATTTTTAAAAATAGAAATATTATTTAAGCTTTTCAAATTTTATGCTTCGAAATATGTAGTTTGTTAAACTACAAAATAATCCAAAACTGTCGAAAACTAAAACAGGTCCTAACTTGCAAAAAGTGGTATATTTATTATAGGATAAATAGACTTAGAAAATTATTTAAAAAATTATTCTAAACAAAAAATCTCACTAAATACCATTCGACTCTATAAGCTTTTTTTTATTCAATTTCTTCAGATAATTATAAATAAAAACAGCTAATTAAACAGCTGATAAAAGACAGGTTTTATTCTTTTTATTTCTCTTAATATCTTTTAATGCCAAAAATTTTTTACGTTCAATCATCATCTGTTTCTTTTTTATTTATATTTATCTGAAGAAGTTGAACAAACAAAAGCTTATAGAACTGAGTACTATTTAGCTGAGATTTTTTGTTAAGAATAATTTGCTAAGCTAATCATGCAAATAATGCAATTCCTGTGATATCATATAGCAACGGTGGGCAAATCGCGGCTCGCCGACCTTTCGTTTGCGGCTCTTCTAGCTAAACAATAATAACGAAATCGAACAACGTACAATTGTTATTCGTAGTTGAATTTGGGTCAAAGATTTCTAATTGGGTGCTAAGTCAAATTATAGCGTGGAAATAAAGAATTTCTTTGTTTGTTGTTCGTCGTCGTTTGAAAGGGCATCCACTCCAAGTCAGACATAAACAGGACTGGGGCCTGGGTCTTTCTTTTACTACCCTGGCTGCTGTACTGCCCGGATTAGATGCTGACAGTCATGTTGTTAAGCCAGCATCGAGTTTCGTCATCCTAAAACATCAGACCTCATACTCCATGTAATGCCCGATGTATGGGGCACGCTATTAGAACGTGGTCTGCGGTTTGTTCAATGGCGCCGCACTCGCAATTAGGTGAAGGAGCCAGACCCCATTTATGCAAGGACGAACGAAATCGCTTAAGAACAGTATGCAGGGAATTAAGCTTAACCTAAGCTATTAAGCTTAACAGTTGAAATCGCCAGCATAAAGACAGGGTTGAGGAAACACTGGGAGACCCAGAGATCGCAATTGTGCTGGTGGAGGTTTGTAGACGTTGACTATTATATAACCATCAACGTCCACGCACAACCAATCAATCTCTGATGTCGGTGGAGATTGGTCCAAAAGCATGTACCTTAGTCGCTCGTGGACAAACGTGGCAAGGCCATGCTTCCTGCTTAAAGAAGACCCAGCGAGTTAGTAGCTTGAAAGTACCAACTTCTCTGCATTGTGCAGTGGGTCTCCTGTAGAAGAATGATGAGTTCCTCAGACTGCAGAGCAAGGTAATGAATAAAGTTGATCTTGCTTGCGGTGAGGCCTTCGATGTTCAGCTGAAGAATAATGCAATGTTCCCTGAAACAAGCAGTTTTTTTCAGGAATTGCCCCGTCCTGAAAAGGACGTTTGCCGATTAGCAGCCTCTCTTAACATCGGAATGGGTAGATACCCTTTCGTTTCGGCAGATTTGGTTTCGGTCTGTCATGTTTAAAAAGCAGTAACAAACTTACTCACATCCCAGGCTACGAGAAAGCACCTGCCATCTGGGATTGTTTGTTGTTAACGACCATTTACACTGCAGCAAAAATTTGAGCAAAGCGAGCGGTATCTTTCATTTATTTCTCGCCCGCCGAGACACGCTGGTTACATTAGAATAAAAGAAACAAAGATAGTGCTCGCTTCTCTCAGATTCGCTTCCTTGTATTGAATTTGTAATATAATTTTGTGCAAGTCTAACAAATGAAGATTTGAGAGAATGAATTTACACCGCTTTGACTTCATATCGCCCAGATTTTTAAAAGCTAACCTAGAGCAGATCTAATGGTGGTAAAATCTCGGAAAAATTGTAAATTGTATAACGTTGTATTTGTTTTTATTATTTGATTAAAACTTGCTTTGTTTACTGTATTTGCATTAACACCTCAAACAGAATTTGTGGCTCTCCGGCAGTTTTGAATTTTAACATGTGGCTCTTTCATTGAAAACTTTGCCCACCCCTGTTATATAGGAAAAAATGACTCAGGTTATGCATTCATATTAAGATGACCTGACTCCCCTTCTCTTACCTTAATATGAATAAAAAAAATTGACTTTATTGGATGAAAAAGACTGTTGAGATTTTTTAAAATAGAGTTTAAATAAATTTCGTATGAAATTTCACTGATTTTTTCTTTGAGCACTTTGCATTGCATTTGATTCATTCTTTCTCTCTCTCTCTCTCTCTCTCTCTCTCTCTCTGCATACTGTACACTCGTGAACAAAAAAAATGGTCCAAGCAAGTTTTATACATTTTATTGAACAAAAAGCTACATTGAACAAAAGAAATCGAACAAGAAAACATAAATGAGTCTAATAGACACAGAACAAGACATTTACTTTAATATAAGCTTAGTATGGAATCGCGTTCCCCTTTGATTTCTTTAAAGATCAATCCTTTTAGACATGCTCTCAACCAAAGTGGAACACTGTGAAGAGGAGATGCTATTCCATTCACTTTACACAGCTTCCCACAGTTTGTCTTTGTTCGAAAAAGTTTTTCCAGCCACTGCACGAGATATTATGGTTCAAATATTCTCGATTGGGTTTAAATCGGGGCTTTGACCAGGCCAAAACATCACAACAATTGAATTATCGGCAAGCCATTTTTTAGTGACTTTAGCAGTGTGTGCAGGAGCATTATCTTGTTGAAAAATAATGTTTTGGGATATTCCCAGCTTCTCGATACTTGGTAACAGTCCTGTTTCTAATATTCGAATGTATTCCTTTGCATTGATTGACGTCTAGCATCTAATAAGTTCCCCAACTCCTGCGGCATTAAAAATTCCCCATGCCATTATCCCTCCATTCCCGTGTTTTACTGTCGTTTTTATGCAATTTGGCAAAAATCTTTCTCCGGGTCTTCGAATGCAGCGTTCGGGAGCAAAACTAAAAAGACAAAATCATGATTCATCTGACCAGAAAACATTCCTAAACCATTCTGCATCTTTCTTGCCATAACATGAGGAAAATGTCTTTTTATCATTGATGTTCTTCTTAGATAATAATGGCTTCTTTGCGCACTTTTTTGAAGAAAATCTCATTTCCTTCATTCGTCTAGATATTGTCATTCTACAGTAGAAAGGGATTTTTTATCCGCTGTTTTGAATTCTTTGCTATAATCAACATAAGTTTTCTTTCGGTCCTTCAAAACAGTCATTTTAAGCCTGTGGTCGTCCTTGAAAGTGGATGCTCTAGGGCAGTGCTTCTCAACCAGTGGGCCGCGGACCAGTGGTGGACCGCGAAGCTGTTTCAGGTGGGCCGTGAAATTTTCTCAGAGGCATTTCAATTTTGGTTAATTCAAACAGGATTTTTTTGGAAAAAAGTTATGGATTAATAAAAGCCAAAGATGAACTATAACCTATTTGAAATACACAACAATATTCTCTATTTTGATTTTATAGTATAACTAAGCATCCTATACGCGTTTCGCTTTAACTCAAAGCATCCTCAGTAGAACGAAATTAAATGTAGCACACACAAAAATATATGAATACAATTGCCACCTGGTGCGGTCAGGTGGCCACAGCTGTACGTAAGAAATTAACACATGCGCAATATCAAAAGGCTATCAATAAAGGAAGCAAAATAAATTGCCTGTCGTTTTTTCGCTGTCTTTATTCTGCTCTCTTATTGCCGTTAGCCTTTCGATATTGCGCATGTGTCAGTTTCTTACGTAAAGCTGTGGCCACCTGACCGCAACGGGTGGCAATTGTCATTGAGTTAAAGCGAAATGCGTAGAAGATGCTTGGCTCTATTTCGGCAATTGCTTTTGTGCTCAGATTAAGCAGAAATTCCGATAGTTTTGTTCCTAGATTTTAGAATAGTTTTAAAAACGTAACAATAGCAAAAGTAGCTGCGTAGTCTTGCGAAAAGTAAATGATTTAGCAAAGAAAAATTTGATTATTATGTCACAAGTATGGTAGCAGCGAATTATTTCTCAGCAAATTCTAGCTATTAGTTCGCCATAAAGCATACAATTAGTACGATATTCATTATATTAGTTAGCAGCTAACTATTATATTTAGAATTTTTAGCTGTGTTTTGTAAACGTTTGGTAAAATGAATCGCTTCTTGAAAAGAAAGGAAGATGAAAGAGAAAGTTCTGAAAATCTAGAAAAGTTGTAGTGAGAAAGTATGACCTTGAATACATAAAATATGGATTCACGAACGCTGGAACCGATTTAGAGCCAAAAGCACAATATGTTGAGTGTGCGCAAATCTTGTCAAATGAAGCTTTAAAACTATCAAAGATTTAGAGGCACCTCAACTCAAAACACCAGGAAATCGCAGGAAAACCAAAAGAGTATTTCGCGAGAAAAAGAACGAGTATGCAGAGACAGCAAGGAATCCTGACTTCGTTTACTACTCAGTCAAAATCGGCATCAATGGCAAGCTATATGGCAGCTTTTCGTATTACTCGTAGCAAGAAAGCATTCACAATAGTAGAAGAACTTATTCTACCCTGTGCTACTCTGTGCTATTGATATGTGTCGGGAAATTATTGGAGAAGCCGTTGCATCAAAATTTAAATTGGTGTCATTGTCTAACAACACTATAAAAAGGTAAAACCCTGAAATGCGTGATGATATCGAATGTCAACTTTTGGAAAGAATCGAATCAAGTCCTCACTATTCTATTCAGTCGGACGAATCCACCGACGTTAGCAATGCAGCTTTATTGCTTGTATTTGTAAGATACTGTGCTGATGGTAATATTCACGACGATCTACTTTTTGCAAAGAACTTCCCACAAAAACAACTGCAGATGAGACAATTCTCTGCCTTGACAACCACTTCACCTTCAAGGGCCTAGACTGGAAAAACTGTGCAGGTGTGTGCACAGATGGTGCTGCACCAATGACTGGTATCCATTGTGGTGTTGTAAAACAGATCCTGGAAAGAGCAGAAACAAAATGGATTCACTGCTTCTTGCACAGACAAAACCTAGCAACGAGGCAGATGTCACCAGAACTGCATGATGTCTTCTCTGTAGTTGTAAAGACCGTAAACTTCATTAAAAAAAATGCACTGCGTTCGCGATGTTTCGCAGCCCTGTGTGATAGACTCAATTCAGATCACTTGCTGCTCCTGTACCACTGTGAGGTTAGGTGGCTATCAAAAAAACGTGTTTTTAATTGTCTTTTTGAAATGATACATGAAGGTTATATTTTTTTTTAACGATCAGCTCTCACCTCTTGCTGATCATTACGTTGACGATTGTTTTTGTGCAAAACTAGCCTACCTTTTAGATACATTTTAACCAGTTGAATCAACTCAATTTGTCAATGCAAGGTAGAAGTAGCTCATTGTTTTTGGTTGCTGATAAAATTAAGGGGTTTAAGAAAAAGATTGGCCTTTGGAAAAAACGAGTTAACAATTTTGCGGTATGAGATGTTTCCACTTCTCTGCAAAAATATCAAAAATATCAAACTTCATGTGAATACATCTGAACAAATAATTTAGCATCTGAGTCAATTGTCTCACAAGTTTGATTTTTATTTTCCTGAGGATCCATGACCTGGAAATTTATGGACTTTCGATCCATTTACTGTTGATTCTGCAACAGAAAATGTGGCTTTGCCCTTAAAACTTGAAAATGAACTCATTGAACTTTCTGAAGACAGTCTCAAACTTCGATATCAAGAAGTAGATTTTCCTTCATTCTGAATTTAAGAAAGTAAGAAATATTTTTCATTATCAGAACGCGCAATCAGATTTCTATTGGCATTTTCCACCGCTTATCTATGTGAATCTGGCTTTTCAACTGTAACTTATACAAAATCAAAGGAACGAAACAGTCGTAAGACAGAAACTCTGGATATTACTTTGCACGCGAGCTTGTCTCCTATCAAGCCTCGATTTGATCTTATCATATCCAGTAAGCAAGCTCAAGTTTTGCATAAAAAATATATTGCATGATCATTGTTTTTTGTAATTTTGTTGTTTGCAGTTATGTCTATTCCTGAGTTCTGAACTAAATTCTCGGTAAAAGTGGGCCCAAAGCAAATCCTTGGCAAAATGTGGGCTGCAGAATAAAAAAGATTGAGAAGCACTGCTCTAGGGCGACCAGATCCAGATTACCTTTTTACTGAACCTTCGATTTCGAACCTTTGATCAATTAGCTTCACAGCAGAGAAAATGTTGTCACGTTTTCTTTTCTTAAAATATCAAAAATCTGCTTGTAAGTCAATTTAGACTGCCTTAACCCTGCAATTCGATTTTTTATATCTTCGCCAAGATGTGATCTTACCATTTTAGGATTATTTTTTTATCACTAAATTATTATATGCTATAATAATAATGATCTGAAAATAGGAATTTCCAGTTAAATTTAACTAAATTCATGCAAAAATATCGAAAAATCTATTTATTTCCTTCTTTCACTCTTGGCCAATTTTTTTTGTTTACGAGTGTACATATAATTAAAAACTGACAAAATCACGGAAATTAAAACGTAGCTAAAATCCAACAGACTGTTTCACCCATGAAAGAGATTATCAGGGGTGTCTAAATAAAGTAAAATAAAATAAAGTTAAGATAAAACTTCCAAAAATTCAATTAGAATTGAAAATTGAAAAAACTTAAAGACGCTTATTAAGGTTGGAACATCCCATCACGAACTCTGCTATGCTAAACTAAACAGAAACAGTTTGTTGGGTTTTAGCTATGTTTTAATTTCCGTGAGAAAGAGTCTATTGGGTTTTAGCTATGTTTTAATTTCTGTGAGAAAGAGTCTATTGGGTTTTAGCTATGTTTTAATTTCCGTGATTTTGCCAGACCAGTTTAGCATAGCAGAGTTCGTGATGGGATGTTCCAACCTTAACAAGCGTCTTTAAGTTTTTTCAGTTTTTTTCAGTTTTTTCAATTTTCAATTCTAATTGAATTTTTGGCGTTTTAACTTAACTTTATTTTATTTTACTTTATTTAGATACCCCTGATGATCCCTTTCATGGGTGAAACAGTCTGTTGGGTTTTAGCTATGTTTTAATTTCCGTGAGAAACAGTCTGTTGGGTTTTAGCTATGTTTTACTTTCCATGATTTTACCAGTTTTTAATTTTAATTTCGAGCTCTAACTTTGTTATTGAGCACGTTTGAAGCATTGATTTCGCAACATTGTTACAGTATATATATATATATATATATTGCAGGAGTGAATCAATTTTCCCCTCAGAGTGGTCAATGAAAAAAATCAGAGCAATTTAATACAAAATTTATTCAATCACTGTTTAAAAACCACAACAGTCTGTTTCATCCTTAGAATCGTCAGGTGGTTAATAGAAAATTAAAAATATAGTTATTAGTGGTAAAAAAATGCGTATGGAATAAATGATATGTAGTTAAATTAAGCAAACAATACGAATCTTATGACGTCATACAAGAAAAAACAATTCAAAATATAATAAATGCAAGTATAGAGGCGCGCATTCATTTGAAGGTGAGGGAAGGCGAATTGGGTGTGTGGTGAAAGATATAAAAGAAAAAAAAATCTACAAAGCAATAAAAGAAGTAACAAAAAAAATCGCATAAGATGAGAAAGGAAAGTGGATAAAAAATGATGTGAACGATAATGGAAAATATAAGTGGATTTAATGACGGACAAGAAAGCACACTTGCACAAAAATAATGGCAATTTAAGCATACAAAATCAAGTGGGTAATTTATTTAGTTTAAATTTCTTTTTGTGGCGACATTTTCCTGTAAGTTCCGATCGTTTATTGAGGATTGTTGGTTGGTTTGCGTATAGTATTTCCAACTTTTCGCACAGGTTGCGGCATTTTTTCCTGGTTTATAGGGGGTAACTTGATTGATTATTTTCCAGTTAATTGTGGGTTTAAGACCTGATTCTTTGGCATTCCAGAATGTTTTGGAAAGCTCTGTGGCGTTTCTTTTCTTTATATTTTTAAATGATTGTATATGATTATAATATCGTGATTTGAATTCTGTTTCGCTGCAACCTATGTAGATTTCTGTTGTATTTCCATGAGATATGTCTGCTTGATAAATGACAGATTGCTGTCGGCAAGATCCTTTGAGTGGATGTCACACTTCATTTATAATTTTAATCATAACGATGTAGTGTATCCCCGTTAAAAGCAGTTCGTAGTTTTATCATAAGAGAATAAATGCGGCTCTTTGAGCGCTGTCTGCGATATACGTCCAATTTGTTATATGGCTCGATACATGTATCTTTTTCTCTTTTTTTTCTCTTTGTATTGACGTAATATGTTTTTGACTAACATCATTGTACTGGAAAATTCGCGTATATTCCACTTGATTCGCGTAACGAACTCTCCAGGGGTTTCTGGCTGAATCTTGAATTTACGAGAAAGTTTACGTCACGTGATTTTGTTTTCTATATAAAGCCGATGCGTAGCGAGAAATTATTATTATGATGATCATTATCGTTGTAAGGTAATTTGAAGCGACTCGAGTGGCGGCTCGAGCGAAGGTGATTTTGTTTGGCCACAGGAGGTGGACCGTTAGATTTTGGTCGGTGGACAATTGTTCAATTTATTTTGTGCCAGTGGTTGGCAGTTTTGTTCTACAGAGGTAGAATTATTTGTGTTGATTGAGTCGAGTTATAGTGTTGATTTCGCTTTGCAGTTTGGCAAAGCGTGGAATAGAATTTCGTCGGTCGTGATTTTGTAATACATTTGTTGTTATTAGAGACAGTGGTCTCTGTTTGTTGTGAGAAAGAATCTTCAACAAAATCAATCCGAGCTTTCGTTAACCAACTGTATAAACCGTCGGGCTCATAGCAAAACTACTTCTTGAGCCGGAATAAAATAAAATTTAGACACAGCTTTGTTTCAGCGCAGGTATTCGGGTTACCTAGCTCAACTGGTCCTTTGGGATTCCCGAACAAAGTTTGTGACAGTGGACAAATATCTTTATTTTTACAGTTGCATGGTTTTGACTGTTGAGAACTTTCCTTTTCCAGTAGCTTTTTGTTGTGACCGGTTATAATTGCTTTCATGTTAGGCATGCAGCTATAGTTAATTTTTATGCTATTTCTATTTAGAATTCTATTAAGCTTGTGTTGTGGTGGGAAGTGTTTATTTATTAATTTTAAAAACTCTTTTCCGGTATTGTTGAGAAAATAGCGTTGAACCATATGATTTTGCGTTTTCTTGATGATAACCATATAATCTTCATGAACCATATCTTCTTGAAAACAAAGTGGCTACAAAGACAATTTAATATTTTGTGAAACTCAACCAGAAAACGCAAAATTTCATTGAGCACTCCGCGGGAAAGATCGATTCACTCCTGCAATGTATATATACTGTATATATACATATAAATTTTTTTTAATTTATATTTTTTACGTTAATTATACATGATTTTTTTACACATCAACTTCGACTAGCACAATAGTTTTTTTTCATGTTACGTTATGTTTTTTTGATATTGTTATTATCTGCTTATTATTTGATTTATAAATTCGTAATTTTTTTCGTATGTATTCAAATTTATTATTATTTTTTGTATGTTACCAGATGCATTCAGAAAAGTTTTCCGGACCTGGTAAGGTTTTTTTCATGGGTCGTTTTTCTTTACCCACCTTGCTCAGTTGAGCTAAATTCCCATCTTGGCTAGCTGTGCCACCCATCATCATCACGCAGACTAGTCATGCAATGGTCATTCAATCTGTCAATTTGTTTGATAATGTTATTATTATATTTTCTTTGTTCTTTCTCATTTCTTGTATTTTTATCTGATTAAGGTGTTGCGGCCATGCTTTCTTTCTACTCTTTTGTACTTTCACTTTCTGATTAACTTATGCATGTTTTAATGTCTGACGTTGTGTTGCTTCTTCCTTTTCTTGATCTTTTTAATATTTATAAATATTTTGTTAAACTGTTTAATAATGATTGAGAATAAAATGAAGTGAAATGAATGAATAAATAAATGAATGAATGAATATGACCAAAAATTGAATAGAAGCAACAAACTAAGATTATTTTTTTATCTTAACTCATTGTTATTCTAGACTAAACAATCAATTGCTTTTTATTTTTTATAATTAGATAAAAACTATATATTTAATTTTTAATGTCAGCAAATATATCTCTTATAAGGGCATAGTAAATATATTTCCTGGGTGGTGATAGTGATGTTGAATCAACTGCACAGATACCAAAAACATTTAGTTAAAAAAATCTTCAATCAACTTTATAAATCTTTTTTCTTTCTAAAAGCCCTAACTTTACATTTATGCCTATATCTTATTTTTAAAAAAATAAAACATGTCTCTTATTTTACCAGCTGAGCAAGCCAAAAATTTTCACAAATGTACGAGTAAACACGCATTTTTATACAGCCAATTGATTATTTAAAATTTCGATTTTAAAAACTGATTATTTTGCTTTCTTAAATCAAGCATTTTATTGGCAACCTATTTGTCTCTGCTAGTTAAAATTTTTTTTAGTAAACGGCAGGGTTGCAAACTCAAAATAGAACTCGAACTTGAACTCGATGAACTTGGTCTTTTTTTCCAAAATCGAACTCGAAACTTGAACTCGAAAAATAAAAATTGCTGAACTCGAACTTCAACTCGAACTCAAAAAATATAATATAAATTTGAATTCATTAATTGAAAAGTTTTGAAAAGAGAATAAATAATATTTTGCATTTACTTTTGATATTAAATTTTCAAGTGCAACTGAGTTGTATTTGACTCAGGAAATATTTGGCAGCGTGGTCGAAAGGTAAAAGTGCCGGGACTGTAATCGACATGGTCTCGGTTAAAAATCTACTCGGGCCGTTTTGTTGTGTCCTTGGAAAAGACACTTTACGGTACTTTCTCCTGTTTAGTAATCGTGACAAGCAGTTCTAAATTTTAATCATATTTCTATTAAATTTTAACCGGAGAGCAATATCTTGGCATTTCCAGAAGCAGGTCGGTATAATTGCTTACCCTATGTATTAGCGCCTCCGTGGCTTTCCTGCGAGTCAGAAGGATAAAATAAAATAATAAGTTTGGCCAAAGTAGGAATTGTTTGGGCAGCGACAAAAAAATATTTGGGCAACAAAAATTTTTTGAGCACAAAAAGTTAACTACTTTTGCAGGATAAAGTTTTAAATTTTAGAAAAACGATTACGGTTTGAGGTGAAGATTTTGTTTAGAAATCACAACTTTGTTTGGATAAAAATCTAAAAATCTGAGACAGATTCCAAACAAAGATCTTTTTTATTTGGTCTTCATTCTAAATTTGAGACAAAGTTATTTTTCATTTCTATAAAATGCTCATTATCATCACCATTTTCAGGGAAAACATTGAATTAGTTCATTGTATTTCCCTTTGCCAGCTTGTCCGTTCGGGGTTTCGGGGCCAGCTGCTCGAGTTGGGATCTCCAAGCATCTCCATCTCCTGCAACTAGCGGCAATTTTACTGGTGGAATTTCAAGATGTGACCAGGCCAGGTCTTCAACATAATTTCGCCAGTGAGTTCTGGGTCGCCCTCTAGGCTTTTTGCCAACCTGAAGTGCATTTATTAGTTGCTTTGCTGTTCGCTCGTGGGACATTCATGTCATATGGCCATACCAGTGCAGCTGATATCGTTCTATGCGGAGAAGTAGCGATTCGATGTTGAGAGATTGATGAATGTCAGTGCTTTCAACCTTGTCAAGTAAGGATAAACCTCTGACTTTTCGCAAGAAACCTATTTCGGCCGCCTGTACTCGGAGTCTCACTCTTTCAGTCATTACTCAACACTCATGACCATAGGTGAGGATAGGAACAAAAACTGATTTGAAAAAAGAAAACTTTGTTTTTGTACAGAGGTCTCGTTTCAGTACAACTGATCGGTAAAGCTGGCTCATTACTGCACTTGCTTTTCCAATAGGTGTGTCCAGTTCGTTGTCCTGTCTATCATCACTCGGGATCTGTAAATTGCTAAAAATTATAATTTAAGCAAAGTCATAAACTTTGGGCAAAACTATATTACCCCTCCAACATTTTTCTGGCAGGTACGCTAATATAAAGGCCTATTTTATTAATCCTTTTTTGTTTTTCTCTTCGTGGTAGCCTTCCAATTTTTTAAAATTCATTGTGTAGATAGGCTTAATTGAGCTTTCAATTTTTATAAAATTAAATACAACTCAAACTCGAATTTGAACTCAAAAAATTAAAAATTAAAAAACTCGAACTCGGACTTGCGACTTTTTTATGAACTCGAACTCGAACTTGAATAAAAATTTATTGAGTTTGCAACTCTGATAAACGGGAATATGTTTACTACTGCCTTATGAAGGGTTAAAGAAAAGAATTTCCGACAATTATGAGTGATAGAATTTATAGTAAACTTGTTAAAAGCAAAAAGTAATTGCGATATGGCCTAAAATTTTTCAAAATTAAAATTACAATTACATAAAAAAGTATAATTAATTACATTCAATTACAATTACAATTACAATTGTAATTGATTCAACTATGATAGTAATTGTTGATAACTTTACAAGGTAGGAATAACATCCATACAATAAGAAACATTTAACAGCTTAACAATTTTTTTATCATCATCAGTTTCTTTTTATTTATTGTATCTGATAAAATTTTAACTAACAAAAGCTTATCGAATTGAGTGATATTTAGCTGACGTTTTCGGTTATTTACATATTAACTAGAATTTACTAGATTATTTGGTCAGTGCAGTTCGCTGAAAATAGCGTTTGTTGTTAGAAAATGCGATGCGTAAATCTTTAATAATAATACAAAACATTCGTAAAAATGTTAAGTAATATTCTTAACAAGTGTGTTGCATTTGGTTGTATAAGTGTTCATCAGTATAACAGAAGCAAAGAAGAGTTTTATATTTTTATTTTTTATTTGATAAATTAGAATTATTGCAAAAATGGTGTAATTTTTGTACTTATATTTGATTGGTCAACAACTAAGATTTGTTTGCTCTGTGTCAAAAATTTTGTGGCCAAGTTTCTAATATAAAAAGAAAAACGAATAACTTTTAAGTTAAATCTTTGCCTGATTCGGTTATGTATGATGATGAGGCACTAAGAAAGCCATAGACATTGTCATGTACTTAGACGGAATCTGCGAGATTTGTCAAGATGAATTTTTACTGCTTAACGAAAAGGATTATAGCATCATTTGTTGACTTACTGAATACCAGTCCTACCTCGCACTTCTGCCTTAAAACTAAACTAGTGCTTTTAATAAATTTTTTAAAGGCTGTTAATTTTCACCAGTTAAATAAGCTGTTATAGATAAAATTTGCATGTGTTGTTGCAAGCATTTGACAAGTCCGATCTTTATTTGGGTAGTTTGTTTTAGAACTAAATATGAAATTCAACAGGTTTTCAATACTTTCAAAGTTTTTTAGCTACGGATATTTGGTTAAAAATTAAAAATTGTTAATAAATTTAATTTCAAAAACTAAAGATTGTTAATAAATTGGCCGAATTACGCTCTACGTAGTGCTTTGGTTTATTGATTATGTGCAAAAACTTTAAAGATCTTGAACTTTCTGAGGACAATATCTTTAATACTATGCACATTATCTCCTTAGAGCAGCTGCTCAAGATGTATTACAAAGATATGGTCTAACGGTTAGATTTGTGTGAAAATGTCACTTGAATTGTATACTTAATCTTGCTACAAATATAATAACAAATTTTTCTACTAGCAAAAACTTGCAAATGATTGTATAAAAACAAAACAATTAAAGAAATCTTAAAACCATCTACAAAAAAACAACGTAAAAATAATTAGAAAAAAATGTTGGGCTATATTTAAGAAAAAGCAGTACAATGCTGTGAGTGTTTAACTGGCTTTATTGCAAAGTGATTTATAGATATTTTTGAAGAAATTTCAATATACTGTATGTAAAAAAAATGAACCACACTTAAAATGAGAAGCACAAGGCTTGAGTTTTTCTCTTGTTAAAGCTCTTCATTAATGTATATTTTACTGAAATTCGAACCGACTGAATGTTGTTCTAGACGCAGGAGACAACACCATTAGCCGTTTATTTAGACAACAATTTAATTTCAAGTAACCTACAAATTTTCTCGGCCTTGCCGTGCAAGAAATACAAAGCATCCACTATGTGATACGACCAAGAACGCTACTCGTGACGGGACTTACCTGATAAGCGTTAAGCATTGCGCTTACTCCAGCTTACTCTTTCATTCAAAATTAGAGCATTATTAGCGCTTTTTGGGTAAGTCTCGGTCAGTAACGGTCTTGATCTTATCACATAGTGGATGCTATGTAATCCTTGCGCGGCAAAGCCGGAAAAACTTGTAGGTTACTTAAAGTTGAATTGTTGTCCGGTGTAGTGGTGTTGTCTCTTGCGTGCAGAAAAACGTTCAATCGGTTCAAATTTCAGTAAGATATGCATCACTGACAAGCTCTAACTAGGGCGAAACTAGAGTCTGGTCCTTCTTATTTTAAGTGGCTTAGTTTCTTTTACATATGTTATCTAAATACCTTACGTTTACAACCATATAAGAAATTTTAAGTTCTTAAACTACTTAATTACTCCTAAAATGTTGCTTTACTTAAAAGTTTTTCAATACCTTATTGAATAGTTCTTATCTACAGTCCAGGTCTAGTGAAAAATTTAAACAAAAATTTACATGTATTAACAAAAACTTGTGTAATTATAATCAACTCAACATCAAAACAATATAAAATGTGCACACTGTGCAGCCTTTACTTGGTATTTTTCGCAAATAAACAAAGCGATGCTTTTCTTGATTTTAATGCATGTATGCGCTACTTGCAGTTATACCTCTTGCACGCACACTCGTTTCTTTGACTTGCAATGAAGAAAAAAAAAGTGGACCCTATGCCCACAGTAAGATAGAGTTGTGGCAACTTAAATCCGAACTAAATTCAGACTAAATTTTTCAAGAACAAAACTAGAGTTTGAATCAAGTCCACTTATAAAAATCTCGAGAGTCAAACTTGATTCGAGTCCCCAAATCCAATAATTACTTGGCCTTTACTTGAGTCCAGATAAAAATAAATTTAACAAATAAATAAAAAAAAATTTTTTGATGACCACCAGTTACAAAAATAAAACTTAGCCACAGTCCAGATAATGTATTCCTTTAAATTCTTCGGTTTACTACTTCTCGTTAAAGGCAAAAAATTTGTTAGAAATTGCGCAAAAAGCAAAAAAATCTTCAATTGTTGATAAAGTCAAAATTCATATAAGCATAATGATTAAAAAAGCGGAACTTTTGGATGAACAGTTGGTGATAGACTTGGAGTTGAAGTCTCGAAAGAACAGGAGCTTTTGTGGACTTAGAATCAACTTGAGCATTTTAGCAAGAACCTCGCGCTCAATCCAAGCACAGTAGTAAAAGACTCAGACTCAGACGGGACGGACTCGAGTCCTGCAATGTTAAACTTTTTACAACACTGCCGTAAGTGTAAATAATTATATGACTACATGCTTTCAATTCATACCGTGACAAGAACTAGTCTTCTCGGATAAAATCTGCAGCCTTCTGTTTGTCTGCGGCGATGAATACGAAGCAGCACATCCTGTCCCTCGTCAATTCGAAAACTTTCTATTTTGCTACACCACTTACAGAAGCACTACATTACTCTGCTTTTTCTCTCAAATGATTTTTTTTAACGGATCTAGCAAAAGTCAATTTGCAATCACGTTACGTAATACTCTTGACTAATTCATAGACTCTATACTTTTTTATAAGTTCACTACATTCATCATCAGATTCTTTATAAATTTCCTGTGAATTTGATTTATCTTGTAGATTTATTCACGATATTTCTTTTTTATTAGATTTTTCATAATCGTCTTCAAGTCCACACACATTGCCAGCACATTACTCTACAATTGTCTGTAGCTTGGTCGAGTGATTAGAGCGCCGTGATTGTGATCGAAATGGTCTCGGTTGAAAACCTACTCGCGCCATTTTGTTGTGTCCTTGAAAAAATACCTAACGATACTTTCCCCTGCTTGGTTGTCTTTGCTAGCAGTTCTAAGTTTTATTCATAACTTTATAAACTAAAAAAAAATAAATGAAATAAAAAGTTTCAACCGGATAGCAATATCTTGGCGTTCAGAAACAGGTCAAGGTAATTTTTTGCTCTGTGTTTAGCGCCTTTGACGTTTTCTTGCGAGTCAGAAGGATAAATATAAAGATAAAATAAAAAAAATAAAATATCATTTTGGCTATCATTAGGTCTTTGAGCAAATTGTCCTTTTTGGGTGTTTTGAAACTACAAGATTAATTGACGAATTTATAGCTTTCATTTTAAGAAGAAATTCATCTAAAGAAGAAATTCTCTAAAGAATAATAAAAACATGATAACAAAAAGCGGCATTTAACCCTATTCTCCTCAAGCTTTTTCGAGCTATTGACTCCTCAACGGCCGGGCTTCAGAAGCCCACCAAAGTTACGATTTATAACTCAAAAACTACTTAAGCTATCTTTATGAAATTTAAGCAAAGTAAAAACCATTTATTTAACTTTTCTTAGACCCAAAAAGTTTTTTAAAATTCATTTGATAAAGTATGCAAATTGCAATTTATCAAAGTCACTTCAATTTTTACGTTTAGACACTCATTTAACTAGCGTGAAATGCGATTGTAACAGATTCGATGTTGTAACAGTCGTAAACTTAATTAAAAATTGGACGTAAAGAGTGACGTCAACGCGGACGACAATTACAAACAATGAAGAAGCTGAGGAAAGCTTGTTTTATTGTTTGAATGGTTGAATTATGAAAAATATTTTGATTTTGATTGGTCGAAGTATGGAAATTATTTTAGATCAGTTTCAATTACTTGTTCACATGTTTTGTTCTCATGCTTTTGTAGTTATTATTAGTTATTGCTGCTTTTTTTAAAAAAAGGATAAAAAAATAAAAATGAATTTTTTTTTACATAAAAGGATTTGAAATTGGCTATGTTTTGACATTTAGCAGGGTTAAAATATCGATTTAGAAATATTGTAAAACCAACAAAACTTTATCTTTTATATATCATCGCTTATATGCACATCGTTTTGTTTCTTTGCAATGTATTTCATCGCCACAAAAAGATTATTTTATTTATTGAATTATCATTGCATTACTTCAAAAAAAAAACAATTAAAAAAAAAATATTACTCTATGTAATTGTTACAGTTAGTCGTGGAATATATCTCGGCATCTTTCAAAGCATGAAGCACAAATTTTTAAGCATTGCCGGAAACACGTAAAAGAACCATATGTTTGACACTGATTTCCTGAGTTATTGATTTTTTTCGCATTTTCTGGCCTGTTCCAATTTCATTATCATAGCAGACACAACAATGTTTCTTAAAATTAGACTTTGAAGCATAATTTCGAGGTGTAAATATTACAACACTATAGTCACTCGCACGGAAATGACGTTTGCCAAAGATCAAGTTATTTTTGTAAGCCAGTCAAAGGCCTTGTTTCAACGTGCGATTGAATTAGCGCAAATTGCTATTGTATTTTCTGGATTAAATGCTTTTAGCAATGTACCAAACCGCAACCCTTTATTTTATTATCCAAAACTGTCCGATCTCATGCTCCTTGTAATGCACAATGAATGTGACACTCCGATATAACGCTATCTCCGGTTTGTGCAATGGCGCCGCGCTTGCAATGAGAGAAAGGAAAGAGACCCACCCCATTTGCCTAAGCCAGTGGTTTTCAACTTTTTTCATACCATGGCTCATTTTTTCAACTCACAGTCACTTAACGACCCACTTTGGTCAACATAATTTAATTCCCGTCCCAAAATCATAGTGTCCTTTAAAAACAAAGAGTCTTCACATGATTGACCAAACGGGACGCCGGGAAAATGCCTAAAAAACGGGACGGATGATAAGCCTAATTATATATATTGCTTTCATTTTGATTTATGCTCTGTGGCCCACAGAAAAAACCACTCGTCGTCGTCGTTTGAAGAGGTATCCACTCCAGGTCAGACACAAACAGGACTGGGGCCGAGAGTTTATCCTTTTACTACCCCAGACTGCTGCACTGCCTGGATCAGACGCTGGCAGTGATGTCATTAAGCCAGCATCGAGTTTCGTCATCCAAAACCGTCAGACCTCGTGCTCCATGTGGTGCCCGATGTATAGGGCACGCTGTTAGTACATGGTCTGCGGTTTGCTCAGAGGCGCCACACTCGCAATTCGGTGAAGGAGCGAGACCCCATTTGTGCATGGACGAATGGAATCGCCCAACACCAGTCCGCAGGCGGTTGAGCTTAACCCAAGCTGCTCGGGGTAAGCCATCCCAACAGGCCTGGCACCGGTCTCGGGCACAAAAGCACGGAGCCTGGAAGCACTTTCACAATACTCCGTTTTCCATTTAAGATTTGTCCATTCAGAGGCGCGGATGCCAAGTCTGGCAAGGTTGTCCAAGAGATTCCGCGCAGCTGGCACAAACGGGCGTCTGGATCTTAGTCTCACTTGGCGAGTATCTGAGGACCCACTTAACAGACCATGCAAAATATGATCGAGGTCCAGAGATCCACGGTAAGCCAAGGAGAGTGTCGCTCCCATTCGCGAAACTCAGCTGGCTGGATGCCTGAGAGTATAGGTAGGTGGTCTGTTGGAGTGGGACGCAGGCATCCAGTAACTATGCGCAAGGCGTCATTCAAGACACTGTCAATGAGGCGAGTGTGAGCACTGAGACACCAGACTGGCGCACAGTACTCAGCTGTTGAGTAGACTAGAGACAAGGTGGCTATGCGTAGTGTTTTAGCACCAGCACCCCATCCCGAGCCCACGAGTCGCTTCAGCAGTGTGACGCGCGAGGATAGTTTTTTGCGCATTGCCACTAAATGGTGACGAAACGTGAGCGATCTGTCCAGTTTTACCCCAAGGTAAGTAGGGGTTGGACAGAACGGTAAAAGTTCACCGTTGTTGTAGACCTTTAACTCACGTTTGGCCTCTCGGTTGTTTAAATGAAAGGCTGTCGTCACCGTCTTAGTGTGACTGAGCTTCAACCTCCAAGTCTGGAGATACGCTGACAGTGTGGTCATGTCTTGGCTTAAGGTCCCTTCCAAGTCCTTCCAGTTTCCAGAAGAATGCAACAATGCTAGATCATCAGCATAAGCAAACTTTCTGGAAATCATGGAAGGAAGATCGTACGTATAGATGTTAAATAGGAGGAGAGCCAAGACCGATCCCTGAGAAACGCCGTTTTTAAGACGGCATAGCCTGCTTTGCTTGCTGTCACCGGTGGTAAGGGTGAAACTTCGATTTCGGACAAGCTCCATGATCATTTTGACCATGTACTTATCCGGAAGTAGTCTCAGCAGCTTGCAGGTAAGGCCACAGTGCCAGACAGTGTCATAAGCAGCTGTCAGATCGATAAATACGGCACCGGCCTTCTTTTTAGCCTCGAAAGAATCCTCGATGTTCTGGGTTAGCAGAACAACTTGATCTACGGTTGACTTCCCGCGTCGGAACCCAGCCTGCTCTTTAGGGAGCAGCGGATCGATTAATGGCTCAACGCGGGCGTAGATAAGCTTCTCGAGGATCTTGTAGGGGACACAGAGCAGAGATATCGGTCGATAACTCTTTGGGTCCCCCACGGGCTTTCTGGGTTTTGGGATCGCGACCACAAGCGCTCTTCTCCAGATCTTGGGAATTTTGAGTGGGCGCAAACAGGAAGAAATGAAGTCACGTAACCAGGACTTCAAAGCAGCTCCGGCATGGAGTATAAGCTCGGGGCAGATGGAATCAGGTCCCGGAGCTTTACCTGGTTTTGAATGTTGAAGGGCAGCAGCAAATTCTCTCTGTGAGAAATTGTCAGAGATATTTACTGCGTCTGGTGTTGTGGCCCTCCAAAGGTCAGACACTTCTTGAAAGACAAGTCGAGATGAATTGCGATCAACAGCCTCGTATTTCCCATTTCTAACCAACTGAGATGCAATAGCATCGGCTGAAACGGGACAGTGACGAGGAGAGTGTCGTGACCTACCAGTAAGGTTGTTCAAAATACTCCACGCTTTTCGACTAGAGTGTGAGAATTCAATGCTCCGAACTGCTTCGGACCATCGATCCCTCCGCTTTCTGTCAAGCTTGGCAAGCAGAGCTGTAGCAGCCAAACTTGAGTCGTCTCCCTGAGGAGACTGCAGAAAGGTTTTATAGAGGGATTCACACTCTGCATCCCAACACGGAATGTAGGTATTTCGATATCCGCGTGGGATAGTCTTTTTGGCTGCTTTCTTAATGGTGTTACAGAAGTCCTGGTAAGCCGCATCCACATCAAGTGTATCAGGCGGCAACAAAGTCTTTGCGAATTTATTCGTCAAAGCAATGTAGTGACTCCATTTGGCCTTGCGGAAGTTCCATCGCTTAACAGGCATGCTTGGCACTGCCATAGCAAACCTTGGTGGTGTAATAAGCGAAGGTCGATGTTGTGACCTGGGGAACTTTTCAAGGACACGTCTATCCGGTAAGCGACTGTTTGGACCTACGCTGGCGAAAGCTAGATCTGGATTGGTACCAGTGTTCCAGCGGCCGGAATAAAAACTGGCAGCGTCCTTGGCATTATATAGGAGGGCAAGACAATTAACACTTGCCCATCCAGCCAAGCACTCACCGTCCGCACTGTTGTCGTCGTAACCCCAGTCAGCATGACGACAGTTAAAATCGCCAGCGTACAGACAGGGGTGAAAAAACACTGAAAGATCCTGGGTTCGCAATCGCGTTGGCGGTGGTTTGTAGACGTTGACTATTTTATAACCATCAACGTCCACACACAACCACTCGATCTCTGATGTCGGTGGAGATTGGTCCAAAAGCGTGTATCTCAGTCGCTCGTGGACAAACGTGGCAAGACCATGCTTCCTGCTTAAAGAAGACCCAGCTAGTTGGTAGTTTGGTAGTACCAACTTCTCTGCATCAGTGCAGTGGGTCTCCTGCAATAGGATGACGAGTGCCTCAGACTGCATAGCGAGATGATGAAGAACGTTCATCTTGCTTGCAGTGAGGCCTTCGATGTTCAGCTGAAGAATAGTGGGTCTTCGGAACTTGTTGGCAATGTGCCCTGAAAAGGGCAGTTTTATCCTAGCATTGCCCCGTCCTGAAAAGGACGTTTGCCGATTAGCAGACCTACACTGAACATCGGAATGGGTGGATACCCTTCCGTTTTGGTAGGTTCGGTTTCGGTCTGTCATTTTAAAATCAATGAACAGACTTACTCACGGCCCAGGCTGCGTGAAAGCACCTACCATCTGGGCCAAAAAAAACCACTGTGGCCCACCAACTGAAAACCTCTGGTCTATGCACAAATAAAAACGCGTAACTACAGTCCGCAGGCGAAATGGGCCAACTGGCCGCAACCTACTGGGCGCAATTCAACTAGACACAGCCGACTGGTTAGTTGGGCTGCGGCCAGTTGTCTTAAATCTTTCGCAGGCGTTTAAGCATAACTCAAACTGTTCTGGGCACGCTATTTTTTTGAAAGAGCCGGGTACAGGCAAGGCGTTAGTAATGAAAGCACGAGGCCAGGATGTACTTTCACAGTACTCTGTGTTCGATCTACGATTCATGTGCTGGGCAGAACGGATGCCTTCGGCAAGATTGTTTAAGTTTTTGCGCAGTAGGCACAAACAAGTGTTTAGACCTTCGTGTTTATCGGTAGGCATTTGATAACCGATAAATAAATCATAGTCAGGATCTAGAACAGTGCTCTGCAGCCTGTGTGCTGCGGAAAAGCAAAAAACATACTCTTTTAAATAGAAAAAAGTTATGCTTTTGCAAAATAGCAACCAACAAATTTAACAAATTCATTATACAGTACGTTTCATTGTGTAATGTCAAGACCTTTTTTTGGCCTTTACTAAATTTCAAACCCTTTTCTTCATCTGAAGCTTCATTTAATGAACATAAAAACTCTACAAATAAATTAATAACTTTTTTGGATCAATTTTCACTCAGGCTCGATTATGCACAACATGCGTAAATTGATAACTTTAGATGAAAAAAATCATTATTTATTTTTAGAGTTTAGATTGAATTTTGTAGGTTTTTTATGATATCCAAATGAAACTTCAGGTAATGGAAAGCGTTCAAAATCTAGCTCTTCCCTGGTCCAGCTGTTCTGCAAATTTTTAAAATCTTTTAAAGTGTGCCGCAGGTTTGAAAAAATAGCGGAATAGAGGTCTAGAGTACCACCTTTAGCCAAAACAAGTTTCACTACTAGTTGTCAAAGCTCAGATAGCTGGATATTTGAAAAAACTCTTAAGTAGTCGGTTGGAGAGGGACGGAGGCATTTAGTGACTACGCGCAAAGCCTCATTTAAGACACTGTATATAAGCCCAGTACATGCGCTGCCAGAACAAATGAGATTCCACTACTCGACTGTTGAATAGACTAGAAATAAGAGAGGTGTATCTGATGTTTTGGCACCCTTGAGGTCGCAAGTTAAATCAGCAGCTTGACACGCAAAGAAAATTTTTTTGTGCAATGCCAAATGGTGGTTACAAAACTTCAGTAATTTGTCTAGTTTTACCTCAAGATAAATAGGAACTAAACCCCTCAAGATAAACATGGTAAATGTTGATTATTTTAATCTTTTAGCTCACATTTTTTTTAATTTGGAGATTGCGGAAAGCAGATTATGCATCTAGATGTTAAAAAATTCGTGATTGATTTTTAAGGAACACTGCTTCTCTGACACCCGAGAATATTTTGCTTGCTGTCACGTTCGAGTGAAACTTTTGTTGCAAACTAGCTTTATAATCATTCAAACCATGCATTTATCCAGCAGAAACTTTAGCAGCTTGCAGGTAAAGCCAAGTTTGTATGAAATAACAGTGTCATATCCAGCTATCAGATTGACAATTAGACTCAATCTCGAGAAAATGGTCCATCATTTGTTTTAACAAAACGATTTGATCCACGGTTGACTTTTTGCGTCAAAACCATCAATTGGCTCATTGCGGACGTAGGTAAGCGTCTCAAATTTTTCCCAGGGGACAAAAAGTTGATAAATTTGCCAATAACGTTTTAGGTCTTCTACACCTTCTTTGTCTTTTGAATCGCAACTACAAGCGCTGTTCCGTAGATTTTCGAAATTGGAGTTGATGCATGCAAGAAAAGTGAAAGTTATGTAATCAAGAATTCAAAGCAGCTCTAACATGAATTATAAGCTCTGTTTACATAAAATTACGGTCCAGAGCTTTATCTGGTTTTACGTAGATGAACTCTTGTAAACAGCCCAGGTCATCCGTAAGTAAGAATCTAAGTTGATTTTATTCCGAGGTTTCCAATTAATGGGTCATTTTAGAACTACAAAAACGTCGGAATATAATAGGATAATCATATTAGACCAGAATTAATAACAAAATTTTTTTAAAATGGCATTTTGAGTTCAAATATAAAATTAATTGCAAAAGGCAAATAAAAACCAAATAACTTTATACTTGACTGTCTTTATTATCTTTACTTGACGTTTACATAAAAAGTTCTTTTCAAATTTTCAAAATGAAGCTTTTTTGGTCTTTATTGAACTTTCAAAATAAATTTATCAAACAGTTTGCAATAAATAAAGACCGTTTTTTTAAACTTTGGGTTAAAAATTTTTTTTGGAGTAAAGAAGTAATTTGTGTACATCTCAGACTTTAGTAAGTAAAACAAACAAACTTATACATCAAAAATACGCAGAATTTTTTATTGTAAGGAAAATTTCAACAAAAAACAGCTTGTTACTTTAAATGCAAAGTGAAATGCAATTATAAAAAGTAAGTTGTTGTTTAATCTTTTGAAGCAGTGTGAACAAGTCAATTTAGTCTTTTTTCCCATGAATGAATAGTTATAAGAAAGTTTTATAGAAAATGCTTAGTGTAAACATTGAATTCTGTCCGCTAAGTTGGTATTCAACCAGTCCAACAGCAATTCTTTTATACAGCAGAGTGTATATATGTAAAGTGTTTTCAAGCAATTGTCAAAAGCTCAAAAACAGAAAAGGCGATTTACGAGTACATGAAGTAAGTTCTGCATCGCCTCAGGCATATCGACGTCTGCAAACGACGTAATCCGCTTCGTCACGCAAAGCCAATAAATTGGTAAAATTCATGTTACTTAATAAAAGCGTAAAATTGAAATTCCACGCTCTGCTTGCGAAAACAAGCAAAAATTCATAAATTTGCTAAAAAACGTCTATTTTACGACTTCAGAAGCCCAGCCGTTGAGGAGAGAAGGGTTAAACAAATTGCTTGTACATTATTAATTAAACACACGTTACTGTTTATTTTTAATATTCTTTATAGTTTTTTACATTTATTAATAAGACAGTATTATTTTAAAAAAGAAGAGGTTATTATTGTTGTGAGTCCAGGAGTTGCTTGTTCTCCTGATCGTAATAGGAGGGAGGAGGTTGTTGCATATTTGTATAAATCGGAGGATAAGACATTGTTTGTTGAGGAGGAGCTTGCTGAAGATTTACAGGATAGTTTTGTCCGGTAGGATAATTTCCTGGAATAAAACATAACTTAACTGAATTCTTTCTTTAAAATAATGCATATGTCAAATTTACTTTGTAAGACTTTGCGTTTATTCACAAGAAGGCAAATTAGTCAAGTCAAATTAATGTGTTGCTAGCCGTGCATTTTTAGCATGAGTAACGAAAATAATGTAATCACGAACGTTTCTTTACGTCAGCTAAAACAAATTACGTTTAAAAACACGTACCAACCACTGCGCTAGTCGTGACCACAGCTGTCGTTGGAGGAACCTGTTGCCTTCTTCTTGATCGGTTACACAAAAACACGCAGAGTCCAATGCAACCAGCACAACACAAGAGAATACCGATGCAGATGGCAACAATCACACCAACCCTGTAATGTGGTATTATGTTAGTTCTTGCTGGTCAACTTCTTACCTGACAATCTATTTCAAAAACGCTTTATTTTTAGATATGAATTTTTTGTTGCATATTGTTATGGCTTTTTAATATCAATTTTAGCTTTGTTTCAATTTAATTTTTAATTACTAAATCAATTAGAGATAACTTAAGAGACGGAATGTCAAACTTTTATTTTTTTCTAGTGAGCCAAAATTCAAAGCTGCTTTGTTAATAGCTGGACAGCAAATTTACTGTAAACCAAAGGTAAAAAAAAAGTTTTTTAATTACTTCACTTCAAATTATAGCTGCTCGGCAGCGAGACCGAGTAAGTTCAAGCGTCGTTTTAATGCAGGGGCGTTCAATCTTTTTTAGCCGAGGGCCATTTTGACTCATTAAAAATATTGGCAAGCCAAACAATAAAACACGTAATTTTCGTCCTAAAATCGTAATAATCTCTAAAAAAAATAAAGCCTTTGCTTCAAATCATTCTTTGATTTTCTGAATTTCTTTCCTTAAAAACAGTGTTCTCTAATAAAAAAAAAAAAAAAAAGAAAAAAGTCTTTATTTCAAATCTGTGTCAGATTTTATAACTTTCTTTTTTGAAAACTAGCCATTTTGGAAAAAAAAATGAAAAAGGGTGTCTGCACATAGAATCTGTCTTGGATTTCTGGCGGGATTTCTACCAAAATGGGCGGGACAGAATCCTAAAAATTGGGACGTACAGTAAACCTACGTCATTTAGGAAAATATTGCGCGGTTCACTCAAAACCTTTACGCCGATCAAATGTGGCCCGGATTCAATCCAACTCCTACTCTCAACAATTTTATGCATCCTTGAAAAAGACGCTTTGTGGCAAGCAAGCAATTCCAAATTTCATTCATAACATTATGTAAAAAACTAAAAAATCAAATAAAAACTTCAAACTAAATAGCAATATTTTGGCACCTCCGAAAGCAAGTCTGGGTAACCGCTTCAAGGTGTTGCCAAAATTTAACAATCACGACATACTTCTGCAGTATCAAATATAAATAAATGATATAAACGAATGAATGACATCACTCCCGTAAGCGATCGAAGTTTAATGAATTTCTTACTGAAATATTACTATCAAATAAGCAAAAACATAATGCAAAGACCTTAGGTTTTTGCTTGAATTTCTAGTTTGAAAATTGTTTTTGAAAAATAAAAAACACATAGCCTACTATAAAACAAATAGGCCACCCTTAGGAATACGCAACCCTCGCAATATCGCTCTTTTATTTTTACTACAGCATGAATTTCAATGCAAGGCCAAAAAAAAAAGAAACATCTTTACTTCAAAGCAAAGTTGAAATTTACATTTTGACAGCATTTGACTTCTGAAGATAAATAATATAGTTAAGAAATAAAATATATAAAATCCTATATAAAACAAAACTAGTTAATAAAAATTACTAAACAGTTTTTGGTATTATTGCAGGAAGTTATTGGTTGGACAACCCTGGCCTATTAGAAAAATCCCAAAAATTTTTTAAAATTTCACCCCCAGCTAATTACCTTTCAAATTTTTAACCTTTGAAGTCAAAAACACACAGAATCCCAACAAAAATATGGAGACAAAATACTTTTATTACTTTTTTTTTCATATTCTAGAGTTAATAGTTAAAGGTCCGGTAAAATTACAGTATTCTTTGAATGTAAAACTGTTTACATTGTTTACAAAAGCACAACAAATTAAAAATACTTGGCAGTTCTTCTAGTACAATCAATTTATGTTAAGATAATAATACTTGCTTGTGTGAATATAAACGTAATTTGAAACCGATTAATATGGTTAAATTGTAAGAAGATCAATTGAATAAGAAAACTGCATTAAGTTAACAATGTTTAAAATATAAACATAAAATTAACTTTGTAAATTTTGAAACATTGAATCTTAATATTGATTTTGAAAAAAGAAAATTTCTAAAACCATTGTGTATTAATGATAGAAAAAATTCCATGAATAATAAAGATTGGAATAATTTTCTTATAATATGCCATAATATAAATTTTATAATGAATTTGGGTCTTCAACCTGTTGGATTTAGTCCTGTTGCACGAAGTTGTTTAATTGTTGTTGTGTAGGCTGCCTTTCACTATTGTGATAATTAGTTTTGTTTTTAGCTTTTAAATACATTGTGCAATATGTGTTTTTTTTACTCGAGGAAGTCCGCCCGATATAACGGACGAAAAGTCGTGTTACAAGTTTTTCTTTGAAAAATATATCACGTATTTTTTGTATTTATTGAAGTTTAACTTGCTTCTGATTGTACCAGAAGAAATGATAAACTTTAAGTTAAGTACTATGCCTGGTAATAGTGTATACATTAATTAAATATTACGTTAAGCAAAAATTTGGCCCTAAATTTGACCTTTAGATTCTGAAAAGCCCTAAATTTTGACTACAGTATTTTAAATGTTTTCTTTCTTTCATACACGCACAAATAGTAACAATATAAGTTATTGCTTACCCTAAGGTGAAAAGCGATTTAACATCATGACATGAATCAACTGAGTAGCATATCTCAAAACAACATCTTTCAGAAACACTGCAGTCACTATTAAAAGTGCAGGATTGAGACATATTGAATACAACAATTATGAAGCAACCTGTTAATGACCAACTTGCTAAAAAATTCGTTTAATCGCCAAATTAAAAAAAAAATTTATTACAAAAACCCAACTTTGATCCGTAACCGGCATAAAAAGATGACCAAAGGAATGGATGGATCCATAACTCTTTTAATTTTTTGATAGTCTTTAAAAAGACTGTTTACGTGAAAATTCTTTTGGTTAACTTTAGTCAAAAGAATTTGTTAGCAATTGATGAATTTTAAGAAGACGTGTTGGAAGACATCGAAAGCAACAGTGCCTCTGATTGGTTGGAGAAATTGAGCACGCAATTGGTTGCGCACTCACTTGCGCCGCAAGCGAGAAAACTTCAATCTATAGACGAACTCTTTCTGGCAAGAAAGAGATGGTTTAAGAGATTCTATAAAGGTGGATTCAAGTGTTGCCAGAGGAAAAGATGATTGTCCTATAGCTACTCGTAAAATAAAGAACCAGTTAGTATCAAAATTTTCCGCGATAATTTTGTTGTCTAACAGATGTTGACCAACAGCCGAATCAGAAACAGAAGCGTTTTGAGTGAGTTTACATTGACGTCTTGGGAGATCTTTTTGAGGTTTAATTTTATTTCTAATAAATTTTGGAACATGTAGTCGAATTCGTTCTTCCAATCGTTGGGACGTTCTACCTACGTACACTTTATCACAGTGGCACAAGTATTGGTATATTTGCTTATAAAAAGTCCTTTAGAAATAAAGGCCCCATCTTTTTTGAAGAGAAAACTATTCTTGCCGACACTGATCCAAAGCAATTGTTGATTGTTGATTTTATTTGTTTTTCATATTTAAGGAAAACGTTTCCAATCCAAAGTAATTCTAGATAAACCAAACACTTTTCAGAGCCGAACCGCTTGGATGATTGAAAATTAAAATTTTCTTTTTAATTCCGTAAATAATGACTTCTTCTGGGTATCCACTCTGTTGCAAGATCTTTTTGATTTTAGTCGACAGTCTTTCGTACCAATCAGAGGCGCCATTGCTTTCGATATCTTCCATTACTATTATATATAAACCATGGTTTTCTTGGAATTCGTCATTTGTTAACAAATTTTTCTAAGACAGTGTTTCTTAAACTATGGGTCGCGACCAAAAGTGGGTCACCAAGGCTATGCGGATGGGTCGCGAAGGCTTGGAAATTATTGCGCGTAAAAGAAAAAAATCTGTCCGCAGAAGATTTGAGAAGTGAAAAACGTTCTGGAGGTGTCATAATGTATTTAAGATGAAAATGAAGAAAATTGGAATCAGATTCGAGGTGAAGACCTCTTTTTTTTTTTTTAGAGAACACTAGATTTTGGAGAGAAAAACCAAGAAATCAAAGACAGATTCAAAATGAAGACCTTTTTTTTTTTAGAGATCACCACGTTTTCACCAAGCTCAGTCAAATTTACTTGGGTTGCAGTCATCTTTGCAAATCGTTGTTTCTAGCGATTTTGGGTCGCTGAAAAAAAGATTTAAGAAACACTGCTATAAAACAAGAAATTTCTAAGCGTATTACTGTTTCGTTTAAGATTTTTTAAAAAGTTTCAACAAAATCAGAAAAATCATTTTCACTTTTTATAACTACATAAACTTGTTTTTGAAAATTGACATGACTAAGATGGGCCACTGGTTCAAGTTTGTTAAACAAAAAGCTTCCACTAATTGTATGCATAACATTGTATGCATTGCTAAGCCTATATAATGTTTTGAATCTTTTAACTCTAGAAAGATTAGACGGGTTAATTGGAGCCGATGACCAACTTTGAAGTTGTGCAAATTTTCGCCTGTGTGATGTGGTATGCTGAGCTTTAGTGACTTTTCCTACCTACCAACAAGATTTGTTTTGACATTAATCTTGATCTCGTAAGTTATGCATTGTTGAAGCAAGGAAGTATTCTAACATCTGATACCAGCCTGATCCAATGGACCCGTTTACCATTTTATAACGTGCTTATACAGTGGTATCTCGGGATACGAGCTTAATCCGTTCCGGGACCTTGCTCGTAAGTCAATTTACTCGTATCTCAAAAATCTCTTATGTCGAGGCACTTGTATCTCGTGGTACCACCATAATGAGTTTACCACAAGTTCTGTCGCCGACGTCATGTTTGACAGAAACGGTTACTTTGAGTTATTTATGGCTGTTCTGGCGGTTTGTAATCATGTTGTCTCGATAACAGCCAACGTATATATTTCCAGCTGGGCTTTGAATAAGTCAACTCGGTGGACAAATTATTTTGCTTTAAAGCAAATTTTTTTGCTTTGCTGTGTTTGAAGTTTGTACTTATCTTTTAATCAGAACTTTCAAAATTTATCCTTTTTACTTGCTGTTTTGTTGAGTATTTTCTGATAAGCAAGCATAGTTTGAGTTGAAGAAACTTTTTTCAGATAAAGCATTGGAAAGGAGATATTTGAAAGATGACGAAATAAGAGCAATGCTATTTGAATATGAAGACGAAAGTGCAGGAAGCAATGAATCTTACATTTCTGCAGATGATGGTAATCAAGTCGACATGATACGTTTTGATCCAGAAAGTGATTATAACAGTTTTGATGTCATAATCCTTTTCTGATGGTGAAGATGTCGGAGGTGAAGATGTCGGAGGACTCTCTCTGCTGATGCAGCTACTCTGAAATCACGTGATGGTAAAGAAAGTTGGTCAATAACGCCTATTACCTCCAGCCAAGATAGAACCGGTACCAGGAATGTATTTTGTGAAAACAGTGGACCAACAAGGCATGCTTCTAGACTATGTTCATATGCTTCTGACTGTTTCATTTTATTTTTTCGGACAAATTTTCTAGAAAAAATCTGCAAGTGAACAGAACAAAGAAGGAAGGCAAACTTCAGCATGGAGATGGAAAGACATGACAGAAACAGAGCTGAAAAAATTGATTAGTGTCCTTTTCCTAATAGGGGTTTACAAATCCAACCACGAAAATATTTCCCAGCTGTAGTCTTTGAAGGATGGTAAGACAATATTCAACAAAGTAATGAGTAGTAATAAGTTCCAGGAAATAGTCAGAGTTGTGAGATTTGATGATGCACCACACCCGCGCTAAGAGATCACCTAACAAACTTCAACTAATTCGAAGGGTATTTGAAATGTGGAATGACACACTTTTTTATTTATAGAAAATTTAGTTTTACATTTTAGCTGACTGAACGCTTAGTCAGAAAATCACAATGCGCAAATTTTTCAACAATATAAATCGACCTCAATTTTACACAACCAAAAACTAAAGTTGATTAGTAACTATGAAATAAGAATGTAAAATTTTTAACAAAATGTGTGAAGGTTATGCAAGCTAATTACAAAGTATTTGCAAATCGTCATGTTTATTATTAAACGAAACACTAAGTAAGCTAGCTTATTATTAAACGAAACACTAAGTAAGTTAGCAAAAGTGTCCGCGGAACACAGACGGAGAAATGCTACACTATTATAACTTGATTTGATTAAATTATTCACAAAATTTATTCGATTCCATCAAAATTAAAAGCTCTGCTTTATACAACTTAGCTTCAAACCTAAATTAAAGCAAATAGTATTATTATTTTACAATAAAACAATTTTTTAAGCTTAAATTGAGCATTCAGCAATCGATCTGAAACTTTTTCTATTTCTACAGACTCAAAACCTAAAAAATACTCTACTTGATTTAATTCGACCAACGTCAGCATGTAGAAATTGAACTGAGATCCACAAATCGTGATCGCTTCAGTTTAACACGGCATACTGCGTACAGTGTGCAACTCATTAAGCTTCTGATTACGTCAATTGATGACGAGCGAGCGATGGAACGTTACAGCTCATAGCAGAGAAGATTTTATCAAGCCTGATGTAATTAACATTCATCTGGTTTTGTTGTACGACACAAAAACAGCAACATTTGTCAGTGGTTGTGCAGAATAACATGGTTTACACTAGTTGGAAAAAGAAATATAATTAATGATGGACATTTTGACATGGAACCAAAAAAACGTTAAACCAAATTTTATGCTTTTATAAAAATTGTCTTGTTACATCAGGCTTAAATAAAAAGAGAAACTATTGGCGAGGATTGGGTCTTTTAAAAAAACATCGAACACTTGGTTGCGAAAAGTTTGAAAAGCAAAATAACATAAAAAATATTAAAGTTTTTAATCAGTGATGTAACTGGTGATCGAACCGATACCACTTTGCAGACTTGACTGAAAAAATCGCTTATCGCTTTTCTCCGCGTAATTAATGTTCTCTGTGTATTACTTTGTTTTTGCTCAGTATAGCTCACTTCAGTACAGCTTGTTTGTTTTCTGTTTAACACTACTCATTTATTATTTTATTATGTGTTATAATTTACTTTACGTTGCTTTTTAGACTTGCTTGAATTTTTCAGGTATTAAGCCTTTATTTGAGGAAATGTTGTAGTCATTATAACAATCAGACACCGAAAGTAAGCTTTTTCGTTACTGAAAACCATATGGCTCTTTCAAGTACACAGCATATTTTCTAACTCAAAAACGTGATATTGCGAAAATAGATTTATAAAATCACGTTAAGGCGTTTGAAGTCTGATTTTAATATTTTGCCAAATTACTTTGAAATAACATAGCATAAGTAAAGCATATTTTTGCTTAATACGACAATTATTCGCAAATATCTAAAAGTAAATGAAGTTTTGCTACAATATCAGGTATTAAACCACAAAAATGTTACAGTATAATTGAAGCTTTTTGGTTTAATTGTTGCTTTAATAAATTTGTAAAAACTGTTTGTTCCTATTTAAATCCTTTCTTTTAAATCAGGTTCCCAAGCTTATTTTAGAACGAAACAATTCAGAGCTTTCAAACTATTCATTGCGACCCCAATATGTGTGGGTGCGAGTGTGTGTTTGTGTGTGTGAGTTGTCTATAATCTCAGGCCTTCAATCTGTAAACAACTTAACAACTTGGTAATACGTAATATTAAAAAAATAAATTACTTTTATAACTGCATCATCGCATCTAGAAACTATTGATTTCGTGAATATAAAATTTTGATAAACCAAACGCTAGTATACAATGACCCTCGGAAATGTTAAAATTATCTACTAAATCTACCAATAATCAATTTAATCAGAATAAAATGCATTACGTAGTTCTTACAATAAAAATCTTGATTAAATTTCCATATCGCAGTTGCTTTTGAAAAACCACGCGGGGTCGCTAATACATTGACCTTGACTCTTGCGCGCCCTTCGCTCACCTGCGATTGGCCTATTACAACAGAGATCGCGTACAAAGCCAAAAACGCATATCCACATATATTCACTTCTGCATAAGTTACATACAAAAATCGCATACAAGTATAAGGGAATATATCTTTATATTTGAATATTTAAAATTACAAAATACACACACCAATATAAATCGAAAGTTTTAACTTATATGCGATATTGATTAAAAATCTACGAACAAATCTCCAAACGATATACACTAAAAAAGTATAGATCTATTAATATTATATCGCCGCTGTGTGCGGCTTATAAAAATAAACTAAAATGTTTATCATTCTTAATTACTACTAAAATTACATATGTATAAGATAACCTACAAACAAAAACCATCACTTATACTGTATATCATAGAAACTGATGACACTAACAAAACAAACCTGTTAATTCAAAGCCTAAAACTCAACTGATAGTGATCAGCAAAGCTACATTGCAAGAGCGTCAGCCAAATAACTGAACATCAATTGTACGAGTAGAACTGACAATTAATAAAACCGCGCCAAGCCTCAACCAGCAGGGACTGCTTTAGTTAAATAACGGATAACAATACAAAATAAATAAGACTACCTTGGCCATAATAGAATAACTGCAGACATGCGCTTTTGTTTTAATTATGTCTTTTTTTCTCAGTGACAGTACAGTACAAGTAACTACAGTTACTATAAAAACTATTAATTTTCACATGATGTTTTTTACCCCAAGCTTGAATGTTTTGCACCCACATTTTCTAACGGTACCTCAGCAACCCCACCAACCCCATGGCCTGGGTGTGGCTCCACATATTGACCATTCCGACCCCACTTGAGGTCCCGACCCAATGTTTGGAAACCCCTGCTTTAAAGCATTTTTTTCTTGACAGCTTTTAAAAATAAGCTATTTACTCCTATGCGAAGTAAAGAGTTACAAAACATGTTATTTTCTTTAAAAATGCTTTCGGAAAATTACCATTTTTTAGTTTTCCCCTCGATAAAAAAGGCAAAAATTAGTTTTGTCTTTAGAAAAGGTAATCATAGAAAAATATTGCTATGCTATCTATCTGTCTGATTTCTGAGCGAGAGATAGGCCCGTTCTGTTCCGGCTGTGACGCTCCTATTGTTTTCAAATAAACTTTTTGGAAAAAAAGTTGAATAATAGTTTACAAACGGAATTGTTTATATTTAAAAAGTTAACCTGTTCACAGGTAAATTTTTCTTTTACAAAATGTACCTTTGCTTATAAACTCTTGGTTTGGAATTAGATAGTGTCGACATTGAATTTCACAGCTGAGAGCGTCATAAATATAGTTGAGGTGACTAATAACTTTAAGATCAAATAAGCTCTAAATCAGGGGTTCTTAAACTGAAGGGCACAAAAGGTTTGCAAGGGGGTGCGAATGATCTGATCATTTTTTTCATAAAAACGACATAATAGGAAATTGTGACACACGAACAGATATGGTCAGTCGCCCAATGTTTTTCAACCTGACCATATTGCTAATGTTCTTTCTCAGCAGGTATTTACTGTTTAATTTGATCTTTCTGTCTGTAGCACACAAATGTCATAGGGTATTTAATCCGTAATTGTTTCTATTCTTCTTCAAACTGTGCATGCGGGATACGAGATATCGTAAAAGCGAGCAAAACATGGAAAAAGTTGTCCTTGCGCAGCTAAAACATCTTACCACGTTTCATCGACTAATGTGGGCGACACATTGATAAATCCACGCATGATAAAAGCAGTCGGTCTGGTACTGGGAGTGGCTAGCAGCAATAAGCTAGCGAAGATTTCTCTCTCCGATTCTACCATTAAAATACGCATTAATAAGTTAGCTAACGACATTGAATTTGAAACATTAAATAAGCGTGGTCAAGTCAATCAACAAGCAAGTGCCGACAGACCTGTTTTGTCCTAATTTTTTTTTTTGTATAAAATTTTAATAATAGTTATAAACACACACAAAAATCAAATTAAAAAGAACACACATTTTTAAGAATATGACAAAAATTTTTATGTACCATTGGTTATCGATTTGACATTACGATGATTTTATAACGGAATGCGAATGTGAAGAAAAGAAAAAATACTAATTTAAAGTGATTGACTTAAATGCTGTATTTTGAGGAAGAGGAAACGAAAAATGAACAATAAGATTAATATGAATAGTTTAGTCTGTGTTATCTGGTAAGTGTTTTTCAAGAAATATTTTGAATTTTGTTTTGATTTTATATTTTTCTTCTATAAGAAGGGATGTAGGAATGAGGACTTGTTGGGACACTACAGCTTGTTGTTGACTCCAGCTGAAAAAGTTGAAAACTTAAACAGCTGGCACAACTTTATGTTTGTGGTTTCTACACCTCAAACACATAGTTGTGGACCTGAACGCTGGGTAGTTCAATAAAAAGAATGCACTATCAGCGCAAGGGTAGCACCGCTAGCCGCAAGGGCATACTGACGGTAGTTTCCGATATGCTAACTACATCGAGTCAGCTAACACGGATCGGGTAAAGTCAAGCTAAACCCTCCCGTTCCATTGCACATTTTTGGTGTGAAGTGACGGAGATTTTCGTCAGCTGATACAACGCGTCGGGTGCGAAGCGACGGAATTTTGGTCAAAACGAAACATTTCATCGGTTGGGTGCGAAAATGTATTACAAGAGCAAGAAAAGGGCGAATTTCACCCTTAGCATGTTTTACGCGTGATCAAGGCGTGATACTTTAAAATCGGCATATTTTGCATGTGATCTGCTCGTGGTAGTAAGCATAACATTTGGTGAAGCTTTCTTTCAGTTTTTCGTTTTAGCAAATTCCTCTTTACGTGAACGTGGTTGAAAGCAGCAAATTTAACAAGTTAATAAAGCAAGACTTGTAATAAAGGCCAGCTAGGATGTTCTATTGTAAAACCCTTGTACTATGTAATTAGTCAGCGGTCTAAGCCATATATCTGGTCAAAGCGATGAACATGCAGACTCCTCTGAGGATGAAGCTCCTTCAGAAAAGACTCCTCTGAGGATGAAGCTCCTTCAGAAAATACGATATGATCCCGAAACCCGATTTTGTGGCGAATTGATACGTTTTGAATGTTTTTGTGGCAATTTGAATGTTTTTGCATACGTCCTCGTTATATTGAAACTAATCACACCAACTATTTTCCCTCTTCAACACTGTGCTAAAGACTTTTACCTCTTTTTCTAGACAAGTAATTACTTAGAAAAGATGAAGTTCACAAAGTGTTTGACAAACAAGACTAGACAAAAATTTTTTATTTGGCATAACCATAGCACGACATATTAACAACTAACAAACTTTCTAATTAGTACAAAAATCGAATTGATTGAAAATTGTGCATGCAAGTTACACCATGAAGGCATCAAAAGAACCATACGGTTATCAAAGTCGAGGAGCCTCCATTTTTTCATGAAGTAACATGAAGTTAATTTGAAAGGGCAAGAAATACTAGACATGAAATACTGGTGCTGATTATAAGAGAAAAAAGAAACAAAAAACAAAACAAAATATAAACAAAGAAAAGCAAAGAAAGAAAGCATACACTTGATACAATAATTCTAAAGTAATATAATTTATTTTAAAAAAATGAAACTCTTTGTACATATTCCAACCAGATCGGGTTAAGTTCAACATATAAGAAATAACACTTTAGTACTCCATTAGTATTTAGATATTAGTTGTTTTTTGTATTCTTTTTTGAAAGAAGTAAAAGAAAGAGATTTAATAAAATTAGGTATTTTATTCCACAATATTGCTCCTGCATATTGAACTGATTTTTTTCCAGAATTAGTTTGGATTTGTAAGATGTAAATACTCTCTTTTTTTGGCTTGTCTGGTCGAGTAGTTATAAATTTCTCTAGACTTAGTAAATAAAACTCTACATTGTTGTGGTTTTCCATTATTAATAATTTTGAACATGAGTTTACCTACTTCCAGCTTAAGTATGTCTTCTAATTTACGGATATTTTGTGCTTTATAGACAGGAGATAATTTTGTTCTATAACCACAGTTAGCTAGGATTCTTAGTACATTGTTATGTAAAGTATTTAGAGGTTTCATGTAAAAAGCATTAGCAAAACCCCAACTGGTTATTCCATATTGAAGGTGAGAGTAGACAAGAGCATAGTATAACATTTTTGTGGTTTTTTTCATTAACATAATGCCTAATTTTACATATCAAACCAATAGATTTTCGAAAATGTTGTGTTAGGTGATTGATGTGATATGACCAATTCTTTTTATTATCAATATATACTCCCAAGTATTTTACATGATCAGAACATTTTATTTCTATCTTATTTATAGATATATTAAAATTACTGTTTTCTATCTTAACTTTTTTTGTAAACAATACGTATGTTGTTTTATTGCAATTTAGCGATAATTTGTTGTATCTTAACCAATTTTCAATTAAAGCTACATTTGATTTACTTGTTGTTGTAGATTATTTAAATCATATCCTGTCATCATCAAGAGAGTATAATCTGCAAATAATGTTGTTTTAAATGAGGAAGCTGGCGGCATGTCATTAACATATAATGAAAATAATAGTGGTCCAAGAACTGATCCTTGTGAGACACCACAAGTTATAGATTCAAGGCTTGAGATAGTATTGTTAATACAAGTGTATTGAAGTCGATTAAATAAGTAGTTGCTTAGTAAGCATAGTGGGGTCCCCCTTATGTTATACCAGTTCTTTAATTTATTTATTAGTAATGCATGGTCCACAGTATCAAATGCCTTTGAGATGTCTAAAAATATGGAGCAAGTATAAAAGTCTTTGTCTTTATTTTTTGGAGATTGCGAGGATTGCTAGGGAGGTAGAATAATTTGCTCGAAATCCAAACTGACAGTCAGATAAAAGTTGTTTTTTTTCAATATAATTATATAATTGAGAAGAGATAATTTTTTCAAAGATTTTTGATAAAGGAGATAAGAGGGAAATTAGACGATAGTTCTGCAATTAGTTTTTGATCCTTTTTTATAAACTAGTATTACTTGGGCAATTTTCAGACAATCTGGGAAGGAACCTTGACTTATGCATTTATTGATCATTTTGCAGATACTTGGAGATATTACAGACTTTGCTATTGTATAGTACTTTATTTCAATATCATCTTTTCGTACAGCAGTTTTTTCATTTAGTTCACTAATCAGGTGATTTATTACTTCAGGGTCTGTTTCTTCAAAGAAGAAGGAACTCAAGGAGCATTTCATTTGTTTTGGTAGAGGTATTTTCGGTGCTTGAATTTGAGAGGCCATTGTGGATCCTACAGTACTAAAGAATTTATTAAATATGTTTGCTATTTCTGGTTCATCTATCGTCTTTTTTTGTTTATCATTGACTAATTCAAAATTTGTGTTAGTTTTGTTTATGTTAGTTTGTAATATTTCATGAATAGTTTTCCATAGTTTGGTGGAATCATTTTTGTTTTTTATTACAGAGATTTGATAATGCTGTATTTTTGCAATCTCTAATAAATGGTTCAGTTTGTTTCTGTATTGTTTGTAATTTAAAAAAGAAGATTCTGTTTTATTTGTTATAAATATTTTATACAACTTATATTTGTGTCTTATTGATTTTATAACCTTTAGTTATCCATGGTTTTTGTCTTAACTTTTTTTGTTTTTTTGTGATAGTTGTTTCTGGTGTATGTTTATCTATAATTAGTTAAAATGTAGAATAAAATTTATTGAAATCTTCTTCTACTGTGTTATTGATACAAGACCAATCTAAAAAGGAATTTTGTAAATCAATTAAAACATTTTGCATCTCTATGTTGTTCATATTTTTTCTTTGAGTATTTTTGTGGCTCTTTACTTTTTTTATGTGTTTTTGTTTCTATCAAAACAAATATTGGTAGATGATCACTAATATCATTTATCAAGATCCTAGCTGTGATGTGATTTTGTGTATTAATTGTATAGATGTGGTCAATAAGTGTTGCACTGTGGGTTGTAATTCTAGTAGGTTTTTTTATCACATTTTCACATCCTAAGTTCATGATTGAATCAGTAAAGCATTTTACATTGCTTGATGTATAATATGATAGTTGATTTATGTTAAAGTCTCGACAAATATAGAATTTGCATCTAGTCTTATTAAAATTGTGCAAGGTGTTAAAAAAATTATTTTGAAATTCTTGAAAATTATAGTTTGGATGTCTATAGATAACACCAATTACATTTATTTTACCATTTTGTAGTATTTCTATCCAGATAGATTCATAGTCTCTACATTTTATTTCAAGATCCTGTCTAAGTTTAAAGCAAATATTTAATTTGATATAAATATCCACTCCTCCAGCACTTGTTTTTGTGTCATTATGAACAAAAGTGAAACCATTTAATACTCTATTTACTTGAGTGCCAGATTCTTTGATTTTTGTTTCAGTCAAGGCTATTACATCAGAATATTCATTTAGTTCAAGAAGCATGTTCTCAATTTTAAGATAATTTTTGTTAAGACTTCTTATATTCATATGTAGAATACTGAACTTATTTTTGGTTTGGTTCATAAGGTTTTGAAATTCTATTATTTTATAGTAGTTTGATGTGTTTTCTTTATTGGCATAAATTTTATTTAAGTATTTTGCTGGGTGATTAAGTGTGCTGCCTGACGATATAGTTGTCATTTAAATGTGTGGTTCTATTCTATTTATATTACCTACTTAACAATACTGCCACACTTCATTACTAATAATTTTAATCATAACGATGTAGTTTATCCCCGTTAAAAGTAATTCGTAGTTTTATAAGATAATATTCGCGTCTTTTGTAGCGCTGTTCTCGTATTATGCGATATACGTCCGATTCGCTCTCTATTGCTCGATACATGTATCTTTTTTTCTCTTTTCGCCGACAGAATGACGTAATATGTTTTTCAAGCTTTACTACAACTCGCTTATTGTAGAATGTTCTGGCGCATTCGAGCATAGGGATTTCTCTAGGGAATTCGGGCTAAACCTCGAATATACGTACGAGCAAATTTGCGTCACGTCATCTTGTTTTCTATGTAAAGCCGATGCGTAGCGAGACATTATCATTATTAAGTGATTTGAGACGACTTGAGAGATGGCTCGAGTGAAAGTGATTTTGTTTAGGCACAGGAGGTGCCTCGTTAGATTTTGTATCGGTTGACGATTGTTGAATTTATTTTGCACTAGTGGTTGGGAGTTGTGTTCTACAGAGGTAGAAATATTTGTGTTAATTAAATCAAGTTATAGTGTTGATTTCGCTTTGCAGTTTGGCAAAGCGTGGAATAAAATTTCGTCAGTCATGATTTTTGTAATACATTCCTTCTTATTAGAGACAGTGGTCTCTGTTTGTTGTGAAAAAGAGTATTCAACGAAACCAATCCGAGCTTTCGTTTAAACCAACTGTATAAAAGCTTCAGGCTCATAGCAGGACTATTTCTTGAGTCGGAATAAAATAAAAGTTAGACACAGCTTTGTTTCAGTGCAAGTATTCGGGTTACCTAGCTCAACTGGTCCTTTGGGATTCCCAAACAAAGTCTGTGACAAATACAAAAAAAAACAAAAACAATAAAAAAACAAGGCATTAGTTAATTTTGGCAATGTCTTGTAGACTTTTAATGTGTACACTTTGGGCTTGATCAGATTCTCTGACAAAAATGTTGCCATTCTTTGTCCACAAATATTCATACTTGGTTTTATATTTTGCTTTTCAAGTTTTTGCTAAAAGTTCACTTCTTTTTTTTTGTTAAATTTTCATTTAACGTATAAATTGTTTGTTCCAGGTATTCCAAAGTTTGAGACAGCATTAAATTTGCTTTCATTAGCATAAGTTTTGTTTCGGGTATCTCTTTTGGAAAATCTCACTATTATTGGAAGTGGTATATTTTCTTTACTCGAGTGTAGCCTATGGGAAGTTGATATTTCCTTTTCATTTGTTTCTAGGTTTATTCTCTTTAAAAGATTTTGAACAATTTTCTTAGTATTTTCATTTTGTTCGACTGGAACTCCATGAAATTCAAGATTCTCTTTTTTTCCATACCGTTCCAGATTATCTAACTCTGTTTCTTTTGCTAATAATTTATTTTCTATTATTATTTATTATCTAATAATTTATTATTTTATATTATTTTTATTGGCAAAAAAGTAGTTTATGAGCGCATGAACTAAGTTAATACAATAATTTAAAATCATTTTTGATAACACTGTCTAAACTATTTGAGACTTTTGAATGAATAAGTTTAATATTAATCCGATACACAGCACCTAGCGTGTATAATCAGACGTAGAAAATAATCAGAGCTAAAATTAGCGGGTAGTAAATGGTAGCCCTTGACGTTTTAAATTTTTTGCAATGAACTCATATTGCCAATTGCGGAGGGTGAGCTTTTTTAAGGTGTCCGTTTAAACTAAAACATATAATATCATGGCAAATTTAAGTCAAAACCAAAAAATGACTTAGTTTTGTTAAATCATCAATTTATTTTTTTAATTTTCGTTGCAATTAAGTTATTTTTTACTTTTGGTTTGAATTTACCTCAATATTATATATTTTAATTAAGGGCGCACCTTAAAAAAGTTTGCCGTCCGCCACTGTATATTGTGCACTCTGTCAAATAAACACGACACCAATATCAGTTTCAGCTAAACACAGGATTACCATCCGAACTGACTAAATTAAGCACGACTAGCAAAATGAAAAAAGCCTAAAAATGTCAATTGTTTCGTCTTTATGCGCAGTGAAGACCTTTTTCGATCTTTCTTGCTTTTGAATGATTTAAGCCTTTAATTAAAGCAATGCTTCTTAACATTGTTTTGTAGCGACCCAAATACTTAGCGGAAGTAAAGAGTAACGGTTCAACTTCTTCACTTTGCGTGCGGGCAACTTTTCGAATTTGTTTGAGCTTGCGGGCCTCAGGCGGCTAGAAATTATTGGAAATCATCATGTTCTCTAAAAAAAAAGGTCTTCACTTGTAATCGGTTTCTGGTTTTCCTGTCTTTGTCCCAAAATCATGATGTTCTCTAAAAAAAAGCCTTCGTGTGGAATCGGTCTCCACCCTAGACTCTGTCCCATAATCTCGTCATGCCTTGTTATACTGTATATACAGTAGAAGGTTGTCGCTGCTTATGATGGACAAGACTTGAATTGTGCTTCTTAACATTTTTTGTAGCGACACAAATGCTTAGCGGAAATAAAGAGTAAAGATGTGGCGACCTATTCGAAATCTGGCATCCAATTTCTGGTTATCACAGAAAGGTCAAAAATTAACATTCAAACTTGAGTCCGTCTCGGATTTCTCAATTTTCATCCCTGACAAGCAGTGATTTTAAGAAAAAGTTTTTACTTAATTTTAAATCAAAAAAACGACCTCTTTGCTTCGGACATAAAGTGAAAACCTTGTAATAAGCGCGTTTTCTAGAAATTTTATGAAAAACTGAAACAAAATAAATAATGCAAATAAAAGTTTAATTCTAAAATAAGCACGTTTTTCAGAAATAAACATTTTAAAATTTTCTAAGACAATGTTAATAAAATAAGCACAAATCTTAGAAATAATCACAAAATCGTAACCCTGGCTTTACAACAATTTTAAAGTACTTTACAAGGCTTCTATTCTAAACCAATTTATAGCAGGCAGAAAAACTTTAAATTTGATCTGTGTTGTTGGTTTGAGTTATAGCAAAATCGTTGTCAAAGACTTTGTTTGGGAATCCTAAGGAACCAGCTAGCAAGGTAACCCGAATACCTGCGCTGAAACAAAGCTGTGTCTAATTTTATTTTATTCTGGCTCAAGAAGTAGTAGTTTGCTATGAGCCTGAAGCTTTTATACAGTTGGCGGCTAAGTTCTGATTGATTCGTTGAAGACTTTTCTCCGCAAACAAACAGAGACCATTGTCTCTAACTGAAGCGAATATATTATAAAAATCACGACTCACGACCGACGAAAATTCTCTTCTGCGCTCTACCACTGCAAAGCGAAAATCAGCGCTGCAACTTAATTCGTTCAATGCAAATAATTCTACCTCTGTAGAACCAATTTCCAAACACTGGCGCAAAAACAATTATAATACTTATCAATCCAATACAATCAAAGGGTCCTTCGCCCACGCTCTGCGCCCAAACCAACGCTCAACCAGAATACGCTACTCTCTCTCCTCGTTCTCGCCTTCGTCTTCTTCAATCGAGCAAGCTTACATATATATATATACTGTATAGACAAAAGGTCACATGCCCACAAATCGGCTCGAGTTATTTCGAAAACGCTTCCGTCACGCGCGTTGAAATTATAACATTTTTTTCCATGGTGAGCGAGAACATTTCAGCACTTCATTTAACTCGGTCATACGTTGCAGACAAAGCGCATTACGTCATCACCGTCTGACGAAAAAAAGAAAAAGATGCATTCGAACAAAAGTGAATATTTAAATCACATAGCACAAAAGCGATTTCTACGTCGTAATAAAACTTTAAGTTACTTAAAGATGGAAAACTGTATTGCCATAACTTAAAATTATTTCAAATAAAGTATGACAATCTTTTTGAATTAAATTACTTTCTAATATATTGATTATCTATCTATACTTTTGATTTTCTGATCCCCAACGGAGATGCTAAACTTCGAGAACCAACGAGCTATTAATCTGATTCACCATAAAAAATGAGCAATATCGCTGTTCGGTTGAAGTTTTTTTCTCGGCCATTTTAGTTGTGAATCAATTTAAGATTTCAAGTGATGTATCTGGTCCACTTTTTTAGTTTAAATTAATCTGTCAAGCGGAGAAACTGGTAATTCGTAAAGTTCGTTTACAAGGAAACAATAGCATGGCAAAAGTAAGATTTAACCCTACGTTTTGTCGATTATGCTTTCTATCAAAAACCACTTGGCCATGCTGCAATGTAGTTGTTATAAAACAACATGTGTTGTCGTTAGCTTTTCCAGCTCGTTCTTAGAGATGATGCTAGCAATGTTTTTATACACCTCATGCAACAAAGCGCAACGCTTTGGTTTAGCTGATCTATACAATTTTTTTGGTTTTTGGTTTTTTGTAATTTTGTATTTCATGTTTTTAGATAAATAAAGTTTTCAAAAAATACATTTGCAGATGAATTAGAGTTATTTTATAAACAACAGTTAAAATTTAATCTGGAAATGTAACACGTTACTATACGAGTAATTACTTTGCTTACAACATTTGATAAAGAAAATTACATTGATAAACAGCAATAACGCTCAACAAACTGTTTGTAAGTTATTCATTAAAACATGTGTTACAGTTTATTTTTAATATTTTATAACTGTTTTTACAATTGCTAACGAGACAATCTTATTTTAAAAGATGTGCTTATTGCTGTTGTGAGCCAGGGGCTGCTTGTTCTCCTGACTGTAGTAAGTGGGAGGAGGTTGTTGCATGTTTGTATTAATCGGAGGATAAGGCGTCGTTTGTTGAGGAACAGGTTGCTGAACACTCATGAGATAGCTTTGTCCGGAAGGATAACTTCCTGGAATAAAACAAAACTTAACTGATTTTTTTTGTAATATCATGTACATGTTGAAAGCATGTCAAAACTTATTTTGTTATATTTTACGTATTTCAAAAAAAATTGAGTTTGATTCTGTTTATAAAAATATTTCGAATTGAAAAATATAACCCAATTTTACCTAAAGATGGTTTTACAACTTTGTAATAGATGAGATATTGTTGAATAAAACTGTTTTCCAGCTTTAATTGCAAACTTTACTTTTCGAAAATAAATGAATCATCTATAGGAAAACGATGAATTATATATGGGAAAGCCATTAATAACGACAATAGTAAATGATAACAATTTGTTAATTATATGTATTTCTAGCATATGCAATAGGACTGATGTAATAATTCTTTTTTCATTTATCACTAAAACGAATTAGATTTAAGAATAGTTACCAGCCATTGTGCTAGTCGTGACCACTCCTGTCCTTGGAGGAACTTGTTGGTTTCTTTGCGATGATCGGATACACAAAAACGCGCAGAGTCCAATGCAACCAGCACAACATAACAAGCTACCGATGCAGATGGCAACAATTACACCGACTCTGTAACGTGGTATTAAGTTAGTTTTTGCCGGCCAACTTCTTACCTAACTATCTATTTGAGAATACGCTTTATTTTTAAAATTGACAAGTATGTTAGTGAAGAGACTTGTAACATTAAAATTTACCAAAAATTTTTAGCCCAATTGTGGTATTGTCAAAATTAATTAGCTTTATTTTTAGAAATAAACTTTTATTCCATATTATTGTAACTTTTAAATGCTGATTTTAAGGTCAAATTTGCTTCGTAATTAGGCTTTTTAGCGACTAATTTTAACTTGTTTTAGGTGGAGACAAGTTAAGAGGCGGTACGTCAAAATTTTGTTGACAATGAACCAATATTTTAAAACTGCTTTGTTACAGCAAATTTATTGTAAACCGAAAATAAAAAACTGTTCTTCAAGTTCTTCACTTCAAATTATATCTGCTTGGCGGCGTGATCGAGCATGTAAAAGCGTTGTTTTAACAGCGATTGCAATCGAAATGGTCTAAATTCAATTTCTACTCTCGTCAAATTATTGTGTCGTTAGGAAAGACACTTTAAAGCAAGCAAGCGCTCATAAATTTCATTCATAATCTTATATAGAAAAACATTGTTTACTTACATGCAGGCCGAAACACTATTGTTTTCATTGGGGTGCTTATTTTGATGTCATTGCTCATTTGTCTTCAACAGAATTGGGTATCTAAAACTACCTAAAGCTTTAAAATTCAAGGACACAACGTAAGTTTTGACCAAGTCCATGTTAATCACGGCACTCTATATACTCGACGCAAGTAAGTTTTGACCAAGACCATGTCAAACAAGACCATGTCAATCACGGTGGCGCGAGTAAATTTTGACCAAGACCATGTCAAGCATGGCGCGAGTAAGTTTTGACCAAGACCATGTCAATCACGGCACTCTATACTAGGGTGGAGTGAAAAAAATTTTTTTTTGAAATTTAAAAAAATACCTAACTGAATACCTGCCTTTGGTCCCAAAAATTTGCCCAAAAGTGGTTTTGGCATGTTGCCACTTGTAACCAGGTGGCAACCTCACTCTAAAGGTCATCAAAAGGTCAAATTCCTTAAAAATGCTGTAACTCAAAAACCACTGGTGCTAGAAGCTTCATTTTGGTCTTAAAAGTTGCAGAATATGCACTTTCCTATCTGCTGTAAGACAATATTTTTTTCTATTTCAATCAAAAATCAAGTTATTAAAAAAAACTCATTTGCTAGATTAATTTTATCAAAATCGCCTACAAAATTGAGAGTACAAGTAGCAGAGAAGAATATTTACAGTATCTCATTCAGTATTTCATTGAATTTTGTTGTCAAACACTCCCTACAATGTGATCACAGTAGTTATTGATAAGCATGTACTAAAGATCTAAACTACTCCCACTTTTCAGTTTTGTGAAGTTGTTAATAGCTAGTTACAGTTAGTTAAGCTTGGTGATAGCTACAGGTAGTTTGTTGTTATGCTACAGATACTGTTAATTTATTTGTAGTCAACTAGTAAAGTAATAGGTTTCCATGTCCTTGTGTTGTGCTGTTATTTTGTTGATACAGGGTACTAATAATCAAGTAAGACTGTTTTATATAGGGTAACCACACAAGAACAGGTTTGTGTTATTGTTTTCTAGTGTAGTCATAAGAAAGTTTTAGATATATCAATCAGATTATGTTACTTGTTATATTTATAAACATTTAAACCATTTCTGTTTTTAATATATTAGAGCATTTATTTGGTATATTTCAAGTGATTGGTTTTGTTTAATTAATTTTTGAGTTGTAAAATGGCGACTAGACAGACCTCTATAAAAAGAATTTCAGAGCTTCAAGGGAGGTACCGATTTGTTAGCAAATCCGTTTCCTAACAAAGGTATGCTACCTACAAAGAAAGAAGCTTTGCAGCGAATACTTCATGAAGACAATTAGAGAACTAAACAAGCAGCTGATCTCGTAGCAAAAGAATTAAAAGAACATTGGTTATGGTGCAATGTTTACACTGTCAGCATAACAATCGTGTCAAAAAAAATTGTTGAATTAACAAAGAAATTTTAAGTTTGTGAATAGTTACTTGACGAAAAAAAGAGGCAAAATTTTTGAAACTCATCTTGATGACTTTTTGTCAGATATTGATACGCTGTTTAATATTTTTTGCCATGATAGAGAACAAAGGCGGATTCAAGAAAAAGAGCACAAATTGAGAATGAACGATTCTGATTTAGCATTCTACCATGACCAAAATAGTTCAAGAATATGCAAATGTCTGTCAGTTGTAGAGAATCCTTCCAGCAGCGATATCAATTTTCAAAAAAGAGTTTCTCAAAAGCAAATAAGATGTGACACTGAAGTTCAGTCTTCTGTGATTGAACAACTAGATTTGGAAAGTAATGTAAGTGATCCAGGTTCATCATCATCTTTTCACCACAGCAAAAAAGAATGAAACTTATTGAAGACAGTCAACAAAACAGATAATCTTTAAAAAATTTGGCTATGATGTGTGAAAGATATCAGATTTCAGACAGAGCAGCTGCAGCTATTGGAAGCGCTACATTGAAAGATTTTGGAGTTGTAACTGAATATGATGCCTCATTGGTAATTGATAGAAGTAAACTAAGGAGGGAGCGTCAAAAATACAGGGATGAAATTAGAAAAGCAGAAGAAGGCCTATTTGAAATTGTTGATGGAATACATATCGATGGATGAAAAGATGCCACATTGGTGGTGACAGAGAGTGATGGAAAAATGTATGCAAACAGACCTTGAAAAACATTATGTAATTGTAGGAGAACCAGATTTATCTCATGTGACACCTGAAACAGGAACTGGTCTGTACATTGCACAATCAATTTACAAGGCTGTAAAAGATACAGAATGTGAATTGAATTTGAGTATCATTGGTTCAGATGGAACTGCAACAATGACAGGTCCCACTCGAGGTTGCATTGCATCATTGGAACCTTTACTCCAGAGGCCTTTGGTATAGGCCTTTGAAACCTTACTTCAGGGGTGATATGTTTATCACATTGTAATGAATTACCTTTGCGGCATGTCTTCAAGGCTTTGGACGGGACTACTAAAAGCCCAGATTCTTTTGCTGGAGTTATTGGAAGCCATTTAAATGGAATTGTTTCAGATTGGGAAGTTGCTAACTTTAAACCTATTTGCAATTAGAACTTCCCTCTTGTGCCTAGTAGTGTCATTGATGAATTGAGTGCAGACCAATATTATGGATATAGGATTTGTATGGCTGTTATAATGGGTCCTTCTGCTATAAACAAAGATCTGGAACTTTTGGAAGTTGGAAGGCTTTCTCACGCAAGATGGTTGACTTTAGCTTGCCATATTCTTCGATACTATATTTCTCTAGAGCATCCATCAATATCATTAGCTACACTGGCTAAATTTTGCAATAAAGTATACTTTCCAAACTGATTTGAAATTAAAAATAAGCATAGAATCACAGATGTGGCAAAAGATTTTTACATCATGGTTCAAAGAGTTTTGCTATTCCCCAATAAAAAAGTCACACAGATTGCATTGAAAGTTCTGAAACAAAATGCGTTTTTTGCACACCAAGAAAACATTCTTTTAAGTATGCTAGCAGATGATGACAAAATGGTTCGTCATTTAGCAGTTAGTAAAATTCTAAGTATGCATGTTAAGTCCCAATTTCTCAATTGAAACTGAATTTGAGACATCTAAAGATCTGGATTTGAAAGGCATGATGAGTCAATTAGACAAAAAGTTAAATCAAGAAATATTATGAAGCAGTTTAATACAAAACGACAGTTTCAATCGTAATTGTTTCTTGTAATGAATGTCCAGTTAAAATCTACTTAAGTATGACTTCTGCTTTAGTCTACATGCTGCAATTGCATAAACTAATATATTAAACTGTTTTATGTTTTATTGAATAATTCTATCATAACATGGTTATGCTTTTTTTTCATACTTAAGTTAACTGATTTTTGGTGTTGCTTTTATACTTTTCAATGTTTTGATTTAGTATGTCCGCATTGTCTAGTATGACAGAAACATTAAATTTAGTGGATAATATAATCGATAAAACAAAATGTTATTTTATAAAAAATAGTATTTTAAACTGATTTTCTGCTTAACTTAATGCAAGACGGCAAAAAAGTAATTTCTAATCTAAAATATTATCGTTTTCACAAAAATTGATAATTATATTAGTTTTTACGTAAAAACTTGATTTCTGGTTGAAATAGAAAAAAATATTGTCTTACAACAGATAGGAAAGTGCATATTCTGCAACTTTTAAGACCAAAATGAAGCTTCTAGCACCAGTGGTTTTTGAGTTATAGCATTTTTAAGGAATTTGACCTTTTGATGACCTTTAGAGTAAGGTTGCCACCTGGTTACAAGTGGCAACATGCCAAAACCACTTTTGGGCAAATTTTTGGGACCAAAGGCAGGTATTCAGTTAGGTATTTTTTTAAATTTCAAAAAAAAATTTTTTTCACTCCACCCTACTCTATACACTCGACCACGCTGCCCACTATATTTTTGATAATTCTTTTTTTTTATGTTGTTGATAATCTTTTTTTCATAATTATTTTTTATTGTTCAATACTTGGTTTTTCCATATAATCTTTTCGGTAATTTAAATTATTGAAAATATTCTGACAATATTTTTAATAATACAATCAATAATTCTTTAAATATCAATTATTGATAGCGAGGTGAAATCACACAATGAAAAAATTATTTAACAGCACAAAGCTTTTTGTCAATAATCGACTCATCTCGGTTGACAATCAATTGTATTTTTCTTCATTCCAACGTTCATCTCTTGACAAGTTTCGGACAAAAAGATTAAAGATGAGTTTTTTGTTGGCTATATTTAAATTCTGTACCACAAGCACTCTCTAACTAGGTTTCTTCATCAACAAAAACTAGCTGAAGAATAAAAGAGACGTCTTTATCTGTTAACAGTGTTTCCAATTTTGTTTTAGTCACGCAAACCTTTCAAAAATTTAACAAGTCAACGGACTTCTAAATTTTTTAAAACGGACTTTGGCTAAAGATTTTGTCCAATACTTGTAGTGCACTCAAGGACCTCTTGCAACTTTTTCACGTACCCCGATTAGAAACCATTGCCTGTGATCAAAGTCTCAACGTGGATTTTGTTTTTGTAATTGCAAAAAAGACCTTTTTTTGGTTTTCACCTGATTTTCTAATGAAAGTAAACGTGCTAACGTCCTTTTGTTAAATTTATTTTTTTAATGCGATCGGCAACAGCAAACCAGTTGTGTGCAAACCAGATTGCAAATACGGTAGGCTAAATTATTGTTTTTTGGACCACAAGGAAGTAATACGTTTAAACTCAATTGTTTAATGCTTTTTTATTTGTGATTAATGGTAACGTGGACTTAATCTATCATCTGAAATATTGGCAGATCTAATCAATCTCTGTAAAAAATTTTGATATACCTTTCTTTTTCTGAAATATGTGATGTTGCTTCGGAATTGTTGAGAAAGTTGTAGTAATACATACAATACCAGTAAGGATGACTTATGGCTTACAGAATGACTTCATTGTCTTTAGAATACCTTGTTTCTAAAGATGTGTTGGAGACTTTATAAATTTTTAAATTTCTACAAAGCTTCTATCAGAACCCTCCCGCTTCTCTAATTTCTTTCTAATATACACACAAACAGTAAAGATATATGCTATTGCTTACCCTAATTGAAAAGCAGATGTAACGTTATCACATGTATTAGCTTGGTAGCATATGTTGAAACAGCATTTTTCAAGAAAACCGCAATCTGTATCAGCAGTGCAGGATCGAGACATACTGAATGAAACAATTATAAAGCAACCTATTAATGAACAACTTTGCTAAACACAATTTTATAACTTTCAAGAAGCTAAAATTATTAATTGAAGCATACTTTCTAGGGCCGTAATTGTCGCTGGTGCAGCCAGTGCAATGTACCGGAGCCTCAGCACGAGGGAAACATTTTATTTTAAAATATTTTTGTTTTAAAATATTTTTGTTAAAAGTTCAAGTAAACTTATTACTATTAAATGTCACACTCCATGAATAATTTGAACATCTAATTTATTTTTTAATATATTTAAAGTTTCGATTGTGACGTATTCATGACGTAATCGGTGCGCTATTCCCACTCAAGTCTGTTTTGTAAAATAAGTTTAACCTATAATGATCATACAGCATCATATTTATCCGCTTTACTTTACCTTGTAATTGTTAATAAGTTTTGCTTTATAACGTAAGTAGTCATACATAATGTCACCTCATGGTTTTGAGATAATTCTACAATTTTTCACCATAGTCCAGTAACTTAATATTATTACATGTTACATAACTTGTTTACCAGCCTTTTAACTCGGTGCTTTGTGACGTAACAGTAACTGTCTGGATGGCTTGTATGGTCGTAAAATAATTAATTAAGAAAATATAGTATCTTCTGGAAGTTGCTAATTTTTTCTGGTAAATTTTGCCCACTTTACATAAATAGGTAAATTCGTAATTTGTGCTGTGAAAGTCAGCGTTTTGTTGTGTTACTGTTTTGCCTGTGTGACAGGAGTTAGAGTTTTAAGGGTTAGTGAAATCTAACGCCTTAGCTTGTGAGAATAGTTATTACTCTACTTATTTGATTAAGCTACGTAGATTAAATTTAGCCATCTTGGTGCCAGACATAATTTTATTAGTCAGTAATCAGATTTGTAATTTCTGTTAATAAACTTCTTTCGTTGAAAGAAGTTGTGATTTGAATGATTGAAAAGTCAGGTTTGAGCTTTCTATTTAAATCCTTTTTGCTAGACATATCGTAGTCCTTGCGCTCGCAGCAATACTATTTTGGAAAAACAATAACAAAGAGAGTTTGTTACGCAGGGTGGGCCATAAGTCGCGCACCAAAGACTTACGTGTACTGTAGCGGAAACAACGTAAAAAAAGCGGAATAAAACATCATTTCTTTTCCTTGAACAGGTTAGTTAACGTTCAGATTTGGTTGGTTCCAATCAAAGTTGATTTTAGTTTTAATTTGTCTTTAAGTTGTTTCAAATTCTTTGGTGCGGGACTTACGTCCCACCCTGTATTAAACTTTACTACCTGTTGTCTAAATTTTATTAAACTTTTTAGGTTTTGAGTCACAATATTGTAAAACTCTAGTTCACTCATTGTTTAATCCCGTTTTAGATTCAAATCAGTCCTTATTTGTAATGCATATTAACACAAAATCCCTGCAACACAATTTTGAAAATCTAAATGATCTCTTATTACAAATAAAGTTCCAACCGAATATTTTGTGTGTTAGCGAAACCAAAATTAAAATCAGCCCTTTGGTATCTCTACCTGGTTATGAATTTTTTCACGTTGACTCTCCGACAAATGCTGGTGGTGTAGCTATATATATACCTAATCAATTACAATATGATTTAACTTATAATTTCAACCTTGATTTATTGTCTTGTGAAGGTATTTGGATTAGTGTTTTCAAAAAAAATATTTCAAAAAAATATTTAATCGGCGTTGTATATCGTCATCCTAACAGTTCAAAATCTGATTTTATTACTAGATTTGGTGATATTTTGCAAAAAATTAACAGTAACTAATCTAGAAACTTTTATTGTTGGCGACTTTAATATTGATACTCTGTGCTCTAACTTTGATGAATTATCTCCTTCCTCTAAAGATTACCTTTTCTCTATTTCTAGTGATGGATTTTCTCAATTAATTGATATTACCTAGTATTTCAACAACTTACTCAACCATGAAAACCCTAGAGAAAGAACAGAAACAAGAACAGAAGAAAGAGAAAGGGACGTGGGAGATATCTCTGGAGAAGAAGTCAGGACTGGGTTGAGGAAGATGAAGAAAGGAAAGGCTTAAGGACCTGATGACATACCAGTGGAAGCATGGATTGCTCTAGTAGGCAATAAAGGTATGGAGCTTTTAGTGAACTTTTTTAACAGACTCTTGCGAAGAGAGAAGATTCCAGAGGAATGGAGTAGGAGCGTGCTTGTACCTTTGTACAAAGGTAAAGGAGACATCAAGGAATGTGGAAACTACCGGGGGATCAAGTTGATGAGCCACACTATGAAATTGTGGGAGATGATAATAGAAGCAAGGATAAGGAAGGAGGTGACAATCGCTGAGCAACAATTTGGGTTCATGCCAAAAAGGAGTACCCCCGATGCAATCTTTTTTCTAAGGATGCTGTTGGAAAAGTGGACTGAAGGGCAGAAGGCAGTGCACTGTGCCTTTATTGACCTGGAAAAAGCATACGACAGAGTACCCAGGGAGGAACTGTGGGAATGCTTGCGGTTAGCTGAAACATCGAAGTGCTACATAAAGATTATCCAGGATATGTATGACGAAGTGACAACAACTGTGAGAAGTGCAGCAAGTTTGACTAAAGAATTCAAGATAGGTGTTGGACTCTACCAAGGTTCAGCACTCAGACCTTTTCTTTTTGCCATCATCATAAACAGGCTGACGGAGAACATTAGGAAGGACGCACCATGGAATATGCTGTTTGCAGTTGATATAGTTCTGTCTAGACAAAATCATAGGGAGCTAGAGGAGGATCTGGAGATTTGGAGAAATGCACTGGAGAGAAGAGGCCTGAAAGTGAGCTGGAGCAAGACCGAATATTTGAGGGTTAGGGGTGTGGATGGTGAAAGAGAGTTGAAACTTCTCGGAGAAAAAATAAAGAGAGCAAAATACTTTAAATACCTGGGTTCAACAGTTAGTAGCGATAGAAAATGTGAAGAAGAAGTAAGGAGAAGGATCCAAGCAGGATGGATGAGTTGGAGGAAGGTGTCTGGAGTTCTGTGCGACAGGAAGTTATCAGCAAAGATTAAGGGTAAAATGTACAACAGTGTTGTTAGACCAGCCATTCTTTATGGAATGGAAGCGGCGTCAGTAACGGAAAGACAGATGGGAAAAATGGAAGTTGCAGAGTTGAAAATGGTGAGATGGGCACTTGGAGTGACAAGAAAGGACAAGATAAGAAACGAATACGTGAGAGGGACTGCAAAAATTGCAAAGCTGGGAGACAAACTTCGGAATGCAAGGTTACGTTGGTATGGACACAAAAAAGGAGAAAAGAAGACTACGTGGGAAAAAGGATGATGGAGATGGCCGTGCCAGGCATAAGGAAAAGAAAAAGGCCAAGGACAAGGTGGATGGATTTGGTGAGAGAAGACATGGAAAGGGTTGGAGCTTGGAAAGGAGACAAAATAGATCGAGTGAAATGGAGATTACTGTGGCGCTGTGGCGACCCCGAGTAGGGAGAAGCCGAAAGAAGAAGAAGAAGAAGAAAAATTGATATTATCTACGCGTGTTTCTACTTTCTCACAAACGCTTATTGATCATATAATAACTAATGTATCTGACAAAAACTTAATTCCTGAATTAATTTGTTCTGATATATCTGACCACTTTCCGACATTTGTTATTACCTCTAATACTACAAAAGCAAATAATAATAAGCCTATTTTCCGAAGAAATATGAAAAAGTTAAATTTTGAAAAATTCAAGGAAGATGTTTTTAAAACTCTTTCACTTTTTTATAATTGTTCGAAACTCATAACAACTGATAATTTTGATTCGCTTTTTGAAAATTTTATTTCAAATTTCAAAACAGTCATTGATAAACATGCTCCTATGAAAAAGTTATCTCAAAAGCAAGCAAAATTACTTAGTAAGCCTTGGATAACAAAAGGAATATTAGTTTCCATTCATAATAAGCAGAAAATGTACGTAACTCATTTTAAAAATGGTGATATTAAGCAAAAAACATTTAACAAAAATTATTCTAACAAGTTAAACAAAAGCAAAATAAAATCAATTAAGATGCATTACGAGAAAAATATAACAGAAAATCAAGAAAGTAGTTATGAAATTTGGAAATGTATTCGGTGCGTTATAAATAATAAAAATAATAATGTTAATTTCCCAAAATTTATCATAGATAACGACAAAACTATTAATTCCTCCATAAAATTGCTAATGTTTTCAACAAGTATTTTTCTAACATTGGTAAAAATCTTGCTTCTTCGTGCAATAATTCTTTGAAAACTGATTTTACTAAATTTATGAAAAACTCTATTTGTTCTTTTATATATCTTGAACCTCCTCAAATTGATAAAATTTTTTAAATTATATTGTCTTTAAATCCTAAAAAATCTTGTAGTTATAGCAATATTTCAAATGTCTTCATACGTACAGCTGCTTCTGAATTATCTCCTATATTAACCGATTTTTTTACTTTCTCCTTCAACAAAGGTCTTTTTCCTTCATCACTAAAAATTGCCAAAGTTGTACCAATTCCTAAATCTGGTGACAATAAGTTAACTAGTAATTACAAACCGATATCTTTATTATCTTGTTCTCTAAAATACTAGAAAAAATAATTTATAATCGTTTAACCAATTTTTTAACAAACATAAGATTTTTCATAGACATCAATATGGTTTTCGTGAACACTGCTTTACAGAACTAGCTGTTTCTGTCATCTTATCTGCTTGTTATAAATCCATTTAAAACAATTAACACACGTGCTTACTTATGCTAGATTTATAAAAAAGCTTTTGATACTGTGAATCACAACATTTTGATTAAAAAATTAGAATTTTATGAAATTCTTGGTATTGCTAATAATCTTACGAAAAACTATTTAACCAATAGAAGGCAATACGTTTTCATTGATCAACAGTCTTCGTCACCACTTTCTATAACTCACAGTGTTCCACAAGGATCTGTTTTGGGCCCTTTACTGTTTTTGATCTATATTAACGACCTACAAAACTGCACCACTTCTCCCCCTCAATTTTTTGCTGATGATACTTGTGTCATTATGAACGATGCAAATCTAAAAAGCCTTGAAGTACAGTAAAGTGTAGTAATGAGCTAACTAATATATATGAGTGGATGAATGCCAACCAATTAAATATTAACACAACAAAATCTCAAGCACTCGTAATTTCCTTCAAATTAAAATTTAAAAACATAATTATTAATACTGCCTTCAATCAAGCACAATTACAAGTTTTGCCCAACTTAAAATATTTAGGTATTTATTTAGACAAGGATCTGAATTTTAGTAAACACCTAAATTATATAGAATCAAAAATTGCTCGTGCCACTGGTATTCTCTACAAGTGTAAACCTTATTTTTCTAGCAAAATTCTTCAAATATTATATTATTCCTTGTTTTATCCACATATTTGAATACGGAATTCTTACATGGGGTTCCATATATAAATCTTACTTAAAAAAATTAGAAGTCACACAAAATAAAGCCATTTATGCTATCACAAAAACTAAATCATATAAACAAAAGTTGGCACCGCTGTATCACAAGCTAGAAATATTACCAATAAGACAATTATATAAAATTGAAATAGCAAAATTTATGCACAAACTTTCTACCTCTTCCCTCCCCCAACCCCTACTCGATCAATTTTCAATGGTAAACCGTCGTCACTCATATCCAACTAGAAATCAATTAAATTATTCCTTATCTTGTTATTCATCTAATAAATTACAGACATCTTTTATTTTTAATGCAATCAAAACATGGAATTCCATACCCATTTCAATCCGGAACTTACCATTCAAACGTTTTAGAAAGGAATACATTAATTTTTCTCAAAAAACATAAGATTTTTGCACACTATATTGCTAACCTAGGTCATATAATTTTTTTTTTTTGGTTAAACGATATTTTTTTGATCTTTTTTATGTTTTTTATTGTAGTTTGTAATGTTGTTGAATTTTTGTCTGATAGCGTACTATTGCTTTTGTTCGTTAGTTTAAATGTTACGAAACATCAGTTTTTTATTTTTTTATTGTTTGTTATTTGTTAGTTGGTTTAATTTTCTTTGTTTGAATTTAACTTGATAATGGCTGCAACTCGAAGACCTGTGTTAGCGGTCACTTTGCAGTCATTTAGATCTTGTCATTGTTAAATGTGTTTTTGTATTCTTTTCATGTTGGTGTTTGAATTTTGGCAAGTATCTATAAATAAAATTTTCTTCTTCTTCTTCTTCTTCAGGCGTGGACAAAGTTTTTCAAGCATGAGCCGTTTACAGCAAACTAGTAATGTTTTATATTGAAAATATGCAAAAAAAACTTAAAAAGAATCAGTTAATTTAATCAAATGCTGCAAATATTTGTCAAACAGATGACTTGTGTCGATAACGCACAAACAGTAAAGATATATGCTATTGCTTACCCTAATTGAATAGCAGATATAACATTATCACATGTATTAACTTGGTGGCATATGTTGAAACAGCATTTTTCCGAAAAATTGCAATTGCTATCAAAAGTGCAGGATTGAGACATATTGAATACAACAATTATGAAGCAACCTGTTAATAAACAACTTTGTTAAATACAATTTTATAACTTTAACGAAGCTACTATTATTGATTTAAGCCTACTTTCCAGGGCCGTAACTATCGCCGGTGCAGCCAGTGCAATGTACCGGGGCCTAAGCACGAGGGGGCCCCGCATTGCTACATTTTATTATAAAATATTTTCGTTAAAAGCTCAAGTAAACTTATTATTATTAAATGTCACACTTCATCAATAATTGTAATTTATGTTTGAACATCTAATTTATTTGAAGTATTTTTTGATATATTTAAAGTTTTAATTGTCGTCATTTTCCAACTTCGGAAAATGTTTTTTTCGAGAAGGAAGTCCTAAATTGGTTTTAACAAGTTAACAAATCTATGCAAAAACATCGCTGGTTGTGAGTCATTTTACAGAACAGTGCAAAGAGACATCTTTAGGCGCGTTCTTCAGCTCCATGTTTTCAACAAAATTTCTGAACTATCTGTGGGTTTTCCCATTTAAACATATATAGTGAACTATATCAAGAACTGTCTTAATAACATTTTCATAATTAAAATGTTTGGCTACGAGATGTTTGCAGTGAATAATGCAATGAATTAAAAAAAATTAGGAAATTTTGGATCATTCTTTATTAGTGCAATTAGCCCGAGACGTTTTCCCACCATTGCCCCTGCGCCATTAGTCGCTACGCTGACAAGTTTTTTCAGAGGGACCTGAGCTTTGGTTAATACTTTATCAAGTGCATCTTTAATGTCAATGCCTCGCATCGTTTCTTTCAATGCCACCATATCTAACAACTCTTCTTTCACGGTCATCTTGGAGGAAACATAACGAGCACATATGGCTAATTGAAGATTGCTCGGAATTTCGGTAAAATCGTCAAAAGCCAGAATAAATGAATTGGAACTTAACAAGTCATTTTGCATTGTTGCAACAATATCTGCACTAATCTGAGAAATACGTCTTTCTGTAGTATGTCGAGAACATGGCACCTGCAGTATCCGTTTCTAAATTTTTTTGTTTTCAGTGTCTAACACGTCAACAACATCAGCAGCAATCTTTTTCGCAAATTCACTATCTGAATATGGTCTTTTTGCACGAGCTATATTCCATGCCACTAAGAAGTTGGTTTCAGTAACTATATCTGCTTCCTTACTGAATCCTGTCATAAACGTTTGTTGATTTTGAAGAGAAGACTTTAACTCGGCTAATTTGATGTTTCTTAATTGAGATTTAGGTAGATAATTCCAAGAAAAGTTTTTGTGATTTGTTTCGTGATGGCGTTTCATGTTACCACCTTTGTTCTGGCTAAGCAACTTTTTACAAATTAAACACAAAGGCTTATCTCTCTGCATAGTGAATGCCCAATCATTCTCTCATTCCATCTTAAAACTTCTGTTTTTTTTTCGTACTTTTTTTCTTACTATTTTTTAGCATTATTTATCTTTTACAAAGTTAGCCTACTAACTGATTTTTATTAGTTCTTGCACAAAGTGGCTAAATACAATTGTAGATAAAATGCTAGCAACCCTTGACTCAAAGTATCCTGTACACGATTATTACGTTTTATAAACTTACAAAAAAAATCTACATTGCAACTTTAAGTAAAAGTTTAAGGCAATGCAAAAACAATTTAACCCTATCTGTTACTAAACAGACTTTTCATTGTTCTCTTCAAACACCGTCATGCCGCGGTTTCATTGTTCGTCGGACGAAATGGCTCTTTGTTCTGCTAACTAGTGAGTCATCAGATTCTAGAGTAAACGTCAGACTTAAAAACGACTTTTTGCTGCAATCCCATTTGTGCGAGTTTTATTAGTTCTTTGCTTTGTATTGCTTTGTATATTAATAAATGTAAAAAAAAAGGTATTATGCTTGTAGAAAAATAATTTTTTTTAAACAAATTATCTCTAATGTTTTCCCATCATCAAAACCATAAGTTAAACCATCAAATTTAGCCAAGAAATGACAAAATAGTAACAAAATTGATTTTTTTGTAATTTTTTAAGAATTATGTATGCAAAACACAAAAACTAAAATCAAGTTTTAAAAATAAACAAATTCAAAAATTAGTAAATTTATTGGTCTATGTGCCTTTAAATTTTAGCAAATGTGCGATATTCACCAATTGAGTTATTACCCTTTATACAGGGCGAGCTTTAAAAATCCCCTATGGTAACTTTCGCGTACTTTCAGAACTAGTACCAGGTAGGGATTGCAAAAATTCAAAAGAGCCGCAAACAAGAGTTGGCGAGCCGCATGTAGCGAATTTGATCATGAGCTAGAGCCACGGTTTGGCCACCGTGCTCTAGTTGACTGCAATTTAATATCAAAAGAAATTATCAAAGCGAAACACAAAATAGAAAAGCTAAGAGGAAAAAAATAGCTGAGGCAGCCAGAAGCTCTCAGCGAATGAGTTTGTGGCTAACTGGACCAGAAACTTTCAAAACGGATGAGCAAGATGTCAGCATTCGTGAGACAGAATCTACTCCACAACTTGTTGACGTTAACAGTTTCAACAATAGTACCAATGAAGGAAATTCCGATATTACTAAAGATAGATCAGATGCAAGCACGGATGACAACTTTCCCACCATTATTGTAAACCCAGAGACCAAGAAAGTAATTATTGCAGCAGGTCCCAAATAACCTGAAGGTCCTTTTCCTAAAGATCAGCTCCAAAGCGGTCGTTTATTAATACCAGTATGTCACACAATCAGATCTAAAACTACGAAGATATTGATTATGTTATTCATCAAGCATAAACCGTGTTTACTTCCAGCCCGGCTGGTTATTTTCTCATAAACATGTATCTCCAGGGACTTCTTACGCACTTCAAAACCCTTGGGGTAAAACAGGTTTAAATGACTGGTGGCATTTATTGTAGCGAATTCGAAGCCATGAAAGTTCCACACATCATGCGGAGGCGTGTGTCATATATGAGCAATGAAACAGGAGGACAATAGAAAAAGCGCTGCACGAGTCTTTGCTGCAAAAAATAAACTTTTGGAAAAATGTTTTGGAAAGACTAGTGAATGTTACGTTGATGTTAGCAAAGTGCGACTTATCTTTTCGCTGATACAATGAAGAACTTTCAAAGGATAGCAAGGACAATTTTCTCTTTATCATACAGCTTCTTGCCAAATACGACACTGTTTTAGACTACTTTTTACAACTACCTAAAGGTTCTCCAAAATATTTAATTCTTTTGATACAAAATGAACTAATACCAGTACTAGCTGAAAAAGTTCTCTGTGATATAAAAAACGAACTACAAGAGCTTCTTTTAGTACCATTATTCTTAATACCACTCAAGTTGTCAGCAAAAAAGACCAGTTAAGTGAAGTATTTCGTTCGTCAAAATTGATTACCACGACGATGGAACGCCATCAGAACTGAAAGTTGTTGAAGCGTTTACCTCGTTTATCAAAGTTGAAGATTTATCTGCTATTGGATTGCACAAACTGATAACGAATTCCATTCAGAAGAAGGGGCTTGGCATAAAAAACTGCCGTGGACAAGGATATGATAGCGCTGCAATGATGAGTGGGAAGTACTCCGGCTTGCATACGAAAATCCAAGATGTGGCTTCACATGCTAACTACGTGCATTGTGCTTCGCACAATTTAAATTTGGTGTTAAAAGATGTCATGGAAGCCGTGACTGAGACCCATCAATTTTACGACACTATTGAATTGGTATATAATTTTTTTCAACATAGTATTGTGTGGTGGCAAAAGCTTCATAGTGTTCATGATCGTTATTGCTCAAATCTTACATTAAAAGCGTTAAATCGAACACGGTGGTCTGGTCGATATGATGCTGCCCATGCTTTGAAGGAGAGATTTAGTGACGTTATGAAATGCTTGATTCACATAATACTTACCAGCACGAAGCCAAAAAAAGAGATGAAGCTATGGCAATGAAGAAACAGATAGAAAACTTTGACTTTGTATGCATGCTGGTTATGTAATGCAAGATTTTGCAGATTGTCAACATTCCTTCGAAAGTTATGCAGTGTAAAACAATTGACTTAATTTCTGCCCATAAGCTTCTGCAAACTGCTGCTGAAGACATTCTCAACTCAGAAGGAGCTTTGACTCAGTACTAAACGAAGCTTCCACTATTGCTTCTACCAAGAAAATTTTTAAACAAAAGAGAAAAAAAAGAAAGCCTACTTTGATGAAATATCCGAAGGAATAACGTTAGGCGATCCTAAGAAGCGATTTTGCGTAACTGTGTTTCTTCCGATAATGGATATATTTTCTTGCCAACTAATTAACCGCTTTGAAAGAATGAAATCAATGGTGACTTTATATCAATTTTCCAAGTTTTCTATCAAATGCTTTTCATCTGGATTTTGAGGTTGAAGCAAGAAAATTTTCTAACAAATTTTCTGATAACGTCTCTCCGTTGTTTCCTAGCCAAATGCTCTACATCAAAACGTCGTTTAGAAAAAAGATTGCCCATTTAACATCTGCTAAAGAAATGGTTTCTTTTTTGATTGTTGAAAATCCATCACTTGCCGCAACTTATCCTAACGTTTGTACAGCACACATGATGTATATGACAGTACCTGTAACAGTTGCTACGGCAGAGAGGTCTTTTTAAACTCAAACCGATCAAAAACTTTCTTCAAAGCTTCATGTCCCAAGAGAGATTTAGTGATTTGACTCTGCTATTGATAGAAAATGAACGAGCTAAAATTTTAGATTTTCGAAAAGTTATCCAGCAGTTTACTATCAGCCATCGGAGGCACTTTTCTGTGTCTCTTGATGCCAGTCCCAAGCCCGGATAAATGGGGAGGGTTGCGGCAGAAAGGGCATCCGGCGTAAAAAAATTTTTGACAAAACAGACAAATGCGTAATCATCATCAATCCATACCGGATCGGTCGAGGCCCGGGTTACCAACGACCGCCTCAGGTGTCGCACAGCAGGGCACCTGTGGAAATTATGCAACTGCTAAACATTGTGAAAATGAGAGCAAAAAAAGAGGAGGAAAGCGAGTGAAGAAGCAGCGAGAAGCATGGAAAGGAAGATGCTCACTCATAAGGGTGGGTACTTTAAATATTGGAACGATGACTGGAAGGGGAAGAGAGCTGGCAGATATGATGGAGCGAAGAAATGTAGACATATTGTGTCTACAGGAAACAAGGTGGAAAGGGAGTAAAGCAAGGAACATTGGAGATGGATGCAAAATATTCTACAACGGAGATGATGGAAGAAAAAATGGGATAAGGATAGTGCTGAGGGAGGAGCTGGCTGAAAGTGTCCTGGAAGTGAAGAGGGTGTCAGACAGACTGATGGCCATGAAGCTGGAGGTAAATGGGTCCATCCTAAATATAGTAAGCGCATATGCTCCACAGGTTAACAACAGCATGGAGGAGAAAAATGATTTTTGGGAAGACCTGGATGGATTGATTGAAAGTGTATCAAAAGAAGAGAGGATAGTTCTTGGTGCAGATCTTAATGGACATGTGGGCGAAGGAAACATAGGGGATGAGGAAATAATGGGGAGGTACGGTGCTGAAACAAGAAATAAGGAAGGATCAATGGTTGTGGATTTTGGGAAAAGGATGGATTTGGCGATTGTCAATACTTATTTCAAGAAGAAAGATGAACACAGAGTGACATATAAGAGTGGAGGAAAAAGTACCCAAGTAGATTATGTGATGTGCAGAAGGAGAAACTTGAAGGAAATGTGTGATTGTAAGGTAATATTGAATGAGTGTGTCGCAAAGCAGCACCGTATGGTGGTATGCAAAATGGCTCTTATGGTGAAAAACAAAAAAAGCAGAGAAAGTAAAGCCAAAGATACGATGGTGGAAACTAAAAGAGACAAGCTGTCAAGAAGCGTTTAGACAAGAGGTGACCAGGATTTTGGGAGGCAAGGATGGGTTACCTGATGAGTGAGACAAAACGGCAGAAATGCTAAGAAAAACAGCTGAAACTGTACTGGGAGTGACATTTGGAAAACGAAAAGGAGACAGGGAGACTTGGTGGTGGAATGAGGAAGTTCAAAAGAGCATAAAAGAAAAGAAAGAAGCAAAGAAAGCATGAGACAAAATAAGAAATGAAAATACTAAAAGATATACAAAGAAAAGAAGAGTAAGGCAAAGAAGGCAGTTGCAATGGCAAAGGGACGTGCATATGACAATTTGTATGCTAGATTGAAAACAAAAGAAGGTGAAAAGGAGTTGTACAAATTGGCTAGGCAGAGAAACAGAGCAGGGAAAGATGTACAGCACGTGAGGGTTATAAAGGATGAAAATGGTAATGTGATAGTAAATTCGGAAGCAGTTTTAAAGAGATGGAAGGAGTACTTTGAGAAACTGATGAACGAGGAAAATAACAGAGACCCTAGGACAGAGGAAACAGAAGTGGTTAACGAAGAGGTAAATTGTGTCAGTAGAGAAGAAGTAAAAAATGCTCTAAGAAGGATGAAAAAAGGTAAAGCAGTTGGGCCAGATGAGTTGCCAGTAGAAGTTTGGAAGTGCATGGGAGAGATGGGGATAGAGTTTTTGACCAGACTGTTCAACAGACTATTAATGGGTGAACGGATGCCAGAAGAATGGAGAAGGAGTGTGCTTATCCCAATCTATAAAAACAAATGGGATGCACAGTGCTGTGGAAACTACAGAGGAATAAAGCTAATGAGCCACACAATGAAGGTATGGGAAAGAATTATTGAAGCCAGGTTAAGAGATAGAGTGGAGATCAGCAAACAGCAACACGGATTTATGCCAGGAAAGGGAACCACCGATGCCATGTTTGCTCTAAGAATGTTGATGGAAAAGTACAGGGAAGGTCAAAGAGAGCTACATTGTGTATTCGTGGACCTAGAGAAGGCTTACGACAGGGTTCCACGGGAAGAGCTGTGGTACTGTATGAGAAAATCTGGAATAGTGGAAAAGTATGTGCATCTAGTACAGAATACGTATGAGGGAAGCGAAACAATGGTGAGGTGTGCAGTAGGAACTACAGAAAGTTTCAAGGTTAAGGTTGGACTGCACCAGGGATTAGAATTAAGTCCATTCCTTTTTGAAGTAATAATGGACAGGCTAACGGATGAAGTAAGGAGAGAACCACCATGGACGATGCTGTTTGCTGATGATATTGTGATTTGTGAAGAGACCAGGGAAGAAGTGAAGCGGAGATTAGAATCCTGGAAGTATGCATTGGAAAGAAGAGGGATGAAAGTAAGTAGGTCAAAGACCGAATATCTTTGCATAAATGGAGGAAATGATGACAAAAACAGTGAAGATGGAGGATACAAAAGTGCCAAGAGTAAAGGAATTTAAGTATTTGAGATCAACGGTGCAAGAAAGTGGTGGTTGTGAGAGGGAGGTAAAGAAGAGAGTACAGGCAGGATGGAAAGGATGGAGAAGAGTATCGGGAGTAATCTGCAACAGGAGGTTACCAGCTAGAGTAAAAGGAAAAGTGTACAGTTCAATGGTAAGACCAGCAATGGTGTATGGACTTGAGACAGTGGCAGTCACAAAAAAACAAGTAGAAGAGATGGAAGTCACAGAGATGAAAATGTTGAGGTTTGCTATGGGAGTGACGAGAAAAGACAAGATTAGAAACGAGCACATCAGGAGTACCGTTAAGGTTGAACAGTTAGGAATGAAGATGAGGGAGGGCAGGCTGAGGTTGTATGGAATGTCATGAGGAGAGACCAAGAGTATGTAGGAAGAAAAATGATGGAAATGGAGTTACCGGGAAAGAGGAGAAGAGGGAGACCAAAGAGAAGATTTTTAGATGCAGTAAAGGAAGATATGCGGGAAGTTGATTTGAAGGAGACGGATGTTGAAGACAGAAAAATGTGGAGAATGATGATACGCTGTGGCCACCCCTGACTAAAGGGAAAGGCCAAAAGGAGAAGAAGAAGAAGAAGAAAAGTTATCCAGCAGTTTACTAGTGCAAAAGCAAGATGGAAAAATTTCAAATTTCCAGCCACCCCAAGTAACTTACGGTAGCCTGTTTAATTGGCCTCAAAATATTGTGTTTTATTAGTTTGTATCTTTTATGGTGATGTCAGTGTACTGTAAGTTAATTTTTTTTGGGTTAAACAATTTATCCGCATTGCATAGCACACCTCTATTTTGCTAAAATATCGTTTATAAGCACCTTGCCTCAAAAAGTTGCACATAACTTTTTTTGTCATTTAAAATATTTTGGTTTGCGACTTTTATTTGATTAAACTTTTGTTAAACAATCAAAAAATTGTTGTTGCAGCCGCCCCCCACGAAATCTTTGCTATGCCATTATTTCGATTTGAATACACTGCAATTACAAAAATTATATTGAATTGTGCAACCTTGGTGAAATTTTATTCCAATTATAGCCTTTCATTTGCAGGCACAGTAAACTTAGCTTTAGCCTATTTTACGTGTTCAGCTCAATGCTTTTTTAACTCACTGTTTCAACTAAAAATCTTTCTATAATTTGGAGTCGCCAATGATTCCTGTGTTGAGAAAAGTAGTTCAATTGAATATTAAGTAAAGAAATATATGGGGGGCCATATTTGCACCGGGGCTCCACCTGAAGAAGTTACGGCCCTGGTTTGCACTGTATGTAGATCTAGGTCTAATTAGGTTTAAATTCTACAGCTTGTGTTAAGAAAAAAAACAAACGATCAGCTTCAATGTGCTTTTTTTGGTTTCAATATTTGACTTGTTTCTAATTTATTTTGACTTTTGTATAACATTATTCCTTAAAGAGATAGATCTATCAACATATTCCAATTTTAATTTAAACATTTTAAAAAAGTTATATTTTGTATATTTAATAATTTTTTTAGGCAGTAGCAAATATTGGTTTAAAATTGGTCTTCGGTCACAGCCTCCTGAGACTAAACTTTAAACAACATTGTTATCGTTACGCTGGTCAAAAAATTTGTGATTAACATAACCAGTTTTTGGCATTATAAAAATTTGCAGTTTTTTGTTGTGCTATTTTATGTTAACTAATTATTTCTCAAAAAAAAAGTTGAAAATACAAGGTTATAATAATTGAATGATTAAACCAGGGGTGAGGAGCCTGATTGCGACCGTGGCCCGGACCAAAAATTAAAAAGTTAGCTGCGGCCGCATTAAACTTTTTGTTGATTTCAGCAAAAAGGTAGTTTCTCGACAGACACTCTTTTTCTTTTGACTTGTTTTCTCAAGATCTTTTTTATCATCACTAGCATTAAACACATTGCCGTTCTAGTCAAAAAAAATTCGAGAGAATACAATTTTATTCAAATTTTATTGAAAGTTTCCTGAATCCTGATCTTGTTTTACTGTTAGAAATATAACATAATCTCCTGTCAAAAAAAGGGTGATCACTAAAAAACAAGTTTCATCACTTTGCAACTGTCTCTAAATTTCCATTTTCATCCCAAACTAGAGATGGCTGAAGAAAAGTGTGGCACACCAATTGCGGAGCACTGGTTTATTCTAAAGCTTTTTTTGTAAAGGGATTTATTTGCTTCTTCCCAACCACACAAAAGCCGCAGATTTCCCATTACTGCATTCAGCAAATCATTTTATTTTTAAGTGCACAATTGTGTGCGTGCCGTGACGAAAGAGATTGAAGTGTGGGGCAAAATTTTTACGTTTTGACAGAAAACTAGAGTTTTGGTCTAAAGTTAACGTCTGTGTTCATGAAGTTTTAGTGCAACATTTCTAAAAACGTTAGACACCGCCCGGCTGCTTTAAAAAAATGAAATAAGAAAGAGGTTCTATTTACGTAGCGTTGTTTGTTTCTCGGACGTTAACAAACAACTTTACGCAATCGGCAAAATAGCTCAAATATTGACACCCTGAATTGCGAGCTATAGGACGCGAGTTCAATTCACACTATGCTTTTGAAAAAAACACTTCACAATACATCCGTAAATAAGGCCAGCTGCTTACCTAGAAATGGTTGCTCAACACAGAAAGCAACATACAGTACAGGTGAGTGAAGCCATGCAAATATGAAGTCGTGTTTTTTGTTTAAGTTAAAGCAACAGAGATAAGCAAAAACAATGTGGTTAATGTGGTTAATCAATTAAAGACAAGCAAAAGCAATGTGGAAAGTTTTATCAAAACGCTCTAAAACTGTTTTTCAATCTTTTTTTATTATCACAAATCACAAAAATTTAAAACTAGCATTAAACACATTGCCATGGCCCAGCAGTTCAACTTAGCTTTACTTTCGTATAAAAAACAACTAAAATTAACAACAAGCAAAGTGTCACAGAATTTGTTTAACTAAGTAACCCGAATACCTGCTCGGAAACAAAGCTGTGTCTAAATTTTATTTTATTCCGGCTCAAGAAGTAGTCTGCTATGAGCCTGAAGCTTTTATACAGTTGGATTGACCCAAGCTTGGATTGATTTGTTGAAGACTCTTCTCCACAAACAAACAAAGACCACTGTCTCTAATAAGAACAAATATATTTCAGAATTCCAACTCACAATAGACGAAAATTCTTTTCCACGCTTTGCCACTGCAAAGCGAAATTGGCGCTACAGCTTAATTCGATCAACATAAACAATTCTACCTCCGTAGAACAAAACTCCAAAGCACTGGCACAAAATAAATTCAACACTCGTCAACCGATACAAAATCTAATGGGCCCTCTGCCCAACTCTGCGCCCAAACCAAATACTTTCTCTCGAAGCGATTCTGCTTCAACTGATACTTTTTCCTCTCTTCGTCTCCCTCTTTTGTCTCTTTTCGTCTCTTTAGTCAATCAAGCGAGCGTACATATGTATACACAAAAGGTCACATAACGACAAGTTACTCGCATAAGTTAGATCATTCTCCAACTCTCTAGGGAGAACGCCTTTGCTAAAACCAAATCGTATATAAGCGAACATTCCACTTCTAGGCTTGGACAAAAACATATTACGTCATTACTGTCGGGCGAAAAGTGAAATAAGGACAAGAAAATACATCAAGCGAATCGTAGACACTACATTATGCAGTACGAGATTAGCGTATTACCGGCGACGCGATTGTTATTTCATTATAAAACTTTGAATTACTTTTAACGGGAATAAACTACATCATCGTGATTAAATTTATTATGGATTAAATGTGACACAAAGATCGGGACAGAAAGTGTGAAGCAGGAGCTGAGAGTACTTGTGAAACATTCCACCACAAATCAAAATAAGTATGCATTCATGCAGGTGCATCCTTTTCGTTAAATGTTACTGTTGTTATTTATTAAATCTTTACCTGCCCCTGGCCGAAATCCTGAGTCATTGTTCTAGGCCGTGGTTTTGCTGACCCGCCAAATGTTCATTAAAATTTCAAATAGATTTTCATGTTATGTCTGCTATAAATGCAAAGGTGCAGAAAATAGTGAGTAAAGTTTTAAACTTAGTGTGCAGAGTGCAAAGTGCTGTTATGTTAGGAATGTTTTGAGCCACAACCATGGCCGAGATTTTGGCCAAAAGCAGGGAAAGAATTAAACGTTGCTTTAGTATGTAGACTTATAGATTATATCAAATAGATTTTCTTTTCACCTTTATGAAGTAGGTGCGCCACAGCCAAGAAGTAATAAAAAAAAGTTTGAAATGCATCAATATCGCCTATTGTTACGAAGCAGCAAAATATTGTAATTATTTGTAATCTAGAAAGTAATACGTTACTACGAGCCTGCAGTTACAGCATTTGGAAAAAAAGCATAATGATAATCAAAAATGATGTTTTCACCAACTGTTAGTACATTATCAAATAAAACATGCATTATAGTTTGCTTTATACAGTTATAATTTTTTTACAATTATTTATGTAAGAGATAGTCATATTTCAGAAAAGAAGAGATTATTGTTGCGTTTCAAAGGGCTGTTTGGCCTCCTGGCCGGGATAAGGTGGAGGAGGTGGCTGCATGTTTGTAAAATTTGGAGGATAAAGAGTCGTTTGTTGAGGAGGAGCTTGCTGAGAACTTATTGCATAGCTTTGTCCGGTAGGATAAGTTCCTGGAATAAAACACAGTTTAGCTGAATTTTTTTTTAATACATCAAGTTTACGTCAAAATTTATTTTGCAATATTTTGCATACTTGAAAAAAACTTAAGTTTATTTTCTCTATTGTCTAACTTTATTTTGAATTGCAATATATAAACAAGTTTTCTCCAGAAAACTGTTTTAAACTTTTGTCATAGATGTGATACTGCTGTTTTAAAACGGTTTCAATACTGTTTTTTAGTCTTATTTAAAAGCTTTACTCTTCAAAAAAAATTGAATCATAGAGGCAAATTGAAGTATTGCGCCATAAATACACAACGATAGTAAAAGATAACGAGTTGTCAAGGGTGTATTTCTAGCATATGTAATAAAATTATTGTAACAATGTCCTTTTTGTTTGCATCAACTAAAACAAATTACGTTTAAACAGTTACCAGCCACTGTGGTAGTCGCGACCATAATTGCTGTCCTTGGCAAAACGTTTTGATTTCTTCGCGACAATCGGATACAAAACTTCACCCAAAATCCAACGCAACAAACACAAACTATAAAACTAGCAATGCAGATGACAACAATCACACCAACTCTGAAATGTATTTTTATGTTAGTTTTTCTGGTCAACATTTTATCAGAAAATCTTTTTGAAAAACGCTTTGTTTTTAGATATAAATTTTGTATTATACATTATCATGGATTTTAAATGGTAGTTTTCAAATTAGATTTGGTGTATATTTCAAGTTTTGAACATGAAATTTTAATTTGTAATTAATGCTTTAGGTAGAGCAAATCAAGAAACGAGACATCAAACTTAAGTTTTATAAGGAACCAATATTTAAAAGTCGCTTTATTAATTGGTGAAAATCAGATTAAACGTAAACCGAAAGTAAAACATCCTTCCTTCAATATTGCATTTGCTTGGCAGCGTTATAGAATAGATAAAAGCGACGTTTTAACAGCAATCGCAATTGACATGGTTTGAGTTTAAATCCTTCCCTCATCAATCTATTTAGTTTTTGAATGACACTTTACGGTAAGCAAGCAGCTCTAAATTTCAGTCATACCAATGCATGAAAAACTAAAAAAATTTATTTAAACAAAAAATAATATTTTGGAATCTTTGAAAACAGCTCTGTGTAATCTATTAAGGGTTTTCCTAAATTTAACGTTGCAAGCAAACAATCACGAGTACCGACTAAAAAGATTTTATGAATAAATAAATCAATGAATAGCATTTCTTAATGAAAATGAATAGTGAAAGTAAAATAATTTTGTTTGTAGAACAATTACATCATCATTTTTTTCATTTTCCGGCTAAGACCTGAAATTTATCTTAAAATATCAGGGTCGTCCATTTATCTACAGCAATGCCTCCATTTTTCTCAGCAATTACCATCATCAATAGTGAAGCTTCTTTTTTTTTCATATCATGTTTTACCATCTCCTACCAGGTTTTCTGTGAGTATCCCCTTCTCGTATTACTTACTATCTTGTTTTCATAAACACTTTTTGTCAAACTCTTCACTTTTATTCTTTGTTCCTCTATAAGCTCAAACTTTATCCATCCTCTTAACATACTATTCAAAATCTGGTTCAGATGAGTCTTGCTACATATCATTTAAATTATTCTCATTTTTGTTATCTAAATTCTTTATTTATTTTAAAATTCATTTGTTCTTCTGGTAGAATCAGAGGAAAGTAAAACTTCAACAAATACAGATGGCGTAATATATTTATTAAAGAAAAACTCAACGACGTTACGTCCGTTACATCGGGCGGACTTCATCAGGTAAAAGCAGAACACAACGCGCACCGTATTTAAAAACCAAGAAGTTAAAAACACCAACCAACAAACACAAGGTGAGAAGCGAACAAACATAACAATTTAATAATTACTTCGTGCAACAGAAACAAATTTAACAGGTTGAAAACCCACATTAGTTGAGATTTTTTATATTGCTATATATTTTTGGAAAAACATTACGATCTTTATCATTTATTTAAGTTTTTGTATTATTAATATAAAAGGATTCTAAAAATTTTCGTTTATCATAGTCAATGTTATAATTCAATATTTCAAAATTACCAAAATCAATCCTATGTTCACTATTAAAACAATGCTTAACCAATGCAGTTTTTTTATTTAAATTGTCTTCTTTTAATTTAGCCAAATTAATTGGTTTCAAATCACGTTTATGTTCCGATAAGCGAGTATTAAAACATCTGCCCGTTTCACCAACATATACATTCGAACAATATTTACGCAGAATTTATAAATTGCACCACGCTTATATATCATCTACAGAGTCTTTTATTTTTGGTAAAATATTTTCAATTGTTTTATAAGGGTAAGTATACACATTAATATTAAATTTTCTCAAAATTCTAGCCATTTCATCACTCAAACCTTTAATATATGGTAAACCGACATAGTTAAATATTTTTTCACTCATGCAAACACTTTTATTAACTTTTTTATGCTTAATTTCTTTTTTCATTTTATTCAATAATCAATCTGGGTAATCATTATCACGTAAAGCATTACAAACAAATTTAACTTCATTGATTTTGTCTCGATAATTTGTAATTACGTAATTTAGATTTAGCGCGAAACAATAATGTTTTAACCAAACCAACTTTTTGAGAAAAATTATGAAATGAATTAAAATTTAAGTATCTAGTTGTATGTGTAGGTTTTCTATAGGCTTTTGTAGTTAGTTGACCATTGTTACGAACTATTAACACATCCAAAAACGGAATAGCATTATCAACACTTCTTGTTCGACCGTAAATTTAATACTTTCTTCAATATTATTTATAAATTTATGGAAAGATACCACCTCAGTTTTCTTTAGCACAACAAAAGTGTCATCAATGTAATGTAACCAGATGCGAGGTGGGGATGCAAAATCTTTTAGCATTTTATTCTCAATGGATTTCATAACTAAATTACCCACAATGACGGAGATAGGTGAACCCATCGCAACATCAAAAATTTGACGATAAAATTTCTTACGAAAACATAAATAAGTGTTATCTAAACATAAATCTAAAGCATTCATAATTTTGTTGACATTTAATTTACATCTAATTTTTAATTCGCTATCACATTTTAAACGATCAAAAATAACTGATTTAGCTATATTTACAGGAATTTTAGTAAATAAAGACACAACATCGAAGGAAAGCATCAAATCGTTATCATTAATTTTAAAGTTAGATATTCTATCCATCCATTCGAATGAATTTTTTATTGATAAATTATTGGAATTTATTAAAGGTGTTAATATTTTCGCCATAAATTTGGAAATATTATATAGAGGTAAATTAATAAAAGAAACAATCGGTCGAAGAGGCCAGTCTGGTTTATGAATCTTTGGTAATCCATAAATGCGTGGCGCAATAGCATCAGTACTTCGCAAATAAAAATATTCTTTTTGAGATAAACGATCAATTTTATATCAGTCAAAAATAAATTTATTTAGTTTTCGTTCAATATTTTTCGTTAAATCATTTTTTATTAAAACATATGTATCTTTATCGTCTAACAATTTAAAAATTTTTTCTTCGTATTTATCTTTATCAATAATAACTGTACAGTTACCTTTATCTGCTTTTGTAATCACAATATTTGTATCATCTCGTAAAATTTTTAATGCCTTTTTCTCTTTAATCGATAAATTTGGAATACTCTTGTGTTTCTTGTTTAATATATCCACAACTTTGCTTCTTATTATAGAAGATGTATTATCAGGTAAGTTCTTTATACCTTTTTCAATATTAGCCAATATTTCAGTTTTTGGAATATAATCCTGTGAGACCGAAAAATTTAAACCTAATAATAACACTTTTCTTTCATCTTCTGATAAATTTTTATTAAAAAGGTTAACAACCCAATTATCTTTGTTTCTTATGTTACCATTGATCATTTTTTTATTTGAATTTTTCATCTCGTCGTACTTCTGTTTAAAGCCTTGCTTCAACTTTGCAATTTTCTCTTTATAATGCTTTATTAGTGTGTTATAGAGTTTATTAGCAGTAAACTCTACATGTTTTAAAATAGATTCAAAGTCAATTACGGAATTCTTTAGTAATTCTCCTCTAATGTTCTCCATAAACCGTAGACTATTTCTTATCCAAAAGTGTGATTCATTGATGCGTAATTTAAGACAATTAAAACCAAATTTTTCCGCTAATTTTCTTCCTGCCCTAGTGTTTATAGGAGATTTTACAACTAAGCTTTTTGTTAAAATATTTTCTCTCAAACACGAATGATTAAAAAGAACTATAAGAACAAATGAATTTTAAAATAAGTAATATCCCTGGTAACAGTGTTTATATAAATTCTTTATTACCTGGTATTCAGCTTCATCACATATTACACTTTTAACAAATAGTTTATATCAGGGCGTCGGATCGAACCCAAACCCGAACCGGATCGGTACCGGTATTAAGCTTTATTTGTTTTTTAAACCTAAACCGAAACGGAACCCTGAAAAATAAAATTTGTTTAACCTGAACCGGAATACAACCCGAAAAAATTAAATTTGCCGAACCTGAATCTGAATCAAAACTTTATTTTAAACGAATCCGATTTAACTCTCTGATTTTAATTTTATGTAGGCCTAGATTATTCACAATTTTGTATTTGAAGTTTCCACAATTTGTGTGGTGACTGACATGCTGTGTGGCAAAACACAGGAGTCATGAACGACTTTCTATAGGCGATAAATTAAAGCAAAACATTGGCCCATGACATTCGCCCAATTGTCGTGTAAAGTATCATAAGAGGGGAGAAGTTTGCGTAAAAGTTTTATTGCATCATATGGGAAAAGAAGGATAAAATTGGCTGAAATAACACAATGCTAAACGTGATTGGACTCTTTGCCTCAAAGGTCGGAGGCGTTAAACTTAAGAAAACCGTCAAAGGATCATCCAGACCTGCTTTTGAAGATGCAAAGATATTGCAGTCTAGTAACAATTTTTTTCATATTTTCAGTTTTTTTGAAGTGATATAGCTGAAGTAACCTTTTGAGCTGATTACTAGGATCATCAAGTTGAGATAAATGCCATAAAGTTTCTTCACTGAGGACACAACAGGATGAAAAAAATATAATTTGAACCCAGACTGCATCATTTGCGTTCGTCACCAATACAGCGACCTACCAATATGAATGTAATCCAGTAGGCTTACGTCAATTTCAGGCTGATTGAGTAATTAGAATAGCTGTATTGATGAAGTTCTCGATTGCAAGCTATGTTAACATGTTTAATAGAAATGATGCTAATCACAAGCTCTACAAAACATTTTTTTAAAGTTAAGAATCCGCAAGGGATTATTTAGCCAGGGCTTCCTCCATACTTCAGAGCAGTATGCGTCCATTAGTTTTCAGATGCTTTTTCTGTTAGACCGGTTTCTTTCGGAATAAAGAATAAGTCCAGAAATAAAACATAGTAGAACCAGATTTACGATGTGTTCAGGCAACAATCGCTCTAAGCTTAAAAAATATTTTCCAAAATGCAGTGATCAGGAGTTTTCATTTTATCTCTGTACTTATCCTCCTGATTCGCGAGAAAGCGTTGGAGGCGCCATACACAAGGCAAGCAATTATCCGATCTGCTTCCGGAAATGCCAAAATATTCCTGTCCGCTTCAAATTTTTATTATATTTTTTTAATTCTATGGAGATTATGACTGAAATTTAGAACTGCTTTCCAAGACCGCCGAGCAGGGGAAAGAGCCGTAAAGTGTTTTTTCCAAGAACGTAACAAAATGGAGCAAGTAGGTTTTGAATCGAAACCATGTCGATCACAATGGCACTTAACCATTCGACCATGCTGCCGCTGTTTCGTAGAGTTAAATTTTAACTAATGGGTTTTTATTTAAAAGAATGATTACACTGTGTAACACAATTTTTGTTCCTGGCTCCTAAGTGTTATTTCCTGATTTGTTAGATCTAGAAGCTAATGAAAACTTGAAAAATTTTTGTTAAACTTTGCTTTTGTGAATTTGAGAGTTTTTTTTTTTTAATTCAGAGTTTAGTACAAAAATGTGGGTTCTCATTCATTATTGCCCAGCTTACTTTAAAAACTTATACACTTTGCGAAATCCCCAAAGCCTGCGAGGTCAGTAACGGCAAACAGTGAACGATACCTAAAATTTGTTATCTAATGCATAAAGCCTATTTCTTGATTGTTTGAAGAGGTTTAAATCTTGGATTTGCTCTTTATGCTACTTTTTTTTCATGAGTTCAGGTAAATTCTTACTTAGAAGATTTTACTTAGCAACAACCTTTTTAAAAACAGGCCAGCTTGCAAGAATTTTCTTTAAATAAAGACAAATAGTAAAGAAAAAGAAAATAGGTTTTTCCTAACAATTGGCGGAAAATCCAGTCGGTGACTTTTTTCTTTACTTTCCGAAAAAATAATTACTTAACATAGATAGTTTCATTCGAAAAAGTTATTTAATTCATTGGACGGGGAATGTAAACTTCAAAAATGAGCAAATTGGAGTATGAATTCAAAAAGCCTGAAACCCATTATTCTAAACTACATGTATTTCATAAGACATAAAGTTATAAATTTTTTATAATAAACTTGTTCAATTCTCTTTCATTTAATACCAAGTTAATTTCGCAATACCAAATGAATGTTGACGTTGTTCATTAAAACCTATTTTTGAGAATAGGTGTACAATTGAAGGCCCTATTTCTAAAAGTACCCTATTTCTAAAAGCTCTTAAGTCACATTTTCGAAAAAATGAGATAAGTTTAAAAAATTTTTTGTTTACTCGCCAGAAATATTCTGACAAAAAATCTTTTCAGGAAATGACTTTTTGAATAGAACAGAGGTTTGAAATCTTAGCGTATTTCTATTGTAGAAGTATGGTTTTTGAAAACTTTAAACCTCATTTTCTCAAAATGACATTATGTGACTTAAGTACATTCAGAACTAAGCACTTCAATTTTTCTACTATTCGATAAAAATGTATAGTTCACATTTTTAACCTTTAAAATTTTTTTTTAACTCAATTACAAAAAATGTTGATTTAAAAGATAGAGATTTCAATTTTAGAAAAATGCCGTTTTTGAAAATAAAAAAGTGTATGTACATTTGCAAATCTTTACCAAGTATTTATTTATTTTTTTTGATTAACGCGCCTTTGAGAAAAAGTAAACAGTATAACTTTTAATTTTATCCTTAATTAAGCTTCGGTCATCAGGAACCTTGCCCGGGCAATGGTATCCTGTTATCCAACAAAAGGTTTTATGAACTAACAGTTACTAATTCGACATGAAATTTTGCTTCATAAAGCATCCGAAATGTGAAATGTAATTTATCCAAGTACAATTTTTTTCTTAGTTTACGCACACTATTTAAAAAAATTGTTTTTTGTCCGAAAAATTAAAAACTGAAAGCAAATTTTTAATGTTTTCTTGACTAAAATGACTGGCCAGTCCGAAACCTTAACGCAACTCGTGATGTTCTGTTTCTCCCCCAAAGTAGGTTTTTTAATTACTTTTATCTTCACATGTTATCATTGTTTAACGACTAATAGTTGTAATACGTATACGTATTTAGATAACAACTGGTTGACAAGTTCTTTATTTCCATAACCGAAATATTATTAAGTGAAAAATTAGCGTGAAAAATCACTCATCCAAAAAACAAAATTTTTAAGTGAAACCCTGTCTGTCAACAAAAGAGAAAAGTCACTACCTTTAGTTTTTTTAATATTTTAAACTTTTAATTATTTCTGATTCCTTAAAAATATTTTTCAATTTCATTTTCAGAAGTTTAGGACGACATTTTTTCAATTTTTTGCTTTAAGGGAGCTAGTTTTTGCTTTTATAATAATCAAAAAAAGAAAACAAACAAGCTATACAAATTGATCCGGGGTATCAGAAGCAAGGGAAGGTGGACAATTGCCTCCTTCACTATTTTACCCCTTCAAATTTCCCCCTGCCTTTTTAAAAAATAGGGTACAGGTGGGAAGATACTGAAGCATTTGGAAACTTGACCAAAACGTCAGATCAATTGAAGGTGAAAGCTTTTATTTTGGTTTTTGTCTGTACTTTAAATTTAGGACAAAATTAGAGATCATTGACTCGATTGAAAGTGATGGCCTTTTTTAATCATTACTAATGCCGCTGAAAATGGTCACCATGCCATTCCATATGGCGACTGTCTTCACCGCAAAACTTTGGTGATGACTAATGGAAAAGGTCACCACTTTTAATCCAATCAATGATCTCTACTATTATCCTAAATTTATGGTGCAGACAAAAACAAATTAAAACTTTTCACCTTCAGTCGACTGACATTAAACAAAGAATTTTATTTTCAAACACAACAATATAACATTGTTATAAAATGACCAAATATTATTATTATTTGTAATTAAGTTAAAAAAAAAGCATTTAAGTTGTGTCTTAATTGTGATGCAACTTAAGTGGTTCACACTATGTCTATTGGAAAATAGGTCATTCGCTTTATTATTTATGTTATGTGAAGTGGGTTTCCATGTTGAAGCATCTGGTTTAATATGCTAATCTTTATCATTTTGTTTGGACATATTTAGGCTATATGCTTTTTAGTAATTATCAGTGGCGGCTCTCGCATTAGAGCTGTAGAGCTGCAGCACCTTAAATATCTGTGCAGCGGTTGTAAATATCATCAGCAACGCTTACAAAATTATAATTATTATTTTTTTCAGCGTTGCTAATAATATCTGATAATATTTACGACTGCTGCACTGATATTTAGGGTCCTGCAGCTTTGCAGCTCCAATGCGCGAGCTACCACTGGTAGTTATCAGAGTTTATTTACAAAATAGGCTAAGTGGTATCTTGTGAGTACAGCTCAATTAATTGCATCATGTATTAGAGTTATTTTATAAACAACAGTTAAAAATTTAATCTGGAAATGTAACACGTTACTATACGTGTAATTACTTTGCTTACAGCATTTGATAAGGAAAATCACATTGATAAACAACAATAATGTTTTAACTAACTGTTTGTACGTTATTCATTAAAACATGTGTTACAGTTCATTTTTAATATTTCATAACTTTTTTACAATTGCTAACGAGATAGTCTTATTTTAAAAGATCTGCTTATTGCTGTTGTGAGTCCAGGGGCTGCTTGTTCTCCTGACCGTAATAAGTGGGAGGAGGTTGTTGCATGTTTGTATTAATCGGAGGATAAGGCGTCGTTTGTTGAGGAACAGGTTGCTGAACATTCATGGGATAGTTTTGTCCGGAAGGATAACTTCCTGGAATAAAACACAACTTAACTGATTTTTTTGTAATATCATGTACATGTTGAAAGCATGTCAAAACTTATTTTGATATATTTTGCACATTTCAAAAAAATCGAGTTTGATTCTGCTTATAAAAATATTTCGAATTGAAAAATATAACCCAATTTTGCCTGAAGATGGTTTTATAACTTTGCAATAGATGAGATATTGTTGAATAAAACTGTTTTCTAGTCTTAATTATAAATTTTACTTTTCGAAAATAAATGAATCATATATAGGAAAACGATGAATTATATATGGGAAAGCCATTAATAACGACAATAGTAAATGATAACAATTTGTTAATTACATGTATTTCTAGCATATGCAATAGAACTAATGCAATAATTCCTTTTTAGTTTATCACTAAAACGAATTAGATTTAATAATAGTTACCAGCCATTGTGCTAGTCGTGACCACTCCTGTCCTTGGAGGAACTTGTTGGTTTCTTCGCGACGATCGGACACATAAAAACACGCAGAGTCCAATGCAACCAGCACAACATAACAAGCTACCGATGCAGATGGCAACGATTACACCGATTCTGTAACGTGGTATTAAGTTAGTTTTTGCCGCCCAACTTCTTACCTAACTATCTATTTGAGAATACGCTTTATTTTTAAAATTGACAAGTATGTTAGTGAAGAGACTTTTAAGATCAAAACTTACAAAAATTTTTGGTGCAATTGTGGTATTGTCGAAATCAATTAGTTTTATTTTTAAAAATAAACTTTTATTTCATATTATTGTAACTTTTAAATGCTGATTTTAAGGTTAGATTTGTTTCGTAATTACGCTTTTCAGCGACAATTTCTAATTTGTTTTAGGTGGAGACAAGTTAAGAGGCAGTACGTCAAAATTTTTTTGACAATAAACCAAAATTCTAAAACTGCTTTGTTACAGCAAATTTATTGTAACCCGAAGATAAAAAACTGTTCTTCAAGTCCTTCACTTCAAATTATATCTGCTTGGCGGCGTGATCGAGCAGATAAAAGCGTCGTTTTAACAGCGATCGCAATCGACATGGTCTAAATTCAATTTCTACTCTCGTCAAATTGTTGTGTTGTTGAAAAAGACACTTTAAAGCAAGCAAGCACTCATAAATTTCATCCATAATCTTATATAGAAAAACATTGTTTACTTACATGCAGGCCGAGACACTATTGTTTTCATTAGGGGCTTATTTCGACGCATTGCTCATTTGTCTTCAACAGAATTGGGTATCTAAAACTATCTAAAGCTTTAAAATTTTAATGTCTAAACTTATAAGAATGGTTTTCTTTATTTTTAGCCTTTTACGATTTATTATTATTATTTTTCTTATTTTTATATTTATCCTCCTAACTCCCAAGAAAGCGACGGAGGCACTAATACAAAGTGCAAGCAATTACCGCGGCCTGCTTCCGGAAATGCCGAGATATTGCTGTCCGCTTGAATCTTTTTATTTTGGTTTGTTAGTTTTACAGAGATATGGCTGAAATTTAGAACTGCTTACCAAGCCAATCAAGCAGGAGAAAGTGCCAATAAGTGTTCTTTCAAGGAAACAACAGAATGGCGCGAGTAAGTTTTGACCAAGACCATGTCAATCACGGCACTCTATACATTCGACCACGCCGCCCACTATATTTTCAATAACTCCTTTTTTTTATGCTGCTTACAATCTTTTTTTCATAATTATTTTTCATCATTCAATAATTCGTTTTTCCATACAATTTCTTTGGGAATTTAAATTATTGAAAATATTCTGACAATATTTTAAATATTTTCAATAATACAATCAATGATTCTTTAAATATGAATTACTGATAGCTAGGTGAAATCATACAATAAAAAAAATTATTTAACAGCACAAAGGTTTTTGTCAATAATCAACTCATCTTAGTCGACAATCAATTGTATTTTTCTTCATTTTGACGTTCATCTCCTGACAAGTGTTGGACAAAAAGATTAAAGATGAGTTTTTTGTTGGCTATATTTAAATTCTGTACCACAAGCACTCTCTAAGTTTCTTCATCAACAAAAACTTGCTGAAGAATAAAAAAGACGTCTTTATCTGTGAACAGTGTTTTCAATTTTTTTTAGTCACGCAAACCTTTCAAAAATTTAACAAGTCGATGGACCCCTAAATTTTGTAAAAAGGACATTGGCTAAAAATTTTGTCCAATACTTGTAGTGCACTCAAGAATCCCTTCAACTTTTTCACGGACCCCGGTTAGAAACCATTGCCTGTGGTCAAAGCCTGAACGTGAATTTTGTTTTTGTAATTGCAAATAAAGACCTTTTTTTGGTTTTCACCTGATTTTCTAATGAAAGTAAACGTGCTAACGTCCTTTTGTTAAATTTATTTTTTTAATGCGATCGGCAACAGCAAACCAGTTGTGTGCAAACCAGATTGCAAATACGCTAGGCTAAATTATTGTTTTTTGGACCACAAGGAAGTAATACGTTTAAATTCAATTGTTTAATGCTTTTTTATTTGTGATTAGTGATAACGTGGATTTAATCTATCACCTGAAATATTGGCAGATCTAATCAATCTCTGTAAAAAATTTTGATATACCTTTCTTTTTCTGAAATATGTGATGTTGCTTCGAAATTGTTGAGGAAGTTGTAGTAATAATATTATATAATACCAGTAAGGATGACTTATGGCTTACAGAATGACTTCATTGTCTTTAGAATACCTTGTTTCTAAAGATGTGTTGGAGACTTTATAAATTTTTAAATTTCTACAAAGCTTGTATCAGAACCCTCCCGCTTCTCTAATTTCTTTCTAATATACGCACAAACAGTAAAGATATATGCTATTGCTTACCCTAATTGAAAAGCAGATGTAACATTATCACATGTATTAGCTTGGTAGCATATGTTGAAACAGCATTTTTCAAAAAAACTGCAATCGCTATCAAAAGTGCAGTATTGAGACATATTGAATACAACAATTATGAAGCAACCTGTTAATGAACAACTTTGCTAAACACAATTTTATAACTTTGACGAAGTTACAATTGATTAAAGCCTACTTTTTTTGATTAAATTATACCTCAACAACATAATCATTTACTTGGTATAAGCTACTGTAAAAAGTTTTGATGTTAAAAAAACAATTTAAGCTGGACATTGGCTTTATTAACCAATGGAGCATTTTTCAAAACTTGCAAACTATATAAACACCAATTCAGACAGTGATTATATTAACTTGCTTAAAAGTCATATTTGTATTTTTCACATTTACAAGTTAATTTTTTTTAATTGTAACCTGGATAAACACATAAATTGACGGCGTGGTGGTTATTTCTGCCTTCGCGCAATTCCTGTTGCTGAAACTTATTACTGGTAATCTTTAGAGAAATGTAAAAAAAAATTAAAAAAGCAGTAAGTGACTAAAAACTATCGTTTCGGTTTACACAGTAAGCGTACTATTGCAATAAAAGCTAGCTTTGTTGGATTTCGCTGACCTGGAATTGAACTAGACTTCCGGTACCTTTGGCAAAACAGCCAAGACTGCATTAGGTTTTTTTCATTCAAAAAATTATACTTCCAACTGTAATTTTTTGCATCTGTTTCATACCTAACGAACACCAGTAAAAGGAAAGTTTTTAGAAAAAAACTTCAATTTTTTTAACAGAATTTTTTTAACTTTTTAACTTCCGTAAATTTTTTTACCTGTAAAAACTTTCAACTATTCTAGAGGGCCTAATAAATGAATATTTTTGCGTGTATAATGGTTTTAAAAAGGTCTTTACTGCATTGTTGGCCTTTAGCCGTCCATTTATCATATCATTTGAATCATTGAAAAATTAAATATTATACAGTAACAAGCCGATTTCTCGTAAAATTCGTAAATTAATTTTCTGAATGTATAAACTTATGTCTTTAACGGTTTTGAAAGTTGATTTTGGAGTTAACTAAGTAACTAAAGAAATATTTTAAAAAACTCTACTACATCTTCTGACAATTCAGTTGTAACATTAAAGTGAAAAGACATATAAAGAACTGAAACAATTTTATTAATATTTAACAAACTGAAGCAAATCGTTTTAACAGCTCTACCAGAATGAGTCTATAACTCAAATGACAACCTTTTACGCAACAATTGCATCACAATGCAAATAATGAAAACAAAGGTTAGGGAGTAATAAAATTAAACAGATTTAAGTCTACAAAAACATAACCAAAAATGGCTAATTTATCGGTTTTTTAGCTCAGTGATTTTCAACCGGTGTTCCGCGAAAGATCGTCAGGTGTTCCGCAGGAAATTTCATAAGTTGTTCCGTTGAACACCGGTCGAAAATCACTAGTTTAACGCAATGGGCTTAAATATGTTTTCTTTTATGAAAGTAATTAGTTTTGTTTCATTCATTGTTACTAGTCAACCTGATTTGTTTCATTGATTGTTGTGTAATAATAATAATAAGTTAATTGCGTGGACCTGTTGCTGCTTCAGTAAAATGCAGTAGTAACTATTTGAGTGTGAGCTTTTATAAGTTATATAAAAGTTAACAAATGAGAATTGTTGAAGAAGAGCTTCGCGTTTGTATGTCTGCAGTTCCTGCCCGAATATCAACTTTGTGCTCATCCAAACAGGCCCAGATATCGCACTGAGAAAAATTGACAGTGAATAAATTGTTGTTGTGTTGTTTATTTTAATACGTCATTAAAAATTTTGTTTGGTGTCCGCAACATGTTTTCAATGCATAAAGTGGTTCGGGAGGAAAAAAGGTTGAAAAACACTGTTTCAGCTAGATTTAGCTTTTTTTTATCTTACGGTTTTTAAAAAGTTATTTAGCTTGTTTATATTACTCCAAACATTTTGCGTAAATAGGTTAACGATGATTGGTTGATTAAAGTAAATAATGAAGTTTCTTTCATTTTCTCAGCATCTTTTATTTATCGAAAGAAAACGTGATTATTTATTTCAGGTTATTTTTTAAATTAATAATGAAAATTTCTGGTAACAATAATTATATTTCATATTTGTTGCAATAATTTAGTTTATTTCCTATTGCATATTAAAATAAAACTTGTGATTACAGGCTATAGTTTGCTTGTTAATCTTCCCTTGCTTATTGTTTTAGCAACAAAATTCGAAGCAACCAAATATCTTGTGATTACTTTTGTTTTGAAAATAAGTTATTGTTGGCCTATCTTTGTTGCGAAACTATAGAATTTCTATTTACTGCATGCAGTAAAAAAGAGTAAGATGTCATAATTTTGGGAAAGTGATTTTTTAGATAAACGCTATAATTTGAATAATGGATTTATAGGATTTGCGGCCTATCCCAGGAAAACGTTGTGTTTGACAGATACGTCATTTACAAACTTAATTTAAAATTTTTTGGAGTATTTAGAAATTTATACTCCTGCCACCTCAAAAGTTTTCTCATAAGTTTAAAGCTTAAGTTAACATATCTTGTAGAGTTAGTAATCAAATTAAAACTGCTTTGAAGTTTTATTATGTCAACAAAAGCGACAAAGCTAATATCGCTTTCAAATAGTTCACAAAAAAACGGTAGAAATGTTTAAGTTTGAAAACATTTTCAATAATATTATAGTTAATTTTGAACTTGTAAAAAAATTAACCAACAAAATTTTTTTATTGGTCGTTCCAACCATTTTCCAAGATTGAATTGCAAACCTTGACCGGTTATTCACTACTATATATAAAGCTCTTGAAAATTTACAAGTTAAAATATTTAATAAATAAAAATAAACTTACTTTTTCGTAGCCTAGGTGGTGAGTAAGTCTGCTTTTTTATTACACATGACAGTCCAAAACCGAAACTGCCAAAACGGAAGAATATCTACCCATCCCGATAATCAGCGATGGTCTGTTAATTGGCAAACGTCCTTTTCAGGACGTGGCAATGCCTGGAAAAAATGCCTTTTTCGGGCACATTGTCAACAAGTTCTGAAGAAAGAAGAAGAAGAAAAATTTATTTTATAGACACTTGCCAAAATTCAAACACCAACAGTAAAAGAATACAAAAACACATTTAACAATGACAAGATCTAAATGACTGCAAAGTGACCGCTAATGCAGGTCTTTGAGTTGCAGCCATTGCCAAGTTAAATTCAAACAAAAACAAAAAAAAAATTAAACCAACTAACAAATAACAAACAAATAACAAACAATGAAAAAAAAAAATTGATATTTTGTAACATTTAAACTAACGAACAAAAGCAACAGGATGCTATCAGACGAAAATTGAACAACACTACAAACTACAATAAAAAACATAAAGATAAAAAAACATCGTTTAAAAAAAGCATTTATATGACCTAGGTTAGCAATATAGTGTGCAAAAATCTTATGTTTTTTGAGAAAAATTAATGTATTCCTTTCTAAAACGTTTGAATGGTAAGTTCCGGATTGAAATGGGTATGGAATTCCATATTTTGATTGCATTGAAGATAAAAGATGTCTGTAATTTACTAGTTGAATAACAAGACAAGGAATAATTAAATTGATTTCTAGTTGGATATGAGTGACGAAGGTTTACCATTGAAAATTGATCGAGTAGGGGTTGGGGGAGGGAAGAGGCGGAAAGTTTGTGCATAAATTTTGCTATTTCAATTTTATATAATTGTCTTATTGGTAATATTTCTAGCTTGTGATACAGCGGTGCCAACTTTTGTTTATATGATTTAGTTTTTGTGATAGCATAAATGGCTTTATTTTGTATGACTTCTAATCTTTTTAAGTAAGATTTGTATGCGAAACCCCATGTAACAATTCCATATTTAATATGTGGATAAAACAAGGAATAGTATAATATTCGAAGAATTTTACTGGAAAAATAAGGTTTACACTTGTAGAGAATACCAGTGGCACGAGCAATTTTTGATTCAATATAATTTAGGTGTTTGCTAAAATTCAAATTCTTGTCTAAATAAATACCTAAATATTTTAAGTTGGGCAAAACTTGTAATTGTGCTTGATTGAAGGCAATATTGATGTTTACGTTTATAAGTTTTGATTTGAAGGGAATTACTAGTGCTTGAGATTTTGTTGTGTTGATAGTTAATTTGTTGGCATTCATCCACTCATATATATTATAGTTAGCTCATTACTACACTTTACTTCAAGGCTTTTTAGATTTGAATCCTTCATAATGACACAAGTATCATCAGCAAAAAGTCGGGGGGGGAAAGTGGTGCAGTTTGGTAGGTCGTTAATATAGATCAGAAACAGTAAAGGGCCCAAAACAGATCCTTGTGGGACACCATGAGTTATAGAAAGTAATGACGAAGACTGTTGATCAATGGAAACATATTGCCTTCTATTAGTTAAATAGTTTTTCATAAGATTATTAGCAATACCACGAATTCCATAAAATTCTAATTTTTTAATGAAAATGTTGTGATTCACAGTATCAAAAGCTTTTTTTAAATCTAGCATAAGTAAGCATGTGTGTTGATTGTTTTGAATGGATTTATAACAAGTAGATAAGATGTCAGAAACAGCTAGTTCTGTAGAGTGGTGTTCACGAAAACCATATTGATGTTTATGAAAAATCTCATGTTTGTTTAAAAAATTGGTTAAACGATTATAAATTATTTTTTCTAGTATTTTAGAGAACGAAGATAATAAAGATATCGGTCTGTAATTACTAGTTAACTTATTGTCACCAGATTTAAGAATTGGTACAACTTTAGCAATTTTTAGTGATGAAGGAAAAAGACCTTTGTTGAAGGAGAAAGTAAAAAAATCGGTTAAGATAGGAAATAATTCAGAAGCAGCTGCGCGTATGAAGACATTCGAAATATTGTCATAACCACAAGATTTTTTAGGATTTAAAGACAATATAATTTTTAAAATTACATCAATTTGAGGAGGTTCAAGATATATAGAAGAACAAATAGAGTTTTTCATAAATTTAGTAAAATCAGTTTTCAAAGAATTATTGCACGAAGAAGCAAGATTTTTACCAATGTTAGAAAAATACTTGTTGAAAACATTAGCAATTTCAGTGGAGGAATTAATAGTTTTGTCGTTATCTATGATACATTTTGGGGAATTTACATTATTATTTTTATTATTTATAACGGACCGAATACATTTCCAAATTTCATAACTACTTTCTTGATTTTCTTTTATATTTTTCTCGTAGTGCATCTTACGTGATTTTATTTTGATTTTGTTTAACTTGTTTGAATATTTTTTGTAAAATGTTTTTTGCTTAATGTCACCATTTTTAAAATGAGTTACGTACATTTTCTGTTTATTACGAATGGAAACTAATATTCCTTTTGTGATCCAAGGCTTACTAAGTAATTTTGTTTGCTTTTGAGATAACTTTTTCATAGGAGCATGTTTATCAATGACTGTTTTGAAATTTGAAATAAAATTTTCAAAAAGCGAATCAAAATTCTCAGTTGTTAGGAGTTTCGAACAATTATAAAAAGATGAAAGAGTTTTAAAAACATCTTCCTTGAAGTTTTCAGAATTAAACTTTTTCATATTTCTTCGGAAAATAGGCTTATTATTATTTGCTTTTGTAGTATTAGAGGCAATAACAAATGTCGGATAGTGGTCAGATGTATCAGAACAAATTAATCCAGGAATTAAGTTTTTGTCAGATACATTAGTTATTATGTGATCAATAAGCGTTTGTGAGGAAGTAGAATCGGTATATGAATAGGTATATCAATTAATTGAGAAAATCCATTACAAGAAAAAGAGAGAAGGTAATCTTTAGAGGAAGGAGATAATTCATCAAAGTTAGAGCACAAAGTATCAATATTAAAGTCGCCAACAATAAAAGTTTCTAGATTAGTACTGTTAATTTTTTGCAAAATATCACCAAACCTAGTAATAAAATCAGATTTTGAAGTGTTAGGATGACGATATACAACGCCGATTAAATATTTTTTTAAACTATTTTTTTTGAAAACATTAATCCAAATATCTTCACAAGACAATAAATCAAGGTTGAAATCATAAATTAAATCATATTGCAATTGCTTGGATACATATATAGCTACACCACCAGCATTTGTCGGAGAGTCAACGTGAAAAAATTCATAACCAGGTAGAGATATATTTATTAACGGGCTGATTTTAATTTTGGTTTCGCTAACACACAAAATATCCGGTTGAAAATTCATTTGTAATAAGAGGTCATTTAGATTTTCAAAATTGTGTTGCAGGAATCTTGTATTAATATGCATTACAAATAAGGACTGATCTGAATCTAAGACGGGATTAAATAATAAAGGGTTATACATTTTGCATTTTTGCACATTTTCGAGAAACAATTTTTCGGCCGAATTAATTGAATTATCACAATCATCTAATTTATGAATTCTAGTTTTGGATGCCATTGCAAGTTATGTGGTCATTTTACTGAGACTGCGTTTTTCAAGCCGCAGACAACTAGGCCTATTCAAGGCTCTCGCTGCTTGAACCTTCACTATCACAATGACTAACCTCATTGAAAAGCATTGGTTTGTAGTCCAGCTTGGCAAAGTCCACATTAATATCAAGTCGAAATAGATCCTCTGGAGACGAAATCACTATCCAGTTACCAGTACCCTCATCTTTGCTTCCATCAGTTAGGACACCTTGTTCAAGAGCAGACTTCTTCATTCGAATTCTGCCATTGTATGTGTGGCAGAGAACGAATTTTCCTTCGCAGTCATTTTTTACGTAATTTAGAAGTTTTGAGCGAAGAGGCGTCAAATCTTCAGTGATAAACGCGTTTTTAAATTTTTCGTCATTGCATTCTTTTAGTTTCGATTTTGAAAACAAGATGTCGTTTCTATGTTTATATTTGACAAACCTGGCAATTATAGGACGCGGTTTCGCCCTTGGCGATCTTATTCTACCCAAACGGTGGGCCCGCTGGATATCATAGCTGTCTAGGGTGATACCCAGCTTTTCAGCCAACTCGACAACCACTTTTTCACCGTCATCCTTCTTATTTTTAGGTTCAGGTATGCCATGAATTCTTATGTTCTCTCTTCTGGAGTATTGCTGCAAATTGTCAATCTCAAGAGTGTTTATGTTTAAGACCTGTTTGAGTTTTTCATTTTCTGTTTTAGTTCCTCAATTTTTTGGTCACTTTTCTTTAGTCTTTTTTGCAGTTTAGAAACTTGCTTGGTCAGGCTTGCAACGGTATCGTAAATTTTATATAATTTTTGTCGATCAGCTTATGTAAAGTTGCTTTTCTCGTTGCGACCAGGGCTATCGCTTGATTCATCTTTATTGCTTTTGTTTTTGTTACCTTTACCTGCCATACCTTTGCCTGCTATTTTTGAATTTGGAGAGAGAATTAGATTTACTTGTTACGTAATAATAACTTAAATATGGCAGACAGAACTGTTAATCTCAAAAGACAAAAACTAGTTTTCGAAAAGTTGTTTAAATTAACAATTTAAAATTGTCTTTAACTTTCTATCTAGCACCAAAATAATTTTGAAGAGCTGAAGAACTATCCTGTTATATTTTTGACTGTATTAGTAGCTTAATTTAACTCAATTTTTCCGATTTCGCGAGAACAGCAAAAAACACTCCTTCTGCGACAAGCAACTACCGATCTGGCCCACTATTATCCAGTTAAACATCGAAGGCCTTACTGCAAATAATATGAACGTTCTTCATTATCTTGCTTTACAGTGGTTATCTTCATTATCTTGCTTTGGTGCTGCAACCATGCACACTTGTTCTTAAAAATCTCTTCTTATCTTGATTGCATGCCACAACGTTCATCGTTTTGTTGCCTCTTTCTTTTTCTGTTCTGCTTTCTACTGCTTACAAATTTCCTATTTCACTATGTTTTTTATGGCGGAACTGAAATAAAAGATACTGATACTGATACTGATACAGTTTGAGGCACTTTTCATGCTACTATAGGAGACCCACTGCACTAATGCGGCGAAGCTAGTACTTCTAAGCTATTAACTAGCTGAGTCTTCCCTGAGCAGAAAGTATGGCATTACCACGTTTGTCTACGAGCAACTAAAGTATACTCTTTTGGAGCAAACTCCACAGATATGGAGATTGAGTGGCTGTGCATGAACATTGATGATTATAAAATAGTCAACGTCTACAAACCTTCACCAACGCAACTGCGATCAAAAAATCTTCCAATGTTTTCTTTCCCTGTCTTTATGCCGGAGATTTCAACTGTCTCCACATTGATTTGGGTTACAGTGCGGATGGTGAGTACTTGGCTGGCTGGGAAAGTGTTAATAGTCTTGCGCTCCTATACAATGCCAAGGACTCCGCCAGCTTTTATTCTGGCCGCTGGAACACTGGCACTAATGCAAAACTAGCTTTCGCTAGCGCAGGTCTTACAGTCTCTTACCGGATAGACGTGTTCTTCAAAAGTTTCCCAGGTAACAACATCAATATTCGCTTATTATTATAAAACAGAAAGATTTGCTTTGTCAGTGCCGAGCATGCTTGTTAAGCGATGGAACTTCCGCAAGGCCAAATGGAGTCACTATATTGCTTTGATAAATAAATTCACAAAGACTTTGTTGCCGCCTAATTTACCTGATGTGGATGCGGCTTACCAAGATTTTTGTAACATTATCAAAAAAGCAACCAAAACGATTATATCCCGCAGTTATCAAAGCAATTATATACCGTGTTGAGATGAGGAGTGTGAATCCCTCTACACAACGTTCCCGCAGTCTCCTTAGGGAGACAATTCAAGTTTGGCTGCTACAGCTTTACTTGCTAAACTGGATAGGGAACGGAGGGATTGATGGTCGGAATAGTTCGAAGCATCAACTTTTCACACTCTAGTCGAAAAACATGGACTATACTGAACAATCTTACTGGTAGGTCACGACACTGCACAGTTTCAGCTAATGGCATTGCATCTCAGCTGGTTAGAAAGAACAAAAACGAGGCTGTTGACCGTAAGTAATCTTGATTTGTTTCTCAAGAAGTGCCTGACCTTTAGGGGTCCACAACACCAAACCCAGTGAATATCTCTGACGCTTTTTCACTGAAAGAATTCACTGCTGCCCTCTAACACTTAAAACCAGGTAAAGCTTCTAACCCTAATTTCATTTACCCAGAGCTTATAATCCATGCTGGAGTTGCTTTAAAGTCCTAGTTACCTGACTTCTTTTCTCTCAGCTTAAGTCGACTCAAAATTTCCAAAATCTGAAGATGAGGGCTTGTAGTTGCAATCTCAAAGTCGATAAAGCCTGTGGGAACCCTAACAGTTATCGACTGATATTTCTACTCTGCGTCCGCTACAAGATCCTCGAGAGCCTTATTTACGCCCGTCTCTAGCCAATTATTGATCCACTGCTCCCCAAAAATTAGGCTGGGTTTGGACGCGAGAATTCAACCGAGGATCAAGTTGTTCTGTTGACACAGAACATTGAGGATATTTTGAGACTAAGAAAAAAGTTGGTGCCGCATTCGTTAATCTGACAGTGGTCCTACCTGCCTTTCGGCGTATCTCCAGACTTGGAGGTTACTTAAAGCTCAGTCACATTAAGACAGTGATGGTGGCCTTTTGTTTAAATAACCGAGAAGCCAAATGTGAGCTAAAGGTCAACAACAACAATAGACTTTTACTGTTTTGTCCAATCCCTACTTATCTTGGGGTAAAACTGGACAGATTGCTTACGTTTCGTCACCATTTAGTGGCATTGCGTAAAAAACTCTTTTCACGCGTCACACTACTAAGGTGACATGTAGGCTCAGGATGAGGTACTGGTGCCAAAACACTGTGCACAACTGCCCTATCTCTGGTCTACTCAACAGCTGAGTACTGCGCACCAGTCTGGTGTCTTAGCACTAACACTCGTCGTATAGACCAGTGTTCTTCAAACTTTTTTCATCGAGACCCATTTTGTACAGCCAAATTTTTTCGCAACCTTTAAAAAAAGGTCTTCACCTAAAATCGATTTCTGATTCTGCTATTTTTCCCCCGACATCAAGGTGTTCTCTAAAAAAAAAATGGTCTTCACCTATCACCTAGATTCCGCTATTTTTCCCCAACATCAAGGTGTTCTTTAAAAAAAAAAAAAAAAAAAAAGGTCTTTACCTAGAATCGATTTCTGATTCTATTATTTTTCCCCCGACATCAAGGTGTTCTCTAAAAAAAAAAGGTCTTCACCTAGAATCGATCTCTCATTCTGCTATTTTTGCCCAAAAATCAAGGTGTTCTCTAAACAAAAAAAAAAGAAAAAAGGTTTTTACTTTAAATTAATCTTGTATTTCGCTACTTTTCTTCCAAAATCATCGTAATCTCTAAAAATCTAAAATTTAAAATCTCGCGACCCCCATTGAGCCTCTTTGCGACCCACCAGGGGGTCGCGACCCCAGTTTGAAGAGCCCTGTTATAGACAATGTTTTAAATGACGCCTTCCGCATAGTCACTAGATGTCTGCGTTTCACTCCAACGGACCACTTACTCATACTTTCAGGCATCCAGCCAGCTGAGCTTCGCCGACTAAGAGCGACACTCTCCTTGGCTTATCGTGGATCTCTAGACCATGATCATATCCTGTATGGTTTCTGCGTGGGTCCTCAGATGCTTGCCAAGAGAGACTAAGATCTAGACGACCGTTTTTGCCAGCTGCGCGGATTCTATTAAATAGCCTTGCTGACTAGGCATGCGCGCTTCTCAGCGGACAAATTACAGATGGAGTACGGAGTACTGAAAAATACATCCAGGCTTCGTGTTTTGCATGCCCATAATCAATGCCAGGCCTGTTAGATTGCGTTTGCCCCGAACAGCGTGGGTTAAGCTCAACCGCCTGCGGACTAGTGTTGGGCGATTCCATTCGTCCATGCACAAATGGGGCCTGGCTCCTTTACCGAATTGTGAGTGCGGCGCCGCTGAACAAACCGCACACCAAGTTAGTAGGCTATGTTAGATTACTATGCGCCAAATCAATATAGAAAATAACTAAACTTTTTAGACAAGTGCTACGTGTAAAAAAGAGAAAAGGCTTGTAATGAAAAATAAAATAAAAGGCTTTAATTGAAACATCTTTTTTTATCATTTATTATTTTTGCTACCTGATTTGATATAAAACATTACATTTACTTTGAACAATAAAAAGTATTAAGCCTAAATTCACAATAGCTTCAAGAACATTTAGTTAGTGTAAACACATTGAAACAATTTTATTTAGATTTTAGCGAGCAATGCATTTGTCAAAACTATTTCACGTTCATTCCATTGCACCTGACGAAGTGGGCAGTAGCCCAAGAAAGCTTGTGCTCAATAAAAAAATAGTCAACTTCAGTGCACAATGTTCTGTTTTTCTCATTTTATTTGAAAAGTTGACACGGCTTTCCCAATTCTATTTCTTCTATTTCACGTTTATAACAGTAATTTTTTAGGAATATTAATCAGTGATTGTAGAAATTATGCACGTATGTTTAAAAAACTTTGTTTTAAAATCTGCATCTTAATAAGTTAGAAAAAGAGTTCTTAATATTGAGGATTAAAAGGATGTTTTGCTTCTTGACCAGCGTAAGTGGGGGGAGGTTGTGGCATGCTTATGTTTACTTGCGGATAAACCATCGCTTGATGAGGAAGAGTTTGCTGGATATTCATGGGATAGCTTTGTCCAGTAGGATGTGATCCTAAGATAAAATATAGGTTAATCATTTGTCCTGAAAAAAAAAAAATTTAATTTTCTTGTGCATTTTTTTATTTTTATTTTCTGATTTCGTGTAAAAAAAAACATCGAAGCTTAATTGTATTCTCAAGTTTTTCAAAATAATACCAGCAAAAAGTTATTGTTGCTTAGCAGTTTTTTTGCCTCGGTATCAAATAAAAGACTGCAAACCACTGACAATCTTAACTTGTCTATGACAAAACATTTTCAAATAATTGTCAAAGGATTTGTTTTAAGAACCAAGGTGAGCATTTAAAAAAGAGTGCGACATATACTGTAGTTGATAAACTTTTACTTTTGTTTTCGTAACCATTCAAGCACAGCAACTTTTTTGCAAAAACAATTCAAAAAAACTGACGGCAATCGTGATAATTGCTCTTTCATTTTTAAACAGTTAAACAAAATCACCTGAGAAATGCTTACCAGTCACTGTGCTAGTCGTAACCACCGCCGTCCTTGGGGGAATGGTTCGATTACTTCGAGACGATCGGATACAGAGAAATATGAATAGTCCGATGCATCCAGCACAACACAAGAGGCTACCGATGCAGATGGCCACGATCACACCAACACTGAGAAATGTCGTAATTCAGTTGTTTTAAATATGAACAGTAGCGTATTTAGGAGGAGTATTGTACCATGTACCGCCCTTGGAGACCATTAATCCGAGAAATTAAAGACAAATTCTAAGTGAAAACCTTTTTTTAGAGATTAAGAAATTTTTGCGACAAAAATTGGGAAATCAGATCTTTGAAAAAAATTTTCTATTAAGCATAAATGATTGTGTTTTTATGCCCCTGCCCCTTTCAAAAATCGTTGTTACGAACCTGGATATGAAGCAAAGTCGAAGAACTCTATTATTTTTTGTTTAAATATTTTTTGACGCTTTTAGCCTTTTTATCATTGACGCATAGAACATTTTTCCGTTTTACATTCTATGCCTTTTTAACTGAAGTCAACAAGATAGCCTAGTGTGATAACGCTCTTACTCATGAGTAGAAGTAAGCGTGTTTGATCCTCAGTCCATCTCAGTAATTTTTATTGTGTTTATAGAAAAGAAGCACAAAGACAAATTCCTCAATGGCTTCAAGATGATCATCAACTACGCTTGCAACTGAAAGCAGTAACTTGATCAATAACTATAGAAGGGGCAAACTGATGTGTTTGTTTTGCAAACCTATATGAAGAAATGTATATGAAAACCTATATGAAGACCTATATGAATAGTCTTTCGATATTTATACAAATCTGTTAAATTGTAGCAAAGCAAGAAAATATATTAAGACCTTTTACTTTAAAACGATAAGCACAATTAAAACCGGCCTCAAACTTTTAGTATTTTTTTTTACAGAATAGCATTAATTTTGAAAAATATATTCAATAAATGTTCAAGCACGGTTTCTCAACTTGCGGGCCATGGCCACACAGAGATGGTGTAAAAAATGATTTAAAATAATATTGTTATTCATAGTGGTAAAAAGAAATTTTTATGAACGTCAACCAACAGGGTCAGTGACAGTACTCAGGGAGTTGAGACAAAAAAAGATTTTCTGATTGATATGTGACAGTAATTAAGGAGGTGGAGACCAAAAAAATGGTCTTCAATTTGCATACTGAAATAGTGAGCCGCAACATTTGCGTTCTAAGTTTTTTTGGGTCGCGATAGTTAAAAGGTTGAAATGCACTACGTTGAAGCTTTGATGAATAGCAAAAATAATTTTTGCACTTGCAAAATTTTTCAAAATATAAAAAATTCAAGTGCATAGAGAAATAAACTATTATCTAAAACTTTAGTAAAGATAAAATTAAAGCTTTATTGCTTTTTCTTTTAATTCTCAATTATAAACTTAAAAAAAGGTAAAACGACTTTTAAACAAAAACACCAAAACACCACACTTTATGACAAACATTAATCGGAATAAATTTTACCACGGCATACACGTAAAAAACTAGCACAGCCAGAACCTATAAACCAACAAATTCCTGCAAAGTTACCTACATACAATAAACCTTGATATTTATACACCACAATGCCTACAATGCTTAACTTACACACACACATATGACATCAATCACCGACACAACATCACACCACGCCACTAGTTTGCGGAAAAACCCTTTGAAAGCAGCAAAGATAATCCAAGAGTTGGAGTTTAGATTGAGTTTTTTAAAAGATTTAGGGATGGCTCCTCCATAATATCTTTGGAGGAGGGGCAACAACACCAACAATAACTCTATGCTATCTCACATACAACTGCGCTTATGGAAATAATAGAATTTCTAAACTATCTAAATTTTGCATACCACTTTTTTTAAGTTTGTTAAACTATTTACAAGGGTTGGAAACCTGCGGCCCGCATGTGATTGAATAGAAGTAAAGCCAGTATTAGTTTTTTGTGACAAAAATTGAGAAATCGAAAACAGATTTAAAGTGATGACCTTTTTTTGGTCTTCTTTATAGATTGAGGATTTAATTTTTTTCATATCCGTTAAGTGCTGGAAGGTCATGATTCAAGCAAACGTCTATAAAATTTTGGCAAAACTATATGCATATTGCTTCCCATAATTTTATGCGGCCCGCATCAATTTTTTAATTTTGCGGCCCGCGAGTGCAATAAAGTTTCCCATTCCTGATTTACAACATTGGAGCTTTATATTTTAATTGGTCAAGTTCGTTGTGGTAAGATCTTCCGCCTCTTTCTAACAATAATTAAATCAACTTAAACCCAGAACTAGCTCAAAAAATCTTTGTGTTTTCTTTATTGAAACTTAAAAGAATACTGGCTTAAGACTAGAGAAGGTGGCTGACAAGATCGGATCCGGGGATGCAGCAGCTTGAGGCAGTAAAATGATAAACTCTTCACCACGCTCCTGTCTACGTCTGAACCAAAGCGCGTGTTTTTAAAAATGAAGAAAAGAAGAACTTGAAACAGCAACGTCGCAAGAAACCTTTTGCCGCAGGAAGAAGCGACCCACAGAAGATGCGACTTCAAGGAGCATGTCGTCATTGTTTGAAAATCCAAACAAAATTTTTGCATATTTTTCATCAACATTAAGTAAACAAAATATAATTGAAATGAATATTTTTAGATATTACTAATTTCAACTTTTACAACGTAAAGAAAACTACTTAATGTAAAGGCTTTCAGTGACTGCTTATGCCGCTGTGCACACGGTATCAGGCCACCTGGTTATTTACCCTCGGGTCACATACCCCCGTCACTTACCCCCTGGTCATATAGCCCCTTGTATCATTGCATTTTGGTCATATACCAGAGGGGTAAGTCGTTATTATGTGACCAGATGGTAAGTGCCAGAGGAATAAATGTCCTACAATCCGTGCACACACGTCACTCACTTAACTATAATTACAAGTTGAATCAGATAACTTTTTATAAAACCGTCTTTTTTGTAAAAGAACCACATAAAAATATTTAATAATGACTGTGGGGTATATAGAGTATACAAACAAACAACAAACAACTTTAATTAACAAATAAGTTAGATGAATAAAAACAAAAGTCTTTACTTGGATCAAAGGCGCAAAAACAATGACCTTTTTTGTTTTCAGCTAGTTTTCTATAAAAGTAAACTCGATGGGCGCCTTCAGTTAAAATTAATTGTGTAATGTGCCCGGCAACATCAAAAAAGTTTGGGACTCCAGGTGCAGACTATTTCATCAACTAAAATTCAAAATGTTTTGATGTTTATCCTGGTTTTCTGTCATTTTGTAAAATAATACTCGAGTTTCAAAAATTTATTGTAATTGATTAAGCAAAACTCGGTACTTTCTTGTTATCGCCCCACCATCAGCAAATAGTGAAAGAAAACCCCAAGACTTTTGAGGTCTCTTCAAGATATCACCGTAAGCGATTTTTTTCGGTGAAACTAACCCGAAATACCTCCCTTCAGCACCAGGTTGAAATAAAGAAGAAACCAAGACAAATGGATTGAAAATAACAGGAAGCAATAGATGGTGGGGTGATAACAGAAAAGCAACCAAAACTCATTACAAATTAAATCTCAACGGAGGCGGACACTTGTGACGCAAGTTTGCACACTGGACATAGAAAGTAACTAACGGGATGAAGCTGCAAAGTAATTTGGTTGCCGTATAAGTTCTAAGCGCATGTCAAATAATTGAAGTATCAAACACCTGGAAATAGTTGAAATAAGTCTGAAGACGCATAGCAAAAAAGTAACTTGGTGACTTTCCTTTTGGTTCCACATTTACTTTTTTAGAAGCAAACGTGAGAAAAACGGCATCAATTGAGATTAAAAAAAAATTTAACTACTTCTTTAAATTTTGCAGTGGTAGCAAATTAGTCCATCTGAAATTCAGACCAGAGACAAAGCAGCCCGAAGAGACGACAGGTAGAAAACAAGAAAAAACCTGGATTGATTATCAGTTAACCGCTACTTAAGAAACTTTTTGTACTCTACTATTCAAGTTGTCGCCATTTCGATTCTGCTATCAAGTAACTCGAGACTCATTTTTGTAATAAAACGAAAACAGCTTTTTAAACTCAATTGCCAACTAACGGATCAGCATCAAAACAAGCACGACTCGGGTGAGAGACGCTACGAGAATGACGTCAGGTTGCACAAATAAAGGCTTTCATAAGTTTTTAACTATTTAAAGAACATTTTGCTTTAGCTTAAATTAAGTTTTATTTCATGCTTTTTTATTAATTGTTCAAAAAAAACCGAAACTGGAGTTTTAACGCTTTTACAATGTGGCAGCTACTTCGGATAACTGCAACAAATCGTTTGTAGGCAGCGTGATTAAGTAATAAAAAGTGCAATGATAGTGGTTGACACGATCGCAGTTCAAAACCTAATCGTACCATTCTATTGCGTCCTTGAGAAAGATACTTTACGGCACTTTGCCCTGCTTGATGTTCTTGGCAAGCAGTTCTAAATTGCAGTCTTATTTCTAAATAACAAACTAAAAACCAAAATAAAAAGCTTCCGCAAGACAAAAATACCTAGGCATTTTCGAAAGTGGGTCGGGGCAATTGCTTGACTGTTGCTCTCTCCAACACTTTCCTGCGAGTCAGGTAATAATTATAGAAATGCAAATGAAATTAAAAAAAGAATTTTCTGATGTTTGTGTGACCATGAATTTTTTGTTCATTAGAAAACAAGTAGGTTGTTTTAGTTTTAATTATTATTCTCTTTAAGGATCCCATTTTTAAGGAAATAAAAATAAATTGCAACTTACCTTAATTGCAGTGCTGTTGAAATCTGCTCACACACATAACCAGTTGAATAACATTGGCCAAGACAGCATTGTGGGAAAAGGAAAGCGCAGTCATCGTCCGTGAAGCACGTCGACAAAGACATATCAGAAGGCAATGTTGGCTCGCTTTGTCTAACAAATACTATTTCTCTGCTAAAGGATTGAATAACTTCAATTCAAATAATCGATCATACTATTGTTATTTCTATTACAATCGAAATAAATTTAAAACCATTTTCCTTTCAAACACGTAATTTTTTTCTTTTGATGTGTTGTGGTATATAAAAACTTATATAAGACGTTTATTATTTCGATTTACTGAAATTTATGCGTAAGATTTTTTTTTCTTTTTAATCAACATTGGGATTAGATGTTATGTTTATATAATCATGCATATACCAGCCGAAAAAATTTGGGTGGGCAATACAGTCTTTCCCTAATTTTCTGACATTTGTCCAAATCATGATTTTCTAGTACTTTACGAATGTGAGAATAAATTTTGTCTAAAATTTAGGGTGAAGACGAAAAAAGTCTTTATTTTGAATCTGTCTTCAATTTCTCGATTTTTTGATGTACAAACAATTTGTTTTGCGAAAATAATTCCTTGTCGTTGCCTTAAACTTGTTGATTTTGCCCAAATATTTCCTACCGCTGTCCAAAAACTTATAATTTTGCCCAAATTTTTTAGACTTGGGGGGCAGTTGCCGCCCTGCGCCCCGAAAAGTAGGACTATGTAACTACGTTATAATGCGTCTTGTCTCATCCGATTTTTAGAAAGACGTGGTTACTTGAGTGTAACTGAATTAGGTCTAAATTGATATTTTACTTATGCTTTATCTGTGCTAGTTTTATTAGGTTAGATTAAGATTAGATATGTTTTGTAGATATGTGTTTTGTAATTAAAATATAATCCGCTATTGTGGTAAGCTGTGGCGTACCAAGGATTTTTAAAAGGGGATGGCGTACAATCACAATCAAATAGGCATGGTGGAAAAATTTTTTCAAGCGGTACAAAAAGGTCTTCGCTTTAAATCTGTTTCGGTTTTGTCAAATTTTCATCCTAGAAACATAAGGATCTTTAAAAAAAGGTCTTCACTTTAAATTAGATTCGGATTTTATGATTGTCATCCCAAAAAAAGAAGTGTTCTTTTAAAAAAAAGTCTTCAGTTTGAATCTGTGTCGGATTTCATAATTTTCGTCTCTAAAAACTATGATTTTTATTTAAATAAGACTTAGTTAAATTAGTTTTTCAGTTGCAGTGACTGGAATTAGAAGAAAGTTGGTGCTAAAGATTTTTTTCGGACCCCAGGACAGTTACAGTTTTAAAGTTTTAAGTTTTCTTGCGGTACACGAACACGCAGGCACGCATTTTCTAGACTTTACCAGGAAGAAAGATCAAGATATAATCCAACAACATGGTTAATTTCGTGCAAACTAAATTAAATAACTGTCCTTACAGCTCCGCACAAAGAATAATAAGGCAAGACATTGAACATAAAAGTTGTAAAAATTTTACATCTGACTGAACAAACTAGTTATTTTAACCTTATAGCAGTTACTTTAAAACGCGTTCAACAAAGCCCAGAAAAAATTCTCAATAGAATAATTCCCCAATTGATGAAAAATAAACACCCTAACAAGAAGTCAAACTTTAAATCATACTGCTTATTAAAGTTGATTTGTAAAAAAAGATTGAAAGTATTTAAAAAATACGTATATAAGGATTTTAAAATGAAGTTTATAAAAAAGACAATTAACTTTTAGATAGTTAAAAGTTTCTTCGGCCAAATCAAGAATTTTTCAGCAATAATTATTACCTCACGTCAAGTTCTTCAACTGCATGGGGCTCAAGCCGTTTTTTTACTGCAAAGAAATTAATATAAAAACAACTGGCTACTTTTCTTCTGTAATTTAAAACCATTCTTCTTTACTTGCCGCAGTCATTTTAGCAATTGTTTCCTGTTTTTTGCAGTTACCTTGATTTTTAAAAAGCAATACGAAAGGAAATTTATGATGTTAAATTTGTTGACTTGATAGAAATCATCTGTTTGCCAAAATTTTTTCTGGTACAGCATCTGGTAATTTTTATCTCATTGCTCTTAGTTTTGTTCCTTTTAAATGCTCTGCATTTGATTGTATTGGTTTCACTAAATCACTCTTTGAAGCGGTTAGAAATAATTGAAATTACAGATTTTGGAAACACTTTAAAGAATTTTACACTTATATAATAGTTCATTGATCTCTGATTAAAAATTTCAAGATTTGTTTATTTTCCACTTGATTTGTCTGAAAAGAGCACATAAAAGCTGAAAGAATTTATGGTGTAATAATTTGCTTGCTCAGTTTATAAATTTGTTGGTGCTGCTTAATACGATTGTGTCATAAATGACGACCTCGCGAAATTACATGTATATTTCTTAAGGTTCAATGAACAACTTAAAAGGTTTGTTTCTTTAATTTCTGAACTGTTGTAACGCTCTTTAAATGAATATAACAACACTATTTAAATCTTACTCTACATAAGGACTTTATTTATGATAAAGCATTCCCGGTTGTTTGATTGAGACGTTTAAAAAAATACCGAGTGAAAAATCTGTTTTATTTAATATACGATTTTATAGTTATTTGATTATTGAGCGTTCAAAGTATCTTTTTAAACTATTTAAAAGTTAAATAAAAAATCAGAAGAATTTAATTCTGTTAAACAATAGAATTTCTTTAAAACTAAATAGAAAACAAAAAGACTGAGGATTGTTATCAAGAATATTTATTAATAATGCAAGTGTTATCCATAGCTTTATAAAATGCTCTGCTATAACCTGATAAAAAAAATACCAGCGCGCAAGGCGAACAAAGCATAACAAGTTGAATTAGTCGCCATAAAACTGTACAAAAGAATATTCTAGAATAAAAAACGTTTTTGTCGAGAATAATCTTGTTTTATTGAAAGAACCAAGTAAAAGGCTTTTACGTCTCCAAATGCTTTGTATTGTACTCAAATCTTTTGTTCGCTTGAGAGAAATTGGTAGTCGTGTTAAATTCGATTGTATTTCTGCTCTCTTTTACATGTATAAGAATTGAAATAAATAAAATTTTAATGATGAAACAACCTTTTAAAATTATAATCGTCTTTGCTCTATCAAAATAAATTCTTCTGTGTAAAGAACGTCTTTTGTTCGTGCAATTTTCACGTTGCTAAAATTGTCAAATTAAAATAACTTGGCCGATTCTCACGCAAAACTTTAGTTTCGCAATTCTTTTTATTTTAAGGGATTGCATTGTGTTTTTGTTTATAATAGTTATAAGTTGCGACTAACCAACCGTTAAAAATAATTGTAATCAATATCTCAATCCAACACTTTAATTTGAAAACAAAAAATAAAGATTTAAATAAATATATTCAAATTATCGTTATCCTTATTTGATTTTTGAAGGACATTAAACTAAATAGAATCAGCTTAAAAATATAGAGTCTTAATTCTTTCTTTTTTTGGCTTTTTCAAGTAGTAAAAACCAAGGGTGACTAAGCTATGACCAGGAAGGTTTATATGGCCACCCCCCAACCCCCAAACGTCAGCGCAGGTTTTCTTAAGCCCACTTATTGGACATAGTCTTTACTTCCTAAAGTTTTTTTTTCGCTTGACTTTTGAAGACACTCCCTAAACGAATTTCTGCGTTTACCCATGTAAGGAGATGATACAGCCAAACAAAGTCTAGTTTGCAGTTGTCATTGTTATTCATTTTCTAATAGGTTTTCTATTCTACCAAATTTCTATTCTAGCCTGACAAAACCCTTTCAAATAAAATTGTTGATTTTTAGTCTAGGCTTCAAAAATTCTAGAATATTTTAATCGAAACTGTTGCTATTAGGTTGTATAAAATTGTGATGAAGTTTTTTCAAACAAATATTCGCATGCACACACATACGCACACTTTCTCTTTTTTCATATTTCTCTCTAAGTCTCTTTTTTTCTTTCTCTTTTTTCTATAATTATTCTGATGATTTTGAAATTTTTTGAAAACAGCACGAAAAAAAAATACTTGATTTTTAAACAAAATTACATGGAAATGTTATATTTTAAAAAATGTTCGAGATTGATCATAAAAATAATTTTTGGCATTTCTATGAACGCAAAGTTGCTTAAAAGATTATGTAAGTCCAAATCAGGACTCCTAGTTGCGATTTTTTTCACCCAGGTCTGAGTTTCTAAGTCTTTTTTTTAAATCCTTTCAAATCTGGATTTTTTCAGGTATAGTTGTATTTCAAACAAATGGGCAAAATCAGAAATTTTGGGGTAGCGACAAGAAATAATATTGTCAAAATAAACGAAACACTAAATGCAAAAAAAATTTTAAGATTTGAGGTGAAGACCTTTTTTTAGAGATAACTGTGTTTTTGGGACAAAAATTGAGAAATCAAAATTATATTCAAAGTGAAGATCTTTTTTTAGAGATTACTATGTTTTTGGGATTGATGATTATAACGTATTTGTATGTTTTGGCAAAAAATTTTTACACCGGATGCCCTTCCTGCCGCAACCCTCCCCATTTATCCGGGCTTGGGACTGGCATTAAGAAACACAGGAATGTACCTCCGATGGTAGGGTTTTTTCAGTGGTTAGACGATGGCGTTCGATGGAGAGTTTCAGTGGTGAGACCAGCAATGGTGTATGGACTTGAAACGGTGACGGTCACAAAGAAACAAGTGAAAGAGCTGGAAGTTGCAGAGATGAAAATGTTGAGGTTTGCTATGGGAGTGACGAGAAAAGACAAGATTAGAAACGAGTACATCAGGAGAACAGTTAAGGTAGAGCGATTAGAAATGAAGATGAGGGAGGGCAAACTGAGGTGGTATGGACATGTCATGAGGAGAGACCAAGACTATGTAGGAAGAAAGATGATGGAAATGGAAACCAGGAAAAAGGAAAAGAGAGAGACCAAAGAGAAGATTTTTAGATGTAGTGAAGAAGATAAGGGGGAAGTTGGTGCAAAGGAGACGGACGTTGAAAATAGGACGGTTTGGAGAAACATGATATGCTGTGGCTACCCCTGATTGAAGGGAAAGGTCGAAAGAAGAAGAACTATGTTTTGGGGATGAAATTTGAGATGTTAAAGTCAATTTAAAATATTAAAAATTAGAATCAGAAAATATTTTTTGAAAAAGTTATGACATCTGAATTTTTTTTAATTTGAAAAATCTGGGTTTATTCTTATGCCATCTGAGTTTTTATAAAATCCATCGCAGGGACCCCCGGTTCGTTACGGACCCCCGGTCTAAAATGTAAAGACCAAAAATAATTTTTGTTAAAGTTAAATCAAACAAAAGCGTTAAACACTATTTAAAAATTGACTGCTTAATTGCAAAATTGGAATTCATAACAAGTTTTTTTTTCTTTTCACTTTCGGATAGAAAAATTAGAATCAGAAAAAAGCAATTAAAAATTGTCGAAAAATGTACGATGTTGTTGTTGAACGTAATAAACCTGTAGCGAAATAAACGAAATAAACAAAACTCGATGCTGGCTTTATGACATCACTGCCAGCATCTGATCCAGGCAGTGCAGCAGTCTGGGATAGTAAAAGGATAAACCCTCGGCCCCAGTCCTGTTTGTGTCTGGCCTGGAGTGGATGCCCTTCAAACGACGACGACGCGAACCTGTAGCGAATTCGTTTTGGCACACAAATTAACAAAACCTGAATTCGCTAGTTACAAAAAATTAATTTCATAAAACAACTAGCAGAAGAACAATAATCACAAGACGAGAAGCACAGAATTGAACAAGATTCTCAAGGATGGATCAGACTGACCGTCACAGGTAGTTTGTCCAAACTTAAGTCTCTAAATTTCTTTCTCTGCCCTGCACTCTGCCTGGCCACCACGATTGAGTTACGGCATTTAAACCAACGATTGAGTTATTATTATTTTTGGTGACGATTATCCTTTTTCTATACGAAAATCACCAGATTTCGTAAGAAGCAATTGGCAGTTTCTTAGTAATATGCAGCCTGATTAACTAAGCAATAAAGACTCCACGAATCCAAGTTTACGACCAGTCAAGGCACAAAAAGGGAGGAAATATAACGAATTAAGCTTGGCAAAAATAGCAATTTACGACTGAATGTCTGAGAAACCAAGCTTTACAAACCAAGGACGAAATACGTAACGCGGCGAGCGAATAATATTTTGCACAATAAACACGTTTGAATGCTTTGTGGAAGATCGCTACAAACTCTTCCGTATTGGCTCAGCTCTTTATTTCTCCCTATTGTTCGTCCTGGACGTCACTTTGCAATGGTGGTTAAAAGCGCCGTTTTGATGCCGAACGCAATCAACTAAGTCTCGGTTTAATTCTTACTCTCGTCATACTGTTATGTTCTTGGAAAAGACATTTCACGGCACTTTTCCTCTGCTGTTCAGTCTGAAAATGCAGCTCTAAGTTTCAATCATGTCACAGCATAAAACCTTACAGCCGCACAGCAATATCATGGCATATCTAGAAACGAGTTGAGGTAATGGCTTGGCTGTTGCTAAAGTTTATTACCTCAGAAGTTGTCTTGTAAGAAAGAAGAAAAAGAGAGATGATATGTTGATCAAAGTGCATTATTAGAAAATTGACTAAATGGACTTCTAAGTCTTTTGTGGCTGAATTCTCTCCCATCTTGTTCAAATGTGGTGTTTTTAATTTTTGACTGCTTAGCAAAATCAAATTTTATGATAAACAAGCTGTGCTTGTATATTTTTTTGTTATTTTTGGAGCCACACCGAAAAAAATGTGCAATTAATTTATTACTATTTTAATCTCATAAAAAATCTTTTTTGAGATGATACAATTAGTCGGCAGTGTGGTTGTGTGGTTAAAGCACGGTGGTTATGATCGACATGGTCTTGGTTCAAAACCCACTCGCGCCATTCTGTTGTGTCCTTGGGAAAGACACTTTACGGCACTTTCTCCTGCTTGGTGGTCTTGGCAAGCAGTTCTAAATTAAAGTCAGATCTCTGTTAAATTATAAAGCGGACAGCAATATCTTGGCATCTTCGGAAGCAGGTCCGGGTAATTCCCTACCCTATGTATCAGCGCCTCCGTCGCTTTCCTGCGAGTCAGGAGGATAAATATAGAGATAAAATAAAAAAAATAAAAAATTATTTGACCTTTACTTATTCAACTCAAAATCATTTGTACATAAGTAGATTTATGTTTTAAACACTTGCGAAAAATTGCTTTAATGTTAGCTCTTAGTTAAACACTTGGAAGTACTAGCTTCTTTGCATCAGTGCAGTGGGTCTGCTGTAGTAGAATGACGAGTGCCTCAAACTGTAAAGCAAGATAATGAAGAACGTTGATATTGCTTGCAATGAGGCCTTCAGCTCTCGTTGGCAATGTGCCTTGAAAGGGGCACTTTTTCCAGGCATTTTTTCATCCTGAAAAAGACGTTTTCAAATAAAGAGACCCTTGCTGAACATTGGTATGGGTGGTTATTCTTCCGTTATAATAGGTTTGGTTTTGGTCTGTCCAACTTAACAAAAATAACAGACTTATTTACGGTCCAGGCTGCCTGAAAGCACCAGTCATTTGGCATGAGAAAGCTCAATCGCCTGTGGACTGTTGTTGGGTGATTCCATTTGTTTATGCACAAACGGGGTCTCGATCCTTCACCGAATTGCGAGTGCGGCGCCTCTGAAGAAACCGAGGACCACGTCCCAATAGTGTGCCCCATACATTGGACACCACACAGAGCACGAGGTCTAACGGTTTTGGATAACAAAACTGGATGCTGGATTAACAACATCACTGCCAGCATCTGATCCAGGAAGTACAGCAGTCTGGGGTAGTAAAAGAAGGATAAACCCTCGGCCCCAGTCTTGTTTGTGCCTGGCACGACGACGTATTAAAAATTAAATTTACTTCAATACTAATACTATTAGTCTATTTCAGTATAGCTTAACTACTTTATAAAATGTTCTTTATATCTATCAATAATTATACAATATTGACATGAGAGCCACTTGATCAAAATTTCATTAAATTTTATTATGAGTAATAGGTTTTTTCAAACCTTTAACTCACGTTTGGCCCAGATGGTAGGTGCTTTCACGCAGCCTGGGCAGTGAGTAAGTCTTTTCATTGATTTTAAAATGACAGACCGAAACCGAACCTACCAAAACGGAAGGGTATCCACCCATTCCGATGTTCAGTGTGGGTCTGCTAATCGGCAAACGTCCTTTTCAGGACGGGACAATGCTAGGATAAAACTGCCCTTTTCAGGGCACATTGCCAACAAGTTCCGAAGACCCACTATTCTTCAGCTGAACATCGAAGGCCTCACTGCAAGCAAGATGAACGTTCTTCATCATCTCGCTATGCAGTCTGAGGCACTCGTCATCCTATTGCAGGAGACCCACTGCACTGATGCAGAGAAGTTGGTACTATCAAACTACCAACTAGCTGGGTCTTCTTTAAGCAGGAAGCATGGTCTTGCCACGTTTGTCCACGAGCGACTGAGATACACGCTTTTGGACCAATCTCCACCGACATCGGAGATCGAGTGGTTGTGTGTGGACGTTGATGGTTATAAAATAGTCAACGTCTACAAGCCACCGCCAACGCAATTGCGAACCCTGGATCTCCCAGTGTTTCCTCATCCCTGTCTGTACGCTGGCGATTTTAACTGTCGTCATGCTGACTGGGGTTACGACGACAACAGTCCGGACGGTGAGTGCTTGGCTGGATGGGCAAGTGTTAATTGTCTTGCCCTATTATATAATGCCAAGGACGCTGCCAGTTTTTATTCCGGCCGCTGGAACACTGGTACTAATCCGGATCTAGCTTTCGCCAGCGTAGGTCCAAACAGTTGCTTACCGGATAGATGTGTCCTTGACAAGTTCCCCAGGTCACAACATCGACCTTCGCTTATTACACCACCAAGGTTTGCTATGGCAGTGCCAAGCATGCCTGTTAAGCGATGGAACTTCCGCAAGGCCAATTGGAGTCACTACATTGCTTTGACGAATAAATTCGCAAAGACTTTGTTGCCGCCTGATTCACTTGATGTGGATGCGGCTTACCAGGACTTCTGTAACACCATTAAGAAAGCAGCCAAAAAGACTATCCCACGCGGGTATCGAAATACCTACATTCCGTGTTGGGATGCAGAGTGTGAATCCCTCTATAAAACCTTTCTGCAGTCTCCTCAGGGAGACGACTCAAGTTTGGCTGCTAAAGCTCTGCTTGCCAAGCTTGACAGAAAGCGGAGGGATCGATGGTCCGAAGCAGTTCGGAGCATTGAATTCTCACACTCTAGTCGAAAAGCATGGAGTATTTTGAACAACCTTACTGGTAGGTCACGACACTCTCCTCGTCACTGTCCCGTTTCAGCCGATGCTATTGCATCTCAGTTGGTTAGAAATGAGAAATACGAGGCTGTTGATCGCAAGTCATCTCGACTTGTCTTTCAAGAAGTGTCTGAGCTTTGGAGGGCCACAACACCAGACGCAGTAAATATCTCTGACAATTTTTCACAGAGAGAATTTGCTGCTGCCCTTCAACATTTAAAACCAGGTAAAGCTCCGGGACCTGATTCCATCTGCCCCGAGCTTATACTCCATGCTGGAGCTGCTTTGAAGTCCTGGTTACGTGACTTCCTTTCTTCCTGTTTGCGCCGACTCAAAATTCCCAAGATCTGGAGAAAAGCGCTTGTGGTCGCGATCCCAAAACCCGGAAAGCCCGTGGGGGACCCAAAGAGTTATCGACCGATATCTCTGTTCTGTGTCCCCTACAAGATCCTCGAGAGGCTTATCTACGCCCGCGTTGAACCATTAATTGATCTGCTGCTCCCTAAAGAGCAGGCTGGGTTCCGACGCGGGAAGTCAACCGTAGATCAAGTTGTTCTGCTGACCCAGAACATCGAGGATTCCTTTGAGGCTAAAAAGAAGGCCGGTGCCGTATTTATCGATCTGACAGCTGCTTATGACACTGTCTGGCACCGTGGCCTTACCTGAAAGCTGCTGAGACTACTTCCGGATAAGCACATGGTCAAAATGATCATGGAGCTTGTCCGAAATCGAAGTTTCACCCTTACCACCGTGACAGCAAGCAAAGCAGGCTACGCCGTCTTAAAAACGGCGTTCCTCAGGGATCGGTCTTGGCTCCCCTCCTATTTAACATCTATACGTACGATCTTCCTTCCATGATTTCCAGAAAGTTTGCTTATGCTGATGATCTAGCATTGTTGCATTCTTCTGGAAACTGGAAGGACTTGGAGGGGACCTTATGCCAAGACATGTCTACACTTTTAGCGTAGACGTTGTCACGACAGCCTTTCACTTAAACAACCGAGAGGCCAAACGTGAGTTAAAGGTCTACAACAACGGTGGACTTTTACCGTTTTGTCCAACCCCTACTTACCTTGGGGTAAAACTGGACAGATCGCTCACGTTTCGTCACCATTTAGTGGCATTGCGCAAAAAACTATCCTCACGCGTCACACTGCTGAGGCGACTCGTGGGCTCGGGATGGAATGCTGGTGCTAAAACACTACGCATAGCCACCTTGTCTCTAGTCTACTCAACAGCTGAGTACTGTGAGCCAGTCTGGTGTCGCAGTGCTCACACTCGCCTCATTGACAGTGTCTTGAATATCGCCTTGCGCATAGTTACTGGATGCCTGCGTCCCACTCCAACGGACCACCTACCTATACTCTCAGGCATCCAGCCAGCTGAGCTTCGCCGAATGGGAGCGACACTCTCCTTGGCTTACCGTGGATCTCTGGACCCCGATCATATTTTGCATGGTCTCTTAAGTGGGTCCTCAGATACTCGCCAAGTGAGACTAAGATCCAGACGCCCGTTTGTGCCAGCTGCGCGGAATCTCTTGGACAACCTTGCCAGACTTGGCATCCGCGCCTCTGAATGGACAAATCTTAAATGGAACGCGGAGTACTGTGAAGGTGCTTCCAGGCTCCGTGCTTTTGTGCCCCAGACCGGTGCCAGGCCTGTTGGGATGGCTTACCCCGAGCAGCTTGGGTTAAGCTCAACCGCCTGCGGACTGGTGTTGGGCGATTCCATTCGTCCATGCACAAATGGGGTCTCGCTCCTTCACCGAATTGCGAGTGTGGCGCCTCTGAGCAAACCGCAGACCATGTTCTAACAGCGTGCTCTATACATCGGGCACCACATGGAGCACGAGGTCTGACGGTTTTGGATGACGAAACTCGATGCTGGCTTAATGACATCACTGCCAGCGTCTGATCCAGGCAGTGCAGCAGTCTGGGGTAGTAAAAGGATAAACCCTCGGCCCCAGTCTTGTTTGTGTCTGACCTGGAGTGGATACCTCTTCAAACGACGACGATGACGAGGTTTTTTCAAAAATCGATGCCGAGTAAAAATTATTTGACGCTAGATGAAACAGAGATCAATGTTTCTTTAAATAACTTCCTTTAAGTTTTAAATAGTTTTGTCTATGCCTTCTTCGAATAAATTTGACGAAGTTGCAAAAAACCGCTTAATTAAAAAAAAAAAAGACGCAAAAAATTATTTATTACAGTTTTTTGGAAAATTTTTCCATTTAAAGTATACAGCAAATTATCATACTTTAACAAAATTTAGCAGTTTTTGGAAAAAGTTCTTCTTATTTCTTGCAATGATTTAAATTGACGGTATTAAAGGTTTCTAAGAGTCTCATAGAAGTTTTTTGTATACGCTATTGAAAAACAGATTTCAAAAAAAATATTCTATTTTTAATTTTTTACAAAAAAAAGGTCTTTACGTGAATCAGAAGGCCAGAAAATGATTGGGACAAAATTTTTTTCTGTAAAAACAGAGTAAAACAAAAAAAGTGTAGTTTTTTTGCTACATCTCTCCCGCAAAAAATCATTACAAAAGATATAAAATACAAGTAATACTTATTTAGTGTGTGCTCTTAACAGCCGTTTGAAGAACTTATTTATATTTTATCGATTTTTCCAAAAAATCTATGCTCAAAAAATCGATATCTTGATTTTAATGATAAGCCTTATTTTAAATATTTTGCAAATCACATGCTGGAGACTTCTAGTTTAGATTAACCTATAAGCAAAAGGTGGGCAGAAAGCAACTTCCATAACTTGAGCAATTGCGAAAATTCCTTTGCGCTTTCGTGCTTTTTTGGAAGCGTTGCACATTTCACGCAGAATTGCGCTTAATTTTCACTTAAGGGCTTCTTTTTCGACTACAAACGTTGGCGGGAGCATTCTTTCTTTCTTTTAATGCTTTTTTACTTCTCTTAGAGCTTAAGCAAGAAAATATATAAAAAAATGAATAAAACAAACAAAGAATATTTCTTTCTACGCTCGTAGTGGAAACGAGCGTTTTCTTCTTTAGGAAACCATAACATAACATCCAAATCGATCAAAAACTACATGGGGTGACGCGACTGATAATTTTTGCTTTAAAAAAGTGAATTCCATTCAAAGTAGACAATAATTATATTTACCCAATATTGCTCTCAACAATTTGAATTTAAAGATTTGCTCGTAACAGTACAAAAGCAAAGTAATTAACAAGTTTTTTTATTTGGCAAGTGGCAAAAGTTGATCGGGAAAAGTTAGCGAGATTACGGTGTGTAGTTAATATTTTCCGCAACTAAAAAGTTTGGTCGTCAGTTGACGCCAATACAATGAACTTCTCTAAAAAGTAAGTTGAATTTAAAGTCAAAACTGCTAGTGATAATTAAGTCAAATGCTTGTCTCTCGTGGCAAGGAGTGCTTTAAGTTCAAATTCAAAGTTCAAAATAATTCGAGTTCGAAATCGAAGTTCTCACAAATTTGAGTTCGAATTCGCACTTCAAACAAATTCAAGTTCGAATTCGAAGTTCGAATAAATTCTAAACTGAATTCAAAGTTCTAACAAATTCAAGTTTGAATTCAAAGTTCTAACAAATTTGAAGTTCAAACAAATTCGAGTTTAAATTTGAAGTTCAAACGAATTCAATTCGAACATATTCGAGTCGGAATTCAAAGTTCTAACAAATTCGAGTTGGAATTCAAAGTTCTAACAATTTCGAGTTGGAATTCAAAGTTCGAACAAATTTGAGTTCGAATTCGAAGTTCGAACAAATTGAAAATAAGAATATTTTTTTTAATTAGCAAGGATTTAAAGTTAATGAAAATCGAGCAGGAAAATAATGTTTATTGCGTACATTTGTCATTGCAATTTTTTTGTGCCGTAACATCAAACTAAAAAAACTAAATATTCTTATATAGACTTGAATTAGTCACTTCTCTTGACGAGCCGAATAATCGAAACAGACTGTTGGGGCAAATACGTTTAATGGTAAAAATTTCGTGGTCCAATAGTTTAAGTTAATTATAGAATGACTTCGACTAAACTGTCATTTAACCGATAGGATAAACTTGAGCTGAAGGTCTCTACAACAACACCCAATAGAATCTTATTATTTTGTCCCAGCCTTACTTAACTTGAAGTAAAACCGGACAGGTCACTCACGACGGTCACCATCAGCATTGCACAAAAAACTATCTTCCCGCGTCACACTGCTGAGGACTTGCCGGACTAGGCATTCGCGCGTTTCAGTGAATGAATTATAGATCAAACTTAGAGTAATGTGAGAATATATCAAGGCTCCGTGCTTTAATATTCATAACCAATGCCTGGCTGTTGAAATAAGCTTGCCCCAAACAACTGGGAATAAGCTCAATTGCCTGCGGACTGATTTAGAGCGATTCTATTTTGTCTATGCACAAATGTCGGCAGCTTGGTCGAGAAGTTAAAGCGCCGGGATCGTGTCCAACACAATCTCGGTTCAAAACCCACTCGCGCCATTCTGTTGTGTCCTTGGGAAAGACACTTTACGGCACTTTCCCCTGCTTGGTGGTCCTGGCAAACAGTTGTAAATTACAGTAATATCTCTATTAAATTACAAGCGGATAGCAATATCTTGGTATCTCCGGAAGCAGGTCTGGGTAATTGCCTACCTTATGTATTAGCGCCTCCGTTGCTTTCCTGCGAGTCAAGAGGATAAATATAAAAATAAAATAAATAAATAAAAATAAATGGGGTCTCGCTCTTTCACCAAGTTGCTAGTGCGGCGCATCTGAACAAACCTCAGACCGCCTTCCTATAACGTGTCCCATACACCGGGTTGCAATTTTCAATTTTGTACCCAAGGAATCGTAATCTACATATTTTCAACCGATCAAAAATTCAAAAATTTTTTTCTCTGCTCATAAAAATTCTATCACTCAGCTCTTGGAGCGATCAAGAAGCAGTCTATGTTAGTTGTCATGGCAAAGCTTTTTTTTAGCAACTTTTTAAGATGATAAACGAACCAATCTATTTCATATATAGCGTTTGCAAATGTACCAAAAAATAAACATGATTGAACTGTAAAAGAACTGAATGAAAATTTTTTGAGCAGAGAAAAAAATTAGGATTTTTGATAGATTGAAAATATATAGATTACAATTCCTTGGGTACAAAATTGAAAATTGCCACAGGGTATCACATGGAGCATGAGATTTGACGGTTTTGGATGACGAAACCCCATGCTGGCTCGACACCATCACTGTCAGCATCTGACCTGAGCATCACAGCAGCCTGGGGTTGTAAAAAGATAAACTCTCGGCCTCGTTCTTGTTTGTGTCCGACCGGAGTGGATGCCGTTCCTACCGACGATGACGACGAACTGTCTTTGAGCACTTCTTCAATAAGCGACGATCAGAAAACCTGTATATAATATTTATATTTATAAGCAATTGTAACACCACCAATTTCTACAATTTGTCTGTAGTTTATGTATTGATTAAGACGTCATATTTTGTGACGTCTTTGATTTCGCTTGCCTGCAAAATTTCAAAATCGACGCCTTTGCAGAACAATTTTGCTTGTTTTTATAAAAACCAAACAAACACTTTCTCTTAAGCGATATTGCTTAATTAGGCAATGGCTTTTTTATTCTTTGTTATCTACCTTTTGCAAACTTGTTTTACATAGCGTAATAGTGTTCTACCGATATAATTTAAAACAAAAACTTTTTACCGTTTCTCGAGTACGCTTAACAGTGTTCTTTATGTGTGGTACTGCACTAAACATTTTATTTGGCTTACAAGGCAACTTGGTCGAGTGGTTAAGAGTGCCCTAATTGTGATCGACATGGCCTTGGTTCAAAACCTACTGGCGTCATTCTGCTGTGTCCTTAAAAAAGACATTTTACGGGAATTTTTCCTGCTTGGCGGTCTTGGCAAGCAATTTTGAATATCCGTTACATTGCAATAAAATTAAAAAAACAAAATAAAAACTTTCAATCGGGAAGCAATGTTTTGGCATCTCCATAAACAGGTCTGGGTGATTGCTTGTCCTATGTATTAGCTCCTCCGACGTTTTCCTGTGAGTCAGGAAGATAAATATCAGAGATGAAATAAAATTTGTAACTAAGCGGCATTATATCGATAACTTAGCTAATTTATGATATACAAATCTAAACAAACCAATTTTGAAAAATCAAACATTTAGTTTTTTATTTCCTTTATTCTTCTAAACATAAAGGTGGAATTTTCACTGATTGGGATCGATTGTTTCGCGTAAGCAACAACTTTAAATGGGTTTGAATGTCATTCTGCAACAATCTGCAAGGGCTACTTTGTAACAATCTGGACAAATCCACCATTTTAAACTAAACTAAAAATATTTTTAAAGCTGTTGATTTTTTCATCCAAGACTTATCTGAGTAATTTGAGGATGCTTTTACCTATGCTAGTGTTCCGTTCCTAAAAATCGCCCACATTATGTATATTCACAATCTCATAAAAAATCTTTTTGATTTCGCTTTGGTCCGGCTCAAATAGCGTAAGAAATAACGGTTTTGTAAGCAATTTAAATATTTTACATTTAGTTATAAAAAAATGGCAACACTGCTTAGTTTCTTGAGTCTTGGAAAAAGATCCAGAACTATTCGCTTGACTGGTTCGCTATTGTGACACATGTGACGCAATAATGCTGATTGTGTGATTAACTTGATTTTAGTAACTTTCAGAACGTTCGAGATACTCACGATCGAGTGATATAAATAAGATTCGCTCGGAAGCATTATGATGATTCGATGATTCGTTGTGCTAAATTAGAATTGGAAAATTGTTAGCTGTGTAAATTCATAGTTTAAGTCTTTGGTTGTCTACGTTATTGTGAAGAATTAAGCTACTGAATCTGTATTTACTGTTGATTTATACTATTCGGGCTCCTAAGTGGATTGGGGCATATTTTTTAATAAAGAAGTTATTGTGGTAGTCTGAGCTGTGGTTTAGCTAGACTATATTTTTGCTGTTACTGGTTCCTAGGGCAGGTCCAGTAAGAAGAATTTTGTCTTGTGGTAGGCAGCCAAGATTGTGTTATTCGGTGAGACTTCTTGCAGGCATCGAAAGGTTATAAGATTAAAAAACGTACTAAGTTATTGAATTAAGTTCTACAAAAATTTAAAGAACTTTTTACCAGCGGAACATAAATTTCAAAAACTTTCCAGCTAGTATAATTTTATATGGACAACCTGTCCACTATGAACTTGGCGATCTTCTTTCTATCAAATATAAAAACATTTTTGATTTTTATCAAAAAAAAGCACTTTTAAAGATTAGTTTTATGCTGTTTATTCGATCGCATTCAAACTTCGTAAGACAAACCCGATTCCAGTGATGTATTGATGCGCACTAAACTTTTTTTGTACAATCAAATGTAATGGCTTAAAGCGACGTATGGCAACCAGTACGGTCTCTCTGACATGTCACGATAATAATCTTAGTTTTATTTGGTGCAAAGGTAATGTCTATCTGTGCAGTATTAGCGGCCTATTGAATTTTGCGACGTCGGATGAATCTGGTTTCCTGATGTTAGATGCGCCGATTTGGTTTCTAACTTTTGGCGTCTTAATTGTTGTCTCATCTTTTGCTTTATAAAACGTAGCTTGACCTCATTTCTTTAATTAGACTTCCCGACTTCCATTTTTGCATTTTTCTTCGACGTCTTACCAATTGTGCTTTTAATAAGTTATAATTAACTCGAATCATTGTTGCAAAAACTAACCGCTATGTCACACATCTTTCATAACTCTAATTTTAACTTTATAACTCTATAGCTGATTTTCAGTCTTTGACATACATGTAATTTTTAAACTTTTGATTATAACGTAATGTTTTCCATTGTTACGCAGTGATTGCGTAATCAGTACACCACTCCTCCACATAATTTATTTTGTCTTCAAGTTGTTCTTATAAGTGTACACAGATTTGTTTTTTCGTTTTATTCAAGCGCCTTGATTGACTGAAGTTAAGCCTTGTTATGTTTGCGACATTATTACGTGATTTTTTTTTGTATAGTGTTCAAGAAAATATTGGTACAATCTACTTCTGTTAAGCTAATTCGATATTAGAAGTAATGTAACTTTACCATTGTCTCTTATGATTGTATTGTGACCGAAGATTAAATTCAAAATTTTTGATGCCATTTCGATTGCTTTTTTTTAGAAACCTGAAACCAAAAATATATAGGGCATTACAGTGGCGTACCGAGGATTTTTGAAAGGGGGGAGCCCATACGATCACAGCCAAATATGCCTAATGGAAAAATATATTTAAGTGGTAATAAAAAAAGGCCTTCACTTTGAATCGGTCCCGGAATTAGTAAATTTTGTCGCGAAAAAAAAGTGTTCTTTAAAAAAAAGGTCTTCACTTCGAATTAATCACAGATTTCATGATTTTCGTCTCTAAAGACTAGTGATCTCTGGTAAAGCAAAAAAATTGTAAAAAAAATGCGTTTGCACACCGAATCTGTCTTTGTTTTCTGCCCTAAAGATCTCCAAGGGGGTAGCCATGGATCTCTAAAGGGGGGGCCATGGCACCGAAATTACTGTCCAACATATGGTAAACCAACGTATTAGTGATCTCCAAGGGGGCGGCCATGGCACAATGCCCTTCCCCGTAAATACACTGCTGGGACGGCATCATGCTCAGGAATCTAACGTTACAATTAAAAGTTATGCCCATTACTTAAAAGATATTTATAAACCTAAAGAAAAAAAGATCGAACACTTTGTTTCTTACTTTTTAAGTCAAAAGGAAAGCCCTTTCAATAAGCCGGACTACGGTATGAAATAGATTGTTGACAAACTGTGCTGAACATCTCTTTGGAATAAAGTTTGCTTTGTGTATAATTTTTGATGAAAAGATATTTAAACGCAATTGGGTTCGCACCTTTTTTGGTTTAAACATAAAAACATCTAATTCTTTAGTTAAAAGTTGATCTACGGATATCTACAAACTCGAATAGTTAACAAATTATTTATTTTTATAACCTCACAAACAGTTGAGTCGCTGTTTAAATTAAAAACTAATTTAACAAACTTATAGTACAGTTGTTGTAATCTTTTAATCAAAGATTTATTGCCATAACACCAATTTAAGATGCAATAAGAAAGCTGACTGTAGATGAAAGACTGATAAAGTAGGAGAAAAAAATTTTTAACAGTGACTTCACCTTGATAACAGTTCCAAGAAACTTCTTCGTTTAAATGTTAAGTGATTCATGTACCTTGACCAAGATAAGTGCTCAAAATATATAAACAACAAGAACTTTAATACATTTAACTTGTTCGATTTTATTTTGTCGCAATACGAGAGCTTGAGTTTTTGTTGTTAATTTGGATTGTGCAGTTTTAAATAAAACGTATTTAGTTTTAGAGACATTAATTGGTAATCTATTTGCAATTAACCACTGGCCAACTATTTCAAGTTGTTTATTACCAAATTCAAGAAGTTTATTGATGTCTTTATTTTGTAAAAAAAAAAGATGCTTGTATCATCAGCAAACATCAAAGAACCATTATCATTCAGACAATTTTTTAAATTATTGACTTATATAAGAAAAAAAAGAAGTCCGAGGTTAGAGCCCTGAGGTACACCGCTTTTAACTTCAAGAGTAGTGCTAGAAAGAATTTCTGCATATTTTACTTGTTGTGTAGGTCCTGTTAAGTAACTAATGAAACCACTTTAATTTATTGCCTCTAACCTTATAATGATTAAGTTTGGAAAGTAATATTGAATGATCATTCATATTAAATGCGTTAGATAAATCAAGAAAAATTTCAAGGGTAGCCTTTTTACCGGCAAATGACCAAGATAGTTTTTCAACTGAATTTGAAATTTCATAAGAACTAGAATGATTTTTTAAAAACTAAATTTATTTTTGTAAAAAAAAATTTTGATTTTCTGAGAATGAGTACAATCTACTACACATAACTTTTTCAAGTAATTTTGAAATAATCAATAATAAACTAACTTGTCGATAATTATTGATATTGTTTGGGTCGCTTTTTTTGAACACAGAATAGCAGTAGCAAGTTTAAAGCAATCTATGAATTCACTTTTACTCACAGAAGGATTGAAGACATGGCGAAGTGATCGATAATAAACTAACTTGTTGATAATTATTGATATTGTTTGGGTCGCTTTTTTTGAACACAGAATATGCAGTTGCAAGTTTAAAGCAATCTATGAATTCACTTTTACTCACAGAAGGATTGAAGACATGGCGAAGTGCTGGTAGGAAATTGTCGGGTGAAAATTTGAGAACTTTGGTTGGAATGTGATCGGGCCCCGCACTTAATTTATTTTTATTTTTTCAGGATGCTAAAGATTTCTAGAGGACATGTTGGCCAAGTAAACGTTGATTAGCATGTCGAAAATTTTAGATATTCTGAGAAATATTTTTTCTTGGGAGTTTATGTGCGTGTTTTGTTGATGGTTAAGTCTATTACTTCACAGTGCTGCAGTTGTTTTTGCAAAAGTCTGCAATTGACTGAATAAATAAGGAAAAGCCGTTTCAGCTATAGAAAGCAATCAAAAATATTTTTAAAAATGCTTTTTAGTAGACATTATTTTATTAAGACGAGTTTTTGTGAGCTCGATTTTTCAGGTGTAACGGAATAAAATTTTAAAAATTAATAAAAAATAAAACGACTTTAATAAAATAGATAAAATAGATAAAGAAATAAAACAACTTAAATTAAATAAAAAGAACAAAAACAATTTATCTGGCCAAATTGCTTTTTTCTTTGATTTTTAATTAATGTGTGAAATTGAAGTAGTTTTGATTAAAGGCTTTAATTTTTAATTAAAGGCTTTAAGTAAAAATGCTTTTTTTTCTACAATATATTTCTGGGGATATTAAAGTTAAGCAATTACCCCAAGCTGTTTTGAAAGATGTTAAAGTATTGCTGTCCGGATACTATTTTTTTTATTTAAATTAGTTTTTACTCGTAATATAACTAAAATTTAGAGCTGTTTGGCAATATTGCCAGACAAAGAAAAATACCGTAAAATGTCTTTTTCAAGGAAATTACAGAATGAGAAAAGTAAAAGTTGAACCGATATTATTTCGATCAGGGTCGCCATTGAAACAGCGCTTTTACGTGCTCGGCCACGCTGCAACTGTTGCGTTAATATACTTTAAAGAATCGATTGAGAAGCGCTTAAGGTTGTTTACCCTACGAGCGTTAGCGCGAATATTCTTTGTTTTATTGATTTTTTTTGCTTCTCTTAGCGTTTAAGCGCGAAAAAAAATGAAAAAATCAATGAAACAAACAAAGAATACTCTGCGACAACGCTTGTAGTGGAAACGAGCCGATATGATTGAAAAAAGAATATTGCACTTTTTCATTTAAAAATAATGATGCCCAGTCTGCAGAGTAAATTCTGTTATGCCCTTGAAAAAGATACTTTACATGTTCCTAAATAAAATCTATACTGCTTGAAAGGATTAATCTGCAATAACATAGCAATAACAGTCGCCGGGTCAGTCGGATTTGATTACGTTCAAACGAAAGCAAGAAGTGGACACTTTTAGAAAACGAAATCACTACATTTTTTTCTTTTAGTCCAAATCACTTAATTTAGATTAAAAACCACTTTTATTTACGCTTATTTGATGCTTCGTGCATCTTTAAAGAGTGCACGTATCCCTGGTTAAGTACTAAAAAACATTGATTTTGGAATTAAAGACTAAATTATATTTCATCATTCATTCATTCATTTTTATATTACTCATTCATCCTCTTGACTCGCAGGACAACTTATGAGAATTAAAACTTAGGTAACCATAAAGCAATTACGCTGACCTGGTTTCGGAAATGGCAGATATTGCTATCTGGTTAAATTCTTTGAATTGCTCTTTTAGTTTTTTTAATCTAATGACGGTAATTAAAAGCTGCATTTAGAGAGTTTTCAGCAAAGAAATGCGCTGTGAAGTATCTTTTTTTTACGGTCACAACAGAATGACGAGAGTAAGACATAAACCGAGACTGTATTCATGGCGGCCACCTTCAAAGGTATAGCCCACCGATTCGACAGGCTGCCACAATAAGCACAGCAAAATGAAAGAGCAACAAATAAATAAAACGTGCACAATGAATGTTTAAGCGGCAAAATAAGACAAGTAAATCGATGTTAGCCAAAGTTTTATTCTTGCACCACTAAGCATAATAAAATTACGCTATTGCGGTTTTTATTGAATGCTAGCAAAAACTGTGACCATTTATTACATGACCAAGTAAAATTGTTTAAAGTCAAAGTTAGTTTGTTGATAAACAAGTTTAAATAAAGCATTTCAACCAATCTTGGAACATTGAAGGTCTTCATAAATTACTCAGTTATGACTTATAGAAGAAAAGTGCCAATAGAACAAATAACGGTCTTTTTTCAACCCTTTAAGTGAAATAGTATGTTTTATTTGTGCGAAACACCACCAGTGACGTAGCTGAGAAAAACTTCTAAAATAACTTTTTTGCAAACAATCTGGTTTTCACATTATCGGCTATGCTAATCGGCAGTATTTTTACATCAATCTATAAACATGTACAGCAGTGATGAGGTTATAAAAAAGCAGGCCTGGTGCAAGAAAAAAAGAGAGGCCACTTTTCAATGTGTCAACTTTTTTTCGTCCGCAAAATATAGCAATCTCTAAAAAAAATCATCACTTTCAATCAATGTCTAAAATCTTTATTTTTGTCCCAAAAATATAGTCATCTCTAAAAAAAAGTGATCACGTTTAATCGAGTACATTATTTCTACTTTGTCATGAATTTAAGGTGCAGACAGGGGGCCACCATTATGGTGCTATTATGAAGAAATAGAGTAATATTTTGGTTAGGGAGAGCTTGGTGGGCCTTTCCGTTCGCTCCGCACTAAAGCAGTCACTAATGTATAGCTTTACCCAGTCAAACTATGTTTATTCATGAACGAGTTTAATAAAATTACTAAAACATTCGATAACAGTGGTACTAGAACAGTAGCCAAGTATAATTTTTGTAAAATTTATTTGCTTTAGCACTAATTTTATGTTAACGAGATATTACAAAAAAATCAATATTAAGTGAAAACTTTCAAATTTAGGAATGTTCAAAATCTACTGAATATTTTCTCAAAAAATTTTGAATATTATCATAATGCTGCAAACCTTTCTGCACATATGATGGTAAACAAAGTAATTTTCCATTACAGTTCATAGACCTACCATGATCAGAAGAATTGATGAATATTGCGCACAACACGAAAAAACGATGCTTTTGTAAGAATCGATGAATTTTGATGTTAAATGTTCGAAGCAAAAAGTCAGACAAAAACTTTTCTGGTAAGTGTTGTTTTAAGACAGCGTTGGGAAAACATTGACCGACGCACAGGCTTAACGCCGCCTTTAGCTAATTCTTGAAAATTTAGTTGATTAGTTGTTTATTTTTTTAAATATACCTTTTCGTGCAGAAATTTTTTTTTTCTTTTCTTTTACGGTAAAACCGTGGCGAAAAAACTTTGGCAAAAGTAAAATTAAAAAAAACAACTTAATAGCAAATTTAAAAAAGTTGTTATCAGCGCGAAACGCGATGGTTAGTTACTGCCCTGGCAATCTTAAAATTGTGAGTTCACCACTGACTCGAAACTCTCCTGTTACTGACGTATCTACTGTTCATGTTGCGTCGAAACAAGCTGCATTGACAATGTCGTTAATTAAAAGCGCCTTTGAATTGCTTCGCTTCGGGAAAAGGTAATACATAACGGGAAGAGTTATTATCATTATCGTTGTCAAAACCGTTTATTTATTAACAAGAGCTAGAACACTGATGGACAACGATGTTATCTGGAAAACTTTTTGCATTGATTGGCATGCAATCAATCTTTTTTCTGCAATCATACTTCAATCAAGTTTTTAAATCTTTAATAAAAAATTCATTGGTTGAATTTTATCTGTATCTAATTTTAAACGAAAGCGGTTTTCCAATAATTCGTGTATGTTAACTGCAAATAAATTTTGGTTCCAATGTAAGACGATTTTGAAAAATATAAAACACCTTTGTGTTTGTACAAGTGTAAAGTTAGTTTTTTACAATTTCGAAAATCGCAAAACTCGTGCTCAGTGATGGATTTGCAAAAGAGGCCTGGTTCAAAAAATAAAAAGGGCACCTCTTTTAAGATTTATTTTAAGAGAGAGAAAAACGAAAAACGTATAATTACAGTGAAAACTTTTTTTCTTTTTAAATGGAGGGGAAATTACAAAACAAACATAAAATTTAAAAAAAACAGTAGTCCATTGTAAAGTGAATAGTGTTCTATGTAAATGAAGGCCAAAAAGAAGATCTTCATCGGAAATAAACAATTTTTTTAAGCTTTCATGGTGATACTATAAAGGGAGGGGGCGTTTCTTGCCTATGAAGGCAACATTTACTACTTTTTTTATCGTGAGCTGCTATTTATGCCTTTGTTGTTCCCTCTCCGTTTGCTCTGTACTAAAGCCATCACTGTTTGTGCTATCTTAAAAATTGGACTTTCAGTTTCAATAACCAATCACATGTCTAAGTGCATAATATCCTGTTGTTTATTTTTACTTTGATATTAAAGAGAACTTGCAGTTTAATGTTAACAGCGCGAGTTTTATAAGCCTTGTCCACATTTTCATGTCGTGCCTGGCCATAAACGACTCCGTCGGAAATCCGTTCTTTATATGAGAAGCACGACCTTGATAAATGCGCAAATCACTATTTCAACCCGCGCCAACCACAGCAAGTCGCTATCGCGAGCCTCGTATCAGGTTATTTACCTTTTTTCGCCTTAGGAAAATTTAATATTTGTTTCAATTAGTTTACTGCAATCTGGAAGAAGGTTGCCATCAAAAATTTTTCTACTGCAAAAGAATTAAGTAGACAGATAAATAAACAGGTAAAAAGAAAATGACTTTGCTTCAGTGAATTAAAAATATTGCAAAAAAAGCTAAATTTTTTGGTGAAATTGACTTTTTCAGAGCTATTCTGAACAAAGTTTCTCATAAAGTTGAAATTGATAAGGATCACTTCGGCTAAAAATTTTAATAAAACTATCACAACTTTACTAGGGAATCCGAAAGAACCAGTTGAACTAGGTAACCCAAATACCTGCGCTGAAATAAAGCTGTGCTTATTTTTATTTATGCCGGCTCTACAAATAGTTTGCCGCGGGACTGAAGTTTTTTGCAACTACTAAATTTCTACTAATTTTCTACAGATAAAAAAAACACAGTTTCTGACTTTAAAGATTATACTTACAAAAAAATCAAAGAAACTTGAGCAATTCTTGTAAAACGTGGCTCTCAAGTTTCACAAAACTTCGAAGTAATTCACAATGCCAACAACTGCGAATAATCACTTGACAACTTTGTACTGACTAACTTTAATAATAAATTAGCACCCCGATGGCTAGTAGCGTATTTAGAGAGAGGGCATTGTCCCAGGGCCCCCATTAAATACACTAAAATACCTAAGTAACACTAACACTAAAATACCATAAGTACTAATAAGTACTACTAATTACTAATAAATAACACTAAAATACCCTATGTAATTTTGGTGCCATGCCCTCCCCCTTTAGAGATCCATGGCCTCACTTGGAGATATTTTGGGAAGAAAAGAAAAACAGATTCGATGTTGACATCCCCTTTTTTTGTTTTTCCAGAGATCACTAGTCTTTCCAAAGATCACCAGTCATTGATTAAAATCATGAAATCCGTGGTTAGTTCAAACTGAAGACTTTTTTTTAGAGAACACTTTTTTTTACAAAGAAATTTATTAATTTCGACCCGATTCAAAGTGAAGACTTTTTTTTTACTATCGCTTAAATATATTTTTCTACTGAGCATATTTGATTGTGGTCGTTGTCACAAACTTTGTTCGGGAATCCCAAAGGACCAGTTGAGCTAGGTAACCCGAATACCTGCGCTGAAACAAAGCTGTGTCTAAATTTTATTTTATTCCGGCTCAAGAAGTAGTCTTGCTATGAGCCTGACGGTTTATACAGTTGGTTTAACAAAAGCTCGGATTGGTTTCGTTGAAGACTCTTCTTCACAACAAACAGAGACCACCGTCTCTAATAAGAACGAATGTATTACAAAAATCACGTCCGACCAAACTTCTATTTCACGCTTTGCCAAACTGCAAAGCGAAATCAACACTATAACTCGACTCAATCAACACAAATAACTCTACCTCTGTAGAATACAACTGCCAACCACTGGCACAAAATAAATTCAACACTCGACGACCAATACAAAAACTAACGGGCCTTCCGCACCCAACCAATTACTTCCACTCGAGTCGTCTTAAAATCATATCTCATCATAATAATTCGCTACGCATCGGCTTTATATAGAAACGAAAATCACGTGACGTAAACTTTTCCGAAAATTCGAGATTTAGTCAGAACTCACTGGAGAGATCGTTACGCGAATATCCTACTACGTTCGAGATAGCAAAGCTTGAACAAAACATATTACGTCATACTGTCGAGCGAAAGAGAAAAAAAGATACATGTATCGAGTAATAGAACAAATTGGACATATATCGCAAACAGCGCTCAAAGAGCCGCATTATTCTCTTATAATAAAACTACGAATTGCTATTAACGGGGATAAATATATTGTTACGATTAAAATTATAAATGAAGTGTGACAGTAAACTTAGTGGGGGTGGTGTAGCAATGACGCAATCACTACGTAAAAATGGAAAAAATTACGTTATAATCAAAAGCTTAAAAATTACTGTAAAAGACTGAAAATCAACTGCAGAGTTATACGGTTAAGATTAACATTATGATTGAAGTGTGATAAGATATTATTAAATGTTTAAAAACTCAATAATACGAATAATGTGTCTGTCTCAGGGGAACCATAAATGCATAAAAAAGCTTTCTGAAACAGAGAAAAAAAACTAGAAAAAAATTTAATCCAATTGGCAAAAATAAGATCAGATTTCCATATAGTAAAAGGAAATGGAAGCAACAATTTTTTAAATAATAAAAAATTAGTTTGGAAGAAAGTCACTAGTCGAAGTTTTTGATAATACAAAAGTATTATGTCAAGTTAACGATACATGCTAACCAAAAGAACCCATAAAGCTTGTTCTTTTTCGATAATTCCATGAGAAGAGATTGTTCTTCTGCCCGCGGGATCCTATGGCCTACATCAAAAGAAAAATTATTGACACGATGATGACTATGTCCAAAAGGAAGTTATTTGGGCGTATTTTGACCAAAATCGAATACATTTATAAGTTAGTAGAAGTATGATTGAGTGATTAACAATTGCGCTTTATTTATATGTTGATCTGTTCTTGTTAAAGACATCTTACGTCACTTCCTCTGCTTGGTGATTAAACAAGCAGGTCCATATTGTAGTGATATTTTTGTATAAGTAATTAAAAAACAATAAAAATTTACAACCGGCAGCAGTACCATGGCATCTCCAAACCTCGACAATTGCTCGAAGCTTAACGTCACCGTTGTTATCCTGGACGTCAGAATTTGAAACAGCTAATAAGGTAATGCTGATATTGAAGATATTGAAGACAGAATTGAAGGCTGATATTGAAGTCAATCAATCAATCTTTGTTTATTCATTGTAGATTGCCATTTAAATACAAAACAAAAACAAAAAAACACAAAATAATAGAAATATTGAGCAATACTACAACAGGGTTGCAGCGAAAGACCATCAAAGGTCACCTAGTCAGCCACAACCCAAATTTTATATTTAAACTAATGAATAAACAATTACAGAAAAGAAAAAAAAGAATAACGAAAAAAAAAACATAGGCCTAAGCAAATAATAATAATAATAAATAAATAAATAAATAAAAAAAAAGCAATCCAAATTCTATATTTCACAATCTATATCAACACATAAAAAAGTATAAAAAAAAAAAAAAAAATTTTTTTTATGGGTTAACAAATAAGTAAACATTTATTAATCTCATCATATATCATAAGACTTCATTAATAGTTTTTTGAATTCTTTTTTAAATGAAGACAGAAAGATGTGAAGACAGAAAAATGTGAAAAATGTGGAGAATGATGGTACGCTGTGGCCACCCCTGACTAATGGTAAAGGCCAAAAGGAGAAGAAGAATAAGGTAACGCTGATAATGAAATGTTTGGTGTGAACATAATGTTTAAAAGTAGTTTTATAGCCTTGACAAATAAGTTAGGCTACATCTGAACAGTTTCTTTTCGCATGACTTATCTAAAATTGGGCAATAGTACCCAGCCAACAATGGAATGCAGGACCCGCAAGGGCCCTGTGAAGGCAGCCCGTACAAGACCCGTATCGATTTGGCCGCGGGCCCCGAATTGGCCCCACATGGGTTTAACCGCACGGGTTTCGTGGCGGCGTAATGCCGATTTCCTGCACGACGTTTTTTGGCGGTATAATGCCGATTTTTTGCACGGTTTTCACGGTGGTTTATAGCCGATTTCCTGCACCGTTTTCATAATGGTTTTATGCGGACTTCCTACATGGTTTTTATGATGGCTTAATGCCTATTTCCCGTACGGGATTCGCGGTGGTTTAGCGCCGACTTCCTGCAAGGTTTTCAAGGTGGTTTAGTGGCGATTTTCTGTGCGGTTTTTATGGTGATTTAGTGCCGATTTCTTACAGGGTTTTCATCAGGGCTGCGAACTCGAACTCGAACTCGAAGAACTCGGCAATTTTGACCGAACTCGAACTCGAACTCGAACTCGAAAAATAAAAATTTCTGAACTCGAACTTGAAAAAATTTTGTGATGTTTGAGTTCATTTAATGAGTAAATTTAACTATAACATTTCTCAGCGTTGGTGCCAAATTATAATTTGCTATCCTCTTTTATTTTGTTTAATAAATAGATTAAAATTGGTAACATTGATGACAAAGCATTTTTAACATGTGCTCAGTTTTTCGCGGTTGAATTATTCTCTTAACTCTATTCCGACTGTATTTTTTCAACTCTATTTTGTGAACTCGAACTCGGAACTCGAAAAATTGAAATTTAAAGAACTCAAACTCGAACTCGGACTTGCAAATTTTTTGTGAACTCGAACTCGAACTCGAACTCGATTAAACATGCTTCGAGTTCGCAGCCCTGGTTTTCATGTTGGTTTGATGCCGATTTCCTATTACCGCTTTCATAATGGTTTTATTCCGACTTTCTGCACGGTTTTTATGGTTGCTTAATGCTGAATTCCTGCATGGTTTTCGCGATGGTTTGATGCCGATTTCCTGTAAGGGTTTCACGGGGACTTATTGCAACTTTCTACGCAAATTTTATGGTGATTTTAAATGATCTTGCTTGGAAAATTACAACATTTTACACAATGTTAAAGACAAGATTAAAAAACCACCAAACCAATTTGTACCTACATACTTTGTTTAGTCGATTACCTATTTTTTATCGAAATTAGTTCATTTTAATAATCAATTTTTCACAAATCAAAAGTTACTTTTTATTTTTGAATTTGAACATACAAAAATTAAGACTACAAAATATCAACAGTCTGAAGCTTTTTCTCTTTTCATTCTTCTGCCGTCGCGGTCACGGCTGCTACGAAACCACTTTGCAACGCACTTTTCAATTTTGTTTCTTCTTCCAGAATTGGAAAGAGGATGCTTCTTAACTGCTTCTAAAAAAATAATAACAATATAAATTAAAATTAACTGTTTTAAATTTTTTAATATTGGAATTTTATAAAATTTTTGTAATACCTAGTGCATCAAAGATTAAATTTACAAAATACGTAATAACATTCTATTAAATGTTTATTTTACAATCATGAGAAAAATACGACAAATTAAACTTTGTCATGATTTAAATTCTTTGACAAAACGCTGTTTGGTTAAAAGACTCAATCAGTAAGTCGACCGGCGTTTCTCAACCTGGAGTCGCGACTTGGGAAATTTACCTAGTTTGTTTTGCAAGGTTGCAACGATACTCTACACAATTTTTTTTTAATCTTATTTTACAGTAGGCTTGCTTTACTTTTTACATATAGTGGGTCCTTTTTTATTAGTAAGTTTATCGCAGGCCGCGAGTACATGTTTAAGATGGAAAAAAGCCTTTGTTAGTTGGCGAAGCAGAATTACGCTATAATGATTTTTTTTAGTCTTCACTTTAATTTTACTTGTTTTTTTTCAATTAAACCCTCTTTAATACCTGAGTTAAAGCCACAAACTTTGTTAAAGCGCGCTTGCTTTATTGTTTCGAAGTAATAGACAACTTTATTTTAATAAGAAAAGGCACAAAATCTTTTATTTTTTTAAAAGCATTTTTAGGAGCTTCTGTTTAATGCAATAAATTCGTCGATTTTTGGAAAAATACGAAAGTAAAAAAACAACTTTATTTCTCTTATTAAAATTTAATCAAAAAAATTTATCTCCGCTTATTTTTTTGTGCCTTCTTTTAATGGCTTTGTAAGACTGTTCTTTTAGTATTTGTTTTCTTATTTTTGCTTTTATTTTTGATTGGTGAAACAAACGGCAAAACGTAATATATTTGTGATAAAATAATTTTTTAGGTTTGAGTTTAATTAATTGTAACTGCCCTGAGTTAATTGTCATTGAGCACTTTTCTGAAGCTCGCCGTACAGAAAAATTTTGTAGAAAAATGTGTGAATGATATTTATATGTTTAGTAAATGTGAATCACAAAGTCATAAAGATTGCTTGTATTCTACAGTATTAGCTAACTGTAACGTGATAGTTTGTGACGGCATGGATTTCGTACGCTCAAGAAAATTCAAACCGGACGCCTTTGCATTACTGTACATTATTCCATTTTTCCATGAAAATCAAAAAACACGCGTTGTTAAACGACCATCGTCTAACCTACTTGAATGTCTTTTTTTATTTTAAATATTGGAATATTTAAAAATGAAGTCTTTTAAGAAATTCTAATGAATTGTTATTCAACTGGGAGCTAAACGTGGTCTAATTCGTAATATAGCTAAATCTGTTTTAAAAAATCAATACGTATGCAAAATTATTGGCGCATTATGTACCACTGTTCTAGAAAATCAAAATTGAATTTTATTAACCTATAAAGTTTTAAAAATACATAAAACCACCTGCTTTTCCAATAACGCGTATTTGAATTTCAATTTTGATGTGGAGTCCACATTTCTTCAACAGCTTTGTTTCTCTTGGAAATGTTTTCAGATTTTTCTGGCCAGTAGCTTTCAGTAGCATTTCTTTTTTTTGTCATAAAACCGGTTTGTCGGCATAACCGAAGCTGAATTACTTTTTACAAATTCTACAATTACATACATCTTTCAATGCCCCTTTAAAAATTTAAAAATTAAGAAAGCAAAGAAAATTGTATACACATTAGTTTAGGCATTGTCATTTGAAAGAACACAATACGGTTCATGGGCTTATATCGACTTTACTTTTAAAGAAGCATTTATCCAAAACATTTTACTATATTATTGTTACGTACAATTTTTTCAATAAAAATCTAAAAAAGGTGATTCAAGATTAAAAACTGATCTTATTTGTTCCCATCATTATTTGGCCAAACGTTTGACAATGCACTCAAATGAATAGTGTTCTTTTGGTAGCTATTTGTAAATAATGTTTTTTTAGTTTATGACCCTCCCTCGACCAATAAACGTATTCGTTTTGCTACTTTTGCATGCATTTAATAAAAAAATTTTAGACGTCTAGAATACCTCCGATTTTATGCTTTTAAACTTTAAAGTAGTGAAAACACGTATGCTTTAAAATTTTTTATTTAAATTTTTTAATTATTTATTTAAAATTTTTTATTTAAAACAAAATAAAACTAGCTGCGTTAAGTAAATCATAAACTATGAAAAACCTCCGTTTATAAATTTTTATCAATCAAAATATGTTTTTCATTTAGAACAAAAGAAATAGCTGCTTTTTCTATAAAGAACAAAAATTTCTATAAAGATCAAAACAGTCACAATCAACAAACAACTTGCCTAATACCTAATGGTTCTATTTTGCAGTTGTCCCGATTTTTTTGAGACAACAGCTGTACGAGCTATGGTGTTAATGTTAATCTATACGACGTTTTCGTCCATTTGTCGGCTTTTGTAAAGTACTTTTCCCTTTCAATTGTGCCATACTTGAATTTTCAATTGCGCAAAAAGACAAATGACGTCATAATCCAATTGCTTGCTGTTGTAAGTCAACTAAGCTCTCATTTTGGAACGCACAAACGCAAAAAACGCAAGATCTAATAATTTTCTATGATTTATTAAATTGATTGGGGCTTAATGATAATTATTATTCCAACGAAACATTTTTCAAACACGTCTTAATAGAAAGCAAAGCTAAAAGCCGTAAAATTTTAAGTTTAGAAAATTTGAGCAATTTCAAGCAAAAAGTATTTTTAAACCCAATCTAAAAATATAGAATAATAAAAATTTAACAAATGCAAATACTATTAGGTAAGCTTTAACACTTGCTTATAACAGGTAAGTACGCGTTGTTCAAACCACATATTCACCAATCACTGTTTGGCACGCAATAAAACAAAACGCTGTAAGACAGTGCTGGATTTAAATCCAAACAACTTTTCAACTGTTAATAGAAAAACTCTTGCACAAACAATTTAAATTGCAAAGGTGAACATTGGCAGATGCTGTAGCGTCGTTACTTTTGTTTTCATGCGATGTAGGTGCCGCGGCAGAGTTGCTACATTTTATAAATGAAGTTGTCGCTGCTAGTTATTTTTTTCCAATTAAGCCTAAAATTAAACTGTTTCGTAATTTTCCGTTGAAACAATAGGTTGTAATTGTCCAACCAAAAAGCAATTAATTTTTACTTTTAAATTTTAAGATTCTAAAGAACCTGGTACCATCAAAAAGTACTTGAACCAAATAACAATAGCAAAATATAACTTTTGCTTAATCCACATTAACGCAATTCGCAAGCTACATAATCTTTTACAGATTTTTTGATCCTGTTTTTTGTTTTAATAAATTTAGCGCCGCTCTCTAATGGCTTCCTACTGAGACGGAATGAAACAATTTTGAATTGTTTATACCTTATGCACCACTATAAAACCAACTTTAGTAAAAGTAACTCTTGCAAAGCACTTTGTCTTTTTGTTAATTTAGTTCAATAGTTTTTAACGTTTGCAAGCATTCCAAACCCTTGCCATATTTTTCAAGTTTTTGATAACAAACCCTGTTCTTTAAAATATAAAAAAATGTATTTAATATACTGCTTGGGACTCGCACAAGATTTGTACAGGTGTCCTACTTAAATTGGTCGCTTAAAATCTGCAGAACGCCTGCATAGAAAACTGCACCGGACCCGCACAGCTCCGGCGCATGATTTCTACTTGCAAACTTCAAATGATATTTTAAAACTATGTGATAAACTGTGAAGGAGCTGCACAGGGCCACCAAATCTTTGTTACTTGCTTTGCATTCTTGAAAATATCAAAAAAAATGTTTAATAAACTGCATGGGACCGGCACAGGATCTGTACAGATTTCTTACTTAAATTGCTTGATTAAAATCTGCGTAACGCCTGCATAGCAAACTGCACAGGACCCGCACAGTTCCTGCACATAATTTCTACTTGCAAACTTTAAGTAATGTTTTAAAACTTTATCTGAGAAACTGTGAAGGACCTGCACAGGACCAACAAGTTTTTGTTACTTGCTTTGCATTCTTGAAAATATCAAAAAATACACTTAATAAACTGCATGGGACCGGCACAGGACCTGTACAGTTATTCTACTCGGATTGCCCACCTGAGACCCGCATAACTTCTGCACAGCAAACTGCACAGGACCAGCACAGTTCCTGCACATGATTTTTACATACAAACTTCAAATAATATTTTAAAACTTTATCTGGGAAACTGTGAAGGACCTGCACACGACCAACAAGTTTTTGTTACTTGCTTTGCATTCTTGAAAATATCAAAAAATACATTTAATAAACTGCATGGGACCGGCACAGGACCTGTACAGTTATCCTACTCGGATTGCCCACCTGAGACCCGTATAACTTCTGCACAGCAAACTGCACAGGACCCGCACAGTTCCTGCACATAATTACTACATCAAAATTCACCTGAAAATTTTGGCACTTGCTACTTACCAAACTGTACAGGAACCGCACGGTTCTTGTACACGTCTGCTATTGACGATAGCCCACTTGAAAACTGCACTTTACCCTCGTGAAAACTGCACCGGACCTGTACCGGGCCCTTACGGTTTTGACTTGCCCGCACGAGCCCGCATTGCCCACATTTTACCCTCAAGGGCCCTGCACGGGCATGTTGGCTGGGTAGTGGTTTAGCTGATTTTCAGCTAAATCAGTTATTTTTTTATTTTTCTGAACTTGGTGTGCATAAAAACATCAATAAATTTACTACATCAAAAACATTTTGTTTAGATTGATGGTTTTTAATCTCTCATGGTTTTTGGCCTCTTTCCAGCAACTCTCAACATTCTTAGTCTCTGCTTAGCAAAAAATTACAAGCCTTGTTTTTAACGTATTTCAAACTGTTAGTTTATTCTCTCCTCTAATAGTAAAAAAACAAGCCAAACAAACGCAATGTTGAAAAATCAATGCAATCAAAATCAAATAGTCAATAAAATTATAGTCAATTTATTTCAAAATAATGGAGTCAGTTCAAAGCTTGTTCGCGAATTCGTTCGAGGAAAAATTTATTAATCACCTTCATTCTGAATTCAGCAAAGCGATTGTCACTTTGAAAAACGATGTATCCGAACAATCAAAATTGACCTTAACAAATTGACATAACTAAGCCTGTAGCTGAAAATGGCAAAACCAGTAGTCATCGAAAACAATAGTCGCCAACCAATGATCAGCAGAGAGCAGACCATTAGTGGTCTGTGAAAAATTTTTAGTGGTCCGCAGAAAAAATCAAATTTGTAACGAGTCTAACAGTTGAAGGATTCGAATCAATTCGAATCCAACAATCTTCCAGTTATATCCATGAGTCTTTATATTCGAGGAACTTTGATTAGTCTTTTCTTGATTTTTGAAAAACTTTTCTATTTCTGACATAAAAAAATACAAATTTTAAAAGTCAAAATTTAAGCTTATAAATAAATATAGAAATAAAAAAAATTTAATTTACTCTTCACAGCAGCTTTTTTCCAAATTCGTATATTTGTGGTCCACCAAATGACAAATTATACGTTTAAAGTTGGAAACCACTGATCTAGAACATATGGCTATTAACCTAATACTGTAAGCTACAAAGTGTACTGTAATACGGTTTCACCCAAGTCAGTTTTTATAACATTGCAAACATTATGCATTCACATCTATGTTGTTTCTTGTTCTCAAAAAAATACAGGAATTTGCATTTATTCCTTATTGGATTTTTTCTTTCATTTGGCATATTTGTCTTAGAGGAGATTATGCATTCACATCTATGTTGTTTCTTGTTCTCAAAAAAATACAGGAATTTGCATTTATTCCTTATTGGATTTTTTCTTTCATTTGGCATATTTGTCTTAGAGGAGAGTGGGGTAAAACAGGACGCGGGGCAAAACGACATATTGCAATTATTTCTTGTATAAATACTCTAGCGCTCCCAAATGAATATATTTGGTAGGTTACCATACAGACTATTTTCCGGTAAAACGGTACGACTGCAGGTAAAACAATAAAGTCGAAGCTGGATAAAATGTAAAAGTTGATGTATTGATATAAAATTCATCAGTAAATAAGTCTCAAAAAAAGGTGCTTCTTGTACTTAATTCGTCACTGATTCCAAATGCGATGTACTCTCTTACTGTTAGATGTAAGCCATTAGTCGAGTCATAAAATTTTAAGATAAAAGATTTTGAGGGGTGTAAACAAATCAGGTCTCTTCAAAAAGAGACCGTAACTGTTGTTTGTCGGTGAAACTAACCCGGAATCCCCCTAAAGCACTAGGAGACAATAAAAAGAAACCAAGAGAAAAAGAATCTCTCAAAAGCTGATAAGTAACCACAGAAAGATTTCGGGTTAGTTTCACTAACAAAAATCGCTGACTGTCGCTTATTGAAGAGACCCAACTAATCTACTGTCATGGGTCAAAACAGGACACAGTCATTAGGGCATAATGGGATAGCGCCTGCTTTTCTCAGTGGAACGATTGATTAGGCCTATAATTTTAGAAGTTAAATTCTGATACCAATTGATTTATGCCAGTCTTGTTTGTAGGCCTATAGCACACTAGGTAAGAAATTGAAAATCAACTTTTAAAAAATTGTGTAGGCCTGTTTTTGCCTGGTTTAAGACTACAGACCGTCTTTTCAGCTATGCTGTATTTTGTTCTGGCTGCTGAAATGCTAACCTAAAGCAGCTTAATATCAAGGCTTAATTAATCGTGCCTCCACCCCCAGGGGGTGTTGGCGCGATTTAGGGGGGCGATTGGGGGGCAGTAAGAGAACAAGGGGGCGATAGGAAACAAGGAGAAAAAATATACATGAAGGACGATTAATACAAGATTGATTCAGGGTGAAGACCTTTTTTCTTTTTTTTTAGAGATCACCACAATTTTGGGAGAGAAATAGCGAAATTAGAGATGAAACCAAAGTGAAGACCTTTTTTTTTTTTTTTTTTAGAGATTACGACAATTTAGGGAGAAAAATAGCAAAATCACAGATTTTGAAATAACTATTTTCTATCTAATATTCTTTTCATTTAAAAAGAAGCGAGGGGGCACTGGGAATCGAGCTGGAAACCAAAGGGGCACCTGACTGAATTTGACTGAAAAAGTTTGAGAAACACTGGTTTATACTATTAACTCTTTAATCCCAAAACATGCCATTTGGCACAGTTACATGACCCAATTTCTAAACATATATATCTCAGTTATCAGTGGGACTCAAACCTGTTGTTATATTTTAAATAGTTTAAAATATTTAAATTATTGAATCCAATGCCAAACACACTAAAATAATATCGTTTTTATACTTTATAAGATTGAAATAAAAATATTACGTTATTAGCTTTTGTTTCAATCAGGTGATTTCGACAGATGAATTAGACTATGTGATATTACGTTTTTATGTTGTACTGAGACAAGTCACATATGGTTCATTCTCACTGTGCACTCTGTCTAATATGTCTGCACCCATTCAGAACAAATTTACATGATAATCACTCCAGTTTTTATAGCAAGAATGTCCAGAAATGCTAAATTTACGATTGAGGAAACATTGAGAATTTTTTTAAACATTCCATCTGATGGTGGAAGTGACTCAGAAAAAGATAATGTAGCTAATAATGACTCAAATTATGAAAGTGATGCTGAAAGTGTTGAGGGTTCTCTTAGTGGGTTTGAATACAAGGACAAAAGCTTTCAGAAAATTTATAGTTTTACATGGTAATTTTCAGAAAATTTTCTCAAAAGTTTTACAGGTTTAAAGGGTTAACTGTAAATACAACTTTGACACTTTTTAGAGTTGTAATTCAGTTAAATTATTGTATCATGGTACGAAATTATGTCCGAAAGACTGAAAGGTCAAAATGGTTGGAAAGTAATTTAAACAAACCAATGGAAGAAGTTAAAAAGAAGAACCTTTCAATCGTAAAAGCAGGTGCTTTCTACAATGTTCCAAAGAGCACCTTGGATGAACATGTGAATGCAAAAGTTAGCAATCCAGGAACCACTAGTTAGGGAAATTTTAAACCAGCTTTAAGCCCATGTTTAGAAAATTAACTTGTTGAACATACCAAGAAATTACAAGATATATTTTTTGGGTTGACACCAGAATCATTGCATGAGCTTGCCTTTGATATTGCTAAGGCTAATCACTTTGATGTGCCTTTTAGTAGTGCCAACCAAAAGGCTAAAAAAGACTGGCTAGCTGTGTTTTTGAAACACCATCCAGAGCTTAGCATACATCAACCAGAAGCTACAAGTTTAAATCATGCAATTGGTTTAAATAAAGGTCAGGTAAATAGATTCTGCAGTTTGCTAAAATCTATATTGGAAAAAAATGTAATTACACCTAATATAATTTATAACGTTGATGAAACTAGCATAACATGTGCACAAAAACCTGGAAAAGTGATTGCAAAAAAAAGGTACAAAACAAGTCAGCCATTAAACCAGTGCTGAAAGAGGGAAAACAGTAACTACTGTTTGATCAATGAATGCTATTGGTAATTACGTACCACCAATTTTTATATATCCTAGAAAGAGAATGCATCCTGCATTACTAAAAGGTACTCCACAAGGTTCAACGGCATTTGCATCAAAATCTGGTTAGATTAATTGTAATATTTTCTTGCAATGGTTATTCAACTTTAAGGAGCATGCTTGCCCAAGGGTTAACAATAAAGCACTGTTCATTCTTGACAATCATTGTAGTCATTTGTCTCTTGAAGCCATTAATTTCACAAAAGAAAACAATATAATAATGCTCTCAATTCCTCCCCACACATCCCATAGATTACAGCCATTAGATAGAACATTTTTTGGATCATTAAAAACTTTTTAAAACAGAGAAATAGACAAATAGTCAGCAATCCTGGAAAGCGAGTCAACAATTCGGAATTGAGTGAGTTCTTTTGTCATGCTTATGAACAAGCTGCTACGGTTCAAAAAGCAGTAAATGGATTCAGATCTGCAGGGATTGTGCCTTTTAACCCAGACATCTTTGGCAATGAAGATTTTGCCCCATCAACAATTACAAAGTTACAAATACTCCAAACAAATGATGACTTGGAGGCATTGCTTGCCTGTAGTAATGATGAAGTAAGCACTGGAAGAAGTGAATCATTTCAACCAACTACAAGTGCAACAAGAAAGCATTTCTGCTGTTGCAAGTTGTCCAAACAATGAAGATTTTTCACAGTCAACAGTTACAAAATTACAAATACCCAGAACAAGTGATGATAATGACCTTGAAGCAGTGCTTACCTTTGCCACTGATCAGATAAGCACCAGCAAGATAAATAAATTACTTCAGTCAACTACAAGTGCAACCAGAATAAATTTAGAAAGCACTTCTGTTGTTACAAGTTGTCAAAACAATCAACATGTTGTAGTCAATGTAATTGACCTTTCCCCTTAAATCTGCATGCTGCTATAAAGAGCAGAAAAAGATACCGCATGCTGCTATAAAGAGCAGAAAAAGAAAAGAAAAGCAATCAGAATTGCTAACAAGCTCTCCATATCAAAGAAAAATATGCATGCAAAACCACTACCAGTCTTCTAACAAAAAGCAATACAATATAGGACCACAACACAAACACAAGCCACACAAATTCAAATGACATCAAATATGTTTTTGTGAAGAATATTAATTCACTGTATGTGGTGAATTATATGAACATCCACCCAAAGAAGATTGGATTCAGTGTCACAAGTGTAAGGACTGGTCTGATGAAAAATGCACAGATTATAATGGAAAAGGGTTTTATAAATGTGACATGTGTATGCAATTTGTTAGTGTATAATAATGTAAAATTACCAGAAATATTGTCTCTTTTATAGTCTGATGGTTGTTAATCTTAAAATTGCTTGGTGGACAATTTACATTCTTTTTGTTTAGTTATTAATTTTAGTGGTTTCAATTTTTTTGCTTTACAACTGCTTCTGGTATTTTGTAGTGACTGTGAATAAATAAGAATTAGAAACTTTGTATCATATGCTAATTGTATTTAAATACTTGATGCTGATGTGTTGTCGGTGTGTATGAGTTATATAATTTAAAATTTCAAAATTCTGCTAAACAACTTTTGGCAACAACAATGCTATTGTTTATAGACAAGTCACTTGTTTGCATTATTATATGTAGGCCCATACTGGTAAGATGAATAAATTTATATACAGTAGCATATATTGCGAATCAGGTTGATGATAATTTGCATTCCTAACTGCCTATATGCAAAATTATCTTGAACTGAAAATTTAATGTCTTAAGTTGACTAGTCAAACTTTGAAACTAGCTACCGGTAGTCTTGCTATGTTACTATGTGCTAGCATTTTATACTTAATGTAAAATAGGATGTGATGAAAAAACAAAATTTTTGAATTTTGAAAAGTGGTGTTTATATTTGTCCCCAAATATGGAGTAAATGACATAGGAACCAATTTTAGGTTGGTGCACCCTCTAGTGGCCATGTACATTTGCTGAACAAGAGAAAAAATTGCTAATTTGGCCATATCTCAAGAACTGGTTGACCTAGATAGCTGGTTTTGGGCTTAAAAGATGCAGATGCAGTCGGCAGCATGGTCGAGTGGTTAGAGCACTGGGCTCGTGACCAACATGGTCTCAGTTCAAAACCTACTCGCACCATTCTGTTGTGCCCATGGGAAAGACACTTTACAGCACTTTCCCCTGCTTGGTGGTCTTGGCAAGCAGTTCTAAATTACAGTCATATCTCTGTTAAATTACAAGTGGACAGCAATATCTTGGTATCTCCGAAAGCAGGCTGGGGTAATTGCCTACCCTATGTATTAGCGCCTCCGTCGCTTTCCTGCAAGTCAGGAGGATAAATATAGAGATAAAATAAATAAAAAATAAGCTTCACTTTCATATCTTCTCTAAGAGAGACTTTCTGTCTAAATTGCTCTAAAAAAAAGTTAAAAGCAAAAAACAACTTTTAGATGAAAATCAAGCATTTCCATATATGGAGTTAGGGCTATCTTTGGTATTTGCAAGACTTCTAAGTTTATTGTTAATGATTAGGTAAGTTTAAGTTGGTCTAATTTATCACCTGGGACTCTTGTATTACTAATGTGCATCTTTCAATATGTCACACAGCAAGTATCATCCATACAATACAAAAATACTAAATGCAACAGACATAGGCACTCAGGAATGCTCCAGTATCATGAAAAGTTATTATTCAAAACTTCTTTATTGGCAACATTCAATTGATGCTTATGCGTATACAGTTTCTAAAGTGCTTTTTTGTTTTGTCAGATTTAAATTTAAGGTATTTTCTGTAGTTTAGTGAATAAGCTTTCGTGTCTACATTTGCTGTTGTAAGATTACTGATTAATAACAAACTCTCTCTTTGTTCAATAAGAATATTGTTGAAAGTAAAAAATAATGTTGACAAGGAAAAGAGCCTATTCTGGTGCTGTCATGAAAAAGTTGCACAGTGGAAAAGTTTTCAAAGCTGCTAACTCTTCCTCCAGGAGCATTGCCAACAAATAGCAAGTGATTGAACGAATGCTAATTTTTCCTGATTTTAAGACACTGAGTGCTGCAAGAGAAGTTGCCCATGAACTGTATGACAGATGGGTATAGTGCAATGTCTACCCACAGCATCATTATGCCATTGCAACTAAAATACTGGAAACAATGACAACCTTTAGAAAAATTACTTGATATCCAAGAAAGAACTCGGAGCCCTAAAAGAAAATGGAATCTTCATTCCTACAGGACATAGATAATCTTTTTGATGTTTTCTGTATTGATGAACGGCAAAGAAGACAAATGAAGATGCAACATTGTTTGAGAATGGCAACAGAAGATTATGCATTTTATGAAGACCAGAGGACTAAGCATGAACATAGGTTTGTAGATAATGTCATTTCACTAACGTCATCAGATTTAAGATATAGCTGTCATGCCCAACTCCTTTCTTGTCCAACATCTATATGCTTCATCAAGTTCAGAATAGCACTCTTCCTTTATTTCTGATTTTAATAGTGATATAAATAGTTCTGCATCACAGTAATCTGAGGAAGCAATTTTTGCACCACAAGATGGCCACCTAAGTCATGCAACAATTGCAACATTGCAAAACCATCAAAGATGGACCAACTTGGCAAGAATGTGTGAGAGATATCAGTTATCAGATAGAGCCAGAGCTGCTATTTCCACCAGTACATTGCAAGACATGGGAATGGTCACTGACAAAGACAAATCACTTGTAATTGATCCTAGTAAACTGAGAAGAGAGAGGGAGAGGTGCGGAGAAGAAATTCGTCAAGAAGAAGTTTCCAATTTTAAATTTGTTACTGGATTGTGTTTTGACAGCAGAAAAGATGCAACCCAGGTTATAGTAGAAGGACCAAATGGAAAAATGTCCAAGCCTACCCAACTTGCAGAGCATTATGTACTGGTAGGTGAACCTGAGACATACTACCTCACACACTTATCCCCAATTGATGGCAAGGGTCATACATTAGCTCAAGAAATATTTGAGTTCATATCAGAAACAGTGCTGTGTGAAAAACTCACCATCATCAGTACTGATGGAACAGCATTGATGACTGGTAAATTCAATGGTACCATACGTTCTCTGGAAGACTTGCTTAAAAATCCACTGCAATGGTCAATCTGCCTTCTTTACACCAATAAGCTTCATTTTCAACATGTTTTTATGGAACTTGATCGCACAACCAACAGCCCTGATAGCTTTACTGGACCCATAGGTAAACAACTAGATGGATGTGTTTCAGAATGGCCAATTGCTAACCTCAAAAATATTCCTAACATGCATTTCCCTGATATACCACACTCAGTTGTTGATGAGCTAAGCAGTGACTAGCATAATGCATACAGAATTTGTATGGCTGTCATGGTTGGCTCAGTGGATGAAGATCTTTACTTTTTGGAAGTAGGACCAATTGTTCATTCACGATGGTTGACTCTTGCTTGCAAGATTTTGTGGCTATATGTTTTAAAACCAGGAGTGTGGAGCTGGAGCTGGAGCTGGAGCTGGAGCTGCATATTTTTAAAAGGATGAAGCTGGAGGCAATTTTTGAATAAAGTTGGAGATGGAGCCTGATATTTTGAAAAGCTTGGAACCAGTAAAATTGCACCAGCTTAAGTTCCAGCTTTGTATTGTATTAAAAGCACACAGCCAAATTTTTTTATTCAAATTAAATATTATGTTTTAGAGCTTCTGTCTTTAGTATATTTGGTTAATCAGAAATATATAGTACTATTATCCTTTGCTTGATTTGGTTAATGTTCTGCCTCCCAGGGCGGCATGGAATGATGTTATACGAGTTATACTGTAGTATTTTTATTAATTTTGTGCATATGGATAGTGTAGTCCAAATATGAGTTTGAGTCAGTTATTTTCAAAAGATCTAGAGCAAACTTAGAGCTTGAGCCAGTCATTTTAAAATGCCGGAGCTGGAGCTGGAGCCAGTCACTTTAAAAAGCCGGAGCTATAGATTTTATTGCTAGCTCTGCACCCCTGTTCAAAACACACCACTTCAGCAAACCTTCAAGCAATCCCCAGATTTTGTATCAGTGTCTATTTTCCAACGTGGTTTAAAATCAAAAAACATAGTCAAATAATTCATGGTGCAAAAAATTTCTTCAACTTGGTCCATCATATACAACAGTTTTCAAACAGCAAAATTCGCTCTACTGTACTTAAAGTTGTGCAAAGAAACGCTTTTTTTGCACATCCTGAAAATGTTCTTTTGGGTATGCTGGGGGACAATGATGAAGAAATTAGAAGATTGGCAGTTAATAAAATTGAAGCTTTGCAAGGAAAATCATTGCAACATACTATTCCAAATGCCAACTTCAAAGGAGGTTACATCAAGGACTATCGAAACACAGAAGGTGCAATTAATGTAAGCAGTATCAGAGTATTTGAAGTTCCAATAATCAATGTCAATTCACAATCTTTTCCTCAAATTATTAACCTGAATGGAAGGGAGGTGAAGCAACCGCCAGCAATAAACCACCTCAGCAACTCGGAAATAGAAGTCATTCAAAAGAACCTCCTGAAACCGAATCATCCATGCCACAATCAGCATGTAGAAAGGCATGTAAAATTGGTTACAGAGGCATCATCACAAGTGTGTGGTATTGATCGTGTGATGGACTTATTTGGCAAAAATTGAAGTCACGACAGATTATGAAGAAATTCCACACAAAGCATCACTTCACTGTTTAACTGGATCTACATGATGCTATAATTGTAAATTGACTTAGATTTACAGCCACCTACTTTTGTATTTTGTTACTGTGTATTAATACATAACAGACTTTTTGAGATGCTAGAGGCAGGAACATTAACTGTTTAAGGTGTTTATAATATGTTTACTGCCTGCCTTGCATCTTCACCAAGACATATTTGTGAACAATGCTTTGATATCATTCAAGTAGCCAGTGCCTATGTTGCATTCAGTATTTTTGTATTGTATAGATGATACTTGCTGTGTGACACATCTAAAGGTGCACACTAGTAATACAAGAGTCCCAGGTGATAAATTAGACCAACTTAAACTTACCTAATCATTAACAATAAACTTGGAAGTCTTGCAAATACCAAAGATAGCCCTAACTCCATATACGGAAATGCCTGATTTTCATCAAAAAGTTATTTTTGCTTTTAACTTTTTTCAGAGCAATTTAGACAGAAAGTCTCTCTTAGAGAAGATATGAAAGTGGTGCTTCTGCATCTTTTAAGCCAAAAACCAACTATCTAGGTCAACCAGTTCTTGAGATATGGCCAAATTAGCAATTTTTTCTCTTGTTCGGCAGATGTACATGGCCATTAGAGGGTGCACCAACCTAAAATTGGTTCCTATGTCATTTACTCCATATTGGGGACAAATATAAACACCACTTTTCAAAATTCAAAAATTTTGTTTTTTCACCGCACCCATTATGTAAAAGCACCATTTCTGATTGAAATTTTTCTTATTTAGCTTTCATTCTATCAGCTGTTTTAAGTTATTTTTCTGTTTTATGAATTGCAACCTATAGGCTATTACCTTTTGACATAAGAGGTTTCTGCATTGTGCCAAAGCAAGTTTGTGGACATTACCTGTGTTTGTGAATTGCTAATGTATGTATGCACTGTTTAATCTGTTTGTATTTGCAACTACAACTTTTTAAAGCTAATTTTTCGACAGTAATTTTGTTTTTAGGAGTATCATACAGTTGTTTTAAAATTTGCAACAGTAAGCTAGTCCTTATATTATAGATGAAAAATATTTTAAATCCTTTTGTATTTAAAAATTTTCACGTTAGATTGCTATAGTGCAGTGGTTCCCAACCTTTTTTATATCGCGGCACACCCATTATATTGGTTAATAACAAAAAGGTCTTCACTTGAAATCTGTCAATCATTTCTCAATTTTCATCCTAAAATCATGGTGATCTCTAAAAAAAAGATCTTCACTTAAAATCTGTCTATGATCTCTCAGATTTTTTCCCAATATCATGCCTACTTTGCACTTCGAAGCCAAAAATTTAAAGCCAAACAAAATTTTTGATGCCTCATGGGCATCGCTTGGCGACACAGCGGTTGGGAACCACTGCTATTGTGTATGGTTGTGTTCAGGCTTCTTTTGATTTTGATAGCAATTTTGGATATTGCTTGTTCAATGTTTTAAGTATTTATTAATCATTGTTTAACGGTTTATGATATTATTAGCATACTAAAAGTGTAATTATTTGATAAACAGCACAGATCATCTGTGTAGAAAAGAGGGGGGATTGGAGAATGCAGTGGCAGACCTTATTTAGAAACCACTTCTTAATGAGACCGGCTTTCCCCCCTCTCCCTGTAACAAACAAACCTGTTTACCTGTGGCATACATGCTACTGTGTGAAATAAGAGTTTTTGTAGCTTACCTGTTTAAATGACTATACTTTTCTGTGTCCACCTGTTATTTATTTATTGGTTATAGATAGAAGTCGTTAATCTGCTGAGTGACCGGAATTAGAAGCTAATATCAATAAACGTACTCAAAAGTGTAATGTATGCATTAGAATTCACTTTTATTACGACAGTTTAAGAAAAAGCAATACTTGGGGCATAAAAAGTCAGTTTTCAAAAAACTTTATTTGTCCCTCATTTCCTGTGGTTGTTAGCAACAATGTCGATTGTTTGTTTGTAGGTGCTGTTGCATCATGTGATAGGAGCAATGACTAAAATGGGTTATTTATATTGGGAAATATTAGCAATAATTCTTAGGCGTCCCATTTTGCTCCGATTTCCCCTAAAATGCTGTATCGGTGTTGAACAGGAGGGTTTGCGGATTAAAGAGATAAAATGTATTAAAGAAATCCGTCACCAGCTAATTTATGTCGGTCAGCGAAAAACCCGGTTGATTGGGCTTCGGATAAACAAGGTCTGATTGCAGTTAAATTTCTACTCCAGAAAACTGAACAAAATTTAAAGCTTAGTTTTGCAATACACGGCAGGGCTGTCTGACAAAGGCTTTTGCTTGTGGCCCTGCCGGAGAATGCACCGTGCCGCTCTGTGAAGGCAAGGACTACGGTTGCAAAACCATGGTTTAGTCCCATGGTCCAATTTTTTTTAAAGCACGCCAAACTCTTACTTCTTTTGTAAAATTTGAAAAAAATTGGGCGTAAATTGATAAAGTAGATTAGCTTTTAAATTAATCTAAATAGATATTTTTACTTGCAGTACAATAATGAAGAGACGCCCGAGAAAAACCAACCGGAGTTTGGGAGTCATAGGTTGATCTTTGGGTCTTGGTTCTTGTTCAGTGAATCTGAATAATTTCCGTCGTACTTTTGGAAAAGCAACTTACAACAATTTTTTAATCAGATTCATGCTGTTTAACTTAATGGTGACTCCTGTTAACGCACGAGGACTGAAATGAAGTATTCTTTGTTTTATTGATTTTTACTTCTTTCCGCGCTTAAAATGGCAAAAAGCGCTAAGCAAAGCAAAAATATCAATAAAAGAAGCAAAGAATACTCCATTTCACGCTCGTAAAGGAAACGAGCTTTATAAAGCAGCAACCAGGCCAATATCAATTGAAATTACCACAAACGAATGCATAGTTTTGTTCTTGTATGACAGTAATATTGCTTTTATTGAGAAAAAGCAAAACAAATATGTTCTCCTTCAGAAAGTGTTAGTTGGTATTTTTCAAGGATTAGAAATACTATGGCTTTTAACACAAAACCTAATTTTATCAGAGACGCTACAGCTTGCTTTTCACGTTCCTACGACGAGGAAAACGCTTGAAAAAATATTCTCGACAGTGTGCTGATAAAAATTGCATTAATCCTGCCTCAGAAATCTGGACAATTCTTTTACAATTGTCATTTTCCGGGTGCAAAGTTGATCGGGCTGGATTATTTTTGTTAAGATTGTTGTGGAAGAGCTCAAAAGTTTAAGAGTGATTGCATATCTGATGTGGTTAAATTATTGCAAGACGAACTATATAACTTTTGCACCTATTGCAAAAAAAATTTTTTCCCCCCAGGCGTTTTTTTATCAAGGTTTATGTGTGGGCTGAAGAACGTGTTGGAATGATCTTTTAACTATCTGTTTTTTTATTGCTTTTTGTTTCGCATACAGATATGTCAATCTAAACTTGGCATCCAGCTTTACAGAAAAAACAATACAGCAAACAAAGCACGCTATTGATTGTTTTATGATTACGCAAGTAAATTTTTAAGATTTCTTTTCTCAATAAGTGACTCGGTCTTAAAACGATGCGAAATATAAATAAAAAACTTTAAACTTTAATCATTTTTATGCAGCAATTAGATTTTGATCTTTTATCGCTTAAAAGAAAATTTTAAGCGTTTATTTTGCAACAGTTTTACTGACGTTTTATTTCTTTCATTATTGTTTTGCTCTCAAACTTTTTTGTTTATTAAGCCTTTTTACAACAAGCCCAAGCATTGTACGTCTTGTGAGATATTTGAATATATATTACATTAATAAACAATAAAAAGTAAAAGGTCTTGTGAAAGATCAGAGCAAAGTTTTGTAAACAGAATCACACGGCCAGCGGGTAGTAAATAGCTGTTTTGTTTGGGCCGTTAAACTTTTTTCAGCTTTGCAGGCCTATTTTGTGAGAGAACAACATGAATGATGTTTATACCGATGACGTTGTAATTGCAGCAACAATATTTAACTTAGAAGTTGAAAGTTTAAATTTAATCTTAGTTTAGTCATAAAACTGTTTCTCACATTCTTACCAATAACATTCGTGTGATATTAATGCATCAAATAATGCACACTTTTCACATAATTTATTAAAAAAGTTTTATATTGATAGCTATGATTTGCAATAAAGCAAGAAAGCGTATTGTGATCTAAAAAAATTAGCTTAAGTTTCGCTCAATCTTCAAAATTTTTTTCATTCCATCACCAAAATAGCTGAAATGTTCTGCGAACAATAAAAAACATTTTTTGTTTCAAAAACTTTAGATATGTTGTTCGTGAATGATCTTCGTCAAAGTCTCTGCTGCAATGCACCTGTAAAACAATTTCGAAAAACGCCACAGTAAATGAAGGCCGTTATGAGCTTAAAGTTCAACTCAACAAAAGGGAAGAACTTTTTTGAGTGTTCTTCAAATTTATTTTGTGGCTTTTTGTAATATTTTACAACATATTTACATAATCAAAAGGATGAGTTTACTCACAACTAACTATTACAGTAACTGTGTTTCAACAATTTTGATAGCATTTACAATCTCTTGGTTTGGCAAACCCATTCGGTACTGGAAAAGCAATTGCAGACGTTCATTTTCTATTTCCAAGAAATCATTCTCTTGTGCCCTGGAAAAGACACTATGGCACTTTCCTCTGCATATTGACCTTAGCAAGCAGTTCTAAAGTTCAGCCATATCTCTGTAAAACTAAAAAAAAAATGAAAAATTTCAACCAGACAGCAATATCTTGGCATCTACGGAATCAAGTCGCGGTAATTGCTTGCCCTATGTATGGCGCCTCCGTCAAGTGAGACTAAGATCCAGACGCCCGTTTGTGCCAGCTGCGCGGAATCTCTTGAACAACCTTGCCAGACTTGGCATCCGCGCCTCTGAATGGACAAATCTTAAATGGAAAACGGAGTACTGTGAAGGTGCTTCCAGGCTCCGTGCTTTTGTGCCCGAGACCGGTGCCAGGCCTGTTGGGATGGGCTTACCCCGAGCAGCTTGGGTTAAGCTCAACCGCCTGCGGACTGGTGTTGGGCGATTCCATTCGTCCATACACAAATGGGGTCTCGCTGCTTCACCGAATTGCGAGTGTGGCGCCTCTGAGCAAACCGCAGACCATGTACTAACAGCGTGCCCTATACATCGGGCACCACATGGAGCACGAGGTCTGACGGTTTTGGATGACGAAACTCGATGCTGGCTTAATGACATCACTGCCAGCATCTGATCCAGGCAGTACAGCAGTCTGGGGTAGTAAAAGGATAAACCCTCGGCCCCAGTCCTGTTTGTGTCTGACCTGGAGTGGATACCTCTTCAAACGACGACGACGGCGCCTCCGTCGCTTTCCTGCAAATCAGGAGGATAAATATAGTGATGAAATGAAAATAAAAATAAAATAGATATAGCTCTCAAAAACCAAGTGTTTTATTTGAAACTCTTTTGAAAAGTTTTAAGAGAGCTAGACAAAAACGTTCGAGTTTTTCAAAACAGCCTTTCTTTAGGCTACTCATTTAACAGAAAAGTTTCAAATGAAACACTTGGTTTTAATAGCTATTTTAAAGTGTTGTACCAGCAAAAAACTTTTTAAAATAAATATATTTACAAAAACGGGTTCTGGCTTAATCGAAAAAGCTGCAGGTATGCAGCGTACTGATAAACACAGCCGTACGAAGCAGGAGCAGAAATTGCGCCCCAAGTTGATTTACCTCCAAAAAAATTAAAAACAATCAAGGTTTTTGGACATTGTAAAAACGTTTTTGGGCAGGAAGAAAGTTATTTTATGCTCACATAGTTCATTTGAAAAATTTTTTGTTGGTACAAAACTTTGCGGACAATAAAAAACATTCCTAAAAAGCTTTTACGTTACAAATTTCAATGGTTTCCGCTAAAGGTACGTTTGTACTAAAACACTTTACGACGGTCACCTCCCTACTCCAGTTATTCCTAAACATGTTTTTATTGAACTGATGAAAACTGCAACTACTTCTGTTGAATTTAGCTTTAACAACATTATGTACAGGCAAATTGATGGAGTTGCTATGGGTAGTCCCCTTGGTCCCGCTCTAGCAAATATATTCGTTGGCTATTATGAATCAAAACTTTTCAATGAAATTTCAAAACCTACCGTATACTGTCGGTACGTTGATGACACTTTTTCCCTTTTTCACAAAGAAACTGAATTCCAAAAATTTTTAAATTGTCTTAACTCGCTTCACCCCTCCTTAAAATTTACCAATGAAATTGAAACCAATAATTCTCTGCCTTTTTTGGATGTACTTGTTACGAAATCTGATAATAAATTCATCACTTCAGTCTATCGAAAGCCCACTTTCACAGGTCGATATATTCACTGGAATTCCTTTGGACCAAAACAACGTAAAACAAATCTCATTGATACTTTAACACATCGAGCCTTAAAACTCTGCTCTAAATCCACATTAAAACATAAACTAGATAATATTCGCTCCATTCTTGTACAAAATGGTTATCCAGAATTCCTTATTGATTCGAGAATTTCTAAAAAACTTTTACGTTTCCAACAAAACACTAAAGAAGGCCCCAAAAAATGTCCTGTCTATGTAAAACTGCCTTGGATTGGCGAAAATTCCCTGAAATTTGAAAGAAAAATAAAATTATCTATTAATAATTGTTTTGGAGCGGTCCAACCACGAGTGGTCTTTTCCACCAGACGAATTTTACCTGCTATACATAAAGACGTTCTTCCCACTTTTCAACAAAGTAACGTCGTATACGAAAACGTATGCCACTGTGATAGTCGGTACGTGGGTCGAACGTCTCAACGTTTGCAGGACAGAATCCGCCAGCATGTGCCGAAGTCTATTCGGAATAGAACCAGTAAAGAACGTAAACAACCAGAACGTCCAGGAAAACTAGTTAATTCAATACCGCACTGTGACTCAGCGATTGGAAACCATTTGTTACATAACCAAAAATGTGCATCTCACTATAAGGACAATCAATTTTTATTCTCTCTAAAGCACGATCCGATTTCCACTTATCAGTCGTAGAATCAATTTTTATCACTCTTCGAAAACCTAATTTGTGTAGACAGAAAGAGTTTGTTTACAAACATAAATTGTTAGCATAATTGTAAAAATTTTCTTTTTAGTTCCAAATTTTAACACAAAGCTTGCATAATTTTGTTCCTTTTTTTGCCAAAAAATTTCTTACGCTGACGAAACGTGATTTTATTTATTAATACTTTTCAATTATTATGATAACTATTATTAACCTTAATTTTTAGCCAATCAGAATCAGCTTTAAAACTTTTGAAATACTACATTCAGTTCTGTAATTCATTCTAGCGAAACCTCCCGAAGAGAGCTAGACGAAAACGTTCGAGTTTTCAAAACAGCCTTTTTTAAGGCTACTTAATTAACAAAAGAGCTTTAAATGAAGCATTTGCTGTTAAAAGCTATTTTACAGTTCATTTAATGTACACACTAGATCTAATAATAAAATTATCTTTCTTTAAGCAAAAACATTAACTATTTTAAAATATAAAACCTAATTGTAAATCGATTTTTAGCGAATAAAAGAAAACTAATGTTCTATGCGTAATCAAGAGTGATCGGTCAAAGCTTAACAACAAGCAAACACCGACAGACCTGATTTGTCCTCATTGGAACTTATGAGGATACCAAATGAGTCCTAATCAGGACGAAACAAATCTGTCGATGCTTTCTGTTATTGTTAATCTTGACACTTGTAACAAACAATTTAAAAGGATTTGTTTTACACACTGTAATGTGGAAGTTACCGCATAGTTAACCAAACTGTACAGCTTCTAGTATGCCATCTTGGTGGTTTAGCAGTTGAGAGAAAACGTTGGTAGAACGCAAACCTTTGTGCAAGTGCTCTATTCAATTACGCTTACTTTGTTTAGTTTTTTGCTGGAATCTCGCAGTCATGATTCAACCAACCGTCGCATAAAATTGGAGAAAAATCGTTTCGACGTTCCAGAGCATTTATTTTTATTTATCTTATTTTATCTCTATATTTATCCTCCTGACTCGCAGGAAAGCGACGGAGGCGCTATACATAGGGTAAGCAATTACCCCGACCTGCTTCCGGAGATGCCAAGATATTGCTGTCCGCTAGTGATTTAGTAGAGATATGACTGCAATTTAGAACTGCTTGCCAAGACCACCAAGCAGGGGAAAGTGCCGTAAAGTGTCTTTCCCAAGGACACAACAGAATGGCGCAAGTGGGTTTTGAACCGAGACCATGCTGATCATCAGTCCGGTGCTTTAACCACTCGACCACGCTGCCGACACATGCAATTTTTATCTCGTTCGCCTCGCAACTCGCAAATACCTAATCGTCTTATGCGTCACATTTTGTAAATGTAAAGTAACTGCGCGCAATAAAAAAAAACAGATTGAACACAGGAATAAGCAAAGCGCTAAATCTTTTTAAAAACAGATCAGTTTTTTCAGTGCTGATTTCTGACGTCAAGGTTAAACTTGCTCAAGACTTTTCTCTGCGCTCTTCTTGATTTACTTTTACTCGATATTTAGCTGAACGGAACTAAGTTTAATTTTTTGAGTTAAGTATATTTTTACTAATTTTTTTTGTACCAATTTTATTCATACCAAGAACAAAAATTCCACTTTTTATGCAAACTAAAATGATTGAACTACAGTTTTCCTAAAGTTGCTAATCCACTTTTTATTGCATTGCAATTTAGTCTATGAAAATCAGTGCCGTTGTATGCTGTCATGCTTTTTTAGTTTACACTGGTCAACAACAAAATCTTACGCCGCAGAAAAACAATCATTTCCCAATGCTTCAGGTGTGCTGAGCCCTAATCTGCCGTCAGATTTTTTCTATCACTTCTAAAAATTGAGATATCAGCATTTTATTCTACTTACTTCCATTCCAATCCGGGTCTACTTTAAAGTCCAGTCGCAGCAATGAGCCCTATTATTGACAAACAATTGAAACTTATTACTTCACACCATACTCTTTTTGTGATGCAACAATTGATGTAATGTTTCATAACAAGATGTTTAAACAGTATTAGTGTCAGTAGTGTTTTTAATTTAGCAAAGTACTTTTAGCTACTGGGTTTAAGTGAAATTCGCGGCAGTTAGAAATTTTAGAGAAAGTGTTTAATTTTACTTGTACGCGGTGGGTGTTTGAAAAGTAACGAGACTGGTGTTATAAAAACTTTATTGAAAAATATTAAAATATACCAAAGTCAAATTCCTTCAAAGTAATCCCCTTCCACTTGAAAACACTTGTGCATTCGCCTTTTCCACGATTCAAAACATTCTTGGAAGGCATTTTCTAAGATCTTTTTGAGCTCCGTCGTCGCAGCCATTTTGATGGAATCGATGTCAGAAAAATGGGTTCCCTTCAGAACAGATTTGATCTTAGGGAAAAGAAAAAAGTCACACGAGGCCAAATCGAAGGAATATGGGGGGTGTTCCAAAGTTGCAATGTTTTTTTCTGCGAGAAACTGACGAATACTCAGGGCTGTGTGAGCAGAAGCGTTATCGTGATGGAGCGTCCACGCGTGGCCTTTCCAAAGGCTCCGCCTCTTGTCACCCACTGATCTTACGAGGCGCCAAAGAATCTCTTTATAAACGGTTTGGTTTACTGTTTGGCCTTGGGTTAGGAATTTGAAATGAAAAAAGATTCTTTGGCGTCTCGTAAGATCAGTGGGTGACAAGAGGCGGAGCCTTTGGAAAGGCCATGCGTGGACGCTCCATCACGATAACGCTTCTGCTCACACAGCCCTGAGTATTCGTCAGTTTCTCGCAGAAAAAAACATTGCAATTTTGGAACACCCCCCATATTCCTTCGATTTGGCCTCGTGTGACTTTTTTCTTTTCCCTAAGATCAAATCTGTTCTGAAGGGAACCCATTTTTCTGACATCAATTCCATCAAAATGGCTGCGACGACGGAGCTCAAAAAGATCTTAGAAAATGCCTTCCAAGAATGTTTTGAATCGTGGAAAAGGCGAATGCACAAGTGTTTTTAAGTGGAAGGGGATTACTTTGAAGGAATTTGACTTTGGTATATTTTAATATTTTTCAATAAAGTTTTTATAACACCAGTCTCGTTACTTTTCGGACACACCTCGTATTTTGTGCTTAGATTTGCTATATAACCATTGAAATTACTGATTTAAAACAACTTCTTGCAATAATACTTTCAACCCCCAAACGTCGTTGTGTCAATCACCCTGACAACTTTTGTTATTTCTGCGGCGAATATACTCCTCTTGCTCACCGTGTAAAACTGAACAGCAAAATAAGATATGCATACAAGTACTATTTTGCGTGCCTTGTAGGCCACCGAAATAGAAAATGGGCCCCACATATTTGCTGCAACTGTTGCAAAACAAGTCTTCTGTTTTGGCTGGATGGTAAACGGAAGCAAATGCCTCTTGCTGTTCCCATGATTTGGCGTGAGCAGAGTGATCACGTTACTGATTGCTACTTCTGCATGACAAACATCAGAGGATTTTTTCGAAACATTAAGTCCGAAATTTCCTAACCCGTGTGCAAGTCAGTCATAAAACCAATTGCCCACGAGCTACTCAGATCTGCCTATACCTCAGCCTCCAACTGAAAAAGAAGATACCTTACCTGTTGATGAACGTGCGAGTATCGGTACTGAAGGTGAAGAGGATCTTATTGAATCAGATCCCTCCTTTCAACATGAGTCTGCGCCACTCCTCATCAATCACGAACGCGTGAATGACCTGGTGCGTGATCTTTATCTATCCAAAGAGAAAGCAGAAGATTTGGGGTTCAGGCTCCATCAGTGGAGTCTACTGGAACCAGGAACAACCGTTTCGTCCTTTTGTAGTCACAATCAAAACCTTGCTCGTTATTATGCAAGTGCAGAAAATATATACTGTTGCAAAGATATAGATGGGTTGATGACCGAACTGAAGTGTGAACATAATCCCGTGTAAACATAGTTCATTGGAAGTTGTTCATCGATTCCAGCCAAACAAACCTTAAAGCCGTATTGTTGCACAATGGTAATATCAAACCATCAATCCTCGTAGGCTACGGCATCCTCAGAAAGGAAACATATGATACGAAAAAGATTCTTCTCGATCTCGTGGAATATCCCAATAACTGGAAAATTTGTAGTAATCTGAAAGTTGCTTCTCTCCTCCTCGGGTTGCAGTTAGTGTACACAAAGCCTATCTGCTTTTTATGTCTATGGAACAGTCGGCATGACAGCAGTCAATATACGCGAAAGTATGGCCTCCTTGACAAAGTCTTCATATCGGAAGACGTAATGTTCAACATCAGCCTTTGGTTAGCTCTGTAAATGTCTTTTTTACCGCCTTTTCATATCAAGCTTGGTTTAATGAAAAAGTTTGTGAAAGCAATGGACCGGGATGGTGATGGCTTCAAATTTCTCAAAGATTATTCTGGAGCTGAAAAAAATGATACAAAATTATAAGCTGAAGTTTTTGTGGGTCTTGAAATTAGGAAACTGATACTAAATAAAGAGTTTGATTCGCGACTTAATCCGTTAGAACTGGCCGCTTGGAATACTTTGAAACCAGTTGTTGCTAACTTCTTGGGGAATCACTGTCATGACCATGCAATATGCTGATATTGTTGATTGCATGCTGAAAGCGAATGAGCAATTAGGAGCTTGTACGTCTTTAAAAATGCACTTTCTGCATTCCCATTTGGATTCTTTCCCCCTAATCTTGGCGAAGTAAGTAATGAACAAGGAGAGAGATTCCACCAGGATATATTCGTCATCGAAAGACGGTACCAGGACCGTTTCAATGCCAATATGATGGGAGATTTTTCCTGGTGTCTGCAACGTGAGAGCAAGGGATCGTCATGTAAAAGAAAATCCAAATGTTTTAAATATTTCTAAAGCCGTTTCTCACGATATATTACAAAATAAAATAGATTTGTTGTCTGTTGCAGTCGTTTGTTTAGTGGGAAATGGTAGATGGTGACTATATGCGCTGTATAGAATCAGAGAAAATTGGGACATGTGGTTACCTCAAAAACGTGACGTGATAGAAGAAAACTAATATCATTTTTGAAATCAGAACCCCCAAATTAGCTAAAATCACCATCTTGTTAGTTGCGTAACAGAAAAAAAAATTTTTGTTGTCTAGTGTTATTAGAGAAAAGAAAGGAAATCGTTTTTTATCAGATTGATTGCGTAAATTTCGAGGTTACCAAAACTTTTTGGAAACGCTTTATAGATGATAGAATGTTAAAATACAGGTATAAATTGTAAATTCATTACTTTAAATTGTTTTAAGTTTTACGAAAAGAAATTTGTGTTGAAACCTTGACCCCATCCTACAGAACCATAATCAGTGATGGAATTCAAAGGGTCGCACGAATTTGTGCGACCGATTCTTGGAACTTCAGCACGTTCAGAGAACCCGGTCTGAATTTAACGTAATCTATGTATCTCTATATCTCTGTATAATGAGGGAAACTGTTGTTAGCAAGTTCTATACCAAAGAGAATCGGTTCTTAAAATTTTGAATCCCAACACTGGCCATCATGCAAATTGAAATGTTCTGTCACATGAAACTTGGCAGCAAATATCAAAATTATAATTCTCGGCCCCCTAGATTTAAAATCTCGGGGGCCGAGAATTATAATTTAAATCAAGTCGTGCATCTTTAGCAAAATAACAAAATACTTTTACAAAAGTGAAGACGATTATTTCAACATTTGGAAAAAAGCTTTAGCCTAATTTGGCCTACTTACTTTTCAATTATTGTTTTGGTAGTTGCCTGTTGCAGATAGTCAGTCAAAACTTTTTGCTTTTTAAAATGTTTCTTGATTATTGTGTAAATTAAGTTGAACGTTATTGTAAATTCTTTAAACTACGCTAGTTTTTTGTTTTATGATCTTAATCAATTTCTTTTTTAAGATTTTTATCTACCAAGAGTGCGTAAAATTGGCAAGATTAGTTCCTCTTTTCACATTCTGAAAATAAGACAAAAGTCTCGAATTACAGACGATTATGAACACTAACATGTTTTACAAAATTTTTACAAATATTCATGTTTATAAAATTAAACAACTACATAAATATACATATTATAATTGGTGCTACTCAGAACAGTTTTCAAGAAAAACAATCAACAACAAGTCATAATGAATGCGATTACGTCATAGCATAGTATTTTTAGGCTTAAAAAAGCTTTTGATTAAGTAAATCAAGGTATTTTATGGCATAAAATGGAGCACTACGGCATAAAAAAACACACCTGCTATTAACTTCCTAATTAACAAAAAATAGACAAAACATTTTTAGCAACATAGCAGCTTCCTCTAATCAGCCAAAGGGTCCTCCAAGGTTCGACTTCGAACTCTTCATTATTTATATTATTTGTATATATTACGCCTATCTTGGGTGCAATATAGAAATTGTTTATACTTGATTCATTTATGATAATGATACCTGCTCGTGAATAAAAAATCTCTCTCAATCTTCTCAAAGCAAAACAAATTCTTCATAAAAATCCGTTATGAATGGATTTATTTTGATTACTTAAAACTAAACGTAAAAACATCTAAATATAATTCTAAAAAAAAATCAAATATACGTGGGCCTACCTTGTTCCACCCAAATTTACTCAAACAGCAAACCAAATTAAAGTTTCTTTAACTCATTACTAAAACTGGATTAAATTAATAAAGTCAAATTTACCTTGGCCTCTCCGGAAGCAGGTCGGTGTAATTGCTAAGTTGGGGCATGGCGCCTCCAACGTTTCTCTACAAGTCAGGAGAATAAATATAGATATGAATTTCATTAATTTCATTTTATCTCTCATCTCTATATTTATTTTTTTGTTTTAAAACTTATTTTGTTGGTTTATGAAACTCACATAACGTTAGTTTCGGTTGCCCCGGAGTTTTTTACTGTGTTTTGAATGAAATACTTAAAGGCAAAACAAACTAAATTTAACAATAAGGTCAAAATTTGTTTTATCAAATTTTACATACGTACAAAAGCTTATTTCTTGCTTATTTTGCAATTTTTGGAGTAGCTATGAATACTTTTAATATTTTGTTTCTGCATTTTATATTAAATATTTTAAGTCTTTTGGTGGTGCAACCCCTTAGCTTCTTAAAATTTTTGTCCTCTTTCTTTTTATAAGTTTTGAAACAACAATATAACTTTTACATGTTTTACATTGTTCTACCAACTTCGAACTTCTCTTGTAGACTTTTAGCGCCCTCCCAAGCCGGGAAGTGCAACTTTTAATTTAAAAAACCTTGATCTCTATCAGCGGTTCCCAACCGGATCCTGGAAAGGTGGTAAGGAGCCGGCGAGTGTACTGAAAGTTGAAAAGAATTTTTTTAAACTTTGCAAAATTATTTGTCTTATAGAAATTCAAGGGTGCGTAGAGTTGATAATATTTAGAAAGGAGTGCGTGATTTAAAGAAAGTGGTAAACCATTGACCCATATAATAAAAGTGCTTACCAATTTAAACTTTTTTGAGTCACAAATGAATAACGAGGAATAGATTGGAACCGATTTCATATCACTTGTATCTATGATCAAACGACGCTTGCAGACAGTGTAACAGATGCTGAAAAGTAATATTGTTATGTCAATATTGAATTCCGTCTTTGTTAAGCGTGACACTTTTTAGTTTTGTTTTGTTTCAACTTTTAAAACTTTATAAAAATACAGTTTAGCTGAAAAGCATTTTTTTAAAGATTTTTAAGGAATTAAGCAAAACTCTGGGTGAAATCATTTTGTAATTGTATTCAAAGGCGCTGGACTATTTCTTTCCCGTTATTGATACCAAAGAAACCATGTTATTAATAACAGATAACTGAACTTAATATCCGTCGATGAAATTTCACGGTTTAATATATTGCATTTGCATTTTAATCACACATCAAAAGAAAATGTCATGATTAATAGAAGTACATGGCTTGCGAGTTTGTAATATGTAAACATGAAGTTGCAGTAAACAGATTACGTTGATATTTTGATACCGGTATGCCGAATATATATTTGCATAAAAAATTTTTTTAGAGACTTTTTCCTTTTCTTGACATTTTTCTTGCCTTAAATAGCGGAAAAAATTTTATACAAATCACTTTCGGAATTGAAAATCGAAAATACCTTGTAAAATGGAAAGGTAAGAATTGATATTCTGTAACATTTGTTATTATTTTATAAACTATTTTGAATTTATATTGTAAATTATACATGTAGTTTTTTTACATTTTTATAGTTTTATTGTAAATTTTATGCAAAATCCAAATATTTATGATAATAAATTTTTTTTAATCATTTTTAACAAAGAATTTATAAAAAAAAAATCTTTCTTCGAGTAAATGAGCGACAATTGCGAGTAATTACGAATTTTTGCCCTGAAATCTAAACCCCGTCGTTTTTTGAAATTTGATGTCTTTTTTAAGTGCTAATTGCCATCCCTTTAAAATTGAAAAAAAGAATCTGTAAAGATGTGTTTGGTTTGTATTTTCATAAAAGGTCAAAATTTAAGATTTAAACACGTTTTCGTTTGATTGATTGTTGAGAGTCGATTCTATTTTACTTTCTTTGTCATCGAATTATACTAATTGTTTTGTATGCTTTTAGATCTTTGCTTTTTTTTATCTTCGTCGAAAGTTCAGGTAAGAACAACAATTTTTTTTCTTTTTTCACCAAATAAACTTTTGTCAAGATCAGTATCGCACTATTAACACGGCTCGTGTTTTTCGTTTGACTTTTTCAGAAAATGTAGGTTCTGTTTCGGAACATTTATTGCGGCCCTATAGCAATCTTGCAATACCTTGTGGCCGATGATAATTTCTTCTGCCCTGAAGAAGTAATTATCATTTTTGCCTCCGAACCAGGAGCTCTGAGTGCGATTTCCTGGTCAACCGAATACGGCCCTTTCCAATGCCTAACCACTGTCGGACAATTTGACGTACGTAGCTAGGTGGCCCAAAGCAATGTAGCGGGCTTGGGCACGAGGAAGGGCATTGGCCCCAGGAACACAAAATAAAGAAAGGATTGGCATTGGGTTTTTGTTTGGAAATACGTCGCAAAATGTTATGCTGAAAACCTTAAGTTTATATCAGCATTCAAAGGTTTCCAGGTTTGTTACTTATTCAAGACCCTTTATCTTAAAACTCTAAAAAGCAATTCATGATCACAATTTTTGATAATATCTAGATAAAAGTTGCTTCATTGTTTTTAAACTAAAAAAAAAAACAGATTAAACCTGCAATAAGAAAGCAACATTTTACGAAACACAGTATTTGTACTTGTTCCAAGTTTCAGTAAATAAACGTTTATAGATAATTTTTAAAAAAAATGTCTGTTTGTGTCTGACCTGGAGTGGATACCCTTCAAACGACGACGACGAGGACGACAATTTAAAATTCATCTTGCGACACATTTCTACCTAGCTGCAGGCCTATCTACAGAGTTTTAGTGACAAAATCAAGTACCGTATATATTTTGATTAGTACTTCCGCAATTGCCGATTAATAAAAATTTCGTTTCGATTAATAAATAAAAATTATTTCGCAATAAAGAAAGCTGAACAAATAAAAAATTTGATAAACAAAACTTTATAACAAGTTTTGATAAAGAAAGAGAAAACACAAACTCTAATGCATTGTGGAGTATGAAGCATCTATGATTTTTTGATATAAAATAAGTTTAAATGTAATAAACTGTTCTGGTCAAAACCTCAAAAGTAAACACAAAAAACCGTAAAAGTAAAAATTTAATTTTTTTCTTCTTGCAATAAATAAAAATCAAATTTTATGTTATTTGATTTTTGTGTTGAAAATTGTGATATTCGCTATTTTTACATTTCAACTTTTTGATTTCCTTTCACACGGACAGTCTTGTCACTTGGAAGTAATAGTTTATAGCTTACAGCTTACTTTATATATAGCAATAATCAGAGTAAAAAGCTGCATTTTAATTGTTGCATTATTACTTTCTTAAACTGCACAGTTTCTAGTTGACTACTATTGCCGCTGTAATCATGTGGAAGTTTTTTATTGGTGTAGGCCACTCCATTTCAACATTGTATAATGCAGAAAAATTTTATTTTCCTGCCTTACGATTGATTTTGCTCCCCTGTTTTATGTCGTAAGAGTTTAATAAATCAAAGCAAACAAGTTAAACAGTAGTTTTCGACCGAATCGGGCCCAAATTGTTCTAAGATTAAGAGCCATGATTATTTACAAAATTCCGAAAAATATTTTTAAGTACAGTTTTTAATCAATTATTTGCATCTTCAGTGGTTTTCAACTGGGGGCTGCCCCGGTTGCTCTGCGTGTTCCTTTTAATTGCAAGGGTTGCTACAAAAAGTTAAATTTTTGTTTTTGTTTTAAATTTTTAAATTTTTGTAGAGTTTCAAGTCTTTCTTTGAAAGCAAAATTAGCTTAAAAGTATTTTGAGGTGTGGGGAAATATTTATCTTCTTTTCTTGATGACGAAAGTAAAAAAGTTTTAGAAAAACTGATTTAAGAAAACTAAAAAAAATAAAGTATCTTTGAAAACAAAACTGAGATAAAAATTCAAAGTATTGAAAAAAAATTATGCCTTTAATGCACTTAGAAGCAAAAATATTTTTGAATTCTGAAAACTTTGAGGGTTTTTTGATTGTATTTAAAATGTTCTTCTTTATCAATTTTTTGTCTATTTCTTTATCTTCCCTAAAACACAGCAATAATCGAATTTCTTAATAATATTTTTTAGGTTTTCTTTTATCCGAATGCTTTACTTTCAACAGCATCTCGTGCCTAGTCAATCACAATCTCCAAACATACACCGACCAAGCGTTCGAATATTTTAATAGAACAGCAAACGAAGATGTAAGTTAATTTCAATTAAACAAGCAAAATTACATTAACATGAGAATATTTGTTCAAGTTTTTTTTTAACTAGACGAGGTTTGCTAAGTTAGTTTCTAAAAAATATATATATCTAATCGGATTTCTTTTTAAAATTCGGGGGAAAATGATGAAAAGTGATAGTAATTTTAATAAAAAAATTTTTAATCGTAATAAGATAATAATAATAGTACAAAAAGTAATGCTGTTCAACAAAAGTTTTCTGAGAACCTAAAGGGCATTTCACGGTAACTTTTGGAGACTAAATCTAAATTTACCATCAAATTTTTCAATTACGTCTACTTTTTGAAACGTTGAGTAAACGATAAAAGCTGTTTTGATGCAGTTTTATTACAGCATTCTGCATCTTGTGCAGCGTGTGAACGATAGCTACTATTACAAATAGACCTATATATTAATAGTTGTTGACCTCTACGGAACAAAACAGTACAGTGAAAGTGATAATACAGCCGTAAAATTTGTCTAATAGTCTTTAAATAGTCTTTCAATATTTGGGTTTGGCAAAAAAGTATGTACTGTAATTGATATTATCACGCCGCTAAACTTTTTCAACGCTTCCTGAAACGTGTTTCTACTCCGCCTCAGTTGAGAGAAACTTTTATTTACTTTTAGTATAATATTTCTTCGCTATTTTTATGGCTGTCATATTTCTAATTTCAGGAGTATTTGAGACGTCAGCTCAAAGCACTTCGGCATCGTCACTGCAAACCAAAAAATATCTTTAAGCTTCAAAATTTCACCCAATTTCTGACTGATGAATGCAACAAAATTGTATACAAGTGCATGTGTAAAAAAGGTTCACGTAGGTAAAAACACATTAAAACACATTAAAACACATAAATTAATTAATTTTACCCAATGTTGAGTTTTTATTTTGACAGAATTTCAAATACAGATGTTTGTCAAAATGTTGAATTTACTTGCAACAACAGTATTCGACATATTTCGAATTATGCATCGATGCTACCAAGAGTAAGATCTGTTTAATTAATTTCATTTAAATTGCATGCCTTTTCGGTTCGTAAAAATTTAATTAAATAAAGATTAATATATTCAAATATAAGCAATTTTTTTGAATACTTACTATGACAAAATGGATAAAAACCTGAAAAATAAAAAAGCTGAATTGAGTAGCACTGAGAAGAGTGCCTAAAACCGCCGGTCATTTTTGGAATAAACGATTGGTGTCCAGTAATTTCATGGCTGTAACTTAATTTATCGTTTAATTTAATCGTTGGTAACTTTATCGTATGGTAATTTTATCGTTAGTAACTTTATCGTATTGTAATTACACTGCAATACATTTTGACTGCAGTGTAGTTACATTGTGATATATTACATTATCTGTAACTTTGTTGTTTTGATTTTTCATAATCAAATGGTTTTTGTGGTTTTAAATATTCATTTTTTTAGCACGATTTTTTTAATTTTAAAAATGAAATTAATGATAACATAGAAATATATCTAACAAAGAGTTAGGGTTGGGGATTAGTCTTAACAATTAAATTACCGACAATGTAAGTACCTTTCGATGAAATTACCGCTATGAAATTACAGTGAATTAATGACGTGCCATGACGTATTATAATGGTTAATTTCATAACCACTTGACTATTGCTATTCTTTTTGTGTATTTACTTTTTTAAAATAATACTAAAAATTTTAGTTTTAAAGAACCAACTTTTTTAAATATCTCTAAATTGTACTTGATAGAGACAAAACAAAACATTTCAATAAATTGCGAAACCAGAGTTGCATGCATATTTTTTATAGCTCGGTCGAGTGGTTAAAAGCGTCGTGATTGTGATTGAAATGGTCTCAGTTTAAAAACCTGCTCGCGCCATTCTGTGTCCTTGGGAAATACACTTTACGGCACTTTTCCCTGCTTGGCGGTCTTGGCAGCAGCTTTTAATTTTATTCATATCTTTATAAAACTAAAAAAACAAATAAAACTAAAAACTTTAACCGGACAGCAATATCTTCGCATCTCCGGAAGCAGCTCGGGATAATTGCTTGCCCTATGTATTAGCTCCTCCGTTGCCTTCCTGCGAGTCAGGAAGATAAAATACAGAGATAAAATAAAATAAAAATATATATAAGATCATCAAAATTTACCACCATTTACTATTGACCCAGTTTTGCCCCGCGGAGGAAATAGGTATCAATGGAATTCATAACATACCAGTACAAACGAAAAAGTTTATCAATGTTTTTATATTGCGAACAAGCGATTATGTCACAATCTTGGGAATCTATTGCTAATTATTAGATGTTCTGCTACTAAAATCATAAAATTGGACTTAAGTCATAAAATAAGAGTTAAGACACCAAAATGTTGTCAAGCTTTTCAAGGTTCTAACAAATGGCGTCATAATGACCACTCAAAGTCCTCATACTCATAAAAAGGTCTATAACGTCTTATTTAACACCAACAATTTGAGTTTTTCTTTAAAATAATTAGTATGGTGGCACAAAGGTAGCTCAATAAAATTGTGTATTTATTTCAAACTTATAAACACAATGAAATTATGGTAAACATAGGTCTGTGTGCTTAAGGTTTTAAAATGAAATAAAGATATTAAAGTATGGTTGTTTATTTATTGCTGGGAAAGCAGAAAGTTATAAAAACAAGTAAAAAATCATAATTTTAACCATATATATATCTCCCGAAAAACTCAAATGAAAATCGAGTAAAAAGTTTCTACTACCACAGCAATAGCTTTTTTCCCTCCTGCCTCGCTTTTCTGCAAACTAATCATGTCAGCTGAGACCCTAAACCCACTTTTTTGTAAAGAAAAAGCGGGACGCAATGAGATTAACCTAAAATAAAACGTCTGCTCATTCGAAACATTACTGCCTCCGCACCAAAAAATATATGTGTTTTTTTTAAGAAAAAAAGTATTACGAAAAAGGCAAAAAACGCAATGCTTCATGCAACGTGAATCGCAGCGTGGATTAAAAGTTGCAGAATAAAGATTACATTTTTCGGCGAACTTTACATAAACCTCGTTTTTCTCAGAAACTTCTCAGACGGTAATTCTAATTAATTCGACAAAAAATATTATTCTTTAATCGTTCTTCAAAGTCTTATTGGGAAGTTTTCATAGCTAGTCCTGTCTTGAACTGTATTTTTTTCGGGTTATCTTTAAGTAAATTTCTTTTTCTTTATAACGCTTTTAACATATTACATGTCTGCTGGTAACAAAGAACTGATGCAGATGGTGGAAAGTATTTTTTTCTTCAAGATTAATTGCATATGATGCCTTTTAATTGCTATATAATTCTATAATTCAACTAAATATTTTTTATAGAATATAATTAAATGATTCAACTGAAATTTTTGTATAATTCAATAATTCAGCTAAATATTTTTTATAGAGCATGTGCTTATTGTTGGAAGATTAACAAACTTTGACTTCGTTTTCTTTTCTATTTCAAAAAAACTGTTTTAAACAAAACATTAACAAAACGGGAATTTGTGATTATCATCATCCGGATACTTTTTTCTCGGATACAGTCATGACAGCATTCATATCAAAACCCGTGTTAAAAAATTACTTTTAGTAATTATTTTTCCAACTGAGATAGTTGGACATCTCCTTAAACGTTGTTTTTTTTTATGGCGCCTAAAATATTTCTTTTTAACGAGATGTCAAGGCAAGATTGTAAAAAGTAAAAAACGTGCCCTTTACACTGGTTAATTTATACGGTGTGATAAGAAAGCTTGTTTTTTACAATAGAAAAGAATAGAAAAGTGGATAATAGAATAGTATTTAACAACTGTGATAATAGAAATAGTATTTAACTGTGATAGTATTTAACAGTAAAAATAATTGATAATAGAATAGTATTTATATACAATAGAAAAGAATAGAATAGCATTGTTGGCCAGTTGCCAAAGTAGAAAGTAAATACAAAAAATATTAAAAATAAAAAAGCCAATTAATTTGGGTTTTTATGCATTTTTGGACAGTTGTATTATCACGAACGTTTTCAAAAGATTGCAAATTATAAAATTGATCTTACTCAGTTTGGATATAAGAAGCAGATCTATAAAAAAATTTTTAACTTATAGAGTAATTTTTTGTAAAAATTCCACCAAAAAATGTTTTTCAGTTGATTTTTACATTTAATAGATTAAAAGACAGTCTACATATAGTAGGTTATTACCAAAACTTAACCATATTTTTTGATGCTATTACCCAATACCGAACTTGTTTAGCAAAGCTTGTTTAACTGTAAAATATTTTTGTCACCAAACAAACATGATTCAAAAAAATACTAAAACGACTGGTGATTGCAGAAGCATTTAACAATAGCTAAACCAGCGGACCGCGAAGCAAAATTATGTGCCCCACAGAAAGCTGTGGTTTGGAAATAAAGTGATGGTCCTGGCCCTAGAGTCATTGTTAACTCATTGAGTGCCGAAGTGCATGCTCATTTAACAAGTTGAGTGTCGCGTGACCCACCGATGGGTCACGCGGCACTCAACGTGTTAAATAGTTTTACGGTTTTACAGCTTTATTTCTTGAATCTAAATAAAGTGATTGAAAAGTGCGAAGAGCTTTTTTCATGGCTTGCTATAAAACTAAATGTTTTCGAAGTAAGAAACAAATAATTAATGAGAAAGTACGACCCCGGCAATTTTGTTGCACGCATTTGGCCCGGTGGCGCTAAAGATCACACACATTTGAGCAAAATAATTGATTTTTTCTATTTTGAAACTTTTTGTACCAAGTATTAAATTCATTTGTTGTTAAATATAAAAAGTATTGTGAAAAACAAAAACTTAATTTAGTTTAAAATAGAGTAACATATATTCTGTCCCGTTGATAGAATATTATGTCTATAATGCGTTAATTTAAAGCAGATATATTTTTCAAGTGTATTCATGGTATATTTAATATTTTTAGCTCATAAAATATCTTCATTTCAAATAAGAAATTTAACTTTTTTATCAGTATAAAATAAAGACTAAGCAATAGGTTGTTGACTTACTCAAATACATTTATAGAATTCAGCACTTTATCAAAACCCCACCTTCAACAATCCGCCGAATTCATGCTCGAAACATTATTCAGCTGTTTTTATTGTAAGTAGCTTTTTTAACGACAATTATATTACATATAGCAATGAAGAGATTTAAAATAATGAAACAATAAGATTAGTTTGTCAAAATTTATAAAAAATCGACATTTAACAAAACACGATATATATACTCGTACATTATTTTACGCGGTTGTTAAATACAGAGCTGTAAACGGGAAAGACTAGTTCAGGCGCAAACCTTGCCCGAACCCAATTTGGATTTGAAATCCTAAACACGCCTGAAAAAGTCCGAAAGTTCAGTTTGGTCAAAAACACTTACATGTTTTTAATTGAATTGCTGTGAACATATCATATCGAGAACTTTAAAAGGAGAATGGCGAGATGGGCTCGCGTTAAGGAAGTCAAAACAGCTAGCTACTTGTCGCTGAAAAAGATAGTCGTTTATCTGTAAGCTCCGCACTGGGCCCAAAGTAGGCCCGAAATTTTTCTCAAACTTAGGTCCGAACCCAGCCCAAACCTGGAAAGCTCGGCTCGACTTACAACTCTGGTTAAATATTTGGTAATTTTATCTGCATCATGAGTTCAAAAAACAATATTTTGAATTTAAAAATAACTTTCAAAATATTTATTATTATACCCTAAATAATTTGTTAGTTAAAATTTTTCCGTTAATTGTAACATATATAGTAACCCAATGGTTCTTAAGTTTTAAGGCAGCCACTAAAAATTTAATCTTAAACAAAAAGAAATAAATAATTTGAGGCATTCCAATGCAATTTTTCAACTATTTTTAGTTTGAAAACAAAAACATTAAACTAATAAGGACTTAAACTTTGAAATTGAACAAATTTCAACAAATTGCGGCACCCCTACCATTTGGAAACGTTACATCACTATGTGCTGGTACCCAGATTCAAAACCACCTCTATGTGTATCATGAGAGTGACAAATTGTGCGAAAAAAGCAGTTTTGTGACGTTTAATTTAATTTTTTTGCATCAACTTTCAGAAGCGTTTGATCATCCGCAAATCAACCTGCTTCGTGAAACTTCTTGAAAGAATTCTGGATGAAGCCAAGGAAGAAGATCTGACAAAGTGCTACAGAAAATAACAATCACATAAACAATTGTAGAAAATAGGCTTTTATTTGACCTAAAATTATAAAGCATTTTGTTTTATTAAATTTTGATGTTAAAGAGTTTTTTAAATATTTTTTTTGTGTTCCTTGCATATATGTACTTTGAAAATAAAACGTTTGAAATTTAAAATTTAGTTTTATCTTCATTATGCTGAGAAGATAAAAATGGCGACGAAAATTTTAAAAATTCGTTTGCAAAAAAGATTGAATTACTCCACAAATATTAAAACATAAAACCTGGTTTTATGCATTTTAGAAAACAATGGCAGACATTTTTGTTTACCACTGATGAAGGTCTCAAGACCGGTCTTGGTCTCGAGACAAATTTTTGCAGTCTTGGTCTCGAGTTTGTGCTGGTCTTGGTTTTGGTCTCGAGGTGACGTGGTCTCGGTTTCGTGTTTTTAAATTGGTCTCGAGACCGAAAGAATTTGTTGATTTAGAGTTTTGTTACTTGATGTGTTTGTGACGATTTTTGAAATTTGATAAGGAGCCACTCTCAATTGTCCAACTTTGTTGCAATTTGAAGTGGTAAAAATCTACGAGTCTAAACTTTTTGTTTATTTAGTTTTGCAGCTTTTTAAGTCTAGGCTTATTCCGAAAAGAGTTTTTTTGATGATCTTGGCCATCTATGGCAAACTAGTTCAAATCTTAAATTTAGGGGGGCACTGTTGAGTTATCCAAAGCATTGTGATCTCTTAAAAAAAGTCTTAAATTTAGGGGGGCACTGTTGAGTTATCCAAAGCATTGTGATCTCTTAAAAAAGTCTTTGTTTGATTTAGAGGGCCACTTTAAGTGCCTCAAAACAAAGTGATCTCAAAAAAAAGTCTTCCTTTTAGAGTTATCACTGAGTGGTGCAGCCACGTAACTGTATATAGTGAGTATGAACGAATGTAGAATTCACCGACCGTGGGACACAGAAACGCTGTCGCACAAACTTTCACACGAAAAACAAACATCATGTGAAGCAAAGCACGATTGACAACATGACGAGCACAAGCCGAACATGCTGCAACCCCCATTCGACATTTTTTATATTTTATTTTTTGACATGCCATCGACCTCCTGGTGCTACTATGAAAAAATAGAGCAATATCTTGTGTAGGAAGGACCACTTTTTGATGTATTTTAGGGTAGCTCGGTGCGGCCGCATCTTCGCACCCTATTAAACCCATCACTGACCATTGTATATAGGTGAGCAGCGTAATCCATTGTGAAATTTATTGTAAAGTGCTTTTTTAGAGAAACAACAGATATCACTGAGGTACCCTGAGCATTGAACTGGCGCTTTTCTGCCCGTAAGTCAGAGTGGCATTACACTGAGCTATTCAGCCGATACTGCGCACTCCAGAAGTGTTAAATTTTTTCAAAATAATGTAAAACTTGCCAATTTCATCATTGTTTAATTTTGTTAATTCGCTCTATTTGTCGCAATTTTTAGAGTCCAGCAAAATTTTTCAGTAAGATATTTTTAAATACCAAATGGAAATGATAAGAATATAATTTTTAAAATAGAATGATTTTTCTAAATTAAAATTTAAAATAAAATTTTATGCTACTTGTGTGATTTTTAATTTATTTGATTTTGCAAAATGAAGTGTTATGTAGAAATATTAAATTAAGTTCACACCAAAAAGGTTTTAGCGACGTGCTTTTCTCCTATAATCACACAACTAAACTTGGTTTAATTTGGCTATTTATGATTGGTACAAGAAAAATTTTCTCTGAAGCTATTAAGTTAATTTGTTTATATTTTTGCGGTGCAATATTTTCAAAGATTAGCTTACGTGGGTGGGTTGTGCAGAACAAAAAATTATTCCGGTTTGTAAAAAAGTTAAAAAACTTAATTTAGTCTTAAGGCGAGCATCATGATATCAAAGCGTGCTTACAAAACCAACGTTCTTACTATCTTTGTAAAACTTGCTTCTGCAGTTAAGTCAACCAAATTTTATACAAATTGAAGAAGTTTTATACCTTTTTTAGTTTAAGAATTTGTAGTAACAAAGCTTTAGCAACAATTTAATTAGATAAAATGATTTGATGTTACTAATATTTTATGGTTTGAATTTTTGGTTCAATTGCAAAAAAATGATTGGATTTGCATAAATATAAAACATTGTTTTAAAAAATTACACGTTGCCAAAAATTGCTTTTTAATTGGTCTGACTCTGACATTTTGTAACTTATGATATCGCTTCTTTTTGTTCGCTTGGAACAACTAAATGTGGAATTTAAAAAAATTATTTTCTGCTATGGTTTTTTAGACATTGCATCTTTTTTCCTGATGTTTAATGTTTTGATTGTTTGAATTCTGCTTTGATTTTACACAGCACTCGAATTGGATGCCGTAACTTACTTCCTGTGTCCAAATGATTTTACGAAAAAGCGTCTCCACTACGCTCGTGCTTGACAATTCTTATTCAATCTTGGAAAACTCGCGAATCGGTTTAAAGTCTATGTATATAACAAATTTTTAGCTTCGTGCTTTGTTGCTACCCAAATAATCAAAAAGAACTGCTTTTTAAAATAAAAATAACAAAAACGCAGACATTTTTCGACAGAGTTAGATTTTCAAAAAAAAAAAAAAAAAAAAAAAAAAAAATAAAAATAAATAAAAAAAAAAATAAAAGCAGGGTAAAAATAATTATCATGTTGATTTTTGAAACAATAAAGACCTCTATGGCAGAAAATCGTCAATACAGACGCAAATGCTCTTTAAATAATTATTGCTTAAATTCAAATGTTCAAAAAAACTGAAAGTTTTGATGATGTTATAAATATATCTATTTTTCTAGGACTCCAGATTCTTTAAAGTTACTCAAATCCATTGAATACGACAAAAAAAATTAATGCTGATATTTTGAAAAAAGTACGCTTTGAACCAATTGGGGCTAAATAGTCCTAAATATTTAAAGCCTCTATACTAATTTATAGATGCACCCAGACAAATTGTTTTTGGGCAACGATATTTCGGCAACACATCCTTCAAAAAAATAACAAATTTACTATTTTATACAATATAATAAAAATTCAGGTCTGAAGGAGTTAACACTAAAATTACTGGTGCGGTCATTTTGATCGTTTTTGATTTTTTTATTGCTCATATCTTTGCTAAACGTTAGAATATTGAAACTTTCTGACTTTTCCTAAGTCTTTGTCAACTTTTAGCATGTTAATTTTTATTGCATTCCAATAAACACAGCGGATATTGGATAGCAATTTACCTTAACTTACCCCCAACGGTCATTTTGACCGGAAAACAAATTGTAATTTTTTTGCGAATAAAATTGCCTTGCAATAAAACTTTTTTTGTGTTATTGTTTCAAAACAGCCGTGCAACAATTAGTGCAGTATCTGGCAACAGTTAGTTACTAGCTAGTTCATAATATTGAGTTATTTGCAGAATGCATATTTCCTAATTTTGAACGATAAAAACAAACGATAAAAACAAAACAAACTTTTCGAAGCAACCAACATAAGGCTAACAATAAAAAGCGATAAAAACAAACTTGTTTACAAAACAAAGTCTAGTATCGCATATTTCCTAATTTTGAAATGAAAATTGTTGACCGCAACTTTTGAAGTGAATTGTAAAAATGTTATTCGAAAACGCTGAGTTCAAATCTCTGACCGATCAAATCAAGTAAAATTGAAATTTTTACTCTTGCTATCAAAATTTAATGTCCGCTGTTACAGCATAAGTGAATTACTGTAGAAGAATTTTATTTGAACGAACGGAGTTTAAAGCTTTGATTGGTAAAGTCGAAGCAAAGTGAGCAATAAATTATGCGTCAATCATTGTGACTGAGGGACATAGTTCACTTTATCAAAATACTTTCTAAATCATAGTTCACTTTATCAAAATCTTACTGCACCACTAGATCAAAAGTACATACCAAATCAACAGATCCCAAAATCATTTTGATGCATTTAATCATTTGGTAGACATAGTGCGTTGGCCACTGGCTACACTGCAAACTGGAAAAGCAATGACATCAACTAACGATATTTTTTTTTTTTTTTTTTTTTTTATTTTTTTTTTTTTTTTTTTTTATTGTGTCGGCAGCGTGGTCGAGTGGTTAAAGCACCGGACTGATGATCAGCATGGTCTCGGTTCAAAACCCACTTGCGCCATTCTGTTGTGTCCTTGGGAAAGACACTTTACGGCACTTTCCCCTGCTTGGTGGTCTTGACAAGCAGTTCTAAATTGCAGTCATATCTCTATTAAATTACTAGCGGACAGCAATATCTTGGCATCTCCGGAAGCAGGTCGGGGTAAATTACTTACCCTATGTATAGCGCCTCCGTCGCTTTCCTGCGAGTCAGGAGGATAAATATAGAGATAAAAAAAAAATAAAAAAAAAAAAATAAAAAAAATTCTATAAATGCATACTGAATTATATTAGCATTTTGCGCTTGCGTTTTAAAAATGGCTAATTACTGCGCGAGCGTTTCAGCAACTTCTTTAAAGAAAACTTACGGCGCAAGCGCTCGCACAAGAAAAATTACTGGCGCCGCAAGTGTTCTCTTCTGCAAATTAGAAAAATTACACTGGTTTTGAGCAAAAACCTACCAACGAATCCAACAATTGCAACACGCCGACGCCGAGAGACGAGTTGATATAAAATTTGGATCAAGTTTCAACCATGACTATGCCTTTAAACATTTTTCCTTTTTGAAAGAAAAAATTTAATGAATAACCTGTTCTTTTTAAATTTTCAAAACATGCCTTGAGCGTTCTGTTCCAGTTGAGCAGAGTTTTAGTCCGGGTGGTTTAACGATGCGACCAGCAGGGCTCCCGAAAATTTTTTTGCGGAAACTTTTTTTTCCAAAAATTTCCATTCAACAAAACGTTGTAGTTAAGGTTCATAGCCGTACCAGTCGAAAACATTTTTGGGTGGCAATACAATCTTGCCCAAGTTTATTAACAATTGCATGAATTATGGTTTTCTAGCATTTTTCAAAGTTGCCATCTAGAATCTGCAACCGTTTACAGCGCAAAAAAATACCATCACATTCAATCAGTATTTAAAATCCCCATTTGTGTCTCAAATTTACGGTAATGACTAAAAACAACTTTCACCTTTAATTGATTTGATATTTTGACGAATTTTTATGATTGTGGGGGCAAATCTAACCCAAAGTCTTTGTACTGCAAATTTCAAACGGCAATATCTTCCCACCTGTATCCTGCCGTTTTAAAAAAGGAAGAGAGGCAATTTTGAAAAAAGGGCAGAGAGGCAATGCAAAAGCAAGAGGCCCCCTACTTTTCCTTACAAAAAAAACCTACTTTCCCCGCTTTTGGCACCCCTGGCAACTACACAAATTAAACCTCTCTTTCAATATGTTAAAGACACGTGTTTTTTAAGATGTCAAGATATTAGAGATACATAAATCTTAAAGATATTCAAAACGTAACCATATATATATTTTTTTTTTAATTTAAATTTATTGCTTTAGGAATTATCAAAAGTCTACTTTATTTTGCATAGAAATTGCGTCTCAGTCCACAGTGCAGCTGTACCTTAGAGCCTTGATTTTCGAAATTTGCCGGTCTCGTTCTTGGTCTTGAAGTCTGTAGTCTTGAGTACATCACTGCTGTTTGCGCTTCATTGTTGTCTATTATTGGATGAGATCGCGACTTATGCTTTTTAAGGAAACTTTACTAAGGTACTTTCCCTTGCTGCTCTTAGGGTAAGGAAAAGCATTTCTGCTTTCCAAATAAAACACCCGAGTTTGGCCCTAGTGTTGTAAATGGGTTGCTACCTCTTGGAAAACTTAATTTTTATGGCTGTAAGGGCCAACACTGTTTAGGGTTAGAAACCAGAACGGTGACAATAAAAAAAAAATTCAATCAAACTGAAATACTTCACTCCGCTAAAGTCTATTGCAATATTAAATGCAATTAAGCACTTATGTTTGTTTATAAACACCTATTATATAGCACAAGTTAAAATACTCATGAAATACCGATTCTTTTTAACTAATAATAGCGCTGACAATCTGCGGAAAACCCTTTGAAATTTTAACCAAAATTTCACCTTTAAAAAAACCCTCAAATATTTTAAACAAAAAAGCAAACAAAAATTTTGTTTTAAAACTTTACAACAGTTGAATCCATAAGCGACAAAAGCTACTCCTTATTGACCAAAGATGACAATCAAAAGCTTTTTCCAAGATCAACTCAAGAATCGTCTTGAACGACAAAGATGTTTCTCAAGAAGATGTGACGTCAGACACGTGATCAACATCCTATTTCATTCACAGCACGACATGTTGATTCCATAACATATTCGAAATCAATTTATTTTATTCTTTTTTTTAACCGACCACACATAAAAAATTATGCAGGTTTTTAAGGTGCAGTACCTGATCTATCAAAATTCAATTTCCAAAGACAAGCAGAGATATATTTTTACACTCCCAAACAATTAGCACTAAACGTATGTAAATAGTAAGACATTTACGTAATTTGCTCTTTTCTAAATATAAATACTTACATATTTCCGAAATCATATATATATAATTCAAGGTAAAACAAATAAAAACTTAAAATCGCAACAGTCTGTTTCGCCAAAAAACGGCTCGTCAGGCGATTATCTGAAACAAATAGAAACAACAAAAAAATAAAAATAAATATGCAAGTGTAGCGTGAGTGGTTTTGACACACAGTTAACCTTTAAACTCCTTTTATTAAGAAGGGGCACAATTTGAAATGAACAGACAAAATAACACTAAAACTTCAGAATCAAAAAGTAAGCAGAATCTTCGCTTGATGACGTCGCAACGATCAATCTCGAGTTAAATTACACAGCAGCTATATGAGTCTCTAATCTAATCTGTTTTGAGGCGACGAATCGGTCTAGCGCGTATATGTAGTCGTAATGATTTTATGTCTGTATTATTGTGACTTGTGCCTGATTTATCGATAAAACCACGTGATCAGGCTACGCTCTGAGAGCTGTGTGTTAAGAATGTTTATACAAATGGTCTTGATGGCGCGATCAGACAACGATTAGCTGGGGGAAACAACAGGAAGGCGGTACATAAGCAAAATATAAAGAAATGCGAAATTATCACATGACGGTTGTCATGGCAGTAGACAAACATTGTGCAGCGAGCGGGAGGCCGCTGCAAGCCGAGTCTGCAGCGAGCGAAGTACAACGTGAGAAAATGCATTTGCGGAAAACTCCGCAATAACAAGTAAAAGCATTTATAAAAGACGGTGATGAGTTCGCTACACAAGCACTAGCGTACCGAGGGGGGAAGCCACTGTGCCATGGCCTCCCCCTCAGACCCTAAAAATGAAAAAATATAAAGCAAAATCAAGCAGTTTTAGAAGCACTAGCGTGCCATGGCCTCCCCCTCAGACCATAAAAATAAAAAATTGTAAAGCAAAGCCAAGCAGTTTTAGCAGTGGTGGATATTGGGTGAGGCGAATGAAGCAGGCGAATCAGGCCCCCCTCGAAAATAGCACTTATAGTTTGAGTTTGCTGCAGATGTTATTTTTAGAGATTATTATGTAGTTCGGACGAAAAGTGGTAAGTAGAAGATCGATTCCAGGTGAAGACCTTTTTTTTTTAGAGATCACCATGACTTTTGGAGTGAAAGGGCGAAATCGGAGACGAAATCGAAGTGAAGACCTTTTTTTTTTAGAGATCACCATGATGTTGGGAAAAAAAGTGATAGACGATATCAAAACTTTTTTTTTCTAGAGAACATCAATTTTTGGAAATTGTTGCCTCGGGCCCCGGACCACCCTATAGTGGTCGTGCCTTCGGCACTCCCCAAGTTGATTTGTGACCTCACACGTTTGTGACGAAACTTTGGCCCCACTCGGAAACTTTCTGCGTACGCCACTGTATGCAAGTATATTAAACGAGAAATAAAAATTAAAAACAAAAAAGTTTAATAAAATTGTTGAATAAGTGGAAAAACTACTGAACAGGTTCTTTGTATTCATGAGGCGCAACAGCACGGACGTAAACAGATCTGTACTCACCGGTAACCGACGCTGAAGAGCTAAAGTCGGGATAGAGAAGAATGATCAAAAGATATGAAAAAACGGATTCAATTCCCGGGGTGATTACAAAAAATTTTTTAGTTTGACTTTATTGTTATGACGCTGAGTACTGTTACATAATAGCCGTAATTTCTGGGGGTAGGGGGGCAATTGTTTCCCTACGTTTAAAAAATTTGGGCTAAATCTTCTGGTTTTGAACAGTGAGAAGGAAATATTTGGTCAAAATCAGAATTTTTTGGACTACAAAAAAAATATTTGGGCAAAGCCAGTATTTTTTGGGCAGCGATAAAACAAATTTGGGCAGAATTAGTCATTTTAGGCCAACGACAAGGAATCGCGTGGGCAACCCCCTTTTTTTAGAGATCACTAAGATTTTGGAATAAAATTTGGGAAATTAGAGACAAATTATAAGTGGAAACCCTTTTTTTGTTATTGTTGTTGTTCATGTTTTCTTTTTTTTTTTGGTCTTTACTTTAAATTTTTTTCTCATATCTGTAAAGTACTAGAAAATCATGATTCGGGCAAACGTCACAAAATTTGGCAAAACTTCATCGATTTCCCCAAATTTTTTTGGCGGGTGCACCTATGTTAAAAAGATTTGTTTCTGTATATTATATTAGATATAAAATTCTGCTCTAATTTTGATCATCGAGCACTGTATTAGCTAAATTGAAAGCACTTATCTTCGTATATTATATTAGATATACGTGTATACTCGTATTATATTAGATGCATTCATCTATGCATAGATACAGGTATATAAGTAGACTCGTAGGGTTCGAGAAAAAATATAGCCGCAATCCACCAATGACAGGACGTGTTTTAAAGTTGAAAACGGAATAGGACAACTCTTTTTCAAATTTGTCGGAGTTAGATTTTTTGAATCATATAACGAGACCGAACAAAGTTATATAACTGCTGCTTTTCTACAGTCCCAACCGAAAAAGTAACTCAATTTTAGAATAGGTATCCAGGAAAAACTATCAAATCAAACTTCACGGTTTTTATTAGCCTCATCTCTAAACCAAATAAAAAATATTTGTTGATCAAATTAAATCTGAAACTTTTAAAAAATTTTCACAACTTTCAGCTTTTTCCAGACAAACAATAACAATTTAACCAGACAAAAGCAATAAATAAAGCATATCAATCAAATGTTTCATGGTTTTGATTCAAAAAATATGTTTGTCAAACAGTTCTTTGAGTTTATTGAATTTATCAGATTGCAGCAACTCAGACAATTGCCTTGGGCTTAAGTTTTATAACAACCATGCCGCAAATAAATTTGGAGATAACCTTTCAAAACTTTTTTTTGAAAATGTTTAGCAAAAAGCATCAATTTTATTGGTCAAGAGATATTTATTATTGCAGGTCATACTTCTACAGAATTTTCTGCTATTTAATTGTTGTTTTTGTAATGTATTTGCCAGAACAACATAGGCTTTAAACAACTTTAAAATAGACTACACAGAAAACCTAAATACAACACAAAAGTGTCAGATCGTTCACCGCTAAACAAATATCTAATCAACATTCCAACTCACTCGCGTAAAACCCTTACTTGGTTTTTAATATTCTTTCCAATATTACAGCCTGGGACAAAAGTTTAAGGCCACCTTTGGAAAAACGCACATTTTAGAAAAAAGCTTCTTAATCACTTAATACTAAGTATTCTTGTGTCAAAATGCATATTTAGGTTTTGGAAATAAACCTTATTACATATTAATTTTTAATTTTTACTTTCTTTCAATATTTTAAACGTTTAGCTTAAAAATACAAAATTTTGAACCCGAAAAACTGGCAAAAAATCTAGCAATCAGCGTTGAAAAACGCATTCAATTAACCGGTCTTTGCACAATGAAGGTCTCAGAACGTGAAATATCAAGCCAGATGAAAGTTAGCAAAACTGCTGTACCTCAAACTATCAAAAATTTCAAAAAAAAAGTACTTTCAAGCAGAGTTGTGGAGTCGTACGAATTTTTTCCGACTCCGACTCCGATTCCGACTCCACCTCTTTAAAATTTTCAGACTCCAACTCCGACTCCGACTCCACCTCTTTAAGATTTTACGACTGCAACTCCGACTCCAGAATACCTACAAAAACGACTTCGACTCCCGACTCCGACTCCAGCACATCTAAAAAAACGACTCCGACTCCTGACTCCGACTCCAGCAAGCCCGAAAAAACGACTCCGACTCCGACTTCACAACCTTGAATAACTCACACTTTTCAAAATATGAAGAAAAAAGGAAAAGGCGACCTTTTTTTAAATCTGTTGCCTGAGCTGTATAATGCTAAGGTTTGATAACAGTTTTTTAAAGTGCTTGATAAAAGCGTTTAAACAGGACATTTTAAATTAAGTCAAAAAATAAAATCAAAAAATTTAAATGATTTAAAACCCGACAGACAATATTTATGAGAACAAAATTAAATACAGAAATTGTAAAATAATGAACTGAAACTGTTCTATTTTATCTATTGCCTTATGTATATGCTAGCCCGCTACCGGAAAGAAGCCAAGAAAAGCGTCCCAAGCATTTTCAAAATTGCTATTTTAACCATCGAGTACTAAGTTCTCATTTCATGATAATAAAGATTGTTTATTTTCGCCAATCTTAACTGCAATAAACTCAATCTTGCATTCTCTACCATATAGGCTTATTGCAGGGACATTTCTAGTGATTTCAATTGAATGCCTGTTAGCACCATATAATTATTTGATTAGGTTTGCCTGTTGCCTTATTATTTTTGCCAGAACAAGAATGCTATTTTTCTCTCATTGTAGGCCTACAGGCCTATAACAGTCCAAGTAACAAAATAAAATAAATTTTTATACCTATGTGCAGGGAGTCGAACCGTTTGATTTTACCGGTTCAGGTTCGGTTCGGGTTCAACAGCTGTTTCAAATTTCGGTTCAGTTCCGGTTAGGGTTCAGATCAATTGAAACGCTCCGGTTTCGGTTCGCTCCTGTAAAAATTACCTCAAAACCGGTTTATAAAGTTCCTGTTCGGGTTTGCAGCATCATTAGGAAAATATTCTCCAAAAAAAAAAAAAAAAAAAGGTCTTCACTTGAAATCGGTCTCCAAAATTTCTATTTTCAAAATCATAACGTTCTCCAAAAAAAAAGTCTTCACACCGCATGCGGCCCGCGGGCCCGGTGACGTCACGGAGCGAACCGGTTTTTTCAACTGATTCGGGTTCGGTTAAGGTTCACGATTATTTAAATTATTCGGTTCAGTTCCGGTTCGCTCTTTTTGATTTTTAAAATTACGGTTCGGGTTCGGTTAAGGTTCGGAAAAAATGGTGTAAAACCGGTTTATAAAACTCCGGTTCGGATTCGGTTCGACTCCCTGCCTATGTGACTATGAATAACATGGCTAATTTGAAAATTTAAACAGTAATTTTCCTGTAAAGAAGCAAATATTAGATTTTTAATTGTTATTTACGAAGTTCGTACTTCGTCTCTCCATTGCATGATGTGTAATTGTGGCGATATGTCGATAAGCAACTTTATTGTTTAGACCTGTGGTCCTCCAAGTGGTCGATTGGAATATTTAAGGGGTCAAAAGGAGGTTGACAAATTAACTTAGAGTTTACTCGAGCAATAAAGCAACATTGCCGAAAATGTTAAACATATAGCTGTTAAAATGAAGATCTTTTTTTTAGTATTTAATTGCTTCCTCTCACATTTATAGTAATTTAAAGGCATAAATTGTTGCGTGTAAGTGAAAATAAAAAACAGTTATTCACGTAGAGTGTTTAAGAGTGGGTGCTCGATGCAATACTTTTTACTTATTTTGCAGTCGACGTGCAGAAAAGTTTGTAAGCCAAATTTCTAGTTTGTATTTACTTGTTAGTTTGTGTTTATTAAAAATTCCAAGTTTGTAATTACTGAAGCACGTCATCGCCACTTGCCGAGAGCCTAGGCTTGCTGAAACTTTTTTAACCTGGAAAAAAGTTGAATTTTTTAAAACTTTCACTGTGGTTTAGTAGGGCTAAGTGCTTTAATATTTATTTCAGTGCTAGAAATTAAATAGATTTTAGAGTTTAATTTTTTGTTCAAGCTCACAAAAATTTTGCTGATTCAAGTTTTTCATTTCTAACTTTTTGAGTTTAGGAAAGGGTGATGTAATTTTCGTATTAATTCTTATTCCCAGTTGATATGTCTGTTGCCAGAGGTCCAAAACGTTTATTAGGTCTATAGTTATTTTAAAAATTTGTTAAATAATTTACAGGATTACATTTTTTTGGTTATTGTTCAGAAATTTATATTTTTTGATTTCAAGTTTACCGCTTTAGTTTATGACGCTACTTTCATCACACATACCAAAAAATTGTTTAACAAAACGACCATTCAATACAGTACAGATCCCTACCCAGCAGTGAAGGCTAGCAAGTAAAAAACGACGAGAAATTGCAATCAGGGACGCAGAAAAAAAATTGGGGAAGAGGGGCAAGCTTTAAAAAAGGGCACCTTTTTGGTCAAAAAGATACTCTAACAAACGCAAACTTTAGCTTTGGAGAAAAAAGTTTTATTAAAAAACTTAATGAAGACCAAAAAATAAATAAATACAAAGGTCTTGTCTTTTCGGCAACGATATTTCATATAATGGCCTGCAAATATTTTAATTTAGCATACTCAAAATGATTGGAATGTTACTGTTGCAAATGAAGACGTGATTGATTGAAGCGCTGTACTGTCGGTTCAAAACCTACTCTCTCCATTCTTTTGTGTCCTTGAAGAAAAGACTTTACCGCACTTTCTCCTGCTTGGCGGTTTTGGCAAGCAGTTCTAAATTTCAGTCATATCTTTTATAAAGGTAAAAAACCAAAATAAAAATTTAAACCTGACAGCAATCTTTTTGTAGCTCCGGATACAGGTCGGGGTAATTGCTTTCCTTATGTATCAGTGCCTCCATCGCTTTCCAGCGAGTCCAGAGGATAAATATAGAGATAAAATAAATAAAGACCTTTTGCATTTTTCCGATCTTCACTTTGAACGAAAAAATTTACACTTTTATGTTCAAGCAAAGACGTTATTTGGTCTTTAAGAAATTTTCTGCCAAAACTTTTTTCCCATTTGTTAAAGTTTATGTTTGTTGAGACTTTGGTGCTTTTAAAACAAAAAAATACTTTTTCTAAATTTTGTCCTCCCCGCTACAGTTATAGGCTAGGTGGTTCCTTTTGAAAAAAATTTGGTGACTTCTTATCTAATTTGATATTTTATTAAGTCTATTAGATTAGATTTTGGTCAAGATTACATACAGTAATTTTAAAGCCAAATCTGATACAATACTTCTGTCTTACAAATTTTAAAATCAAATTCCCCCTCCCCTCCCCCCCCGCTTACGTCATCCCGGAATCAACCATCTGCAAAACACAAATTGTTTAAATTGAAGGATACTACCGCGTACTGCTAATCAAGAATTTTAAATAAAAAGCTTTATGTTTAAAACGAAGAGCTGAACTAGTCACGCCTATGATCAAATTGAGTGAACTGCGTCCATTGCAGCTCAAACTACTAGATACAGCTTTAACATTAATAGATTGCGTCATTTTACGTGAAATTTTTGGGATGAATTTAAAACATCTAAGTTGATAATTAAAAATTAAAAAAAATTGTTTATATTTAAAGTGGGTGCTACAGCTTTGCAGCTCCTATGGGTGAGCGCCACTGCTCCAAGCGTTTCTATCTTACATTGAATCATTTAATGTTGAATATCATTTTTACGTTATTGTATGCGGCAGGTCAAATGTTCAAATTTGATACGTCATTTTTATTTGGTTTTTGTCTTTACTTAACCTCTTTTTTACCGAAACTTTCTTGGTCTGCAACCGTAATCAAATCAATCGCACTAACTTTTACTACACTTTTTATTAGTACTTAGTAGACCTATTTCCTTTAAAGCATTTGAACAACTGTACACTAAATAGTCTATTCATTTTTCTTAACTGGCTTAAACATTGGTAGTTATATGTTTTTAATTATACCAGTATTTATTATAACAGAGAAATCGAGATAAAGAATAGTAACTAAACAAACAACAGTGATTGAAGCGGAAAGTCAGTTTTGATATCTTGACAAAAAGCCCAAGTTTAAGATAAATTTTCATGGAGATATTAATTTAAACGAGTATTTTCGGCTAGAAAAGCTACTGAAGCTAATCCAAAATCAAAGCATTTACAAATATTACGAATTGGTAGGCTACTAGCTTTGCAATGTGGATTTGCGTAATTGACGTGTTTATACGGTTACTATTTATTTAAAAAGATATACTGTATTAGAGGTTTACTAAAATCAAGGTTGGACTACTTTTCAAAATCAAAAATAGGCAAAGCGTATAAAAAGAAAACTTGTATAGTGGTTTATGGCTAATGTTGTGCCTAAACATGTTCAATAAATTATTACTGAAACAAGTGACGAAAATACTGGTGCCGTGCGGTGAAACACATAATCAGCAAAATGCATATACGTAGAAAGAGTTATTGACTGATTTTTGAATTAGCATTTAATCCAAATTTTTTTGAAATCTTTTAAAATTATAAAATCTAGATCTTGTTGCGACCCGATACTTCATTTTTACAGATTAAGAATTAAAATGTCTTTTTAGCTTCAATTGTTTTTGAATTATCCCACTCAAAAAACAGTTTGAATAATCAAAATGAAACCGAAGGGGTTCCATTCGTACAATTCTAAAATCGATGAACGCTAGATTTTATCAATATGTAAGTTTACGCACAACTGACGAAATACAATAATTATAAATAAAATAACGATTTGGGTTTTTTTCCGCTGAATAATAATTAAAGAAAGAAATCAATTGTAATTATACAGTATATACGTATATCAAAATAATTTTTATGAAGCATACGCTACTAACATTGTGTTCGGAGCCTTGCTTATACAAAATACAGAAAAGAGAAAAAAGATACAAAGAAAATATCTAAACTACACTTAAAAAACAATTTTTCAGTTTACTTTAAATTAGTTCTCAAAAAGAGTATGGAATCAACCAAGTCCTCTTTGAGTCTCCCCCTTAAATAAGTCTTAATGATGCGGAGAGCAGAAAATAAGCGCTCGACGCTAACTTGCGACGGTGGTAAAGCAGTAACAGCAATTGCAGCTCCCTGAACAATTTTTGGATAAAGAGACATAGTTTCATCAACTGTTAATTTGGAAGACCGATCAAAAGTTTATACTTTTATTAATGCAATATAAAAAGCATGTCTGAATTTGCTAATTTTACATAGAAAATTTTCAGCTTTTTCTCCTTCGAATCGTTGCCGTTTTCTTGCTCGTTCTTTTTCATCCAAAAACTTATCATATTCATCTTCGGAACTTCCAGAAGACTGAGTCATAGTTATGGAAGCAGGACTCGCTGTACCTTCATCTTCTTGTTCCTAAACTGGGTTTTCTATTTCTTTGTCAAGTCCTGTCATTCGAATAGCTACATTAAAAAGTGTAGCTTTTGCTTTATTTTGTTGACTTTCAGTAAGAATGAGCATTTGACATTGTCAAATCAGGGTTAGCCATGTCTGATAAAATAGATTTTAATTGAAGAATGCGTTCTATCATTAAATAAGTGCTTCCCCATCTTGTACTTTAATCAATTATTGCACCAATCTTTACTCTTCTTTTAAGAATAGCATCAATTTTTATATTGCGGGTGCGAATTGCAATGCTCCTAACTATACCAATTAATTTTGATGCATGCCTTCCCTTTGGTCCATCACAAATAGCTAATTGAAGGGTATGGACTGCACATCGCATATGATGTACTCTTGAATCAATTACAGTTGTGTCCAGTCAAAAATAGAATTGATCAGAAAAATCTGGATTTCTGTAAGACTCATCTGGTTCAGAATCATAGTCCTCACTTGCTGAAGATGTACTAACATCAATAGTATCCTCATCACTATCATCTAATTAATACTCAGTAAGACTTTGATTTATTTTTTTTTATTGTGCTGATCATATTGCTAGCATTGTCGGTTACTATAGCAAGAATCTGCTCTTTCTTTAAGCCATATCCATCCAAGACATCACAAACAATTTTTTTAATGGATTCACTGGAATGATTGGCATTTGTATCTTTTACAGCTAATATGTAAATAATGACTTCCATATTGTTATTCATAAATTGAACATTTATTGCAATGTAATTTGTTCGCATACGTGTGTATGCATCCATCTTTAAGAAAACAAACTTATTCTTCATGTCACACTTCATTCATAATTTTAATCATAACGATGTAGTGTATCCCCGTTAAAAGCAATTCGTAGTTTTATTATAAGAGAATAAATGCGGCTCTTTGAGCGCTGTTTGCGATATACGTCCGATTTGTTCTATGGCTCGATACATGTATCTTTTTCTCTTTTTTCTCTTTGTATTGACGTAATATGTTTTTGACTAACGTCATTGTACTGGAAGGTTCGCGTATATTCCACTTGATTCGCGTAACGATCTCTCCAGGGGTTTCTGACTGAATCTCGAAATTACGAGAAAGTTTACGTCACGTGATTTTGTTTTCTATATAATGCCGATGCGTAGCGATTATGATGATTATTATCGTTGTGAGGTAATTTGAAGCGACTCGAGTGGCGGCTCGAGCGAAGGTGATTTTGTTTGGCCACAGGAGGTGGACCGTTAGATTTTGTGTCGGTGGACAATTGTTGAATTTATTGTGTGCCAGTGGTTGGCAGTTTTGTTCTACAGAGGTAGAATTATTTGTGTTGATTGAGTCGAGTTATAGTGTTGATTTCGCTTTGCAGTTTGGCAAAGCGTGGAATAGAAGTTTTGTCGGACGTGATATTTTTGTAATACATCTGTTTTTATTAGAGACAAGGGTCTCTGTTTGTTGTGGAAAAGAATCTTCAACGAAATCATTCCGAGCTTTCGTTAACCAACTGTATAAACCGTCAGGCTCATAGCAAAACTACTTCTTGAGCCGGAATAAAATAAAATTTAGACACAGCTTTGTTTCAGCGCAGGTATTCGGGTTACCTAGCTCAACTGGTCCTTTTGGATTCCCGAACAAAGTTTGTGACACTTCATTAAATTTTTAAGTAAGTCTTTTTGATTATTTGCTTCTTGAATAATAAGTGATCTTATATTATTTCTATCTAAAGATATATTTAACTTTTTTGCAAGTTTATCATTAAGTTTTTTGAAAGCAGGTGAGGTAAAAAATCTGAGGAAAACAGAATTTTTTACAACCATTTCAATTATAGAGGAAATAAAAGCATCTTTAGTCATTGCTATTTCAATCTTTTTTGAGATTAAAAACGAAGTAAGTTCAACCTGCTTAACTTGCTGTGATGATGCTGCTGGAAGTTCTGTAAATGTTTTCTTTTTTTCCAATGTTTCTTGTCACACTTCATTTATAATTTTAATCATAACTATGTAGTGTATCCCCGTTAAAAGCAGTTCGTAGTTTTATAAGAGAATAAATGCGGCTCTTTGAGCGCTGTCTGCGATATACGTCCAATTTGTTATATGGCTCGATACATGTATCTTTTTCTCTTTTTTTTCTCTTTGTATTGACGTAATATGTTTTTGACTAACATCATTGTACTGGAAAATTCGTGTATATTCCACTTGATTCGCGTAACGAACTCTCCAGGGGTTTCTGGCTGAATCTTGAATTTACGAGAAAGTTTACGTCACGTGATTTTGTTTTCTATATAAAGCCGATGCGTAGCGAGAAATTTATTATTATGATGATCATTATCGTTGTGAGGTAATTTGAAGCGACTCGAGTGGCGGCTCGAGCGAAGGTGATTTTGTTTGGCCACAGGAGGTGGACCGTTAGATTTTGTGTCGGTGGACAATTGTTGAATTTATTTTGTGCCAGTGGTTGGCAGTTTTGTTCTACAGAGGTAGAATTATTTGTGTTGATTGAGCCGAGTTATAGTGTTGATTTCGCTTTGCAGTTTGGCAAAGCGTGGAATAGAAGTTTCGTCGGACGTGATATTTTTGTAATACATCTGTTTCTATTAGAGACAAGGGTCTCTGTTTGTTGTGAGAAAGAATCTTCAACGAAATCATTCCGAGCTTTCGTTAACCAACTGTATAAACCGTCGGGCTCATAGCAAAACTACTTCTTGAGCCGGAATAAAATAAAATTTAGACACAGCTTTGTTTCAGCGCAGGTATTCGGGTTACCTAGCTCAACTGGTCCTTTTGGATTCCCGAACAAAGTTTGTGACATTTCTCTATCTTTCTCTCTAACTTTAATAAAAATATCAGAATGCTTTCTGTTCAGATGTCTCTACAGATTAGATGCTCTTGAACGTGAACAAGGTTTTCCTCCAGTAAAACTGCTTATCTTTTCACCACACTCTTCTTCTATATCACCTTTAGCTTTACACTTACATATAAACTTTTTCCATCTTGACTTAAAATAATCAAATACTGCTGACTTATATTTATGAGCCATTGCAGGGATATAAATTATTAAGCATCTAACAATACAACAGAAATAATGCAAATTCTTGTAGACTAATCTGTTAGATAAGTAAATAATATTAAACCTATTTTTTAAACATAATGCATTACAAAGTTAGTTAAAATTCCATTACAAAATATTAACTTGTAGCACAACAGTAATTTCTAGAACATCAGAAAAACTATATGTCATCACCCATAGGCTAGCTGCAGTTATAAACATTCTTTTTAAATAGTTAATAATTAAAAGCTGCTTAGTTTTCCAAACTCCTGGTTAATGTATTGTGTTGAAAAAAATTTTTATAAATACTTAAAAATATTTAAATTTTTGAAAACGTTATGTTTCAAAAACTATTTTCATCTCCTCTAAAAGCCACCGAAAGCAATCTTTGTTTGTGAAACTAAACCAGAATCCCCTTCAAGAAGTCACCGTAAGCAAATTTTTTGGTAAAACTAACCAGAAACTCCCTTTTTAGAACCAGGGTGAAATAAAAACCTAGAGAAAAAGGATCTTTCAAGAAGTGATAGTAACCACAGGGGATCCAGGTTAGTTTCACAAACAAAAATCGCTTAGAGTGATTTCTTGATGAGACCCTAATTGATTGCTATATGTATTTAGCACCTCCGTCGCTTTTTTACGAGTCACGAGGGTAAATATAGAGATGAAATGAATAAAATTTAATTAGGATTGTTTTAACACCAGTAATATTCTGCTATGTGTTATAGGGCTACACAAAATATACTATGAGTTTTAATATTAGTAGCAACCAATAATTATTGAAAAAATTCGAAAGGTTGTAAATGATGCCTCTCAAAATTTCTACTTAAATTGCATTTATTTTGCTTAACAGCGCCTATAATTGTAAAAATTATTAATAAAAATCCTGATTCATAAGCACAATAAAAAAGGACTGCTTAGGAGGAAATATTCCTATGATAAAAACGCATTAACAAATAAACGCGAAAACCTGCTTTAAAACAAGAAGCAACACGACAAAGTGAAGCAACGTGTGCTCCGGATGTAATTGGAAAAGTGTTGCCATTTTATACTATTATCGCGTGAATACAAAAGTCCTGTAGGTATAATAAGTATGTTTTTACCCAAAACAGAAAAACAATAACAAAAATTTTATGCATTATTTTCATTTTCAGACAATCATTAACATTTCCTGGTTATTTTAAAAGTTTTTGCTAACTTTTACAAGTTTTATCCTAAAAAAAATGCTAATGCCTAAAAGCGTGTTTAATTTGGAATTAGCTGCATATTTTGTTAAAATTTTTAGTTTCATAAATATATTAAAAAATTTATGAGATAGGTCATATTTTTTCATGGCTCAGCTTTTTCCTTCAATTATATTTTTAAATGGGGAAGCTTTAAGTACCATAGAAGCTGAAGTTTATTGTGTCTGCCGGAGCAAAGATTTTTAATGGATCATTTAGTCTTCAAAAATTTCATTAAGACAAAAAAAATTTTACATCTATTCAAAAGTCATTTTTGTCACCGAATTAATCTAAAGAGAAATTTTTTAATCTAAAGTGAGATTTTAAAGAACTGACACTAAATCAAAAATAAGTTTACATTTTTCAAAAAAATTTACTCTTTGGTCCGTCAATTTAAAGTGAAAACCATTCTTTACTAATTTTAAAGTTAGGGTCAAAAGCGCACTGTCTTCCGAAAAGTATTCAGCGCGTATACGCATGCTAGTTTGTGGGTTTGATGTACTGTATTTGACCAACTGTAGCAAACATGTAAGTTTGACTTAGCCTAAAGCGACAAAAACGACTCCTGCACATCTAGAAAAACGACTCCGACTCCCGACTCCGACTCCAGCAAAACTAAAAAAACGACTCCGGCTCCGACTCCGATTCCGCCCAAAAGCCTACGACTCCACGACTCCGACTCCCGACTCTGACTCCGACTCCGCAACCCTGCTTTCAAGGACAGCAAAAAAACAGGCCCTCCGAGCATTTTCAGCGGTGGAAATGAACGTTTTATCAGGAAGAGAGTGAGTCAATCTCCTAAGAGCTCTGCTGAAAAAAATAGAAGCTAAAATGGCATAAGGAAGCTTCAAAATTAGTAAAATTATTTTTTCACTAATTAGCTCGTTCAGCATCACATTCACAAAATAAGTAGGGTTGGACAAAATGGATAAAAATCTATTGCTGTTGTAAACATTTAACTCATGTTTGGCTTCTTGGTTATCAAAATGAAGAGCTGACGTCACCGTCTTAGTGCGACTGAGCTTTAGCTTAAAAATCTGAAATGTGCTAAAAGTGTGGTCACGTCTTGACTTGACCTTTAAAGGCCTTCCAGAATTCAGAAAAACGCAACAATGTCAGATAGTAAGGGTGAAACGTCTGTTTCGGACAAGCTCTATAATCATTTTGACCATTTGATTATCCGGCAGAAGCATCAGCAGCTTGCAGGTAATACCACGGTGCCAGATAGTGTCATATGCCGCTGTCCAATCGACAAATCGACAAAAAATTCTTGATGTTTTCTGTTAATAGAATGACCATGAATCCATGGTTGAGTTTTCACGGCAAAACCCAGCTTGCTCTCTAGGGAGCAATAGATCAACAATTGATTCAACGCGGTTGTAGATAAAGCCTCTCAAGGACCTTGTCGAAGACACAGAGAAAAATATTGGTCTATAACTCTTTGGGTCCCTACTGGCTTCATCGGTTTTCGGATTGCGACTAAGAGCGCTGTCTCAATCTTGAAAATTTTCTGTTGGTGCAAGCAAGAAGAAAGAAATTCACGTAACCAGGACTTCAAAGGAGCTCCAGCATGGGCATTTTTAATACTAATTACGTAACAATTTTAATAATTTTACATTTCACTTACGATTCTTAATTAGTTAATTAATTTAAAATTTATATTTTAATATTCATCATTTAGTTATGGCACCTAATACTAAAAAGAGGAAATTTTACATATATGTAATTTGCGGCCCGCTGAATGTACTTAATTTATAATTTGGCCCATTATGAAAAAAGATTTGAAATCCCTGAGCAAGACCATAGCGTACGAGCCGGGAGAACAGAGGGGCAATTGCTTCCCCAAACTCCAAAAATTTGGGCAAAATCAGAATTTTTTGGGAAGTGGCAAGGAATTAGTTATTGAAAATTAGAGTTTTTTGGGGACCAAGAATAAAAAATGTGGGTACGTTAAAGCATCCCGACTTAGAACAATTCAGATCAAATTGAAGACTTTTTTTAAATCAACACTATTTTTTCGGTACATAACTGGAAAAATTAGATGCATTTTCAAAGTGAAGACCTTTTTTTATTATTAGTCTTCCTTTAATTTGGACCTTTTTTTTATTATACATGTAATTTGGGACGAAAATGGAAAATTTGGATACTGATAGTAAGTGCAGACCTTTGTTTTTTGTTTTTAGTCATCAGTAGTTTTTTTGGCACAAAAGTGGACAAATTAGACATAGTTTCAAATTGATAATTTTTTTTCTTATTTCTATACAATTTCACATTCAAAATGAGACTAAGTACATTCAAAATGAGACTACGTATATTCAAAATGAGACCAAGTAAATTTAAGACAAAAATTTGAGACAAGAAAATAATTTATAAACATTAAGATTTTTTTTAATATAGCTGTATATAAATAGTAACTGTATTTACGTATATTAATTAATTAAAAAATTATTCTTTATTTAATTTAAAACAGATAATTTAAGAATTTATTTATTTAAATATACCTTTAAATTTTATAAAAAATATTATTGTTTCAATATTACTATAAATATTAAAAGATTAAAACTAAAATTTTTTATTTTAACAAATTTTGTGAAAATTTAAATGCATTAGAACTAAACAACATTTAATAAAAAATTAAAATCGTTTAATTTATAATATTAATAATATGAAATAATCAAAATATATAAATTTTTAATTTTTTTAAAAAATATAATATATCAGTACATAAAATAAGATTTAAATTTATTTAATATAATTAAATTAAATAAATTAAAAAAAAATTAATTTATTAATTTTAAAATCAAAAAGTAAAAAACAGTTAAGTAACTTAAACACCTATTTTATACAACAATTCTACGCATGATTATCAAAATAAAGTTTAATTATGTTTTTATAATTAAGTTTTATTTTAATGTTTTTTTAGTCTCATTTTGAATTTACTTAGTCTTATTTTGAATTTACCTAGTCTCAATTTAAGTTTACTTAGTCTCATTATAAATTTACTTAGTCTCATTTTGAATGCATTTAGTTTCATTTTGAATGTATTTAGTCTCATTTTGAATGTGAAATGGTGCAGTCATCATCAGATTTTTGAGATGAAAATGTGTGACATTTTGTTATACCTATTTCAAAATAACAAAATCATGATTTGGACAATCGTCAATAAAATTTAAGCAAAATGGTATTGCTCATCCCCCAAAATTTTTTTGGCTGGTATGGCTATGAGCAAGACTCTCACTAATAGATCGTATTTTTCATTATGTCGAGTCAGAAAAGGTAGTTTTTTTTAATTGAAGCTCTGAAAATTACAAAAGTTTTATAACTTTCTGCTTGCATTGGTCTTCTTAATCACTCTGATTAAAAGTAACTTTTGAAATAGCTTTTACTTTTTCATAGTTGTTGTCATCAACATTGTTATGAAAATTGTAATTATTTTCACTCTCAACGTCATTTTATCTTCACATTTCCCCATTTATTTATAATATTTTCAGATCCTATGTTGAAGATGTGATTTACATTATATGTAGCCACAAAGTGATTGCGATTAAACTTAAAAATAATTTTCATTTTCTGATTTTTCTTTATCTACAATCCAATGGTCACTAACATCTAAAAGTATTTTCAAGATAACTTCGACAGTTAGCCAAAAAGATTGAAAAATTTGCTTGAATTGAATAAACTTTTTTGGGTTTGACAAAACGCTCAACGGTTTACGAAAGGTGACTTACGAAACTGAGGACTCAAGTTATTTACACAATTAGAGCAGAATCCATGGATAGTGCATGTACTTTCTGCGTTTACGTTTCACTGTGAGTAATGACTGTTGTAATTCTTACACTACAAAAATCACGTTGTATATTCTAACACAAAAACATGTACGACAAACTCGTACAATACATACGTTTCTGTTAATTTTCAACATTGCGAAGTTAAAGTTTTTGATGATGGTAACTTTTACTATAAACCAAAATTATAAAACTGAACTTATTCTACTTATAGTCGATCAAAAACAACAAAACTTAAAATCCTGAAACTATGGCTTTGGTTAGTAAAGTCGGCAAAAACCAAAAAGCTTCTGTAAATAAAATAGTTGTCAACCAGGGGCGCCGAAAACGGAGGGCAAAGCGGCAATTGCCCCTGTGTGAAAACTGGGAGCATGTGAAAATGGAGGGACACAAGGAGGCAGATAATGCCTTTTGAAATTCGAAGTATGAAAGCATTGGATTAGATTTGTCTCTATAATCATATAAATTCAACCAAGATTAAAGCTAACGAAGTCCATAAAACAGTAAGCTGACAACAGCAAATAACAGTCTCTTGACCACGTTTTTTTGGACGAAAACAACCTAGAAAATGCAGGCCATGTCAACAAAAAACGAGAGCTTGAGCTGAAGGCCGATAAAGCGCTGACGAAGCTAATTAAAACAAGCGATTGTATAAAAATGTTGCATCTTACTTTTTTTTTCATTACTTTAAAACAGGGGTCTCCAAAGTACGGCCCGCGGAGCTCTTTTTAAAAAACATATAAACTAACTTTGAACCACAGTTGGATAGAATTATGTCGGGAATGTGCCCCAGTTTCTTGTTTCTCTAAAGAAAATGAAATCATGGTGATCTCTAAAAAAAAAAAGGTTTTCACTTTGAATCCATCTAGTATTTCCGTATTTTTTTCCCAAAATCATGGTGATCTCTAAAAAAAAAGGTCTTCACTTCGTTTACAGTTATTTATTAATTGTTTTTCGCAAACTATGTTTTTGGCTTTGGCCCGAGGAGGTCCAAAAAATCTATACACGGCCCGCTGCTCGAAATGTTTGGAGACCCCTGCTTTAAAATAAAGGCCGACTAAATTGTGCTAACAGTTATGAGCCAGAATTATGTTTAAAGCAAAGTTGATCAGAAATATTGAATAAAAATTTTTAATTTTAATAAAAAATTTCTGCTAATAACAACATGATTTAATGACAAATGGCGCAGTTATTTAGAAAAACTTAAAAAGAAAACATTCAAAGTGTTTAATAGTTTAATTAACTAAGAAATTGTTTCAGCAAGTATTATCTATTTAGATTTTTTTCTTTCATAGAATAAAAATTTAAAAGTGAGGAAATGCTGTGTTCCGAACTGTAAAAGCAATTATGCTTCTAGTAATGATGAAGACCCTGCATACAAATTGCCCCAAAATAATGAAGATAAAAAGAAGTGGATTGCTGCTATACCTAGAGCTAACCTTGTTGTTTCAAAATATATGGCTGTATTTAGAAAACACTGGCGCAAAAATGCAACATTTGTTTGTGTATACGGCAAGCAGAGACCAAAAGACCAACCCTCTGTTTCTCCTGATATTCCAGCCAGCTGCTTGCGGTCAGCACAAAAAAACATTCCCAGGACAACAAAACAAAATTTGTCTAGTGCGCGCAAGCACGCTGAAGATGCAATGAAAATAGTTTTAGAACAAGATAAATTGGATTTTGGAAAAATTATACATGTAGATCAAGCCCCAGAAAAGTTTAACTGTGTTACAGTATACTCACACAAAGTAGGCTCTGTTTCAATACAATCAAAGCATTAATCCATGGTGTTCCCCATTTTATTATTCAAATAAAAAACGATTACAGTTATACCTGTTTTTTGGCTTTCCTTGCAACGTCGTATCGTTAAAATTAAATTCAATCTCACATTACAAACCTTGGTCAGCATTATCAGAGATGATACGATATTTGTCTGAACTGGAGATGACGCAAAAGAAAAACATTCTTTTCGATCAACTTTTCGTGACAGATAAAAAAGAGGAAATGAGAAATTGTATTCGCCAGAGATGACAACAAGGGCATTTGAGTATTTCGCAACATCCTGATCTTTGTATTCTCGGCTTCAAAAGGACTTTCAACTACCAAGTATTTGTTCATTAACAAGAATTACATCGAAAGTTGGAAAAGTTGCTGAAATCGAATTTTTGGCTAGTATATTTAAAAATTTATCACCCTGTCAACGGCGATGTATTATACTATGGGATGAAATTTATATCAAACCAGCTTTAACTTATCATGGAGGAAAGCTTTTCGGTCGTGCTATTGACCATCCTGAAAAGCTGGTAAAAACTATGCTTACGGTCATGATTAAGTGCTTATATGGAGGGCCCGAGTTTATTTACAAAGTTTACCCCATTAACAATCTTACGGTGAAGTTTCTGTATGATAAAGGGCAAAGCATATTAAAAGCAACCGAATCTGAACAAGAAAACAAATTTATTGCAGTTATTGCAGATGGGCATCGTACTAACCAGAAATGCTTTTCCACTTGGGCTATGGATTCTCCTAGCAGATCAAAGCCTTGGTTAAGTAAAAACTCTGATATTTTTCTTTTATTTGATTATGTGCACGTTGTGAAATGTTTTCGAAACAATTGGTTGACTGAAAAAACAAAAAGGCTGCAGTACCCATTTAATAGAGTAACTCAAGTTGCAAAGTGGAGTGATTTAGTTGAATTGACAAAAGCAGAGAGCAATTCTCTTCTGAAGTTATCCAAGCTAAATGACATAGCAGTATCTCCAAAGCCAATTGAGCGTCAAAGTGTTTCTACATGCCTACGTATTTTTTGTGACGAAACTATTGCAGCCTTGGAATCTCACCCTATAATTAATAATGAAGTAGCATCAGGAACTGTTAATTTTTTGAAAATAGTACTCAAATTCTGGAAAATATTTAATGTGAAAAATCCACGAGAAAATCAAGCGCACAACGATGCATGAGAGCTGTTATTAAGATGCCTGATGATCCGAGGATAAAATTTTTGTTGGATGTAGCAGCAATGGCTGATGGTATGCGTCCAACTACAAATCCTAGAGTCTGTTCGTTAACTTCAGACACTGCAAAATTTCTTGCTCATATTTGTAGAGGAGCAGTTCATCTGACACGTCATTTGTTGGCAAGTGGCAATGAATATGTCATGCTAGAATGGTTTTCTACCGATCCTTTGGAACGGGCTTTTGGTAAGCTGCGGCAGGGCTCTGGGGGAACCTACTTTTTAAGTGCACAATCAGTGATTGAAAAGATACGTATACAACAAGCTAAACTATCTACACAACTCAAACTTGATATTTCAAATGACAGTGCTGATGATGAACATGAATGTAAACTTTGTAAGCGTCTACTAACCGATGAAGATTGTGAAATTTTTGACAATCTAGAGGCAGTTGAGGAAAGTGTTGGAAGCGACGTAGTGGCAGCTATTTTATATATAGCTGGATATCTTCAAAAGCAAGCAGGTCAAATTCGTGATAATGATACAATATACTATGACGATAAATTTGGAAAGTAGCCTACTTAGACCCGCTAGATAGAGGAGCCCTTGGGCTGCCTCAAGATCATTTAGTACAGTGATGCATTTACTGCTTTGTGTTATTTACCCAAATAGGTGAATGGGTATGTCGTACTTTTTTAATAAATTTGTTTATGGCCTATCTATTTCCGAAAAACGGCATTTTAATATTTCTTTGAAACACAGCAGAATTCTTAGCAATATAATGTATTTTTAAAAAACTACTCTTTATTTCGCTCTCCTCGCAGTTCTAAAGACGCTTCTTAAAAGTGTTGAAGCTCAACTAGTTTTTATGTTTTTCATGCTTTTTTTGTAGACAATGCCGTTTTACTTTCTGTTTTAGTATTAAAATGATGACGGGTACAAAAAGTGTAGTAAAAGAAAAATGAACAGTCATTCACTTTTCAGCAGCACAACTTTTACTTTTAATAGCAGTAATTTTCCTCTATTTGTGTCGACATTAGTAAATTACACCCCCCGCATCGCTACCACAACATTTCAAAATCGATTCTGTTTTGCCTGTCTTACTTTTTTGCAACAATGCGTTTATGAATGTTTATATTGTTTTTCAATTATTGTTCTGTACTATGTACATCACTAGATATGCTGCAATTATAATTTTTTTCGATTTTTAATGCTTTATGCAAAGAGAATCGATCATTAAGTAAAAAACAAGTTTGAAGCTTTAATAAACTAGTAATTTGGTCATTAAACAGAATAAATATGCTACAACAAATTGAATTAATGCTGGAAAAAATCAAGCAGTTAACGTTTAAGTAAAATAAACACAAGTCTTAAATTGTAAAATCTGCGGGTACAGCATAGGTGGCTGTTTGCTTTAAATGTTTCTTTGCTATTAACACAGTTTTGAGCGCTGAAGGCAGGGCAGCGCGATAGCGTTTTATCGGCCTTCAGCTCACGCGCTTGTTTTTTGTTGACAAGGCCTGTATTTTCTAGGTCGCCATGGACGAAAATAAAAAATCTGTCACCGGTTTAAAGTGATTATCTTTGGCGGTATAGATCAAAAACTATTAGTTTTATTTCAGAAAACTTATGAAAAGACCAAAAAAAGGCCTTTACATTGTAGCGTGAGTGGTTTTGGCACACAGTAAACCTTAAACTCCTTTTATTGAAAAGGGGCACAGTTTGAAATGAACAAACAAAATAACACTAAAAACTTCGGAATTAGACAGTAAGAGGAATCTTCGCTTGATGACGTTGCAACGATGAATCTCGAGTTGAATTACACAGCCGCTATATGAGTCTCTTTCTCTATTTCGCTACGTCTCTGTCGCTGTTTCGGTCTGTGTGTCGATTCGACCAGCGAGTGTATATAACGTCAGAGTAACTTTATAGATTTACTATTATGACGCCTGACCTTTTTTACAGGTAAAATCATGAAGCGAGAGATCACATGGTCAGGCTATTTCCTGTTCACGGTATGTTGATAATGATTACACAAAAGGCGGAATAATGATAATAATTACACAAATAGCATTGATGGCGCGATCAGCCAACGATCAGGTGGGGGGGGACAACAGAAAGACGGTACATAAAGAAAATACTAAAAAATGCGAAGTTGTGACATGCAGTTGTCCTAGGAGCAGGTAAGCGCTGTGCAGCGAGCGGAAAAGCGCTGCAAGCTGAATCTGCAGCAAGCGAAATATAACGTGTGAAAATACATTTGCGGAAAACTTTGCAATATTGAAGCAAATGCATGCACGAAAGACGGTTTGCGACGATGAGTTCGCTACAACATCAAATCGGTGCAACTTTTCGGCGTCAGCACGTGATACTACAGGTCATGATTCATGCAATCGTCAATAAAATTTTGGAAAAAATATGTTGGCTCTAAAAAAAAATATTTTTTGAGTTCATACGGCTAGGTTTTACATTATATTTCGAACACTTTACTTTCAATTTCAGACCATTTTATTTAGTTTTAAACCCCAATTATAATTTTTTAGTCCAAATAAAGGTGCCTTTGTTTAAATTTTGCCCTTCCCCTCAAAACATTTTGCGGCGCACCTGCAGCCAACTAAGTTAAAACCTTTTTCTTCAAATAATTTCGCCCCATCGCAACACAACACAACACAACCATAAGCTAGCTTTATAACTTTACATTTACCAAAAGAGAAGAATTTAATAGCGATTTTCTCGCAGATGTACACAAGTAGTCAAGCTAGCAGTGATCAGAAAACATCACAAAAGAAAAGCACAAGTAGGCTGCAAGTAAACTGCTGGCAGAGCAATGGAAGAACGACGAATATTTTGTGGCCACTAGCAAATACGTACGATAATCTAAACCTCGAAAAGCAACCTAAGCCACTCATGTGCAATAATCGTCTTTCAGAATTTTTCAACGATCTTTTAAATTTTTTTCAAACGAATACAATAAAAAAGAATGTTGAACTAACATTTTTTGCTTTTGAAGAGCCGAATAAATTACTCATAGTCAGCATTATTTGGTGTTAATTGGGTATTAACTAGAAAGAGGAACCAAAACCGTCAGTTCTTGTAATCTTTTAAGAAAAATTTTCACCAAAAATATAACCACAATCTTGTTGCTAATCCTCGTTTACATGTTTGGATTGTAAGCAATTTTAATTTTATTTTTGTTTCATTTAACCTCTATATTTATCTTTCTAACTTGCAAAAAAACAACATAGACGCTAAACATAGGGCAAGCAATTGCCTTGACATGCTTCCAGAGATGCCAAGATATTGCTGTTCGGTTGAAATTTTTTATCTTATAGCTGAAAGTTAGAATTGCTTGCCAAGACCAACAAGCAGAGAAAAGTACAGTAAATTGTTTTTCCTCAGGACACAATAGAATGTCGCGAGGAGGTTTTGAACCAAGACTACGTCGATCACTATCAGGGCGCTCTTAACCACTCGACAACTCTGTTAACTTTTTTTTGATGTCTAGGTTTGGCTCTTGAATTTCTTTTTGAATTGTTGACAAAACAAAATTAAAATGTCCTCACATTGTTGGGCCTCTTAAAAGATTAAAATTACTTTTACATACCATTACAGTCAGCTGTTTATTACTCTCTGAGTCACCGACAAATTACGTGATTAGGTGACGTAACATTATGTCTGCTGAAGAGAAAAATTCCAACTATTTTGTTCAAATGCTAAAATTTTTTTTAAAAATAGGAATATTGTATTTTTTAATGCAAAAAGCTTAATCTTGTTTTAAAAAACAAATTTAACAAATACACTAAACATTTTCAGGTCAAATAAAAATTATTTAAAGAAACAATTTGCTAATAGCTTCGGAAGGAAATTGTTGAACATAATAAATTAAATGGAAGTTCGAAGTACGGAAAATAGCTTTTTTTATTTTTTATCTACAGAAAAAAATCTCCGTCTGAACCGTCATTTTTTTCCCTGGACCATGCGCCAGTTCCTCTCTGGTGCAACAAGCTTGATTGACTATGGGTAGGCTACCGTTTGTCTCAATTTTAGCAGGACAGTTTTAGGGCTCTGTCATACCCATTTTGGCAGAAATCCCGCCAGAAATCAGAGACAGATTCCATCCCCAGACATCGATATGCAGAACACCTTTTTTTTATTTTTTTCCGAGATAGCTAGTTGTCAGAGACGAAAATTATGAAAGCCGAGATAGATTAAAAGTAAAGACTTTTTTTTGAGAAAGCCTTTTTTTAGAGACGAAAATCATGAAATCGGAGACTGGTTCGAAGTGAAGACCTTTATTTTTAGCAAACAATACTTTTTGGGGACGAATTTTTTTCTCTTAACGAGCGTCCCGGTATGCTCCTTCGAAAATATAGTAACCCTAGCTATGGATTGCGTCCTAAAACCATTCATTTTATATTAGTATAATAGTGTGTAAATTTGTCGCTTAAGTTAATGATAATGTTTATATTGTTTATACTAAAAGTTATACGCTCAGTCCAAGCAGTGAAGCCACTTGCAATCATTACGGCTTGTTTCCACTACGAGCATGGATGAAGTATTTTTGTTTCTTTTAATATTGATATTTTTACTTCGCTTAGCGCTTTAGCGCGGAATAATGTAAAAAAATTATTCAACCAAACAAAGAATGCTCCATTTCACGCTCGTAATGAAAACTCGTTTTTAGTCACTCACTCCACCAATTCAGCTACGTGAACTTCTCTTGAGCGCCACCTAACTGCCGCAAATGTGTAAAGCAGAGCGGTTACCAATTTAATTAAAACTTCGTAAGTTTAACAATTCCTTTTGGCTTATTTTAAAAAAAAAATTTTTTCAATAAAATCATTTTAAAAGTGAATCAATAAAAAAATGAAAATGTTTAAAAATTAGTTTTTGAATCACGGAAAAATTAATATTATTTTCTATTGTTCTATTGTTCTTCTATCGATCATTTTCAATATTTTCACTATTACGCTATCCTCTGGTTAATTTAATCTTACTCCGTGTTAGATTTCAAGAATGGCTGAAATTAACTCTGTTTTTCCCATTACTTGCCACTGCTGCTGCAGCATCTAATCCGGGCAGTACAGCAGCCTGGGGTAGAAGAAGACTAGTGTTCCAGTTCGAGGGAGTAGATTAAATTTTTGGCCCCATTCATGGTCTGAATCTGACCCAGAGTGGATGCTCTTCTGTACGACGACGACTATCAGAGCATTACTGCAATTGGGCTCATCCTTCACACAAGGGTGTTTTAAGTTATTTTAAAATACCTCACGTTAAAGGCGTGTTCTGAAATGCTGATGATAGATTAAGTCGTTTAGGCTCCATTTAAAAAATAATCATAATTACAAGTTGCTTTTTCGGGTTCAATTCAAAACCTTTGTTGTCTTCTTTATTTTACTTTAACGTGACAAATTCAAACAAATTCGGGATTTTAAGTTTTTCTATTTTTAATAAAAACAAAATTTGTCTTTAGCCGACTTTCATTCTTCAGACAATTTTTTATGTTAATTTTGATGACGTTTTCAATTTTTCTTAGTTCTCACATTTCACATTTCTTTGTTGTTGTTGTTGTTGTTGTTGTTGTTGTTGTTGTTGTTGTAGTAGTACGAAAACAAGCAACCCTAATTGTATTTGTACGTGAATGTCGACTAATAACATTCCAAGTGTCACATATTGATAGTTATAGCATATCTCCGTTTTTATTCAAACTGTAAAAAAAACTAAAAAATCTTTTGATTATATTTTGATATTTTGACATCTTGACATCATTTTGACATCTCCGGAAGCAGGTCACGGTGATCGGTAAACGTTTCCCTAGGCATAACGTCCCCGACGTAGTCTCGCCAGTGAAGAGGATAAATAAAGGTGATGAAAGCATGAATGAATGAATAAAAAAGGTCTCTCGTTGCTACGACCTTAATAGATTGTGTTTACAAAATTTTAAAAACAGGAAAGAAAAAAACGTAGACAATACTGCTTTAAAGCAGGGGTCTCCAAACATTTGGAGCAGGGGGCCATGCATAGATTTTTTGGACCACCTTGGGCCAAAGCCAAAAACTTAATTTGCGAAAAACAGGTAATAAATAACTGTAAACAGACTATTTATTTAAAAAAATCTGATGCAGTACACAGTTGAAATGTAAAGCATACACATGTATATTTAACCAGTTATTTGTCAGTCTTGATTAGTATCAGAAACATGAAACTGGCGCATTTCCGACATAATTCTATCCAAGTGTAGTTTAAAGTGAGTGTACATGTTTTTTAAAAAGAGCTCTGCGGGCCGGATAAAAAATCTTAACCAGCCGGATTTGGCCCGAGGGCCGTACTTTGGAGACCCCTGCTCTAAAGTAATGGTAAAGTTTGGTAGTTTTCTAAAATATAGTTCGACTTTGCTTTTGACGTTTAACGTTTTACTAGATCCGCTAAACGACGCTATTGATAACATACCAATTTCGTTGAAGTAAAAAATTCTGTATCTTGAAAACTTTTTTCCATTAAATTTTCATTTCTGTATTTATACAGACCAAGGACGGATTTACATGAAAGAGCCAGGGAGCCCGGGACCGCAAAAAAACTTTTTAAAGAGTTTATGACTTGATGCTCTGCATTATTATTAACTCTATTTATTTTTCTGACTTGTGGAGAATCATAAGGTACATTATTTTTTATTCTGGCCGTCGTTATAATAGGTAGAGTACCATATATGCAAGCATTGTTGATACTGTAAGACAAACTTGATTTTTAGCAACTGTAAATGTATTTCGAAATCAAATTTTTCTTTATCAATCTTGCCTTTTTGCTTGCCGAATCGCTATGCATACTATATTTACGAAATGGCAAATCGGGACATTTATTAAAAGAAAAAAATTCGTCAGTGTTCTTTATAAAAAAAAATATCTTAGCTTTGAATCTGTCTCGGATTTCTTAACTTTTGTCGCTAAAAAGTAGTGTTCTCTAAACAAAAAAAAACAAACAAAAAATAGGTCCTCACTTGAAATCAGTTTCAAATTTCACACTTTTCGTCCCAAAATCATATTGATCTCTAAAAAAAAGGTCTTCACTTAAAATTGGAAAAACCGGGACATTTTGTTAAAGCGAGTGGAACGCCGGGACAAGGCCTAAAAAATGGAACTGTCCCGGCTAAACCGGGACGTATGGTAAGCCTACGAATTGCAAACTAGCATTAAACTTCAGCTGCCACAATATTTTTAGAGCAGTGTTTTTCAACCTTTTTTAGTTTGCGACCCATTTTTGAAATCCATCAAAAGTTGCGGCACTTTTAGACCGTCTTAATTAATTTTGTTCCCAAAATCAGGTGATCTCTAAAAAAAAAGGTCTTCACTTTGATTTCATCTCGTATTTCTCTTGTTCTCCCCAAAATCATGGTGATCTCTAAAAAAAAGAAAAGGTCTTCACTACGATTCGATCTCATATTTGCGTTATTTTTCCCAAAATCATGGTGATCTCTAAAAAAAGGTCTTCACTTCGCGGTTTAGACCATCCTGCTCTGAACAAGACAAAAATCTCTACCTGAATTCACGCTCTTTCTTGTCAATTTCTTTCCAAAATGGTTCTTTCTAAAAAAAAACCGTCTTCGCTCCGAATCTCACTTATTTCGCAAAAAAAACGCAAAATTTGACGTCCCTAAATAATTTTTTTTCGAAATCCTTCGCGGCACACCTGGAAGCCTCTCACGGCACATCGGTTGGGAAACGCTTTTTTAGAGCAATCATGAAAGTCTTCACGTACAATGAAGCAGCTTCACAAATGCGTTCAATTGAACCTTCATGTTAGCAGCGGGTATCAACCTTCGAAGCACTGTGGTAGGAGCAACATGGTTCGACCCAAACCATTCATCGAGTGATTGAGCCGAGATACCATACAAAAAGAAATGAAATCATTATTCCGATAATATTTGTAGGGATTATTCTTTGAACATTCTTTTTTCTGCGAGATTCCGCAGCATTGTAATTTGCAAACTCGCTTCCTGGTATTTTTTGCATTAATTTTTAAACTTCAACAAAAATGTTGTAAAACTGTGCATCAGCTGTTGCAAGCCATGCTTGTTCAAAAATTTAGAGTTTTTTGCAGAATGTCGCGCCCAGAACGTTAAAGCAATTTCCAGGGTCTCTTGGTTGTACGCAAATGCAGAGGATGATCGAGGTAGTGAAACCGAAGATGGATATGTTTGTAAAGGTTTAGATCAGGAGTCGGCCAACAACTTTCAATAAATTCAATATATTCAATATATTTCAATATATAACCACCGAAGATAGCGACCAATATATTTACCGTTAAGATTCCGGTTCAAAACCCTATCTCGTCATTCTGTTGTATTCTTGGAAACGACACTTGGCAGCACTTTTTTTCGGTTGTCGTAAGTAGTTCTTAATTTCAGTCTCATATAAAAATTAAAAAATAAATAAATAAATTTCAACCGGACAGCAATATCTTGGCATCTTCCGAACCAGGCCAAGGTAATTGCCTAAGAGTTGCCCTGAGCATAGGCTAATGCTTTCGACGTTTTTGTGCAAGTCGTCGTCGTCATCGTTTTCGTTTGAAGGGTATCCACTCTAGGTCAGACGCAAGCAGGACTGGGGCCGAGGGTTTATCCTTTTACTACCCCAGATTGCTGCACTGCCTGAATCAGATGCTGGCAGTGGTGTTATTACGCCAGCATCGAGTTTCGTCATCCAAAACCGTCAGACCTCGTGCTTCATGTGGTGCCCGATGTATAGGGCACGCTGCTAGTACATGGTCTGCGGTTTGCTAAGAGGCGCCACACTCGCAATTCGGTGAAGGAGCGAGACCCCATTTGTACATGGACAAATGGAATCGCCCAACACCAGTCCACAGGCGGTTGAGCTTAACCCAAGCTACTCGGGGTAAGCCCATCCCAACAGGCCTGGCACCGGTCCTGGGCACAAAAACACGGAGCCTGGAAGCATTTTCACAGTACTCCGCGTTCCATTTGTGATTTGTCCATTCAGAAGCGCGGATGCCAAGTCTGGCAAGGTTGTTCAAAAGATTCCGCGCAGCTGGCACAAACGGGCATCTGGATCTTAGTCTCACTTGGCGAGTATCTAAGGACCCACTTAAAAGACCATACAAGATATGATCGGGGTCCAGAGATCCACGGTGTGCCAAGGAGAGTGTCGCTCCCATTCGGCGAAGCTCAGCTGGATGAATGCCTGAGAGTACAGGTAGGTGGTCCGTTGGAGTGGGACGCAGGCATCCAGTAATTATGCGCAAGGCGTCATTCACGACACTGCCGATGAGGCGAGTGTGAGCACTGGGACACCAGACTGGCGCACAGTACTCAGCTGTTGAGTAGACTAGACATAAGGTGGCTATGCGTAGTGTTTTAGCACCAGCATCCCATCCCGAGCCCACGAGTTGCCTCAGCAGTGTGACGCGCGAGGATAGTTTTTTGCGCAATGCCACTAAGTGGTGACGAAACGTGAGCGATCTGTCCAATTTTACCCCAAGATAAGTAGGGATTGGACAGAACGGTAAAAGTCTACCTTTGTTGTAGACTTTTAACTCACGCTTGGCCTTTCGGTTATTTAAGTGAAAGGCTGCCGTCACCGTCTTAGTGTGACTGAGCTTCAACCTCCAAGTCTGGAGATACGCTGACAGTGTGGACATGTCTTGGCTTAAAGTCCCCTCCAAATCCTTTCAGTTTCCAGAAGAGTGCAACAATGCTAAATCATCAGCATAAACAAACTTTCTGGAAATCATGGAAGGAAGATCGTACGTATAGATGTTAAACAGGAGGGGAGCCAAGACGATCCCTGAGGAACGCCGTTTTTAAGACGGCGTAGCTTGCATTGCGTGCTGTCACCGGTGGTAAGGGTGAAACTTCGATTTCGAACAAGCTCCATGATCATTTTGACCATATGCTTATCCGGAAGTAGTCTCAGCAGCTTGCAGGTAAGGCCACGGTGCCAGACAGTGTCATAAGCAGCTGTCAGATCGATAAATATGGCACCGGCCTTCTTTTTAGCCTCGAAAGAATCCTCGATGTTCTGGGTTAGCAGAACAACTTGATCTACGGTTGACTTCCCGCGTCGAAACCCAGTCTGCTCTTTAGGGAGAGTGAAATAGCGTTTGCAAAAACTGTGGACAATTAAGGACGTCTCAGCTTTCTTGCTTTACTTGCTCTTAATCGAAGCTCTTACAACCAGTAGAGAGGCCAGAAAAACCGACATATTTTACTTCAATAACCTACGTTTTAAATTTTGCTCATCCTCTTTGCCTAGTGTTTTTGCAGTATTTGCTATTGTTTTAACGTGCATGATGTAAAGCAGTGATGAAGGTCTCAAGACCGATTTTTTGTGGTCTCGGTCTTGTCTCAATTTCGAACTTGTGCTGGTGGTCTCGGTCTTGCTCTCGAGGTGATGTGCGCTTAGTTTCGTTTTTTTAAATTGGTCTTGAGACCGGACATTTTTTGATAGTTTTTGTTACTCGATGTTATTTCTGACAAATTTTTACAATCTGATTAAGAGCGACATCCAATTGACAGCTTTACCGCTATTTGAAGTGGCAAGAAGCTTACAATCAAACTTCTTTAAGCTAATCTATAGTTTTGCAACTTTCTCACGTTTATTTCCTGGAAGATTTTCATTGTGATCAGAGCTATCTGTTACAAGATAATCCGATTACAAAAAAACTCTATTTAAATTTTTCTTCTCGCATCATATAAGATTAATAATGCTTTGAATGTTTGTATTTACACCTTTGTCCGCAATTAGTACATTATTACAGTGATAAAACTTTTTTCGGTCTTTACTTTGATTTTAATGATTATTTCGTATTATCTTTCATACGAACTGGCATCCAATCCTTCCACCCGCAAAAACGATTACTTTGATCGTACGCATATACATACGTATACAGTATATGTATAAATCTATGTTAAGAAAACAATTAAGAAACCAAACTCTTGTTGTAACGAAATTCATGTAAGCAATAATTTGATTACAAGATTTATATATTTATTAGTTATAGCCCACGATTTTTTATAAAAGTGTAAAGTTGGTGACCTCTCCGTCACAACGTTTGCCCACCCCTATAGTTTCTTTATTTATTTTTTTTATTTTCATTTTTATATTTAACGTCCTACCTTCCACAAAAGCGTCAAAGACCCTAGACTTAGGACAAGCTATTTCCCCTGTTTCCAAAGATGCCAAGATATTGTTGTCCCGTTTAAACTTTTTATTTTAATTTTTTAGTTTTCTAAAGAGATACGACTGAAGCTTAGTACTGCTTGCCAAGACCACCGAGCAAAGGAAGTGTGCCGTAAAATGTCTTTCCCAGGACACAAGAGAATAGGGCGAGTACTTTTTGAACAGAAGCCGTTTTGATCACAATCACAACGCTCTAACCACTCGACCAAGCTTGCGAACATCTGCTTTACAACCGGTTAAACAATTGTGATCTGTGAATCCATAAGCATATGCACGGAAGGGGGAATTTGGAGGTTAAAAGACGTCCATAAAGACTAACAATCAAAAGTTCCTAGTAGCATTAAGACAACTTAATAATTGTTAAAATAAAGATTTTTTTATTTAAAAGAAAATTAAAGCTTTAAAAAAGTGAAAAGCAAAAAAATTCTTCATTTCTGTTTCACATTTGTCTGCAGCGTCGTCGAGTGGTTAAGAGCGCCGCAATTGATGGCGAACGTGATCGACACCGTCGCGGTTTAAAGTCTGCTCTCGCCATTTCCTTGTGCCCTTGGAAAAACACTTTAAGGCACTTTTTCTTGCTTGGCGGTCTTAGCAAGCAGTCCTAAATTTTGATCATATTTCTAAATAAAAACTAAAAAATAAAAATAAAAGATTTCAACCGGACGCCAATGTCTTGTCTCCTCCGGAAGCTGGTCAATGTAATAGCTTGGCAGTTGATCTATATATAGCGCCTCCGACAATTTCCTGTGAGTCAGAGGAGAATAAAGATAAAGATAAAATAATATTATTAAAAATAAGTAAATAATTTTTTTATATTTTTTAGTGAATCTTCAAAAGTAGCTCTCTTTTGTTGCAGAAGGCATTCCTTTTGTAAATGCCTTCACGCAATTTTCAATTTTGTACCCATGGAATCGTAATCTAAAAATTTTCAACCGATCAAAAATCCAAAATTTTTTTCTCTGCTCATAAAAATTCTATTACTCAGCTCTTGGAGCGATCAAAGAGCACTCTATGTTAGTTGTCATGGCAAAGGCTTTTTTTAGCGACTTTTTAAGACGATAAACAAACCAATCTGTTTCTTATAACGCGTTTGCAAATGCACCAAAAAAGAAATATGATTGATTTGCAAGTGTACCAAAAAATAAATATGATTGAACTGTAAAGAGCTGAGTGAGAATTTTCCGAGCAGAGGAAAAAATTGGAATTTTTGATAGATTGAAAATATGTAGATTACAATTCCATGGGTACAAAATTGAAAATTGCTGCCTTCACGGCATTTTTAAGTTTTAAAACAAAAATTTTTTAAAGATTATCTTGCTTTTTCTATATTTTTAACCAACATGCCTCGCGTGTTTTGGCTTTCTTTTGCTCTAGTTGAAGGTTTTTCTAAAGCGAATTATTTAATGATGTAACGACATGGACCAAAGCGCTTTCCAACATGTCAGAGATGTTTGTTTATATAAATGTAATATTGGATTATTTTTTAGAAAATTAGTGTTTTTAAAATAATTAAAATGGACAATATTTTTTTAAATTTTCCGGTTTCGGTCTCGGTCTTAATTTTGATTGTCTCTGGTCTCGGTCTCGAACCTTAGATCTCGAAATTGCCGATCTCGATCTCGATCTTGGTCTCGGAAAAATTATCAGGCTCGGTCTCCGTCTTGGTCTTGACGTTTGTGTCTCGGCTACATCACTAGTGAAAGGCAAAAATTTTTTTTCTAGTCTTTTAACTTAAATTTGAAAGAAGATTTGCAGAATCAAATAATAAACAAAAATAACCCGCTTTTTAATGATAAGATCCCACTTTCGTCTTCTTTTTTTTTGTCGTTTTGTTCGATAAATATTAACTATCTTGTTGTCTCTGAAAAAACTCCTAAACCCGCGCCAGCTTCAGAATTACAAGCAAATTTATCAGTTTTAAAATAAAACTTAACAAATATCTTCTTTATAAAATAATTAAATGTTTACGCTTGTTTTACATTCAACAATAGAAACAAAATAAAGAAAAAGAAACATCTTTTCATAGGTGCAAATCTAGAGAAATTGGTAACGTTAGTTTTACTTCTTTTAGAAAGCTAGCTTCTTTCAACCGATAAAAACATTTTTGATTGATTGAAAGCTGAGATACGCAACGGCCCAGGTCCCCAGTGTTCTTACCCTCCCTGAAATTAGAATCTTACATTTTCTAAAATTAGACTTACAAAAGCTTTATAAGAGTGTTCTTATCAGTTTACTGTTGCGACAAAAAAATACTTTTTGGTTTTCGATTTGTAAGTCCATCAATTAATCTTTAGAAAATCGACTTTCGAATTCAAATGAAGACTTTTTTTCAATCATTTTCGAAGACAAAACTATTCTTGGAAAGACTTTTTCCAAGATTTAAAAACGTTAGTATGGTTACCATGAAAGGACTATCACCGCTTTTTGGTGACAGTAAGAATATTTAGGCTCGTTTAGCAAGTAATATTACTGATCAGCATTGATTTGTAAATATAGTCTATAAGTTTTTTGCGTTTCCTTAAAGGTCATAATCATAATCAAAACTAAAATGATTGAAAACAATAAACTTGTTGTTTTGTAGTTGAGATGATTGGAAAAGTGAAATTTTTATGATAAATTTAATTAAATTCTTGTAGAATGACGTTTAGTTTTGTGGTAATGTTTACTTGAAAGAAGCTTTTTTTCTTTTGTTGTAAGAGCAAAACCTGAAAGCACTCAAGCTAACACTTCTCAGCTACGTCAAGTGTTTGCTTTGTTAAAAACTTTTTTTTCTTTCTTTGCAAATTTTCATCTTTTCGAACAAGATTATTTTGTCCACAACTTATTTGATTTAATAGGCGAAGCAAATCAAAAGAAAAATCGCTTTCTTTTTTGCTTGTTGCTAAGGGTTTCGGTAAGAACAAGATTTTTATTTGACCAAGAACCATCGGGTAAGGTCACGTTGAAACATGCTCAAATTTGTCAACTGCGTCGTTTATGATTTTAACTTACTTTTTACATAATAGATTTCAATTTATCAACTAATACCGTCATTTTCTGCCGCTTTAGGTAATTGTGATCTACAGGCTATTTGTGACGTAGCTTATCCCATTTTTTTATAACTATCTTAATGTTCATACATTGTACTTTGAACAATCAGTCAACTCTTAACCTCCAAAATAGTCATTTTATCTATGAAGCATTTAGTGTTATTCAAGTAGAAGTGGAGGAAATTCTAAATTTCTGTTTTTATCACATTGTTCGATTTCTTTATCTTTATGTGTCGTATGCTCTTATAAGCACAAAAATTAATGTAGATTAAAACAGGAGGCAATTGTGTTAGTAAGGCTTGGATGAAGTCTTTCTGATAATTTTCATTTGTTTTTTTAGCTATTGATTGTTATAACTGTAATTTGGAGCTGCTTGTTAAAGCCACCAAACACAGGAAAGTGATCTAATATGTTTATTCAAGAAGACAACAAAGTGGCAAGGGTTGGAATTAAACCCCAACCATGTCTACCTAATCGTCATCAAAATGGCGCTCGGGTCATTGAGACTGCCCGGCGAAAATTAAATGCGAGTTTTAGTTTTATTCAAAAAATGGCGAATTAAATTGACTATAAGATTACGTTATTTTAATTTCAAATTAAAAAAAAAAAATGCGTAGACCACCTATACACAGAGCAAAAAATACACTCACTGACCTTTGAAAAACTTAAATCGTCCTTGCAAAAAGACTTAAGGTGAAAATCTGTTTATCACAAAGAAAATAAAGTTTGAAGTCGTCATGATGTAGCATTCATAAATAAGATTACGATCGATTAAGTTTTTCTTGAGTTGATTTCTTTTGTTAAATGTTATGTATCAATTTCCTTTGCATTATTCGTGGACGAAATTCCAAACAGCTAAAGATTGAATTTCGTCAGAAATTGCCTACAACAATAGCTTATATGTTCTACCGAGCTATCTACATGAGTTATTTCTAAAAGTCTTTGTGTGGTTGCCCTTTAAAAATTTATGCTCATTGTTCTATTATTTTCTACACATAACAGAAGATTGACTTTTGACATTGTAATCTGCTATAATCTTCGATTCAAGGGCGAGCTGCAAAATGTTAGGACAGGAAACTCTAACCTTTTTTCATGATTCAAATTATAACATTAGTTATAGTCGGCGGACCACGAAAGGGCCTTCACTTTGAATCTGGCTCTGATTTCCAATTTTCATCTCAAAAACGTAGTGATCTTTAATAAAAAAAACTTTTTAGTGTTTAGCTGAACACTTAAAGTAAGCTCGCGGAACACAATTTGAGATACGCTGCTTTACAGTTATGAAAAAATAACTAAAAAAATTGAGTAAGCAGTGGGCCGCAGGTTGGCATCCCTGGACTAGGACAGCTATCGGAACAATTCTCTTTGATGTTTCATAAAACAGTTGTAAAGTCTCGGTTTTATACTTTTTTAATTAAAATGATTGTCAAGTTTTGGCGATTGTTTTCACATTATCGTGCAGAAGCCTGTTTCAAAACTCAGATGATAAAAATCAAGAAAGCAACAAGTAATTTTTTTCATTTTCAGCAACGGCTGGGACTAGACGACCTAAACTACGAAGGTCATTCTTGATAAGCTGTGAATTTTGATATGGTTTAACATTGCCTTCAGTTTCTACTCTTGCTTTTGAGTAAGAGATAATCAAGAGATGACCTTAGAAAAGGGGGTCTGATGCTAGAAAGAAAGGGGACCACTTAAAAATTCATTTTGCAATGATATAAGGTGAAAAAGAATTTTTTTTGTCCCAAAACGTGGTGATCTCCAAAAAAAGGTCGTCGCTTTTAATCGAGCACGTGATCCCTGCTTTCGTAAGGCTGGGTGGGCCACCTTGATTTTTAAAGTAGATAAAAAAGTAGCAAGGTCGTAAGTGGCAAATTTTGTTAGCAAGAGCATCAGAAAAGTAACCCAATTAGCTATTTTTAGCCCAATCTGGCAACTCTGCTAACCTGTCTATTGTAGCCCGTAAAAAAAACTGTATCAACATTGGCGGAATAGTTGGTAGATCAAGGGCTGCAGTTCCCCCTATGCAATATTCATCCTTGCCAATAATTTAAACAGCTCTTTTAGCATCACCTGCAATGTTTTTTCACTGCCGTGCTATAACCTTTCATTGTTTTAGTATTAATTTGATTTTTAAAAATAAAACAACCAAAACCGTTTTCAAAATGAAGTGAAGACGTTTTTTAGTCATTATTGTATTTTTAAAGATTTTGCTGGCCCCGCCGCTGGTCAGCTGACCACGTGGAGAAGAGTTCTTACGCCGGTGTAAATGACATGTTGGAATGGATTAGAAAAACTAATTTGATTTTGAAGATGATGCTTTTTGTTTACTTTTGCGTATAAAAGATACCTTTTCGAGCATTTTAAATCTTTAACTGTAAATCTTCATTAACGAATAGGGATTCTGAGCAATAATTGAGATTCTTAAGCTTTGCCCAAACAAATTTAAACTATTGGTCAAAGACAAACACCTTTGTTGTTATAGACTACCTGATGTATTTTCGTATATATAAACTATGTGTGGCTGAATTACAATTGTCATGTAGTTTACAAAAAGCAATTACAAGAACAGAAAATAAAGCTTTCGCGTCGAATATGATTCAAGCGGAAAGCTTTTTACCAGTTTATTAACGATAAGCGAAACCAAATGAAGCACTGTTCTACAAAAAAACACGAAGAGCAAGCAATCGATAACCTCGCGCGGTGTTCGCTTTCATTTAACCTTTTTCGCAAACACACTCACATTGGATGTCTTTCTGCGCGGGAGGTTTGAGATTTGACGCGAGTTTGGATTGGCTGTCGCTAAGCAACGAAAAGGGAGCTGAATTTGCGCGGAAATTTTTCAACGGCATTTCTCAATAAAAGAAACTAAAACATGGCGGGCAAGAGGACTATGACGTAACAGGATGAAGTTATGAAGTTACAATGGTTGAGTTGATTATAAAAACAATTGTGGCAGTAAATTCTCTTACATTCAGCTAAGTAAGCGGCGTAAAGTTGCTGTAAAGCTCTGTACTTTCTAAAGTTTAATTTTTCATCTTCGTCTTTTTCACTTTAATTTATATTCATCATGGTAAGTTGGGAATTTTGTTATTTGTTTTAAACAGTTTACCTTTTGATAGTAAAACATCAAACGGTGTAACTATGTAAACAAAACTAAAATTTTTAATTTGTTCGAAAATGATTTATTGCGTAGATGTTAAAATTAAAATATTTCATACTTTATAGCAAACTTATTTGACGAAATTGAAGATTTAAAAGAATGTTTAACAAAATCAACTAAATTCCATGCTGACTTAGTAGTACTTTCATTATAAAATATTTTATTGATTTTTAAAACCAACGATAAAAAGTTATCACAATTGCTATTTAAGTATTCATTTATTTTGCTTTCTTTTTTTAAACAAACTTTTATTAATATCTAAAAGAATATTTTTTATTTGATGATGTAATTAATTGAGGATTCGAATCGTTAAATTTTTACGCTTATAGAGAACTTCGCTCAATTTTCAATATAAGCCTCTCAATTGCGTTAAACAGTTTAACGCAGTTGATAATAGAATGAGTTATAATTCCGAAACGTCCTGAATAAAACAATGTTTCAAAATATATTGGCTTTTTATTCGGAAATTAGTCAAGCGTTCCAAATTTTAAACATGATTTATTTAACTTATTTTAGTCAGTCTTATTGGGTATTGTTGACATCACAATTAAGTGTAAATCACATAGACTTTGTTCAATTGTTAACTAACACAATTATTATAAATTTACCTCAAGAATTTTGCTAAACATGATAAAGTTCTTTTCACTGTAAATCGAAATAAAAGTTTTAAACTACACTAATGTTAAATTTATTGTATGTAATCGATAATCTGAAACATTTTTTATAGTAAATAATGAATGAAATCGGATTGATAAGCCGTACAGTTCGTCTTTAAATAGTTTCAAAACATTCTTTTTGTTATTACCCTAATATTGAACAATTTATTTTTCAGCGTGAAGTTATTTCAATTCATGTCGGCCAAGCCGGAGTCCAAATCGGAAATGCTTGCTGGGAGTTGTACTGTCTGGAACATGGAATCCAGCCGGACGGTCAAATGCCAAGCGACAAAACCATCGGAGGAGGCGATGACTCCTTCAACACCTTCTTCAGCGAGACTGGAGCGGGAAAGCACGTTCCAAGAGCGGTTTTCGTTGATTTGGAACCAACTGTAGTCGGTAATTTTTAAATTTTTTAAACATTTATTAAAATACTTTTCAAACAATTCAATTTTTTCAGACGAGGTCAGGACCGGTACTTATCGTCAACTGTTCCACCCCGAGCAATTGATTACCGGCAAAGAAGATGCGGCCAACAACTACGCCCGTGGACACTACACCATCGGTGAGTCGCCGCGACTTGGCCAGTAAACCAGCAAAATTGGGTTCAAACGTTTATTATTTTTACAGGCAAAGAAATTGTTGACTTGGTTCTTGACCGAATCCGAAAACTCGCCGATCAATGCACGGGTCTTCAAGGTTTCCTCATTTTCCACTCATTCGGAGGCGGAACCGGATCAGGATTCGCTTCCTTGTTGATGGAACGTTTGTCCGTCGACTACGGAAAGAAATCAAAACTTGAATTTGCTATTTACCCAGCACCCCAAGTAAAATGTCAGTTGTTATCATACAATTTCTGTACGCTAAAACTATTGGTTTTAGGTTTCAACTGCTGTTGTTGAGCCGTACAACTCCATCTTGACCACCCACACCACCTTGGAACACTCGGACTGTGCTTTTATGGTCGATAACGAGGCCATCTACGACATCTGCCGTCGAAACCTCGACATTGAACGACCCACCTACACCAACCTCAATCGACTGATTGGTCAAATCGTTTCGTCGATCACCGCTTCTCTTCGATTCGATGGTGCCCTCAACGTCGACTTGACTGAGTTTCAAACTAACTTGGTTCCCTACCCTCGTATCCACTTCCCCTTGGCCACCTACGCTCCCGTCATTTCGGCTGAAAAAGCCTACCATGAACAGCTGTCAGTGGCTGAAATCACCAACGCTTGCTTTGAACCGGCCAATCAGATGGTGAAGTGCGATCCACGTCATGGCAAGTACATGGCCTGCTGCATGTTGTATCGTGGTGACGTCGTTCCCAAGGACGTCAACGCTGCCATAGCAACCATCAAGACAAAGAGAACCATTCAGGTAAGGTGTTAATCTCCTAGTTTCATTTTTAATAATTGCTATTTTTGTCCGAATTATAAGTCTTATTGGAATTTCATATAATTGCAGTTCGTCGACTGGTGTCCAACTGGTTTCAAGGTCGGCATCAACTACCAACCCCCGACCGTTGTTCCTGGCGGTGACCTTGCCAAGGTGCAGCGGGCGGTGTGCATGTTGAGCAACACCACCGCCATTGCCGAAGCCTGGGCTCGTCTCGATCATAAGTTCGATCTTATGTACGCCAAGCGTGCTTTCGTTCACTGGTAAGTTGGTTCATATTTATACGAGTAGCGAAAAGTTTTCTTGAAATATTGACTTTGTATCTTTAAATTTTAAATTGTTCGGCTTTTGCTTTAAGTTATATTAAAGGTGTGTACAGTATATTGAAATATTATCCTACAATTAAGAAAATCTTCTTGATCATGGGGTTGTTTTTCAGGTATGTCGGTGAAGGAATGGAAGAAGGTGAATTCTCTGAAGCTCGCGAGGATTTGGCCGCGCTGGAGAAGGATTACGAAGAAGTCGGAGTTGATTCCGTCGAAGGAGAAGGAGAAGAAGCCGAAGATGAATACTAAATCTTTGATATTGCAATTTAATGTGTAAAGCCATTGTACTATCTACTTCTTTCTACTTTTTTAAGCCATCACTGGGAAACTCCCGGTTGTCAATAAAATAATTTCTTCACATAGTGACTTGTTTCTAAAACGTTGGAGACTTTCGCGCAGTAGCCTATTTTGCTAGACTATGATTTAGATTTTGTTAGTGCTTTTCAAAAGAGGTTGAATATTGTTTTGATAAACTTGATTCATTTGGGGCATGCAACTAATGCAAAATGTGTATGACTTGGATAAATTAATTATAGCATTAAGTTAGAAACGCGCTTGCTTTTCTGTACAAAATACAAGATCTTCCCGAAAATTTCGTTGCTATGCCACAAATATATGTAGTTCAGACAACCAATGTCGTAACAATTAAGTGAAGTACTTCACTTTGTAAACATCTACTTTTCTATTGTGTGCACAACACAATTCGGACAATTGTTACTTAAACCTACATATCGCCCATTGTATAATTAAGCGCCCACCATTCAGTCGCGATTATTAATTCGGTATTAAGAACAAAAACCCTGACGCTCACTCGTAATGTGATTCAAAGTTTAAAAGAAGCTAATAAAGGGAGGGGATACATGATATGTATAGGGGAAGGGAACGTGGGGAAGGCATTTACGCCCATTTTGTTGAAAACGAAAATGTTTTAGGCAATTGTGATCTTACGTTTGTAATTGTGACGTAGAATTCAGCAAAAAATAGAAAACTGCATAATCTTACACACAAAAAGTCGAAGAAATATTAGCAGTGTGGTTGAATGCTTCAAAGCATGAACATGTGCAATGTTTGCAGTAGTAGCGCATCAATAATGGATCTGTGGAAATAGTTATTTTCATTGAGGGACTTGTCCGTTTACGTTTGTCATTGAAGTCGCTTGTTGGAGCTTTTCAAACATTTTTCGGCCGTTTGCTTAAGAAGGATCTACCAAACTGAAATGTTACTTTTAAAAAAATGAATCATTGTAGCTAACAATGGCAAGAACATTTGTTTTTACAATTTGCTATCCAATTAGAAATTTTAAGGGATATTTTCTTTATGTTTTGATTTTAATCTGTCAGCAGCTAGTTTTAAAATTTTTGATCGATTTTTTTAATTCATAGTTTCGGAAACACTGATTAATCACATTTAAAAAATGATTTTTACTCTATATCTTTTTTATCTTTTTTGGCCTCCAGCATTTTAAACAGTTATGTAATAGTCCATAATTTTTTAATTAGTCTAAAATGCTTCGATTCACATAACTTTTTTTCTTTAGTTTGAGTTAGCCTACTGGGTTTATAATTTCCGCTAAAAATGTAGCGTGTCTAATAAGTGGGAGTGTAACCCAGACCCAATATTACGGAGATGAGCCCCTCTATTGTTACATGCCGAGTAATGACTGGAATACAAAATTGGAGTAATGACTGGAATACAAAAAAAGAACTTTAGCTACTTTTAGTTAAGTCCCAGTCGGACTATCTTATTCTTATGTGCAAAAATAAAATTTCTTACTTTTTTTCAGATATTTTGTTTTACTTTGTTAAATAAAAAAACATGGATTCATGATCATAACGGTCATGGAAATGGAGTTACCGGGAAAGAGGAAAAGAGGGAGGCCAAAGATGTAGTATTTAGATGTAGTGAAAGAAGATATGGGGAAATCGGTGCGAGGGAGAAGGACATTAAAAACAGGACGCTTTGGAGAACATGATACGCTGTGGCTACCCCTAATTGAAGGGAAAAGCCGAAAGAAGATGAAGAAATTTAAAATATCTATACTTACATGAATGAGTTTACAAAAATTAAGCAATAAATAGACGATTACGAAAATTGAGAACATATTACAATGAAGTCGCATTTTCAGCGATACAGAGGTATCACCTGATTTAACACTATTTGTATCCTAATTACGTCATTTACCCTCAGTTTTTTATCAATGTTCAATCTAAGTCTTTTATAGTGAAAGTTATGGTTATTTATTATATAATATAGGTTATCTATTATAATCTTTTATTGGGTTAAATTGTGCCGATTAAGCTAGGCATGGAAACCTTGGACAATTTCTTTCAACTTTCTCCTTAAAAACTCTTGAACTGTTGCAGAATGCTTGAAACTATATCATTAAATGCACCAGCAAAAAGACAAATCTGGTAACAAACAGTTCTCCTGCAACACCGTATCGGGCAGCTCATACAACAGCTTTTGGGTGGAATCATTTGGTGACTTCGCACCAAAGAACTATTTTAAGGATTATCTTTATCGTTTTTGCATAAAGCATTTTGCTATTAGTTTTTATTAAAAAATACCGGTAACTGATTATTATTGGGCTAATCATGTTTTTGTGTGTTCGTATTTAGGGGCTTCCCTGGGTTTACTGCCTTCGACGTTGCACTGCGAGGCAGAAACTTAAAAGAAATATTGCACGAATCATTGAGTTTCCGAATAGTGTGTTTCTTTTATAAAGCCCTTATGTTATTTCATACTTTTTTACTCGTACGAAAAATTCTGACTTTCATTTTGTTAGTATTGAAATAAAATAACTTTTTCGTGATCCCAATAACAGAAACTATTTCTTCCACTATTTTCTTATTGAAAGGTTTTATAAACTTCTTTCTTAGCTGGACCTCAGTTTTAGCTGGTCGTGTCATACAAAGAATTGAACCTGCGCAATATTGTAACATTTCAAGATAATTAACTGATCATTGCCACGCTTAAAACCGAAAAGATTGTAACTCTTGTAATTGTCAAATATTACATTTTGTAGCACTTCATTGCTAACTGACGAGTTACTTTGTGGGTTATACTCATGTTTGTTTGCGTACATGTGAGGTGGTTATTGTAGTATTGAATGAAACAAGACTTTTTAAAGCTTATTTGTGCTTGTACCGTACTACGTAATAAATATTCTATACATTATTCTAGTACTATCTAGTAATTCGCATTAATAACTCAGATGTCTGCGTGTCATAAGTTACGCACGAAAGCCTTATTTTTGTAGTCGCTATAAAATCCCTAAACTGTTAAAAATGAACTTTCCAAATGGTGGAATGCCTCAGAAATATATCCTGCGGAGTAAAGCGTGGTCAAATGGTTATGGTCATTGTAGTCTGGTCCTGTTCTCTGGTTCTGTTCAAAACTTACTCGCGTCATTCCGTTGTGCAGTGAGAAAGATACTTTATCGCATTTTCCCCTGCATGGCAGTGTTAACAAGCAGTTCTAAAGTTCTGTCATATCATTATAAAACTAAAAATGTCAAAACAAAAAACTTCAATCGCACAGCAATATCTCGGCATCACCGAAAGCAGGTCGGGGCAATTACTTGCCCCATGTATAAGCGCCTCCGACGCTATCCTGCTAATCCGAGGGATAAATATAGACATAAAAAAATTTATTAGTCATGTGTATGACATATGCTGCACAGCACAGGCAAAGGGATAAAAAGCACTGTTCAACATCAAGGTTCAAACAAACACAAAACGAACAAAAAGCTTTTTAAAAGAGTGAGAATTTTTTTTAAATAAAGTTATAATCGTTGGCCTTTTCTATTTACGCACGTTTTTTTTATGTAAATCTGTAGATGAGTTGGTTAATTGTTTGTAGTTTACACACCAGTGATGAAGGTTACATGACCAAGACCAGTTTTTTGTGGTCTTTCTGTGTTTTTTTATGGACCGATTTTTTGTGGTCTTGGTCTCGTCTCGGTCTTGAGATGATGTGCTCTCGGTCTCGTGTTTTTTAAATTGGTTTTGAGACCGGAAATTTTTTATATTTTTGTTACTTGATGTTATTTTAATGAATTCTTGCGATCTGATTAAGAACGACACTAAATATTCAGTTTTGCCGCAATTGTAAGTGGCAAGAAGCGTGGAATCAAACTTCTTTAATCCATAGTTTTGCAACTTTCTTACGTTTATACTAATACAAATTTTTATTGTGATCGAAGCCATTTGGTTCAAGATAATCTAATAACGAAAAAATTTTATTGTAATTTTTTTTCGTCAACAAACAAGTCCGAAAATGCTTTGAATGTTTTTACCAACACCCTTGCACGTTGAAACATTCACACCAAAATAAACAGATCGTAGAAAATCAAGCAACTTGATTAGAAAAAGATTTTTTAAAGATAGTTTTTTTTCAGTCGAAAACAAGGTTTAACAGAAGAAGCCATTAAAAAACACAAAAAACTACGTCAGCACGATAGATTATTTGGTTTTAATTTAGCCTAAATGCAGCAGTAGCGCCTGAGAGCGGACATAAATTTTTAAATATTGTTTGTTACAGTTAGTCTACAGCTAGTTACCAAATTTACTGAAAATTTAGTGCAAATGTAGTCACCAAGCTTGCCAAAAATTGCTTTGAAAAGAAATTAAAATGATTGTTTCGGACCTTGATTTGAATTAATAATGTCATAAGCAATATATTGTACTTTAGTAATAAATGATTCAAAGCAGATTAAATGCGATAAAAAAATGACTTTAACCTTAACTGGAAGTTCAAAGTTTCTAAATATTCATTTTAAAATCGTCTTAAAGTAGATTTAGAATTTAACTCCAATAGTAATAATGGTATGTTAACAATAAAGTTTCCTAGAAATATGATTTAAAGCCGGTGGCGCAACAGATTACAGTAGTATAGTTCAAAACTGTGCAAAATACGGTCCGCGACACAATTATTAAAATTATTGTTTTAAATTTTTTTGATATCGATATGGTTGTAGTGCAGTTACATAAGATGATGCAATTTTTAAATTGCTAGCAAGCAGATTACATCAAGGGCGCCCAACCTTTTACTCGCTGGGGGCCATTTTTTTTGCAACAATTCTCTGGGACGCAATCGATACAACTTTTTTGGCCTTTATTTTTATTTTAATGATTATTTTGAATTATCTTCCACGTGAACTTGGATCGAACTCCAAAAAAGTTTTTTTTTGATCCTAAGTATTTTTTTTTCTAAATAAAGAGAACAGATGCTTGTTGTAACGAAATTCATGTAAGGAATAATTTGAACTCAATATTTATACAGGGTGGCCATAAAAATGGTAACTATTTTAATAATTTATTACTCCGTAAACCCTTACCGTAGATACTTGTACTGAATTTTATTTTTACCGTTACCAAGCTCTGAACGGAACGTTTTGCTGGTGCTTTTATCTCTGGGTATTTTTCCAGGAATGCCTGTTGCGTTTCCTTAATTGATCCAGTGCGCATATAGGCTTCCACAATCACTATTCTCTGCTGCAGCGAAAACCACCATCCTTAAAAAATTTAACTGTTGATTTTAAAAAATTTGGAGCCTTAATCTGAAAAAAATAGATTAGAGAAAGATAACATATTTGGTATATTGGCCTACAGCCCATCGAGGCCATCAACTACTGTACATCAACCTATACAACCTATCGAGAGATCAGGCTATTTTTTAAGTGGGCCACCCTGTATTTTAATTGTAAAAACAGTTTACGAACAGGCAAGCAAAAAGTGAGAGTAATTTTTTCGTCATTGCGCGAGGTTAATTCTAAAGACGCAATACTACTTTTTACTTAATAACTTAATAAAAAGGAGTAAATATTACTTTACTTATTAAAAAGCAGTAAATTTGAAAAAGAGGAAAAATAATAGACTTTTTAAAGCAAGATATTTACTTTTTCCTTAAACACAAGAACATAATATCCATTAAATAAGAACATAATTCTCCCTTGAAAATGATGTTGAAATAGTTGAGCGACACCTGTGGGCATTTTTGATGTCATTGAAAGTTGCGACTATGAATGATTGCTTTTCTTTTGTCGGTTATATTGTTAGGATCGATAAAGAAAATTTTATTTCTGCGTTTGTAAAGTGAAATTAAACTAAGACCAAATAGGAATATCGTGGCTATGATACATTTTACTGCGATTTTAAAAAAATTGTAATTATTCTTTTTTAGTGCACCCAAAAGATACAGAAAAAATAACAAAGGTAATACCAAAAAACAAAAAACGGCGAGTCGTTAAGTAGCTTTTGCTTTACATAATTCGTCGTTTTTAAAAATCTTTTCGAAGCTATTAATTAAAAAAATTCTATTTTATGTAAGCCAAAAGCAGCACAAATTCAACAATGCCAACATGCAATTTAGATATTAAATCCAACTTAACTAATTGAATGATGTTTTAATCATTACCGTGATGACAGAGCTTTCAGCATTTTTAAGTTTTGAAACAAAACTTTTGAATGAATGTTCTTCATTTTTTAGCATTTTTACCAGCATGCTTGCATGTTTTGCTTTCTTCTGCTCTAGTTGAGGATTTTTTAAAGCGAATTGTTTAATGATGCAACCACACAAAGCATAGCGCTTTCCAACATGCTGGAAATGCTTGTTTATATCAAATGTAACATTCGTTTGTTTAAAAAAAATAATTATTGTTTTAGGAAAATTAAAAATGGACTATATTTTTGTAAAATTTTTTGGTCTTGGTCTCGATTGCTTCTGGTCTCGGTCTCGAACTTTAGGTCTCGAAATTGCCGATCTCGATCTCGGTCTTGGTCTCAGAAAACTTATCGGGTCTCGGTCTCCGTCTTGGTCATGACGTTTGCGGTCTGGTCAACATCACCGTTACATATACCTTCAATTACACACGACACTCTCCTTGGCTTACCGTGGATCTCTGGACCCCGATCATATCTTGTATGGTCTTTTAAGTGAGTCCTCAGATACTCGCCAAGTGAGACTAAGATCCAGACGTCCGTTTGTGCCAGCTGCGCGGAATCTTTTGGACAACCTTGCCAGACTTGGCATCCGCGCTTCTGAATGGACAAATCACAAATGGAACGCGGAGTACTGTGAAAATGCTTCCAGGCTCCGTGCTTTTGTGCCCGAGACCGGTGCCAGGCCTGTTGGGATGGGCTTACCCCGAGCAGCTTGGGTTAAGCTCAACCACCTGCGGACTGGTGTTGGGCGATTCCATTTGTCCATGCACAAATGGAGTCTCGCTCCTTCACCAAATTGCGAGTGTGGAGCCTCTGAGCAAACTGCAGATCATGCACTAACAGCGTGCCCTATACATCGGGCCCCACATGGAGCACGAGGTCTGACGGTTTTGGATGACGAAACTCGATGCTGGCTTAATAACATCACTGCCAGCATCTGATTCAGGCAGTACAGCAGTCTGGGGTAGTAAAAGTATAAACCCTCGGCCCCAGTCCTGCTTGTGTCTGACCTGGAGTGGATGCCTCTTCAAACGATGACGACGACAACGACGACATATAAAGTCTTGACTCAATTAAATTTGACTTTATTTTAGCTGTTTGAAGAATAAGAAACACTCATTTAATAATAAAAACAATGACAACCTACGTTTAAGGATGAATAAATTTTGGAAAAAAATTTGTTATCTGCTATTATCAATTTGCATATCTTTATCAGCCCCATTAATTTTTTTAACAAAATGGCAACACTATAATTTGATAAATCTCCTGTTGAAATGATATACGACATGTATGGTGTAAAAATTTATTTATTTATTTTTTTATGATCTCATCTAGCTCGTGCTAAACAAGTTGACTTAGCAAATTCCAATTGAAGCAAAGCCATAAATTAGTCACAAAAAAGTTAGGTCCAAAGATGCCCCAATAGCTTTTTTGGGTAATATCAACGCATTTGTCTTAAAAAAAGTTCTCTGGTTATATATCGCTAACAAAAAAGATTGCTTTCAATATTTGGCGGTTACTATCCAAATAACTGAAACATGGTGACACAGTTTGTTTGCAACACCGAAAAAGCCGTCATTGGCTCAATTCAAGAAAAATTTATAACTGCGCGTCGCTTATTAACGTAACGGAAAATAGTAATTCTCGAATTGTTTTTTTATGACGTGAATTCACTTCTGTTTGTTAAAGCAGTGATTTATTGCGGAGCCATTGTTTGCTCAGGAAAATACAAAATTTGAAGCAACAAGAATTTTTTATCATTTGTAAAGTTACAAAGCTTCGTAAAGTTGCTAGTTCTTTATTTGAAATTTATCATCTTCTTTTTTACGAAACCAATAAAATCATATCAAAATGGTAAGTCTTTTTTTTTTTGTTATCTTACAAAAACTATTTTTAATGAATATTTTATTAATGTATCTTTTTGTGAAAATTGTAACAAGAAAACAGGAATTCATTAATTTTTGATTTATTTTTAAGATCTCTTTTATTATTTGTTGTGCAATAATTTATTATCAAGCTAAGTCTGTGAATAGGTCTTTAAAAAAGTAATTTCATCGAATTTGCTTCCTGTACAATGAAAAAGTTCAAATCACGTTGAAGACTTTATCTAATCATACGTTTTAAACCTACACATGTAAAAACCAAACTTCTTAAAATAGCTTTTTAAAAACTGAACAGAAGCATCAAAAAATACAAAAAGAATAAAAATTTTAAATATAAAAAAATTGATTGAAAGAGATTGTGTTGGAAACAATTACATCAGAGGCGGGGAACCTGTTTATTATTGGAGGCCAATTTATATGAGGCTGTAACAAAGGAGACCGCATAAGTTGAATTACATAATAAAAAAGCGATATCACTTTGAATCTACTTCGGATTTTTCGCATTTCTAAAATTTTGTCTCTAAAATAGAAAAAAGCTTTTTATTATCAGTAGCAGTCATTAACACGTAATTTTATTACTTTTTAAATAGTCGTTTAAATAGTCTTTTGTTATTACTTTTTTTAAATCGCACAAAAAACTCATGGGCGCCGCATGCGGCCTTAAGGCTGCAGGTTTTCCACTTCTGAATTATATAATATTAAAGTTCATTATTTGGATGAATTGTTAGAATAATTTTTCAGCGTGAAGTTATTTCGATTCATGTCGGCCAAGCCGGAGTCCAAATGGGAAATGCTTGCTGGGAGTTGTACTGTCTGGAACATGGAATCCAGCCGGACGGTCAAATGCCAAGCGACAAAACCATCGGAGGAGGGGATGACTCCTTTAACACCTTTTTCAGCGAGACCGGAGCTGGAAAGCACGTTCCACGAGCGGTTTTTATTGATTTGGAACCAACTGTAGTGGGTCGGTTATAAACGTTTTGTTAAAACAACCAATCATTTAACAAAAAAAAAACTTGATTCGAAAATTTGTGAAAAATTACTCCTAGATGTTACTCATTATCAAATATTAATGATTTTACTAATAGGTCTGTCTTGAAATTCAAAAGCTTAACTTATTGCGATTCAAACCATCCCGTGTCAATTTTCTCTTTAAGCACGAGTCGTAAGCTTTATTTTTGTTTGACAAAGCTACTTATTTTTGTTTGACAAATGACATATTTTGTTTGACAAGCTTTATTTATTTTTGTTTGACAAATTCTATAAATAGTTGTTCTCATTTACAGACGAGGTCAGGACCGGTACTTATCGTCAACTGTTCCACCCCGAGCAGTTGATTACCGGCAAAGAAGATGCGGCCAACAACTACGCTCGTGGACACTACACCATCGGTGAGTCGCCGGGACTTGGCCAGTAAACCAGCAAAATTGAGTTCAAACGTTTATTATTTTTACAGGCAAAGAAATTGTTGACTTGGTTCTTGACCGAATCCGAAAACTCGCCGATCAATGCACGGGTCTTCAAGGTTTCCTCATTTTCCACTCATTTGGAGGCGGAACGGGATCAGGATTTACATCACTACTCATGGAGAGGCTTTCTGTCGACTATGGAAAAAAATCAAAACTTGAATTTGCTATTTACCCAGCACCACAGGTGAGAGATTTTTGCACAATCTGATTGGACTTTTTTCTACATTACTTGCGCTTATATCTTGCAAAGTGACCTTGATAATTAAGCTTCTTTATACGGATGTTAGTTTTCAACGTTATCGTTTTTATAGCATCAATGATGGTAGTGATAAAGGCATGCCTGTAATTTAATGTAGCTTTTGCACAATAACAATCTTTAAATCTCGCAATATTGATCAGATTGCAACAGCTGTTGTTGAGCCGTACAACTCCATCTTGACCACCCATACCACCTTGGAACACTCGGACTGTGCTTTTATGGTCGATAATGAGGCCATCTACGACATCTGCCGTCGAAACCTCGACATTGAACGACCCACCTACACCAACCTCAATCGGCTCATTGGTCAAATCGTTTCGTCGATCACCGCTTCCCTTCGATTCGATGGTGCTCTCAACGTCGACTTGACTGAGTTCCAAACTAACTTGGTTCCCTACCCTCGTATTCACTTTCCTTTAGTCACTTACGCTCCGGTCATTTCGGCTGAAAAAGCCTACCATGAACAGCTGTCAGTGGCTGAAATCACCAACGCTTGCTTTGAACCGGCCAATCAGATGGTGAAGTGCGATCCACGTCATGGCAAGTACATGGCCTGCTGCATGTTGTATCGTGGTGACGTCGTTCCCAAGGACGTCAACGCTGCCATCGCAACCATCAAAACAAAGAGAACCATTCAAGTAAGTACGATTTAAACTTTTTATATTATCTTTTTATTGAGATACGACACCTTGGATTGAAAAGCACCAGTTTATTTGGAACAGGGGTGGAAAACCAGCATTTTGGAGGTTTTGTGTGCGGCTTTTTCTTTTGTCGCAGTACTTTTTCTTAAAATGAAGTTATTTATGTCAGATTTTACTTTCTTGACTTTTACCTTTTGGTCATTTCTGAACTAAGATTTTGATGTATAAATTTTTGTCTGTTAAAAATACTTTTGCCATGCAAAGTCTTGTACGAGCGCCAAGAACACCCTACGTTTTTCTAAATAGTGCTAGTGGCAAAAAACATCTACATTTGATAAGAAAAAATATTGCGATTTTGCAAAAAATTTAATTCTATTGCTGACTAATTACTGGTAAGCTAAATTAAATATTCAATTCTTATTAAATGCATTCTGCAAAATTAAATTTAACGTTGCTCATCCTTATCCATTCTAATCAATTATGTTGAACTGCAAAAAAGCTGTATTATTTTTCAGTTCGTCGACTGGTGTCCAACTGGTTTCAAGGTCGGCATCAACTACCAACCCCCGACCGTTGTTCCTGGCGGTGACCTTGCCAAGGTGCAGCGGGCGGTGTGCATGTTGAGCAACACCACCGCCATTGCCGAAGCCTGGGCTCGTCTTGATCATAAGTTCGACCTTATGTATGCTAAGCGTGCTTTCGTCCACTGGTGAGTCCGGTGATTAATAAACGGGATATTTTTGTTTTCTTTTTCGATTTGTCTACAAACACTTCATTAAAATGCCGCACCCCACCTTTTTGCTTTGATTTTTACCAGGTATGTCGGAGAAGGAATGGAAGAAGGTGAATTTTCGGAGGCTCGGGAAGATTTAGCTGCTCTGGAAAAGGACTATGAAGAGGTGGGAGTCGATTCCGTTGAAGGAGAATCTTCGAGTGAAGACGAATATTAAACCACAAACTTCAGCAAAAGAAAATGTTTTCACTTATGTTTTCCGCTTAAGTGATAATTAAACGGATTTAAACGGAATATTGTCGCAAACATTTCAAGCTTCCGTTAGAGCAGAATCCTTGAAATGTTTAATGTCCGATTTTCTGCAAAACAAATTGATTTAGAAGTGCAAATAAATATAAAAATTACGATCAAAAACAAGACAAAAAATATTATATGCCGAATCAGCTTTTACTGTAGAGATTACAAATAAAAATATCAAATATTAGATTTTACCAGCTGCTTAGGAGGAGGCTTCAATATATTTTGAAACATTGTTGATATAATAATTTGTTCTTAAATCCTTACCTGCAAACTATAATCAGAAATTAATTCCTTCCATTTCTGTTTATGTCAAATGTTTTCTTGCTTCAAACTTATATTGCTAGACTTGAAAATAATACATTCGCAGTAACGCGTAGACAATCCAAAACTTGCTCTCTAGTTTCCTATCTTGCTTACGTCGGATTAAAATTATAACGGTAAACGGCGCTGAAGTAGCCGATTACCGCAAAGTGAAGTGTCGATCCACGCGCTTCCGGCTTCGTAAAATTAAAAGGAAATAATAATCAAGGAAAATAATTTAATATAAAATAAGTTATAACTGAAACGTTGAAACTTGGAAATAAAAGCGAAAACGAAAGCGGAAACGAAAGCGGAAACGGTAATCTGTAAATAAATAAAAACAAACTAAAAATTAAACACAAAAAGAAAACGCATAGGTGTCTTACCGAGCAGTTCACTTCGGTGCTGACTCACGGGGAAAACGGGAATATCTTAACTTCACGCTAAGTCTACTCAGACTTCAACCAGCTGCCCACAAACACTGCAGCTGGTCGCCTCACAAATTGAGAAGTGTGAACAGACGAATAAAGCCAGCTCTAAAATCAACGCGCTGCGGACACAACTATGCTTCAAGGTGAGATTAATTAAAAATAAAGCGTAAAACAAAAAAGGCGCTGGCAGCGAGTGCTCGCGCAAATTATGATTAGAAACTCAAGAGAAATAAAATAAAACACGTGCGTTGGTAATTTTCTACAAAAATTATCTTTGAACGTTTTATGAAAGCTAGAGAAAGCGGGTCATGGACATCTCTACCTCTTTATTCTTTTTATTTATCTCTATATTTATCCTCCTAACTCGCAGGAGAGGCGCTAATACCCAGGGCAAGCAATTACCCCTACCTGCTTCCGGAGATGCCAAGATATTCCTATCCGCTTGTAATTTAATAGAAATGTTGTTGTGATTTAGAACCGCTTGCCAAGACACTAAGCAAGGAAATTGCTGTAAAGTGTCTTTTCCAACAACACAACGGAACGGTTTTGAACCCAGACCATGTTGATCATAAGCACGGCGCTTTAACCACTCGACCACCTCTATTCTATCTAAATAATTCCTGAGCATTACCTCAGTAATAAAACGTATAGTTAAAGTCACACAGTTAGACAGCTAACACAGGTCCACTAATTTATTCACTTATGGCAGCAGTTGTCAAGTATTGGAAAATAACAAAAAAGTTACGATTGTGCGAGACTAGATAAATAATCTGATACAAATCTCAACAACCTTAAACTTGGTAGCTTACAGCAAGCCCTGAGATTATAAACAGAACGAGCAACAAGCATAAAGCAATACAACAATAATCAGAAGGTACTTCACATAATAATTAGTTGCGCCCGACGGTGGGACGAAAAGAATGATACAAATAAAAAAGGTTATTAACTCACAGTGAGCGTTACAGTTTGTAAACGCTGTTCAAGATCTGATTTTAAAGGAGTGGTTTTTATCCAGATATGTAATATATTCTCGAATGTTTTTTTGCTTCATTCTTCTCAATCTTTTTCGAGCGATTGACTCTATAAGATCAAAGGTTGACGATTGATAACATAAAATAAGCTGAACTTGAAAGTCAAAAATTTAACCAAAATAGTGATCAATTATTTATCTTTTGTTACTCCAAAATTTCTAAGATAATATAGCTAAAAAATTATGCAATTTTTAATGCTTAGTCCAGATGATTCTAAAATTTTTTCGTCTTATTTCTGATCCGCCTTATCAAAAATTTAAAAAGACACCAATATATAATAAAGAAATAAGGTGGACAGAAAAAAGATCAAGCAACGAAAGTAAAAGCGGTATAACAAGCAATCAAAGAATATAGAAAAGGTTTTAGAGAGAGAGAATATGCATATTGCAGTACCTTTAATCAAACCTTTTCAGAAAGTAAGTGCATTGTTCTGTTGGCTGAAAAGTAATGGGAAACGGGTAAGATCATTGGCCAAAAGGGGCCTGACAGCAAAGAAACCCCTAAAAAATCTTGTCGCAGTTCAAATGAACCATTTCAATCATATAACAAGGCAAAAATTTAAAGCATATAAAACAATTAAAAGTGATAAAGAGAGTAAAGCGTATTATGCAAATGTAGTAACTATAAAAATCTGGCGTACAGATTTAGTTATACTTTATTGAATGAGAAAATGTGTTGTTCGTTATGTTGCACAATCAAGATATGTGTGTCTTCTGGTGGGTATTTTCCGAAAAACAAAAAGAAAGTAACCGGAAAGACTAAAGTAATTAAAATTAATTTTTTTAATTAATGATTTAATTGTATAATATACAGTGAATGTAAATGTTAAAGAAATGACTGAAAATCATTTGTACCACTTATAATTTCTAGTGCATTTCCTACAGCAAGCTCAAGTCATAATCAAAACAATGCCATAATATTAAATCAGGAAATTTATCTTTGAGCAACTTTCCGACTCCTGACTTTGTCGGCAGCATCACGCTAGCTCCATCACTGCAAAATTCAATTAATACTTCTTGAAGCAACTTGATGGTGTAACCATTTTTTCGCAAACAGTCCACAATTTTGTCAGCAATATGAAAAGTGCATAGACTTTCCAATTCTACTGAATCTAGCAGAAAGTTAATAGGCGCCGGTTTGCTATCAACACTAGCTCTCAAAAACACGGTTAAAGTTGATTTGTCACCCACGGAAGTAGATTCATCTACTAGAACATTTATCTTACTTCTACTCTCTATAATCTTGCTTAAAAGTTTTTTCTTCACCTGTGAAGATAGATGTACATGTTCAATTATGTCAACAGCTACAGTTTTACTGTGTAAGACACGTCCCTTGTCCATGGAATTAGCTTGCTGAAGGCTAATCAATCTTTCAAAATCTGTAAAAGGTTTGCTATTTTTTGCCTCATAATAAGCTGTCCTGAACACTCGAGCATTGGATTGAAATGCAGTTTGCTCACTCTGTGCATTGAAATCAAGAGTACATCTTAATTGAAATCAAGAGTACATTGAAATCAAGAGTACAATAATTTAGAAAAGGTTTCCGGACCTGGTGAGGTTTCTTTTTTGGGTGGTTTTTCTTTACTCACCTTGCTCAGTTGAGCTAAATTCCCATCTTGGCTAGCTGTGCCACCCATCATCATTACGCAGCCTAGTCATGCACTGGTTATTTAATTGTTCAGTTTGTTTCATAATATTATTTTTACGTATTTATTTATTCATTTTGTTTTTTTTCTTTTTTCACTTATGTCTTTATATGATTAAGGTGTTGCAGCCATGCTTTATACTATCTTGTACTTTTACTTTGTTTGTCATATGCATGTTTTAACGTCTGACGTTGTGCTGCTTCTTCCTTTTCTTGATCTTTTTAATGTTTATAATTTTTGTGTTAAACTGTTTAATAATGATCGAGAATAAAAAAACACTGACTGATCTTTCTTTGCCGTTTCAAAAATATTAACAGCTTGTTTATGAGTTTTTCGAGTTTTTGTGCTTATGAATCTTTTTTCTAAGTGATGAGAGTTGAACCTTCCTTGTGTTACCATAGCAAGTGACACTGCCTTCTGTCCATTGAGTGGAAATATTGACACCACGTGATGCTCTTACTCCCAAGTTATTGACTTCAAGACACAGAGTACATCCTATTTTTCCATTGCTGGCGTACAACCAGCTGTTTTTTTGCTTAAATTCTTTATACTGTTGTTCAATCCATATTAACGGATAAACAGTAGAACAACTTTTCTCAACTTGCTCTTGATGCATAGGTAGAGGATTGCTGATTGCACGACTTTGGGAATTAACGTTGCTTTCCGTTTTTTGAACTTTAGTTGCTAATGAACTCACAGTCTCATGACTGGTCTCTTTTCTCTTCCAATATTGATTAATTTTTCTTTGCATTTTATAGACTTTTATTGTTTATGCAACAAAAATTTCTTAAAGTTTTACTTTTAAATGGTAATTATCCAAACCTAACAACAATGTAAAAGCTCCGTTTATAATAGAAGATTAAAATCAGTCACATTTTACTTTTGTAGACTGAATGTTTATAATTTGATACAGTGAATTTTGTAAATGCCTGTAATACGAATAACTGTACTAGCTTAGATATTTGTGAAACAAATTGATTTTTAATTTTGATACCACAATAAATATTCAAGCCATTATCTTGTCTAAACAACGTTACTGCTTTTGTAATCGCAACTATTTCAACTCCTGTTGAAAATCAGTTTTGTTATTACATCAGTATCTGGGTAACCAAATTTTTTATAACGTCACAACAATTTACGTTTTCTTGATAATTGTAACTTGGAATTGAATTTGTTGTTTAATTTAGATAAATAAAGATGGGGCAAAATCGATTAAAGCAAAAATATAATTGATTTAAGAAATGTACGACCAATTCTTCTTTGTTTTTTACTGATTTGTCTTGTTGAATTTGCAACAGGCTAAATTTAAGCTTCAAATCTTGTGCCGTTACGCTCCGGCAGCAAATCTTTTACCGGAACGGCGTTTCGGACCGTTCCGGCTTACTTTCACCACTGCCAAGTAAACAAATTGTTTTCCTTCATAATATTATTTACTTCTTCTCTGGAAAAAGACTAAAAATTATTCTCACGAATTTGTTCGAAAGTTGTCGAAATTTACCGATTAACGTTTTATTTTCAAACCACCATTTTCTAGCGATACTGGGCGACGAGAACCCCCATTTTTACGATACCCAACCAAAAATTAGCAAAAGTTTAGTTGAAAATAAAACAAACTTATCGAACTGTTTTATGGATTTGCGCCTTTAGTAAAAAACAAAAAATTTGCATTCGTATCGCTTTGAAGGTTTTTTGTTTTTTTTTTTCTTCAAAAATTGACCCAGAACATTTCAAAATAACCAAAAAGAGCGCACCTGCTAAAATGGTCGGGAAAGTGCTATACAAATCGACGCAAGCAAGATTGTTCATCGCAAAGCAATTTTAATCAATAGCGTTTCATTATAAGCGAGGTACAAATTTGATTTTGCTTTTCGGAATTTCTCTTACCATGTTTGCTCACTGAAGCTGATAATGTCTGACTGCCAGATGCCAGAAGCAAGCAGGCGAGCTGAAAATACGTTTTTGTCGAACTGTAATAACTAGAAGCTGGGAGATTAGCTGCGATCAATGGTCTACACGTGTTTCCTTTTCATTGCGTGACGTTCTAATCAAGCAAGTGTTAAAACCGTGTTGCCGGCTCACAATTTTTTGTTTTATTTAAGTAAAAGTTTTTCTTATCTAGACCAAAGTAAAGCTGACAAAATATTATACTTTATACAGTGCAAAGACTCTTTTATTTTTTAAGCAATTTATAAAATTAAAAATTTTTAAAACGCATGATTTTTATGTAGTTCATTTGATTAGATAGAAATCAAAAATTGGCAACACGTCGCTAACGGTGTTATTTTAGCAATAAATCGACCGAGTCGCCTGCCACATAGTAGAGTGCAGTAACCGAAATATCTCTGTCCAATTAAGAAAAATTTAGAAAACATGGCAAAAAGAGCGAAGTTGAGTGAAGAAGAAAGAGAAGTACACATTGATCCGTTGAAAAAAAAGGGGTGGTCGACAGTAAAAGACAGAGACGCGATATACAAAGAATTTGTGTTTGCTGATTTCAATGCAGCGTTTGGGTTCATGACCAGGGTAGCTTTAAAGGCAGAAACGATGAACCATCATCCCGAGTGGTTCAACGTCTACAACAAAGTTCAAATTACTCTTGCAACTCATGACGTCAAAGGTTTATCCGAAAATGACGTTGAATTAGCCAAGTTTATTGAAGAAGCGGCAACGTGAATTTGAAGGATGATAAAGTGAAATTTTAGAACTATTTCAACTGCTGTGCTTCTTTGTAAAATGCCTTGACTTTTTTGGTTTCGTTTGGGTTCACAAAGATCAATTTTTTCTCGAAAATAAAGTGAATGAAGTTTGTGCTACTTTGTTAACTGGTTTTTATTTCTTGTAGTAGTTTTATGTTTGATGAATGTAAACTGAAACTGGTGAAAAACGTTTGCTTTGATATTTTATGAGCTACTGGGAAATAAATAGATTTTTGATGTCAAGAAAAACAATGAAAAAAACATTTTAATTTTGCTTATAATTTATAAAAAAATATATTATAATATTCACCAGCAATAGAGCGTGAATGTAATTTAGCATAAACATGTTTGTATGATTCTCAGTTTTTTTTAACTTTTTAATTTATTAAACAGAAATTCTGATAAAAAATAAACAACAGCTCTATTTCTTTTAAACTTTTTATCAAGTACGAGCAAAAGATTTAATAGGTAGTGATGCAGATCAAGTGGTTGTTTTAAGATGGCTTAGGTTTAGGTTTACTGATTCGGTTGCTTTAAATACATAGCCGTAAAAAATTTGCTGGTACAATACAGTTTTGCCCAAATTTTGTGACTTTTGCCCGAAACTTGATTTTCTAGTACTTTATGGACAGGAAAAGAAATTTTGTCCAAATTAGGGTGAAGACCAAAAAAGGGTCTTCACCAGGGTTGGACCAATTACATTATTTCAGTTCGATTACAATCGCTTTCTTTCAAATTTTTCAATTACATTACAATCACATGCAAATAAAAATCTTAAATTACAATCAAACAAAAAATTTGAAAACTCAAGTCACAATCTTTAAAAAATTGTTCTCCAGATCTGGCAGTGAATAGTAATTTATCATCTTTACCACAGTCAATAAGTATTGCTCGGTTTACACTCTTCTTTAAACTAACCTATTTAATATTAGATAAACTTAGTATTTTTTATACCAGTATTCAAGAAGAATAATAGGTTATTAATTAATTACAATTAAAATTACAATCACACACATACGCGTATAAAAATTTTAAAATTACAATTACACAAAAAATTGTAATTACAATTAGCTTAATTACAAATTACAAGTAATCCAACTTGATCTTCACCTTAAATCTTAAACTTTTTTTTGCATTCAGTATTCATTTTTAATACACAAAAAAATTTGTTTTGCTCAAATAATTTCTTGTCGCTGCCCTAGAATTCCCGAATCTGCAAAATTTTTTCTATCGCTATTCTAGATTCTAGTGCATTGCAAACATATTTTGGTGCTTTTAAAACAATGTCCTCCTAATGTCAACAATTATTAGGGGAGACTGGAGTAAGTCGGGACAAATTTCAGTTTTTGGACCATAAATCGGAAACTACATGAGCTATTTTAAAATAAAACTTTGGATAGAAAACTTTGAAAACTAATATTTTTTTATTTTTTTTTATTTTTATCTCTATATTTATCCTCTTGACTCGCAGGAAAGCGACGGAGGCGCTATACATAGGGTAAGCAATTACCCCGACCTGCTTCTGGAGATGCCAAGATATTGCTGTCCGCTAGTAATTTAGTAGAGATATGACTGCAATTTAGAACTGCTTGTCAAAACCACCAAGCAGGGGAAAGTGCCGTAAAGTGTCTTTCCCAAGGACACAACAGAATGGCGCAAGTGGGTTTTGAACCAAGACCATGCTGATCATCAGTCCGGTGCTTTAACCACTCGACCACGCTGCCGACTATTAACATGAGCAGTACCATTTGTTTTCAAAATTGGGAAACAGCCGAAAACAGGGTTTGAAATGACGCACTCAAACGTCCCGACTTACCCCATGCATGGGGTAAGTCGGGACGAGCTATGGGGCAAATTGGGACAGCTACAACATTTATCACACACACGCATCAAGGCAGTTTTATTAGAAAAAGAAGAATTTAAAAGCAATCAACTGTACATTCAACTGTAGGCTACTACTATACATACATGCAACTGTACATTGTGGACAACAAGAACAACACCTCTTTTTCCCAGTGACCAATTTTTAGCAAAAAATTAATTTAACCAATGTGCTATATCAACAGGAAACATCAATTGATTACATTTTCTGATGCTTCTAGTGTTCTTTACTGGTTCGGGTAACTTTGCAATCACATCATTCCGTTGAAATGCTGCGATGTCAGTTTTGTTAATTATAAACACTGGCACATGTCCTACAATTTGAGGCACTTTTTTAAGAAAAGTAAACTCATCTCATCTCATTCAAACTCATCTCCGTCAATAGTATCCACTTGGACGATATATCGTACTTCTCGAGATTTTCCTTCCACTTTTACAACCACAAAATCGCCTTCAATAACTTCGTCATCACTCTCTTCAGTGCATGTATCACTTTCAAGCACTAATTCTACTTCACTTTCACTATCAGAACTAACTTTACAAAATAGGGACTTTCTTGCCTTTTTTGTTTTCTTAATTTTTGTTTGACGATTTGTTTTAATAACTACAATTTCATCTCTGACGGGTGTGCTTGTCAGCACCCTTGATGACGCTCTTTTTCTTCCGCCTTTTCGCGTATTTTTTCTTGCAGCAGCTTTTGGGATAGGCAATATATGTGAAGGTGAGACATACGTTTCTTTGTAAAGTGCTTTTCCAAGTCTACGCAGCGGAATGTCATATGAACCTTTACTTGAGGTACTTGGTAGTTTGAAGTTTGCAAATTTTTGCCCAGTTGAATTGCTAGACTCTTGTTCACTTAATTCATCCGGATCTGATATCTTTTGGATTCTAGGATCTTGCTGGTCATTTGTATCATTTGCACAATCGACAACCCCCATATCTGGGCAATTAGTGACTTCGGCTGGTGCAAAATCCTCATCTGTGAAGACATTTCTGTTATATGGATGTGTACCCGAGACACGGAAGCCATTCTGAATATTCCGAATAGTAAGTGAATGAAGATGAGCTTCAACAACTAGAGATGGTACGTCATATATCGTAACAGTACGACCTGGGTGAGAGCGTATCCACCCATCCATTGCCACACCAAAGGCAGTTTTGAAGGGTCCATAACATGTTCGATCTAACGGTTGGAAATAATGCGAGGTGTGTGGAGGTATAGTTGAGATAACTACACCATTTTCACGTGCCAGATCAATTGCTGTAGGACTTATATGTGCATCCACGTTTTCCAAAATCAGTAGCACTGGTCGCTCTTTGCTGCTACGCACATGATGAATAAAGTGCTTAATAAAGTTGACATACAAGTCTTCATTCATCGGGCCCGACTTGTTAGCACCTCCTATACATCCTAATGGCCCACCAACAATAAAATTATTCCGAAAATTAACCCTGGGAAAGACAAACATTGGTGGCACTACAACTCCAGATGCTCCCACTGCGTATAAGACAGTGACCAGTTCTCCACGTTCAGCACTAGTCACTGACCCAATGCGCTTTTTTCCTGTGGGTGCAACCACGCCCCCTGGTTGTTGAGCAGTTGTGCAACCTGTTTCGTCTAAGTTGTAAATATCGTGCATTTCAAATTTTTAGCGATCAAAGAAATCGCCTAATTGATCAAAAAATTTGCCAGCTGTGTGGCGATTGAACGCTGTTGCACGTGCGAGAGATGTTGCTTCAGGCTTTCGCACAGATAGTCCATATTTAAACTTAAATGATAAGAACCAGTCAATTCCTGCTATTCTCTTTTTTTCCCAGTTGTCCGGTAGCGTGATATTAATTTGCATTGCGAATTCGAAAGCTAGTTGGCGACATTTGTTTGTCGAGAGTCCATAAAACATGTTACTTAATGATTTGATATGGTTTGCGAGGTCTTCTTCCATTTTTGTAGAAAAAATGCGATGCCTGTCACTCACACGCTTGTAGCCTGTATTTTTTGCTGTATCCTCATCAATTGACATCTTATTGACAAAGCGCTTCAGTGTGGTTTTACTCACGCTAAACTCTTGAGCAGACTGCCGCAGCTTACCACTTTACCGTAAGGCACCTGTTGCCCTTTTCAGGACTTCTATTGAATTCTGTCCTCTGTTGGTCTTCCTTGTATATTTTCGAGCCATAGGCTATCACTCTTTCACCTAGAAAAGACGATATAAGCAATTTAAAATGAGCATTATATTTTATTATTTGTTTTGGTTCTACTCGTAGATAACATCATAATTAATAGCTTTTTACCGGTAAGTTATATTTTTTGCTTTTAATAAGATTTGAGCACGTGAACTTTCTAATCAGCTAGATTGAAAGGTTATATTATCACATAACTTACATGTAAATAGCTCAAGGTTATTTAATATTTTTCTTTATTACACACCCGACATTACAAATGCTTACCACTTGGAAGTTAAGTTATAAGTGTAATGGGGTAAGTTGGGACAGTGGTCCAACTTGCCCCCATGACGATGTCCCAACTTACCCCAAAGGCGCCATTTTGAAACTAAGTGTTATATCTTTACTTCACTTCAAGATCTAGGCTAGCTATAGATTTTAAATTACCACATTATTCTATCATAATCAGCATTGTAATCATTGAGGCATTAAACCATATACATACAGAAATAGTAAGCAACATACCTGTTTCTTTAAGATTAACTTTTTTTGCAAAAAATTGAATTTTTTTTATCAGCTTAAATAAGTACTTGCTAACGACCGTATCGCATAACTAGTATTGTTGCTAATGCAAGACGTAACCACTGTTGACGCTACAGATTATTTTAACCAACAGTATAAGCAGTACATAGGTTGGACCAACTTACCCCATGTCCCGATTTGCCCCAGTCTCCCCTACTTCTTTTGAACACAGATTCATAATTTTATGATAAAATAATTAGAGTCGCTTCATAGTTTTTTTAACCATATCTCTAATCCTCATTCAGTAAGAAATGCAATTTGTGAAAGCAAACCCCTATTTGAGAGAGGATATTGCAATTTAATTAGAATTTGCAAGTTCGATCGGTACCGTAACCCTTCGGTTTGGGCGTACGGGCTCTTTATTGCTCAGTGCTTACAACCAGTTCTGCAACTTGGTGTCAGATAAAACCAGCTTTCACGAGCTCTGTAACAACTTTTTATCGCAAGCTGATATTTTTTTCTAAATATCAAAGCATGATCATTACTTTAATTCGGTAAAAATACAAATATTTCACCCGATTTTAAAAGGCACGAGTTTCGATAAGACAACGAAAACAGTGTTTAATGCACACTGACACGATATCAACAAACACGCCGGATGCAAACGTCATTCATTAAGAATACGCCATAATATATAGAGACGTTAAATCACATGATCGTAAAAACCTTTGAAAATGATAGGAAAATCAAATGATGAAAAAACAAACAAAGCACTTAACATAATCAAGTGAATGCCTTTAAAAAATCATTTGAATGGAAAAAAGGTTCCAACACACACGATTAAAACGCAAGTCCTTGCGGAGCGTTGATTTGCCGTTCGACTTCAGCGCAATACTTGGCAGGGACCCCGGCTTTACGTAAGCTGTCAAGTTTTTTTCGTTTAACCTGTTAAAACAAGACGTTAAATAAAACTAAATCCTTTTTGACTTAAATTTCTTTATGGTCACAAGCCTGGCCGAGAGAAAAGAAGGGGTAGTGTCAGAAAGGGCATCCGGCCTTTAAAACTATTGACAATACAGTTATATGCAGCAATTTGAAGGTATACAGAAGATATTGTTTGGCTTTGGTTTCTGGCGGTGTCGGGCGATTACGCTGAAGGTAATTATGAAAGGAAGATCCAAGAAACAATGGCTGGAGATAGTAGCAGAATACAACACATCGTGTTTCAATTCGTAAACTACCGAACAAAATGGATGATTAAGTGTAATTTTGGAAACATTTCGTATTTGATTCCAGATTAGCGTTTTAATTTTAGGGTAGTGCATTTAAAAATTGACGTTGCGATAAAAAAAATATTTTTGCCAACTTTATAAATTAAATAAATTCATACATTTATTCGAAGCCATTCTTTCTACATAGTAACCTCGTTTCAATCATAAAACACGTAAAAAGTGCAATGGTTTGGGTATCACTAAGCACCAGACTAATCTCCAAACAATCGAAAAAGATGTGAATATAAGGTAAAATGCAGGACAAATAACTTGACTTGATTCGAGCATCTCGGTTCTCAAGTGCTTGTCTCATAAGCGCTCTTACACTCGGACGTCGTAAACAAATTAAAACTTTAAACTTTTGTTTACGTGACGCTCGTTGGATTGTTTACGCAGAATTGCATTTAAAAAGAAAAGCTGGACGAAACAAAGCGACGCCTTACAGAACGCCACCTTCGAGCAATCACTTTTATAAACCCTAAAAAAGTGGCAATGCTAGTCTAATTCAGCTAATAAAAAGACAAATAAAAACGTAAGGAGTAACTTTTTAATGGTTGCTTTATTTAGCGAGCTGTAATTTGCTAATATTAAATTCTACTCTTCTTCCCAAAAGCAGCCACATTAAACAATTAATTTCACCAGCTACTATAACAATGAAGCCTTAAACAAGTCATAATAAAATCTTTAAAATTTATCGTGAAAGCGCTTTTTCTAATAGGGATTTTTGGTTTAGCTTTAATTCAAAAGCAAAATCAAGAGGAAAAATTCTTTTCTAAATATTCTTCTAGTGGAAAAGTATTTCGTCGATTCGTTTTACTACTTTATGTATCTTAGTGATTTTGATTGGTTATTTCAAAATTATTCCAACAATAAACGCCGTCGTCGTCGTTTGAAGGGTATCCACTCCTGGTCGTGTGCGTGGTCGAGTGGTTAAAGCACCGGACTGATGATCAACATCGTCTAGTTTAAAACTCACTTGCGCCATTCTGTTGTGTCCTTGGGAAAGACACTTTACGGCACTTTCCCCTGCTTGGTGGTCTTGACAAGCAGTTCTAAATTACAGTCATATCTCTACTAAATTACTAGCAGACAGCAATATCTTGGCATCTCCGAAAGCAGGTCGGGGTAATTGCTTACCCTATGTATAGCGCCTCCGTCGCTTTCCTGCGAGTCAGGAGGATAAATATAGAGATAAAAAATTTTTTAAAATAAAATGGTCAGACACAAACAGGACTGGAGCCCAGGGTTTGTCCTTTTACTACCCCAGACTGCTGCACTGCCTGAATCAGATGCTGGCAGTGGTGTTATTAAGCCAGCATCGGGTTTCGTCATCCAAAACCGTCAGACCTCGTGCTCCATGTGGTGCCCGATGTATAGAGCACGCTGTTAGAACATGGTCTGCGGTTTGCTCAGAGGCGCCACACTCGCAATTTGGTGAAGGAGCGAGACCCCATTTGTGCATGGACGAATGGAATCGCCCAACACCAGTCCGCAGGCTGCTCGGGGTAAGTCCATCCCAACAGGCCTGGCACCGGTCCCGGGCACAAAAACACGGAGCCTGGAAGCATTTTCACAGTACTCCGTTTTCCATTTGTGATTTGTCCATTCGATGTTCAGCTGAAGAATAGTGGGTCTTCGGAACTTGTTGGCAATGTGCCCCGAAAAGGGCAGTTTTATACAGGCATTGCCCCGTCCTGAAAAGGACGTTTTCCGATTAGCAGACCTACACTGAACATCGGAATGGGTGGATACCCTTCCGTTTTGGTAGGTTCGGTTTTGGTCTGTCATTTTTAACAGCAATAAACAGACTTACTCATGGCCGAAGCTGCGAGAAAGCATCTACCATCTGAGCCAATAAACGCCCTTTGTCGATAACACAAAATCTTTATCTAATACTTACTTCGTCAAGTTTGTTTCTTCTTTGTCTTGCTTCCTCTTCCATCTTTACACCCTCTTCAAAGAAAGCTTTCCTCTCCGCCATTTTTAACGCCTCCTTGTCGATGATCTGCTTCCGGACCTCATCAGCGTTCTTTATCCGGTCCTTTCGCAAAGCTTCCTCTTTAATGCGATCCTTCTCCAATAGTCGTTGTTGCTCTCTAATGAAAAAAATTTTGACTAAAATTGTTTGTAAAGATTTGTGCATTATGGCCAGTCTATAATTTCAAGTTTAAAGTCTTTAAATTAACAATTGAAATTTTATCTGTCGATAAAGGCCTGAATTTGAATTCGAAACCAATTTGATCCGTTTTATTTTTAACATTTTCTGACAGAAAACACCCTCAACCTTTGCGCCAGGGCGTGCTCGATCGGACGGAGAGCTGTTTCTATGGCAACGCGGTCATAATTCAACTCCTGCCCTCGCTATGTCGTTTTGTTATGGGATAAACAGTTTACGTCACATTCTTCTACTTGGCAGCCTTAGTCAGCCCCTTCAAATAAAGTCAAATTGCTTTTTGAATAACAAATAAAAACTACAGTAAATAAAACTTCGACTGGACAGGAATATCTTGATATCTCAGAAAACATGCCTTGGAATTGCTTGTTTAAAGTGTCGACAATGTCCTGCAAGCCAGGAGGATAAATACAAAACAGTTTACATCACAATCATTTGGAATCCTTCACGTCGAAAAAGTAATAAAAAGAACAGAACAGGGCGACATCTCTACTCACGCCAAAACGCGCTCAAATTCAAGTCGCTCGCGTTGTGCCTGGACCGCCATGAAGTGGGTCTTGGATTGGATTTGTTCCGTTCTCGCTTGCTTCATCATTGCGTCTATTTGGGACTTCTTCATCGCTTCCTGCTCCTCCTTCTTCCTCCATTCCCGCTCTGCTTGTTCCTGTTGGTCGGTTCTTGTTATTTAATATGAGTTTCCAAAACGTTTCAATGAAAATTAAAAAATTTTATAGATTTATGGATTTGAAAAAAAACTAATACATTTTTGAGAATATTTCTAAATCTAAAACTTATAAAACTTATAATAACAAAAACATTTTAAAATTTTTTTGTCCTGCTTTTATCGAGGTCATATTTTGACAATTAAGTTGTGCAAATTATGTTGATAGTATTTTTTGACCGTGGAAAAACGATTTTAAAAATCTCAGTTTTATATAATTTGCAGAAGTATTTTGAATAATCATAAAGAAAGCAATTTTTTGAGATAGGTTTTTAAAAAAATCTTGTTTTTGTTTGAATATGGTGGTTTTTTTATATTACTTTTGTCTAGTCCTGCTACGACTAGCTTTTTTTGTAAAACTTACTTTTTTGGCTGTTAGTTATTTTGGGTTAGCTCTTTTGTTGCAGCAGCTTTTTGTGCCTAGCTGTTTTGTGCTACAATCGTTTATTATTGCAACGTTAAACGTGACTAAGAAATCACTAGTAGGCAGTTGTTCATATCTAATAGATTCTATGTCAAGCTACAAGTACAAAGAAGAAACAAACGAAGCATCACAGTAGCAAAGAATAAAAAGAAAATCTAATAGTCTGTATAATCCAAAGAAGGAGGGGGCAAACGTTTTAGCTCGAGGGGCGAATTCTGAAGAAGATTTTGATCGAAGGCCGCACTAGAAATGTAAAATCGTGCCTCAGACTTACTTAAAGATAAAGAAAAGATTCGCTATACATTCTTGGAGGTGAAGACCAAAAAAGTCTTCACTTTGATTTGTGACACCGTTCATATTGAATGCTAGTTAGCCGTAATTGGCCCACAACTGATCTAATGCATTAACTAAAATATAAGCCATACCACCAAAAACATAACTTTAGTCCCAAATATTTCATACTCACTTGATTTCTCTTCGCTCTGAGAGCATCTTGCTCCGCTTGATGGTCACGTGCCCTCTCTTGCATCGCCCGGAGTCTTGCCACTTCTCGCTCTTTCTCTTTCTTTATCTTTTCTTGCTCTTCTTCGTATTCAGCTTCTCTTTCCTAAAGAGTGCTGGTTACACAAAATTGAAATAGAATACATCTTTAAAAGTTCCACGATTATAACTTTTCAAAACAACGAGATAAAAGTTACCTACACAAAATAAATTCTGAAACTTGTACGCCATTATGCTCACTATGCTTGACACACAAACACATAATGCTAATAACTTCATTAACTCTAGTCTAGTACAAACAAAATACCACGTCACTAGTCTGTGAAGAAGCCTTTGCAAGCAGCAAAGACCATCTTAGAGTGGGAATCCAAATTGAATTTTTTAAAGATTTAAGAGATGGCTTTTCTAAGATATCCTTCAAGGAAGGGCAACACCAAAAACAAGGCATTGTTTTTCGCAACAAGTTTTGATTGAGCGTGTTTCTGTCTTATGTGCCTAGTCCATATAATTACAATTGTCTTTTTTGGCAGCTGCAGCTGCTTTTTGTCCGAAAAATAATTGCTAGGGTATTTAAAGTAATCATCGTTTTCTTGCAGTTTTCTCATCTCTGCAGTATTCATACCTGGTTTTACTCCTATAAAAAACATTCATTGATTCATTCATTCAATTTTTATTTGCAATCACGTTAATACATTTCTGAATTGTCCTTGATACTATGATTGCGTATATGGAGACAGCGGCTAAACGATGTACGTTATTACAAGCACAACGTCAATGGTGCGTGGTCGCTATACCTTTGAGAAGCAGGTGCTAAATTATTTTTATCTCTATATTTATCCTTCAACAACAAGCATTTTATTTATTTATCTTTATCTCTACATTTATATTTCTGACACGAAGGAAAGCGGCAAAGGTAATGTCAAGCAATTATCCCAACCTGGTCCCGATGCCAAGATATTGCTGTCACGTTGAAATTTTTTATTTTGGTTTTTATTTTGGATTTTTTATTTTGGGTTTCAGTTTTTATTTAACGATATGGCCGTAATTTAAAACTGAGGCAAATGCCATGAAGTGTCTTTTTCAAAGAAGCAACATATTGGTGCGAATAAGTTTTGAACCGTGACCATATCAATAACGGCGTTCTTGACCACTCGACCACGCTACCGGGATTCACAACACTCACAGCTTTTTTCTTCATGTATTCGATCACTTTCTCATCCGCTAATTTCTCCTGCTCGCTTCGAATCTCCTTCAAGCGTTGATGTTCTTGGTTAATCAGATCAATCTCCTGCTGCATCTTCTTTTGCTCTGTTATCTTCTGCTCCAAAGCGCTGTAAAAAACAATTTAAACAAAATCAATAAAACATCGGTCAGCGCAGCAATAAACTAAAAAGTTGTTCTTCTGTTGTTTAAGGTTGATAAAAAAACTTACACCACGTCTTCCATCTGAAGTTTTTCAAGGTACTTGAGCATTTGCTGGGATTCTTGATCTTTCTTCTCCTGCTCTAACATCTTTTCCTGGGCATTGCGTTCAATCTGCTTCATGATTTGAACAGCACCGCTATAAAAATAACAACAGCAGGTTTTTTATAATTTCTTGTATTTAAACATAGACAGCCTTAACATTTTCCCACCATTCATTTCAAGATCACTTTTCAAAATAAAATTATTCATGAAAAGTAAATTCAATCGTTACAAAAGTACAATTTTATGCTTTCGTAAAATATTGAAAGAGGGAAAATAACAAAAAAATTTTTTAACAATGAAAGATAACAAAATGCATACAAAAGTTATACAAGAGGCGTTTAAACATAATTCTTTACGCGTATCTTTGCTCTTTTCTCAGTTGTTCAATTTCCTCTTGAGCTTTGATAGCATTGAGTCGATCCACCTCCATCATAATGTCCAGCCTCTTCTCTTCTGTTTCCATTTCTCCACGGATTTCTTTCTTTTCCAAAATCTGAGCGTCGCGGATTGCGTGGCATTTTGCGTTTAAAATAAGCTGCAATGCAAAATGATGCATTTATCAACATCATCATCATTATCATGATCATCATCATCATCATCATCATCATCATCACTATTTATTCTTCTGATTGGCAAAACAACGTTCTATTGATACCCTCTATTACTTCGATTGTTTAATTGCGTAAAAAAAGCTCGAAACGCCAAGAATCAATGAGTTCTTAAATAAAAACTTATCAAAATTAACAAAAAAGTTTCAGCCAGACAGCAATACCGTGGCATCTCCGGAAGCAGGCCGGAATAATTGCTCGACAATTGCCCTAAGCATAGCATGTTCGAGCTTTTCTGAAATTCATGCAAGAGAATAAAAATAAAAGAAGTAGAGTAACTTGATTACGCGAGTAGTGAATTCACCACTCTCGACGTAGACCTATCTCCAAAAAGACAGCTACTGTTTGCAGTTTTCAAAATTATCATGAAGTATGATAAAGTAAGAAAACGAACGCATATTTTGGGCTACAAAACTTATTGCTTTTATATTAAATTACGACGATCGACACTTTCATGAAGACTTATTGACCAAATCCCCGAACACAAGCAGGTTATCAAAGTGGTGGTGGTGGTGGTTTTACCCGACCCATTCCTAGGGATGGGGGCGCGGATCAATTCCGCGGAATCCCAATAGTCGGGCGACTCCCCACGGACGGGACCAGAGGTCCAGAAGAGAAGGGGTGTGGCCGAAAATGGCCCGACGCAGAGGGTCTAGTACAGGGCAGTCGAGCACGAGATGTGAGAGATCCTGTGATTCAGAACCACAGTTGCTGCAAGAAGGAGTCTCGGCTCGACCAACCCTGTGTAGATAAGAGTTGAGGAGAGTGCTGTGCCCGTTGCAGCGTAAACGGGAGAGAGCACAGCGAGCGGAGCGAGGGAGAGTAAGCTCCTCGGGAGATACTGTAGGGATTTGGTGTTGGAAGAAACCAGATTGGACACTGCGTCTCCAACTGGTGTAGAGGGATAGCCGTTGGGAGGAGATAAGGGGTGTGAGGGATACTGATATATTGGAGGGATCGAGAGAGGCACCAGCTTTAGCTAGAGAGTCAGCTAAGTCGTTGCCTGGGAGGGAAGAGTGACCAGGTATCCATTGAAGATGGACAACCTTGGATTGAGATAGAGAGTTAAGAAGAGATTGGGTATTGGATAGGGTTTTTGGGGTTAAATATGGTAGGGGGGTAGAGAGAGTTGAAAGGACAGATAAAGAGTCGGAAAAGAAGGTGATAGAGTCGAAATTACATGTCTTGGAGTGAGTGATACACCACTCAAGAGCATGTAGGAGAGCGAAGGTTTCAGCACTATAACTGGTAGCCCAGAGACCAGTCGAGAAGGAAAGCGAGGTAGCAGTGACACACTTTGTACACTTGATGTGTATCCCTGCACCACCCTGTCCCAGCCCGCCAGGTACCGAACCGTCAGTCCAGGCAGAGATATCGCTGTGAGATAGAGTGGAAAGATGGGAGGTAGCTGCAGTGTTGCGAAGGGAGGGGGGGTCTTTGCGAGAGCATGGGGATGAGAGGCGGAGTGAGATTGTGTAATTAGATGGGGCAGACCAGGGGGGTTTAGGAGGGCAGAGGATTAGTGGTTCACGGGTGAGATGTAGGTTAGGGGTAAGGTTATGTGATCTGGAGAAAGATCTCCATGAGCTCTTTTTGAGACGTGTACGGGGGTTAGAGTTCGCAAGAGAGGCTATGGGAAAGGTGGGAGGTAGACGGAGGGCTCGTTCAAAGAAGGAAAGGGATTGGTGAGTGAGGGTGATTCGTAGTGGAGGTAGAAGTGCTTCTATATGAAGTAGAGGAATGGGAGTGGACGATAGACAACCTGTGATTACTCGACAGGAAGATCTATGCATCCTCTCCACGGAGGTGATGTGAGTAGGAGATGAGAAGGGAAACCAGCCTGGGGAAGCATAGGTGAGGATGGGGCGAATGAAGGCTTTGTATAGGGTACATAAGGATTCTTTTGATGGGCCCCAGGAGGCAGAGGCAATGGAGCGAAAAGCACGGAATCGGTTGTGAAACTTTTTCCGTAAGGATAAGACGTGATATTTGAAAGAGAGAGTGCGGTCGAAGGTTACACCGAGAAAGGTTGGATGAGGGTTGAATTTGAGAGGGGTGTTAAGAATGTGAAGAGAGGGTTGTATACGTGATTGGTAGGGGTCTAAGCTGAAGAAGGATGTTTCACATTTGAGGGGGTTGAGAGGAAGGCGCCATTTTGAGGACCATTCCACCAGTCTGTTGAGGGCAGCTTGTACTACAGCGGTTGCACACTCAACTCTCGGGGAGGAGGCCCAGATGGCTAGGTCATCTGCATAGAGAGGGTCTTAACAGATGCAGGAAGGAAAGTGGGAAGGTCATTGATATATAAAGAAAAGAGAACTGGTCCTAGAACCGAACCTTGGGGAACTCCTCTTCGGAGACGGAAAGGATGACTGTATGAATTACAGATACGGACTTTCGAACGGCGATCTGAGAGGTAGGATCGTATCCATTCGACAAAGCAAAGAGGAAGATCTAATGAGAGGAGTTTAGAGAGTAGGGCAGAGTGCCAAACTGAGTCAAAAGCTTTCGCAAAATCCACAGTGGCAAGGACTGTACGTGCGCCTGGCTTAGATTGGTGGAAGGAATCTGCGATTGACTGTGAGAGAAGGAGAACCTGGTCTACAGTCGATCTACCAGGTCTAAAACCAGCTTGCACGGGTGAGAAAATGTCATGTAGTTCGAGAAAATAGGTTAGTCGTCCTAAAACCATTCTTTCGAAGAGTTTGGAGGTACATGAAGTGAGAGAAATGGGTCTATATGAAGAAGGTGAGTCAGAGGGTTTTCCGGGTTTGAGAATGGGGATGATTGTTGATTGTTTCCAAGCAGACGGGAAGGTGTGTGTTGACCAGGAAAGGTTGAAGATGTATAGAAGAAAATGTAACGCAGATTGTGGTAGGTGGGATAGAAGAGGGTAGGTAATTTGATCAGGGCCGGAGGAGGTTGATGTTGAGAGTTGAGAGATAGCTGTAGAGAGTTCAATTGAGGAGAATGGTGAACAGAAAGTGGAATGCAGGGTGTTGCAGTGTGCAGTTCTGATTTGCTTCATTTGGGCTTTCTCGGTGCTTCGAAAAGGTTTTGGGGTTTGGGTAGAGAAATGGGACTGTAGGTGTGAGGAGAGATGGTTGGCACAATCTACAGGGGTATGGCAATTTGAGAAATTGGGAAGGTCAGAAGTAGTTGGGGAGGGGGAACCAGAGATGGAGCGAAGTAGAGAAAAGACTTCGCTGGGAAGGGTTTTAGGAGAAAGGCTAGAGCAAGTATTCTGCCATGACTTGGCTTTAGCCTTATTAATCACAGTGGAGGTATATCTGGATGTAGCGATATAGTGCTGGCGGTCTTCTTCGGAACAGTGTGCCTTCGCAAATGCCTTTCGGCGTTTTGCGACGGCATCTGCGACTTCAGGAGACCACCAGGCTTTAGCAGGACGGTTGATGCTGCCGAAAGGAATGGCAGAAGTGGCAGCATCATTGAGGAGTTTGGTAAAGGTGTGGGTGGCTTCAGAAAGAGAGAGTGTTGTAAAGTTAGAAGGAGTAGGGCAGTGGGTATCAATATAAGTAAGGTATTCATCCCAGCGAGCTTTATTATAATTAAATGAGGGGGGGCGGTGGAAAGAGTTAATTATAGGGGAAGTGGGAATAGTGATGGAGATAGGAAGATGATCTGAGCCGAGGTCCGGGAGGGTCTGCCATGTGCATTTATAGGCTAATCGGGCAGGAACTAGGGAAAGATCCGGGGAAGAGCGGTTTCCAGTGGCACGGTGTAGTAGGGTGTGGTGTTCGGGGTTATTAAGAGGTAAAAGATCAGAGGAGAGGAGCCAATCAAACAAATCTTTGCCTGAATGGTCTTCCGGTGAGTGGGAGTCCCAGGATGAATGATGGCTATTAAAGTCGCCAAAGATGTAAGTGATAGGAGATGATGGTAGGAGAAAGGGTGAGAAGGATTTTGGGCGGGAGTCGGAGGAAGAGGAGCGGATAGGAGGGACATAGACGTTGAAAAGATGTATGGGAGCGGCTCCTTTTATTTTAACTGCAATAGCTAAATAATCGGAGCTGGGGTCGAGGGAGGATAGGGATTGTGTGGAGAGTGAAGTGTAAGATAGACCATTTTTGACAAGTATCAGAACACCTCCTCCTAGGTTTCCCGTAGAGTTGGTGGTTCCTCTCCTCGTCATAAAACGGTTCTTTTGGAGGGTTTTGTAGCCTGGTATGCGGAAGGTGGAGTCAGAGGAGAGGTGTGGCTCTTGTATGAAGATGAGATCGTACTGATTATGAGAGAGAAAGTGTAGGAGTTCAGTACGACGCGGGCGAATCCCATTAGCATTCCACTGTAGGATTCGGAGGTTGTTTTGAGAGGGAGAGGAAGGATGAAATGAGGATTGTGTGAGAGGAGAGGTGGTTTGTTGGGTTTGAGGAGAAGGAGTAGTCAATGCTGAGGGAGGGTAAGTATAAATTAGTTGGGGGTGATTAGGAAGATAGGTGGGATTATTCGAGGTTGTTTTGGGTGAGGGTTTAGTTTTTGAAGATATGGTTTTGTGGTTGATTGTGAGTGAAGGTGGGGGATTTGGAGTGTGAGAGGATGGAGATGCAGAAAAGAATGAGGATATGGGATTGGAGTGTGAGAGGGAGGGGGGGTTGAGAAGAGGATGGACACATTGGGCAAGTCCAAGAGTGTCCCGGGGAGATTTTGCGGAAGTCAGCGGGAGAAAGACCAGAGCAGGAGAGGTGTACCCAGAGAGAACAGCCAGTACATTGTATCGATCTGTTTCCCCAGGTGACTCTACGGGAGCAGACAGAGCAGGGGTCTATAGGGCCTGGGTTGGGGTGAATGTCACCGCTGATAAGAAGAAGAATAGAGATAAGAATCAGCGGTGAGTGGGATGAGTAATGAAGAGGTTTGGGGTGGAAGGAGGGACGAGGAAGAGATGTCCGAGAGAGAATAGAAGGGGTAGGGGGGCGGTCAATTGGGTTTAAGAGTGCTGTCCACATGTGACCGCGCATTGGACAGCAGGGATAAAAAATGAAAAGAGTTGTCCAAGGGAGAATCGCCCGAGGATGAGACCCTCGGGGAATTGACAAGCCATTTCGACCCTCCCCAGTGCAGGGAAGGGGACTGCACCACCACGTTGAGGTGGCTTGTCGTTGGTGCAGAGGTTATCAAAGGTTATCAGGTTATCAAAGTCGGCAGCATGGTCGAGTGGTTAAGAGCGCAGTGATTGGGATCAATATGGTCTGTGTCCAAAACCTACTTGCGCCATTCTGTTGTGTCCTTGGCAAAGACACTTTACGGCACTTTCCTCTGCTTGGCGATCATTTCAAGTGGCTCTAAATTCAGTCAAAAAATTCCAATAAAACAAAAAATTTCAACCTGACAGTAATATCTTGTCATCACCGGAAGCACGTCGGGGTAATTGCTTTCCCTATGTATAACACCTCCGTCGCTTTCCTGCACATTAGAATGATAAATATAAAAATAAAATGAAAAAATAAATTATTATTGTTGATTACCACGATGTCAATTTCTTTTCGACCAAACGCTTTTGATTTATTTTTAAACGAAAAGTTCTGGCGAATTATCCGCCATTATTGGGACCATTATTGGATCCAATTTTAATTACTTCTTAAAATAAAATTGATGAATTCTGAATGTAATCTTAACTTTCTTGAACTGTAAACAAACTAGGCAAAAGTGAGTTATCAACACTACTTGTTCGGATCTAATTAATTCTAGCCGAAACCGATACAATTAACAACCTCGTTTAAGTGTTTAACTTCATCTTCTTGTTCCATACGTTGAGCATTTGCGTTTTCGAGTAAATATTCCGCTTTCTCTTTTGCTTCCTGCTCAAGGTCGTTTAACTTCTTGGTCTGGTTGTGATGTAATTCTCTTTGCTTCATTTCTTCTTTTCGCTTTCGGGCTGCCTCCTAAAAATTAAAGGTGTTTAAAAAGTTTTTTGTTGGTACAAAACTTTAAAATAGCTTTTAACAGCAAATGCTTCATCTAAAGCTCTTTTGTTAAATAAGTAGCCTTAAAAAAGGCTGTTTTGAAAACTCGAACGTTTTCGTCTAGCTCTCTTCAGGAGGTTTCGCTAGAATGAATTGCAGAACTGAACGTAGTATTTCAAAAGTTTTAAGACTGATCCTGATTGGTTAAAAATTAAGGTTAGTAGCAGTTATTGTAATAATTAAAAGTATTTAATGAAGAAACCAGTTTCGTCAGCGTAAGAAATTTTTGGCAAAAAAAAAAAAGGAACAAAATTATGCAAGCTTTGTGTTAAAATTTGGAACTAAAAAGAAAATTTTTTTTACAATTATACTAACAATTTGTGTTTGTAAACAAATTCTTTCTGTCTACACTTATTTAACAAAAGAGCTTTAGATGAAGCATTTGCCGTTAAAAGCTAAATTAAAGGTGTAAACGCTACATAGCAGCTGTCATGCCTAGCTGCAGTGCTGTAAGGGTTAATCTTTCCATCTCGTGTTACGTTTAAATTTGAAGGACACACAAGCTTTAATAGGGTGCGAATGGAGCGACCGCACCCTTCCTGAAACACATCAAAAAGTGGCCCCCTCTTCCTAAGATATCGCTCTATTTTTTCATAGTAGTACCAGGACGGTGGCATCTCTAAAATGATAAACTTTCTTTTTTTAAAGATCATTTTGCTTTTGATACACAAAAAATGGCTCTCCCTAAAATAATAACCTTTTTTAGAGATCGCTTTGTTGCTTTGCTCCAGAACATTAAAAAGTGACCCCGTCTACTTTTCTTGCACCGGCCCCCCTTTTTGTACAGCCATCACTGGACAGAAATATCAAATTTCTAAACCGAAACATAAAATGCAAAAGAATACACAGAGCGAAACCTTCTGTGCTGCATTCAAGGGGTGCTGGTACTCTTAGGAAAAGTGCTAAGTGCACAATATCAAAAGCTACTTTGTAGTTTCCCACCTTTTCTTGACCGTAGCGCTCATGTTTACAAAAGGTGAAAAACGTAATCTAGCGATAAACTAGCTTTGGGATAAAAGTTTTAAAAAAACACGTTAATACGGTGAAAAGGAGTGGCAGAAAACTATAAAGAAGTACAGCAAAGAAAAATTCTTAAATTAATAAAACAGGTTAATTTTTTTGTACGCCACGAAAATTGGGAAAACGTTTTTTTTACCTTCTTGGATTGCACCGAAAGCAAAGAGCGCTTGGAACGCGTATCAAAGTTATAGCAAGACATTCAAGAACAAAGCAAGTACCAGAGCTTGTTCTTTTTCGATCCTGGTCATTTCATATTCCCGCTGAATTTCTTCTTTGCTTTTCACTTTTGATGCCTTTGAGATCCGGGAGAATTTACTCGAGTCCAACACCACAGTGAGTCCCGATGGATCCTCACATGGCACTCTGGAGCAACAAGATGAGGTCAAAGTTGGTGTTTGGTTGTTTTCAAAGCGGGGATTTCGGAATAAAAAAAATTTTGCTTTTTTAAGCAATTGGCATCGGTTCTCATTTCAAAGAAAAAAGAAACTTAGAATGCTGCCGTCTCTTAATGCTAGTTAAAAAAGTTTTATATGGATGATGTACGTAAGTGAACAACGTGTTGGTCTAACAAAACAATCTAAATTGTTCACAACACTACGGAGGCTTCACCAAAAATCTCAGGATTTTTCTTGTTTTTGACAACAGTCCGTAAAGCGATCGTATGTAATTTTGGAATTTTGCTTAATCCTTTGCAACCAGAAAATAAAATGTGCCTTTTGTACCAGTGGGGTCAAATTTATACTTTAATGTGCTATTGACCTCGACCTTGACCCAGACATAGTTTTTTATTTAAAAAGTTGCTTTTGCCTTGATTTTTTTTTATTTAAGGCAATAAATAAAATTATTTTAAGAATAATGAACATTTAAAACCAAAAAATTTTAAAACTATAATTGTTCTCCACAATATGCTACGATACCAAAAATCACAATGTTATTGAAATAGCTTTTGCTGAACATGGTTATTCAAATCATATTATAGCTAAGATGATTTGAATAACCATGTTCAATAACAGCAATTTCATTCATAACAAAACCAATAGTAAGAACAAATAAAATTAATATTATATTAAGCAATCGTAATCCTACATCGTTGCCTACCGTTTTCACAAATTTTATATACAGTAAATGTCGTCATTACAAACTCCGAATTACGCCTACTTGCAGGTAAATAAAAAATGCAAACCTTAAAAACAGTATCAATTAAACAAAAATAATAACACTAACCTCAAACACACTTGCAATTAAACTGTTACACAAAATAAACTAATAACACTGCTATCAAACCATTATACCATAAGTCGGGGGTTCTCAAACTGGGGTACGCCTACCCCTGGGGGTATGAGAGAGACATTTTGGGGGTACGCGTTTAAGCAAGCAAGTTTCTTACATTTGCACTTCAACGACTGCATTTAGACAACAATCTTTTCATCACTTTTTAGGTCTTTTTTCCCTTACGGATCAACATATCATTATAAGGTAACTCAGCTTTCATCATAGACTTTACAGACAAATTAAAAGCATTTCGAATGAAACAAATTTTGTGGATGGAAAAAATTATTATGCGATCGATACGACATCTTTGAGAACATGAGCGAAAGCTTTGCCTTACTGCAGAAAGACGAAATTACTGATATTAGCTAGTTGTTGCAAAATCATTTGCAGTCGTTACGTGATCTGTGGCAAATTACTTCCCCAATTTAAATGATTTTGATTACAAACTGATTCGCAATCCTTTCGGGGTTGATCCCAGACCTCTTCCACACAGTTTGCAAGATGAATTTGTTGAACTTTTAATTGATTCAACAGCCAAACATATCTTTGAACCCTGATCCCTGCAGGAATTTTGGTCGCAATGGTAAAGTCACATCGATTGGCGTCAAAAAAAATAAGTTGAAAGTCTTCTGCTCTTTCCATCAACTTATTGTTGTGAGCAAGGTTTCTCAACTATGCGTATGATGAAAAACAAGTTTTGTGCGAGGCTTTCAGTCAAATATGACTTACATGCATGCCTTTCTAAAATGCTTCCAACAAATGATTTACTTGTGAAGCAAAGCCAAGCTAATCCATCTTATCAAATTTATGAAGAGATGATTAAAAGCATTTAAAATATACTTTTTGCATTTTGCATATTCAATCATATTCATTTTTTGTTAAATTCTTTTTAAGGGATACGCCACACATTTAGTATTCGCAAAAAGGTATGAGCTAAAAAAAAGTTTGAGAACTCTTACCATAAGTCAATACCACTTATCGATTTGTTGTAGAATAGAATAAGACTTGGTTAGAACTAATATAATTTTACTTAAAATTATAAGATTTCCTTTTATTTTAAACAAAAGACTTTTTTTAGTGTATGAAACGTAAGCTGTAAAAACATGATTTATTTTTTACTTGTTTCTGCGTTTCTTTGAATTTCGTGTTTGTAAAGCTAGTTGGAGTCATTTTGACCCCACAGGTATCCCATGCTGCTTTACTATTTGGTCATCATAAACATGAATTGCATTTATAAATTTATAAATTACAAAACCTTTTTGCAATAAAATAAAAATTTTATAGCTCTGATACCAGCGATTTAGCAACAGAAGCTTTTTAAAATGCATTTGGGGTCAATTTGCGCCCTTGACAGACAGAAGACTAAAAGTGTGATTTGATATATTTTTAAATCGCTTATTATGCAAATCCATTCTTTTTAACATCCGGATCGCGACTCAAAAGCGATTTAATTTTTATTGTAATTGACTAATTGACAGTTTAATTTGATTGAGTCAACAACTTCAAAAGTTTTGAAGCCGAATCCCGTAATTTATCGCAGGAGTGCTCAACTCTCTCCTTTTGGTAAAAAGCTGACTTACTGCAGGACTTTACTTGATTTTAAAGGCAAAAAAGTGTCTTTGGGACGTCACAATTTCTAAAATAATCTTAAAGCTTAATATTTGTGTCCCCGAAAAAATAGAATAAGAAGTACGCGCGCAAATCAACCATAAAATAAATAAACTGTTAAAACGATTTGTTAGTCGGTATTCGAATTTGCTAGCTCTTTCTTGCTTATCTTAATTCTGTTTATTTATTTTATTTTCATCTCTACATTCATCCTGATGACGCACAGGAAAGCGTCGGAGGCGCCATGCATAGGGCGACTGTATCGTAAAAGGTCTTCTCCAAGGACACAACAAAATGACGCGAGTAGGTTTTGAATTGTGGATGTAGCTATTGTGTGCGTCATCAAGACACTCTTAAACACTCGACTACGCTGCCAACAAATTTATTTACCTGCATGCCTTTGTTAGCGTTTGGTAAAAAAAAAAATAATTGAGAGTTTAAATCTAACTATAAATTCTTAAATACCTCAGCATGGTCTAAACCAGGGGACCGCACAACAATTTCAGGCATTCTTAAGGCTAATCTACATTTGTACTAAGCCCAGCATTTACGCTCGGCGTTTGAAATTATTAAACAAATGTACACGGAGCGTTTAAGCTAGCCGTAGAACACGATTTCATTTTGTCGATTTGATTTTTCAATTATTACTGAATTCGCGAAACAGTTTTTTTGAGGGACGGTTTATTTTTATTCATCACGGAGCATTGAACGAATATAAGGGTCAGCAACTTGTACTTGGGAGTCAGCCTATGATTTCTGATCCGGTGTTTATTGCCCAATGGTGAGTTGTAAAATGGAATCAAAACAAGGGGTTTCAATTGTTTTCTTGGAATAGATTTAAACATAATACTTTTTCTTTACTTTTTCTTTTTGACTTTCTTATCTTTTCTTTCTTTCTTTTTGATTTTCTGACTTTTTTGGACAGTTTCAAATCACCAACGTTTCATCATTTCTTGTATTTTTAAAAAGAGGCTTAAATGCATGACGATCCGATTATATTATTATTTAAGTCATTTAATCAATTCTTTACTAACAAGGACTCAATAGGATGAACTAGGATGAAACACCAGGTTGTGGTTTCCTAAAATACGATTTTTCAACAACCACTATTTTATTCGTAAACCTACTATTTAGCTTTTTAAGACTCAACGTTTTCGGGCGACATCTATTTCACTGCCAATGCGCTTGTTGAACGTCAGCAGGCGGCTTCTTAAATAGCAACTATTTGTTGATCAAATGAGGTCACGTGATTTCTAAAAAATCGGTCCGTTCCTTTTATATATGTGTTTGATTAGCTTAAGTTGGGCTCTCTTTATCACTTGACCAACATGAGAAATATGGTAAGTCTTTCTATAACAGAAAGCTTACGTTCTAGAAGCAAAAAAAAATGTTTAAGCTAACATATAATGACTAAAAACCATTTATTATGAATAAATATATAAACATTAATTCTTACATTACGTTTCGTATCAGATCTTTTGTAATCACTTGAATGGTTTCAGGTTTTCTAGTTTTTGATTTGAGATTTGTCGGTTTTCGTTCTGGTGTCAATTGCATGGAATCACTCTTACTGGATGATACTTTAGGCTGAAAAGCATATAATTATTTTCTACAGTCACTAGCAAAAGTTTACGACCAGGTCGCATTTTTGTTGCTTATCAAAAATTATTAATATCATCAATAGAACCACAAATTATTACTACTGCTGATTTATTTTACTTGCAAATTAACAGAACACACTCTGAACACTCAAATTAAAAGAGTAACTTGCGATTTTAGTAATTTCTGCATCCTCCTTTACTCTTTATTACTGCTTGAATGGCTCACGACTTACTGCAAATTAATTTCTCAGAACAGTCTTGAGAACTTTCTTTTATCCATACCTCTTCTATTAGTTATCACTTGGTTTAAACCTTTAGCACTTGAAGATTATTTATCTGCAACCTTGCTGTTGATTATTTCCATAGATTTTTAATGGAGTTTAGGTGTGGGCAATTTCCAAGGCGTTCCAGTGTTGCAAAACTCTTTTCTACTAATAGTTGTTTCACAGCAGCACTGTCATGCATAAAATCTGTACACGTGTGAATATTTATATGTATGTATTTCAAGTTTCTCTTCAGCTATTTTTTATACCTGAAACAGATCATTGCGCTTTTTTGAGGCAAAAAAATATAGTTCAACAGTGCCAAACTTGGAAAATGCCTCCCAGACCATGTGTTTTCATAGATGTTTTATTGTTGAAACTGTGCATCTTTGCTGAAGCTCTATGCCCATGGGCCTTCTAACTTTTTTTCTCAACACAAACTGTTGCAGAATACATTCCAGAGAAAACATAACCTTAGATAAGTCTTTGATTTGCATACTTCATGTTCTTTTGCTAATGCAAGCCACTTAAATTAATAAGAGCCTAGATATGACCCTGGGTTTGCGAGCTAATTGATATGATTTACAACCAAACTAAAACCTCAAATGCCGAGAAACTGTAGTAATCTAAACATCTGTCCCCTTTTGAAGCAGTGTAGCACAAATTTTCTGTAAAGAACTTGTAGGGAAAAGTACAGTAATTTCCTTCATCATCTGATCTTCCCGTTAATGTTTTCATTGGCCTGCCCCTTCTATTCAAGCCTTTTTAATTCCAAATATTGTTAAAATTTGCACTTGCTACTGCAATACATCTTTGCACTGATTGCTCTTTTTGAGTTATTAGAAGCCATAATTTGAGGTTATTTTCTCTCAAAAAGTGACAATTTTTTGTCCATGTTCAAGATCTTAAATTGCAGCTAATACCCAACTAATTATGCTGTAAAATCAATTGAATTGAATTTAAACAAGTTCTTAGTGAATACAAACCATGGGTGTGTGGTAGACAGATAGCTGATGCAACTTCAGTAGGATAACATGTCATATAAAATTGCATAATCCAATCACAATAATATCTACAAATGCCCTATCCAATCTACAAATTCCCTAAATCTAAATGACTAGTCTTAAACTTTTGCTAATAACTGTATATTAAAAACTCACTTTAACGCAGTTGGCTAATTTTTAAAAAATGCAAGAAATAACTTTATTTTTAACAAAATATCAATGCAGAAAAAACAAAAACTAAAATATTGTTAAACCAACAAATGATGTTTTCTCTGAAGCTTACCTGATCAAAACACGTATTTTGTAAAAGCAAACTTTTAATGATATTATAGTGGTGTTGTCTCCTGCTTGGAAGACAACAGGTAGCGAGTTTGATTCGCAGTGAGATATGCATCACTGGCGAGCTCTAATAAGAGCGAAACTCGAGTCAGGTGCTTCTCATTTTAAGCGGTTTGGTTTCTATTAAAAAGCAAACTTCTTTACAATTATCTAAAATTCTACAAAATCTTAGTATTATTGAACCAATTTTATTACTATTAGTGTAGAACTTGTACAAGTGTTTTTTCCTAGAGGATAATTAAAACAATATTTTCAGCAGTATCATAACTTATTTTTTCCTGTGTCTGATTTAACAACAAAGCATTCAGCATTACCTTTGATGAACTTGCAAATAATGTTTCATCAACGCTTGATTGTTTTGATTTAGTTCGGTACCGTTTTGAGTATCGAGATCCAACACTTCCAGCAGATGAAGTGGTTGTCAAACGACTGCCAGGCTGAAAAATTAATATCCCCTTAATAAAACTTAGTTTAAGTAAGAATGGTCAAGTCAATCAAGTTAGTTACTTAATGTTTGCAATGGAACTGCAGGGTTTAGCTTGCCTTTATCAGATCCATGTTAGCTGACTCGAAGTGGTCAACATATCGGAACCACCACCTGCATGCCCTTGCGGCTTAGCGGTGTTTGCAGTTACACTAGTAATGCATTGTTTTCTTTAAAACTTAGTTTGTTGGTTACAATTATCTGCAACTTATATGGTGCTTAGTTTCTGGGTACAATTATCTGTAACTAATACAGAAGATAAACTAATGTCAGTTTAAAAAGCATTTGGCTTGGAAATTTATTGTTAAAAAACAATAGCAAATTTTTCTAATTTATGTTTGTGAATTTGTACCAACATTGTTATAGAGTTTTGTAGAACAGCTACTTCTTTGTTTGGAAAAGATTTTTATTTGGAGGAGTCAAAGTTATAAAACTGCTGGAGATTTATTAATCAGCCAACTGTCCACAGCTGGCAGCCATGATCCCCATCAGGATGACAATAAATGGACATAATCTTAAGCATGGTCTGCAGTTTCCTTAAGGTGCATTTCATCAATTTCAACTTGATGTATCTTGTTAACAGGAAATAAGAAATTTTCAGGCTAAGAATAAAATGGTGGAGATTTTTTTGAGGTGGAAAAAAATAGACTTTCAAATTTGAAAGCTAGAGATCAATTCAAAGCAGCGCAACAACTCAGCAAATATTAATCAATTCAACTTAATAGATGATTGTTAAGCAACTGTGCAGTTGAAGCTTATGGCCATGGTGATATACCTTTATTTATTTAACTGGATGACTCAAGGTACAAAAACTCTGACTTACACAAGAAAGATGCTAACCCAATGCTCAGTTTAAGTGATTTTTGATGTGTCCTTTGTAAAACCACTTTTTGACACTTTTTCTGCTGTTTACTGCAATAGCCACTCTGCTTGAAAGAGAAAGCAGTCATCAGATCAATGTCCATATAAATATAAAAACTTTTATTTGGCCACACAAAAAAATTGATTTTACTTGTCAATTAAAATTTGTGCTATTAAAATACTGTTACAATAAAAGAAACAAATATTGCATTAGCTATAGTAATTTTTGTTGTTTCTTTCATCATTTTATGTCATGATATTTCAATACAATTATATTATAAAACATAGAAAACTTTTAAATTTTTGAAAGTTATTACTTTGCTTTGGCTAATTTTGTATGCCATATGAAGCTTTAAAAAATTTCTTTAGTTGAAAGAAATAACAATATTGAAGACATTGAAGCTAATAATGCAAACCAAAAACAAGAAACTTAAAAAATATGTATTTTTAAAATTTTTGCTTCTTTTTGTCCAGCTTAAAGCTAATAATTAAGACAAATATCAGCCAAATTAACAGTTAAAGTTTAATTCCTACATTAAATATAGCAATACTATATTTTAAAAATAGTGAGATTCAGCCAGTTTGTGATAACTTATAAATGACAAATGACAATAAATCAAATAACTATATAAAAAAATTCAAACTGTTTTTTTTATAAATCTACCAAACAAATATAAAAATTAACTATTTTTTAAACAAATTAGATTGATGGAACTAAATTCAGCAAAAAAACTTTAATTAAAAAGCTGCATATTAGCTTACAGTCAAAAAAATCTATATCTATAGCTTGTTTTTTGCAACCTCATAAAGTACGAAAAATTGAAATTTATTCTTAGTGTTAAATATTGGACTAAATTAACATATTTAATTAAATCATCACATCACATTTATGCATTTTCTGAAAAATCAAAAAAAATCTAATAACAAGCTATAAATAATGTTATTGTGTTGCAATAATCTTATTGATACACGAGTGCAAATATTTGCATATTTATTTTTGCATTGATGTGTTTATGTATTTATTTAGAATTAACATACATCATTGCTCAATTTTTAGTCATTCATCATAATTCATGCATGCATTTTTAATCATTCCATTATTTGCAAAATCAAATTTCAATTTGTAGTCATGTATTCTTTAACTCTTAACTGATAATAATCAGGGAACTTCTTGACAAAAAACATTAGGGTTATTTAATGTTTCCTGGCCAAAATAATATTGTGTTGATATCAATTATGTCTACTTTAGTTTTTTTCAAGCAAAAGAATAAATTCTGTACTGTACTGTACTTAGTAAAACCTTTTTCCTGCTATATTTTCCAGGTTACAGTCTCAGCAACATAAAATGCTAACATAAAAAATTTTTAAATAGTTTTATTATTTTCAAAATGATGTATCAACATGAATCTAATTTTTTGGGTCTTTTCAAGAAGTCACCACAAACAATTTTTGTTTGTGAAACTAACCCAGATGCTCCTGCAATTACTATCACTTCTAGGGAGATTCTTTTACTCTTGGTTTCTTCTTTATTCCACCCTGGTGGCGAAAAGAGTATTCCAAGTTAGTTTTACTGGGAAAAAATAGTTTACAGGGTGTCAAGAAAGTTCCCGATCCTAAACAAAATTATATAGGGCTAATGACAGAAGATTAAATCAACAAAAGGTTTATTGTGGTGATAGAACAAAGCTCCATGAACATAAAAAAATCTGGTTTATTCAAAATGACCCCCATCTGTATCAATAACATGTTGGAGCCTCTGTCGGAAATTCTGACAAGCAGCACGAAGGGCATCTTGAGGAATTTTCTCCCATGCTCGTTTCAGGGAAGTTCGAAGATCCTCCAGATTGTTATGGGGTGAAGAACAGGCTTCTTTTTCCAGAATACCCCACACACAGAAATCCATAGGATTGAGATCGGGCGAAGATGGTGGCCACAAATCTTTGGTCCAGAATGAAGGAAAGTGCTCTTCGCACCACTTCTGCGTCTTCTTTGATGTGTGAGAAGGCACGCCGTCTTGTTGGAAGGTGAAGGACTTATTTTTGAACTTTTCCTTCATCGATGCGAGGGCAGGGGTTAAAATATCATTGACATACAAATCTGTATTCACTTTGACCCCCTCTTTAACAAAAATGAGGGAAGATTTCCAAGATTTGGAGATCGCGCCCCATACCATCACAGACGAGGGTTTCTGTCAGCGTGAAACAAATCGAAGATGATCAGGGAGGTCCTTGGGCAACTTTCCGAGAATCCTGTCATTCTGGGTGTTGAACTTTGCCTCCACCGAGAAGAGTTTTTTGTCTGAAAAAACGATTTCGCCTTTCTCCGTGCCTCCCTTCAGACAGTTCAGCAGAATTTTGGCCCTCTCCTTTCTTTTTCGCTTCTGGAGGTCAGTTAGGAGTTGTCTTGTCCTGATTTTGTACGGGGACATTTTGAGATCCTGTTCAACAATTGTTCTGACAGACTCATGGCTGATATTCATGTCTTTAGCCGTTTTCCTCAAGGATCGTTTGGGGTTCCTCCGAATTCTCTCCCTGAGGGCCTTGATCTTTGCTGGAGTGCAAGCGGATTGAGGTCGTCCACTCCTATCCCGATCCTCCATGGTTCCAAGTTCTTGGAAGCGCAAGATTGTATCGCGAACAGTCGATTTTGGTGCTTTTAGCAACTTCATAATTTTAGAATTTAAATGTCCCGCACGATGAAGTTGAATGATTGCAGCTCTTTTACTCATTTTATTATTATTTTAGCCAAAAAAATTTGAAAAGTGTATCTGAAACATTGAAAAGGAGGATTAAGTGGAAAAATGACGTACAGAACTTTTCATAATTCATTGAAGTTTTTGAATTACATTAAATTTAAAAATCGATCAGGAACTTTCTTGACACCCTGTACAGTGACTTTTTGAAGAGTTTTTTTTTTTATTCATCTAATTGAAGGTTTATATTCTGTAAATGAAGTGTGATATATGTGTACAACAACAAGCAGCAAGTGGTGTATAATCTTGCTCAGTCAACATTGCCAGGCTTATGATATCCAGAAGATAGCCATAGTTTATTTACAATATCTTATATTAGCTATTAACATAATCAATAGCCTGAAATATCTTGTGCCAAATATAAAATTTTGAAAAACTTAACTCTGAAATATTTTAACGTAGTACATTAATTGGTTAACAAACCTTAACAAGTATAAAAGATTCAAATAACTATATATCCTTAATGAAATCCTTTTCATACTATTTATTGCAATCTGTTTTTTTTTTTTTTTTTGTATATTCAATATAAGATGTTGACCACATATTTTTTGTTCATTTACTACAGTTACAAGTATGCCATCTAGATGTATGAATGTTTATGTATAAATAATATTGTAATAGATTATTGGTAACTATTGTCTCAACTAGCTTCTTAAAAAAAATAATTGACATTTATGCATATACCAGTCATAAAGAAAAATCAAAAAACGTATTATTTTATACCTTTTACAAATAAATTAATAAATTTCTTGCACATCAAAAAATTAAATAAAATACTATCAAATAAAAAATAAAAATTAAGCATTAAATTTTATTCACATAACTTTTTAAACAATTTCTAATTTCTAAATGCCCTGTACCAAATCTTTTATTCAATCTTTCTTCGACTCTTGTTTTTCACAGCTAACAGTGATTTTTTTGCATTACCAGCATTTGTTCTAATTGAGTAATAGACCAGTGAGCATCTAACTAAGTAAAATATATTTCAAGATAATCCTTGCCTATGAAAACAATATTTGTTTGTTTGTTTCTTAAATGTAATTATGCATGTCTTTTTTTATATGCACTAACAAAATATAAAATCACTTTGTTTCATAAAACAACTTTTGAAAAAATTTAAAAACAAGTGTAAATTAATGAAAACTTAATAATAGTTAAAGAAATAATAAAGTAGTTAAAGCATTTTTATGAAAAAAATCTAGAAAATATTCACAAAAAAACATTTCTTACCATTTTTATTGTATCCCACAAGTATCGATTAAATTAATTTTTACAAAAACTTTATTACGAACTAGCAAAACAGTGTACCGTAAGTCAAATGATAAATCGCTCAAGTAAATCCAAGAGCAACATGGGTAAAGTTTCTTTATGGCTTAGAACTGTTTTGTTGCTAGGAAACAAACTAAAATTAGACTTTAGCGCTACTTGTGGGAAAAATAAAAAGTTAAACTTATTAATAGAGAAAATCAGGATTTAGTTGATTACAAACCAAGCTCCTTTGAAAATGAGAAGCACCAAATATAATATAAAATAAAAATTCTTCATCCACTCGGAAAGTTCTAAGAGAGTAAGCACTTGCTTAACCACTTGTCGGGTTAGTCTCGGTCATGAGGTGCACCTTGTGCTGCAAATCCGAGAACTACTTATAGCTGTTTGAGTCGAATTGTTGTCTGGCTTGTGTGGTCTACTTTATTTTTTTTTATTTCTATCTCTATATTTATCCTCTTGAATCGCAGAAAATCGAAGGAGGCGCTAATACATAGGGTAGGCAATTACTCCTACCTGCTTTCAGAGATACCAAGATATTGCTGTCCGCTTGTAATTTAATAGAGATATGACTGTAATTTAGAACTGCTTGCCAAGACCACCAAGCAGGGGAAATTGCTGTAAAGTGTTTTTCCCAAGGACACAACAGAATGGCGCGAGTGGGTTTTGAACTGAGACCGTGTTGGTCACGGGCCCGTCGCTTTAACCACTCGACCACGCTGCCAAGCTAGAGGTCCAGTGGTGATGTTTCCTGCCTGGAAGACCACAGGTAGTCGGTTTGATTCGCAGTGAGATAAGCATCACTGACGAGCTCTAACAAGGGCGAAAATCGAGTCTGGTGCTTCTCGTTTTCAAAGCAGCTTAATTTATTATTAATAGCAAATAGACAACGGCCCACCAAATACTCAATATGAACAAAGTAAAAAGATAAAATAAAAACGTTTTTTTACTTTTACTTCTATGAATGGTAAAATGATGGGCGTACCAGCCAGAAAAATGTTGGTAGGACAATCGGTGATGGCTTTAATAGGGTGCGAACAGTGCGGCCTCACCGAGCCCCCCTAAAATAGGGGAAGTGTAGGACCCATGAAACACCGGATTTATTTGAAAACGGATTTTTTGAAATTTTTGTATTTGGAAACACACTTTTGTGAGACATGCTGATTCCAAAATTAAAATTCGTAGAACTGCTGGTTTAGAAGGCAGTAAAGCTGTTTTTTGATTTTTGGAGTAAAAAATCTCCTTTTTAGGTTAATCTTTGTAAGAATTTTATAGTTTTTTAAAGTTATTAAAACTATTAGTATTTGTTTCTTTGAAAAGACTACTTATCTAGCTATCAGTTGATCAAAAGTTTTGGTTGTCAAAGTGTAGTGTGTATGAACTAAAAGCTATTTTCCATCAATTATAACTATGTGGGACCTTTGGAACATGGCGTTCCATAGGTCCCTTGTATTTCATGCCTACATTTAAATCTAGATTATCGAATAAGGGTTTGTTTAGTGAAGAAGACCTAATAAAGCTTTGAAAGGTGTTCTAACTAATGAACTCAGTTTCAGAAAAGCCTCGAAAGTTTACGGAATACCTATTGGTACTTTCTACCGTTATAAGAAAAAGATGCATCCAGGAAACACTGAAGTTAAGAAAATGTCTATGACTACGATTCAAGTAAGTAAATTTTTGTTGGGATAAGTTTTATGCTTCTAACCTAGGCCTATACTGACAAAGAGGCTAACAGCTTTTGTCAATTAGGCTAATGATTTGATCTAAGCCTAACTAAGATTTAAGAATGAAATGTAACCTAATGAAAAACTAGGTTATTAAATGAGGAACCTAGGTAGTTTTTAATAACCTAACTAGGTTATTAAATAAAAAATTTATTAACCTAGTTTTTCATATCTAGTTAATGGGCTAATTACTGTTTGTATTTTTATAACTTTTTGCAGAAGATGAAGAACATGCATTAAAGGATTGCATCATTAAACTTTTAAAGCTGTTTTATGCCCTTGACTAAATTAAAGTTAAAAAACTTGCTTATGAATATGCAAAAATAAAAAACAAAAAAATTCCTAATTTATGGAATGAAAAAAAAATTGCTGGAGAAGAATGGCTAAAAGGTTTTGTTAAGCGAATGGGAGATTTAAGTTTGAGAAAACCTGAAAGTACAAGCCTTGCCAGAGCCATGTCATTCAATTCTTTCAATGTTCATGTATTTTTTGACAACCTCAAAAGTATTCTTAGCAACTCAAACATCCCTCTAACCAGAATTTGGAATCTTGATGAAACTAGAATTAACACAGTTCCCAATTCCAGGAATATTTTATGTAGAACTGGTACCAAGCAAGTTGGCAAAATAAGATTAGGGGAACGTGGTTTAAACATTACAATGTGTTGTTGTGTCAGTGCTACTGGAATGGCCCTACCGCCAGCATTCATATTTTCCAGGGTTCGATTTGCAAGCCACATGTTGCACGGTGCTCCTGCTGGTAGTCTTGGTTTGGCCAATCCATCAGGATGGATAAAACAAGACATTTTCCCACAAGTCTTGAAACATTTTATTGACAATATGACAGTATCCAAAGATTAACCGGGAGTGCTGATCATGGATAATCATAACAGCCATATAACTTTAGAGGGTGTTGAGCTAGCTAAAAACCTTGGCTTAGATCTGCTTACCCTGCCGCCTCATTGCAGCCACAAACTGCAACCTTTAGATATGGGTATATTTGGAGGCTTTAAGAAATTCTACAGCTCATTTTGTGATGAATGGCATCTGTCACATCCTGGGAAAACACTGTTTTTATATTATGTTGCTGGATTGTCTAATAAAGCTTTTGTTAAATCCTGCACCTTGGAAAATATTACTTCTTCATTCGGGTGGATTGAAATATTTCTCTTCAATTCAGACATTTTTACAGAGGATAAATTTTTACCTTCTACAGTAACTGATCAGGTGCAAAACGTTTGTTCAGGTGAGACAAACATTGACGCAAGTGTACTTGACACCACTGAGGCTGCTGTTCAATCTGCATCTAGCCCAGCGTCATCAAACCCAGGCTGTAGCCTGGAAGCAGTTCCTTAAACCTCTTTAATTGAATTAATCGCCCCATTGCCGAAAGCAAGGCCACAAAAAATTCGGCGTCGCAAGAGAGTTTCTTTTGCCATCATCACACGCACACCTGTGAAAAAAAGACTTTTCCCTCAGCAATCAGGAAATAGTTCAACAGATAAAAAACAGGTATTTTTCTGATTCAGAAAGTAATGCCAGTCTGTCTGATGGTGATTCCAGCCTTGCTCCACAAACTGACAAGGTTGTCATACTCAAATGTGGTGATTTTGTTATTGCTAATGTGCACACTGCAGCTGGAAAATGTAAAACTAAACGGTTATGTGGGGTGATGAAATTTAACGTTGATTTATCATATGTGTAATTTTTTTGTGTGTGCATGTTTGTTTATATGTATATTTTTGTGTTTATTTAAAGTTAATGTAAAAAAAAAACAACGTTTGATAGCTTTGTAACAAGTGTTTTATAGGTCCCACCCCTGTGGGACCTATGGAACGAAATGTAAAAATTTAATAATTACTTGTAACTTAGCAACCAATTACCACACAGCTAAACCATTTTATCCCAATGCAGAGCTACCTAATCACAACATGAAGACCAATTATCAAACAATTTTTAGTTAAAATATAAAAGTTACGACCGTTTAAAAAAATTCATTTCATAGGTCTCACACTTCCCCTACATCAAAAAGTAGCCCTCCTACACAAGAAATTGCTCTATTTCTTTATCGTAGAACCAGAACGTTGAGGGCATCTTAAAAAAAAAAAAAAAAATTTCGAGCATCATCGTGGTGTGGTAGTGTTATGATTTTCCTTTTTTTATTTTTAGAGAACACTTGAAATTTAGGTGGAAAAGTGTAAAATCTGGGATTGATTACAAGTGAAGACCTTATTTTTTTGATCACTTTGCTTTCATATAGTAAAAATGGCTTCAGCTACTTTTTTTAGTACATTAAACAGTGGACCTCTTTACGTTTTTTGTTAGGGCGTCACTGAGGACAATACAGTTTTGTCAAAATTTTATAACGTTTGCCTGAATAATGATCTTCTAGTAATTACGATGAAGACCAAAAAAAAAAAGGTCCTGAATTTTGTCTTGAATTTCTCAATTTTCCACCCAAAAAAGAAGTAATCTCTAAGAAAAACTTTCTACCTCAATTGGGCACGATTGAAATAAATCAATTAAAATAAAGTGATCAATTGCAAAACGCTTAAAATGTTAGTATAAACAGGTTTATAATTCCTCGAGTGTATTATACGGTGTCCAGGCTTCTTAATTGTCTTGCATAATGTTACTATGATTCAATTCTACTATGACTAACGGCAAATTTAAAGAGGGCCATGACGCCCAAATGGCAAAAAAACGTACCCATCATCTATTTTTAACAAAAATCATGACATAGTTACAACATGTGTGAACTTTGCCCACATCGCTGCAATGTCTCGACCTGAATTCGAGACATAGCAGTCCGAGACCGAGACAAGACTTTGGGGTTACGAGACCGAGACTTCAAAAAACGTGACTCGAAACATCTACCTATGCTCTTTGCCTACAATGGTGATTTCGCTTAAAACAAAAAACAGCATTTGTGCCGCTATAATCATATGAAGAAGAACTTTGTAAGTAAGCGACATACAAGCAATGTGTATTTTTTAAGGATTTATGGTATAGTGCTTTCCCTAAAGCAACAACAAAATTTATTGAAGTAGATTAACCATTAAATCCACATCCTTCTGCACGTAAGTCCAAATGTTATGATACTGAGCAATCCAGTCAAATCACTTTATAATTTTTTATTTATTTATTTTATCTCTATGTTTATCGTCCTGACTCGCAGGAAAGTGATGAAGGCGCTAATACATAGGGCAAGCAATTACCCCGACCTGCTTCCGGAGATGACAAGATATTGCTGTCCGCTTATTTGTAATTTTAATAAAGATATGACTTTAATTTGGAACTGCTTGCCAACACCACCAAGCAGGGGAAAGTACCGTTTGGTGTCTTTCACAAGGACACAACAGAATGGCGCGAGTGGGTTTTGAACCAAGACCATGTTGATCATGAGTACGGTGCTCTAACCACTCGACCACGCTGCCGACCGAAATGTATTTCTATATTAATAGCAAAATTCAAATTTGAAGGTTAATTTTTGAACTTACTGAGATAACAGGAGTTTGTATCACAAAGTTGAATGAAAACAAAAAGATTTCACTTTGCTTCATAATATTAAAGCAATACGGACCCAAAGCGGACCCGGTTCTTTTTCTTGCGGATCCGGACCGATTCGGGTCCTACTTTATGTAGATCCGGCCACCTCTGATTGCGACTTTATGCTTATAGTACCACATCACAGCAGTTCCAGTTCAATTTTTTTGCCGCAAAAGTATTGAAAAGGAATATTCAACGATACCCGGATACAGATTAGAGTTACTCACGACAGAGAGGCTGCGAGTCGCAAGAATGAAAATACTCTAGTAGGCCAATAATAAGTGGTTGCTTTTCCAAAATTTGTTCTTATACAGAAAAAATTACTGCACTTTGCTAACAATAAAAATTATTTGTATTTATGTATTTAGAATGGGTGTCGTTCACCCTTAGCAGTTACTAACCTCGCAGGCTTTGGGGATTTATCAAAATTTAATAGCTTATAAAATAAGCAAACCGAATAGCGAATGAGATCCAAATATTTTAGGTTTGCATAAATTTTTTTAGATACTTTGCATTGTACTGTTGTATCATTTGAATCAATTAAAATTTATTCAGCAAGTAAACAATAAGCAAGCAATCAAAAAAAGTTACACAATTATTGTTTATTGATTGATATTTTACAATATTAGTTATGTGGTTATAAATCAGTTAATTTACTTTCATAATCATTTTTAGTTTTTTGTAGTATTTTCATAATGTATTTTTGTTATTTACATTATCAAATGCATAATTAATCACTCAATTGCATTTATCATGGAAGAAGTAGAGATTGAAAAAGTTGATTTCCGGTTTGTTTTTAGATATATTTTTAAATTTTTAGAATATTTTGTTCATTTCATCTTATCTCTATATTTATTCTCCTAACTCTTAGGAAAGTATTAGATGAGCCATACATAAGACAAGCAATTACCCCAATCTGCTTTTAAAGGCCAAGTTATTGTTGTCTAGTTCGAATTTTTATTTTGGTTTTTTCAGTTTTATAGCTTTAGAGATATAATTGAAACTTAAAACTGCGTGCCAAGACTGACAAACAGGGAAAAGTTCTGTAAAATGCTTTTTTTTAGAACATTGCCAAATGGTACTAGTAAATTTTGAACAGAGACCATATTGATCATAATTATGACATTTTAACCACTCAACCATATTGGCAACAATTGATTTAAAACTTAAATTGTAATTTTGAACTGTTGAAAAAGTATCTAATCAAAGAGTACATATCTTCTTGTGTTTATTGTATTAAAATATAATTATTATATTTGTTGAATAATGTTTATAGAAAAAAATTTTTAACTAAAAACATTTTATTTATTACATCAGAGCAAGAATTAATTTTTATGTAGATTTCATTTCTTAAAAAACTTAAATTGTTTATTTTATTGATGATATTATAATAGTTTTGCTATATTCTTGTTTTTGTTGATGTTTACTTTTCAGTGCCCTTTCAGACCCCATTTTCTCTTTTTATTCAATTTGCACCATCTTCTTTTTGCAAACCAAAGCAATAAAATTTCCAAACAATTTTTGCTGCTTTTAAATTTGTTATATTAGTACATTGTAAAGTACCTTTGTTTAACCTTTTTTAAAACAAATGATATGATATAATGACTTTTTTCAGGTCTGGCTGTTCCATGAGCATTTTAAACAAGCTTATCAATGTGTTTGATGATTTTGATCGACATGAGTTTGATGATCAAATGGCTATTGAAGTCCACATCATGAAGGAGCATATTTTTAATATATTAGGTATTTTTGCCAATTTTATAAATGTTGAGATTTATTTTTTAATGTTTCTTATTAATGGAATTTACCGTATATCTCGGTGTATAAGACGACCGTCAGATAAGATGAGGTACAAAATTATATCAGTTTTCGGCGTATTTCGGCATGTAAGGTGATCGTCAGATAAGACGAGGTACAAAATTATATCGGTTTTATATACCATAAAGACTTTTATATCGGTTGTATAAGATGACCCGTTCGGTTGTATAAGATGACCCGTTCGGTTGTATAAGACATTTTTCGACTTTAAGGGTCATCTTATACGCCGAGATATACGGTAGCTATCAGATTTGGAAAGTTTGCATGGGTTTGTGCAAACTCATTCTTGGAAAGTTATGATGTTGATCAAACTCATTCTTAATTTAGTGTAATCTTAATATCTCTGTATAATAAGGAAACCTGTATTTATTGAGCTTTACACATAAAGAATCTGGTTCTTAAAATTTTGAATCTCATTGCTGATAGAATGTATTTGAATTACAATTTAGAAGTTGACATTTTAAACTTATATTTGTTTGTGTCTGCAGCTTGCCCAAGTAAGTGATGCCTGTAGTGATAGCAAATGCAACTGACATGGTTTAGGTTTAAATCTTATTCTAGTCATTGTTTTTGTGTTTTTGTTTAGAAGCTTAATGAAACTAATTCTACTTGGCAGTCTTAATTCAATGATATCATTAATTAAAAATAAAAAAACTAGACAATATCTTGGCTTTTTTGAAATACTAATATGTTAAGATAATTGTTTGTTAAATGCCCTAAATATAACACATAAAGTTAAAAGGTTCAAGGGAACTGATGATGATTAAATATTTATCTGAGATATTTGGCTATATTTTAGATAACAACATGGTGTAACAAATGTCTGCTATCTTATAAAAGTCAAATAAAGCAAGAAAAAGGCTCAACTGTTTTGGTTGGCAAAGTAATTTAACTTTAGATATTTTGTGGAAGTTAGCATGCAGCCACAAAATTTTTTTTCTTGCATTTAGATGTTCAGGCCAAGCCTTTCACGCAATTTTATATTAGGTTCTCAAATCCAAGAAATTATAAAAAAATTTGTTGGTTCAAATCAGTGTTTTGTGCTTTTGCTTGAGAAAAAATTATAAAATAGAGTTAACGAATATGTGAATATAAGTAAAGTAAGCCTGAATTGTAAATAATTTAAGATATTAAAGTGGTTTATTTAGTGTTGATATTTTTATTCAGTTGAGTAGCTTTTTCTTTTTAACAGCAAAGGTGCTATATTTTTTGGCTTTTAATATATATTGATTTTGCAAAATTATTGTCTTTATGCTTACCTTTTTGTTGTTCACCAATCTAACATTTTCAATCTCCCATAAATACCTGACAAGCTCTGTTTCTTTCATCTGTTTAGATACTGCCTTTACACCATCAAGAAAACATTTGTTGGCATCTTTACATTATTTTATGTTCAGCTTTTGTTTCAATTATTTTTTAAATGCTACCTTTGTTTCTATATGTCTTGCTTTAGCTTTATTTCTTAATCCTATTGCTGCCCTTTTTTCTACTTTTCCTTTTTGGGTAAACTATATTGATATCTTTTGCTGTTAATTTATTCAATCCTCTCCAAAAATATTTCATTTATTCCTTTTATCTTTTTGATGCATCTCATTGACCATGATTTTAGATTTCTTTAACCCTTTGAACCCAGCAGGCTGGAAAACTGGCCTTCGGGTCTACTGTCATTACCCTGTAAGCCAGTTTACCAGCCAGCAAATTATTAAAATTGAGCTCACATCACTAGCACTTCTGGGTTGTTTAATCTAATAATAGAATAGTTTTGTTTATCACTGGTGCGTTTAGAACTGCATGAAAAGTAAAAGTTTTTTGTCAAATATTTTGTGATTATTTTGATCATGTCATGAACAAGGGACAATAATCAGTCGAAACAGTCATCAAATTGAAAACCAAGCTGTGGTGCAAACCCATCTAATAAACAGCAGAGATTTACAGTAGAACAAGCGTGTCAGCTGTTGTTAGATTCTGACTCTGAAGATGTTTTGTCTGGCGGCTATGACATTTATGACTTCAAAAGTGAAAGCAGTTATGTTGAAAACTTAGAGACTGACTGACTTCGTGGGCGTCAAGTTCCTGGTCATATAAGTTGGACAGACAGAACCAATTCTTTCTCTGGTGCAGATGCAACATTCGAACCATCAGAAAATGTTGGTCCAAAAAACATTCCTAATAGTATATCATGTGAAAGTAGACCGTTGGAATATTTGTCACTATTTTGGGATGATTCTTTATGAAATATCATCGAACATGACACAAGTTGACAGGCAATTTACATAAAAGAAGATAAACCTAATAATTACTGTGCTAAAAATTTTGAACCTGTAATTATACCAGAACTAAAAGCATTTTTCGGCTTCTGAATTGCCATGGAGTCATTAATTTATAAGGATCGATACAAACAATATTGAAGAAATAAAGACAGCTGGATAACTAGTATGCCTGGTTTTGCAAAGGTCTTCACTCATAACAGATTTTTGGCTATTTGGTCGATGTTGCATTGTGTTAATGAGCAAAATCCAGCTGTGAATAAGATGGATAAGATATACAAAAGCCGACCAATTTTTGACATTATTGTAGCTAATTTAACAACACTACGTGCCAGCCTGTGAACTATCACTTGATGAGGGTATTATCCCAACGAAAAATTCACTGAGTATAAAGCAATATATAAAGGATAAACTGATCAAGTGAGGATTGAAGACATTTCCTCTGAGTGAGAGCAAAACTGGCTACATTATGAATACAGAAGTATACACAGGAAAAGTTGACAACTCAGATCTACCTGCTAAAGTGGGAGTGACTGGATCTTTGATAGCTTGACTGTGCAAGCCATTTGAACAACAAAACCACTGTATATTTACTAATTGCTTTTACATATCTGTAACAGTTGAGGAATACTTGCTGGACAAACAAGGTACCCAACTATGTGGTACAGCATTGCCTAATAGAAAAAATTTTCCAAAGAAATTATAAATAAAAAAATAGAACATGGTTCTCATTCACTGCTATTCAATGGTAAGACTGCTGCAGTTGCTTGGTGTGACAAAAAACCAATTTATTTTCTTACAACTAAATATATTAGTGAGACAATAGTCACAATTATGCACTGTGATGCCAAAGTACATAAGCACATGTCCATTACATGTCCAGCTTTAGTGAAGGCTTACAATTCCTGCATGGGCGGCACAGACAGAAAGGACCAAATGACAAGCTGCAGCAATCCAAGCGTCACTACAAATGGCCAAGACATCTCATGATAAAATTTTTGTGTGGTGTGCATTTAACTCATACATCATACAAGACTACTATAAGCCTCACAAACAACCTGGCCAGCGTGTTTACATCTTCTGTATGTTTATCAATGAACTTTGTTATGACCTGGTGGGGGCACAATGTTGCTTGCCCATATCAAAATCAACTTGCAAATCTGGTTTGAAACAAAACACAGTTGTGGAATGAAGCCATGGTACTGCTACATTTACCTAAGTGACTACAAGGAGCAATTTTAAACAACAGGTGTGTTGTCTGTTCTGAAAGGTATCATAAAGCAAAAAGAGCACAGCTAGAGGCTAGAGACTCAGACTTACCAAAACGCTGCAAAACTGCGTACTGGTGCAATTATGTGAGGTATTTTTTTGTATTGGCTCCAGTAACCAAAAATGTTTTGAAACCTATCATTCAAAAGTTCGGTACTGGCAATAGATTGTGTTTTGCTATTAATAAAAAAGTCTGTTTGTGTTTTGTTATCAATAAAAATGTCTGCTTGCATAATAATTTTACTTTTGACGGTAAAAACATAGCTTTTGAAAATTTAGATAAAAATTGTTGGGGAAGCTCGGGTTAAAGGCAGGAATGATCAGAGAAACCAGGGTTCAAAGGTTTAAGCACTGCAATGTCCTTAAATTCTATGTTCCTTTGCTGATATACTAGTGTCTGTGAGAATTTCATATACAGTTCCAGCAAAAAAAATCTTTACATTTGTATGGCAAAAAAAACTTTACAAGAAAAATCCTTGTAAGTTTTTTACTTATTGCTCTCACCAAAAACATTGTTTCCGTCAAACGCTTACAGTTACATCATATGCTAGTCTTTGGCTATACTTTATCACATAGCCATTGCTCTACGTGCTTCGTGTTGCTTTACAGCTGGTTAAATAATAGGTCAATAAAATTGGACAACATTTTTCATTTTTTAAAGTTTTGAGATGTTGTAAAAATTGTTACGAAAATTAAAATGGATCAAAAGAAGATGCAAATCGAAGAAAAAGCTTGGGCCTTGACTTTATTAGAGAAGGAAGAGTCTGTGATTGCTGTAGCCAAAGATGTTGGGGTCGCAAGAAAGGCAAATTATCAACTAAAAAGATAGGCAACATTATTGCCACCAGGGATGGTACCAAAAAAAAAGTCCGGTCTGGCGCACCTAAAAAGACCTCTGCAAGAAAAAATAAGCTTATTCGTTCAAAAACTTCAAAAAGCTTATTTTTTGCAGAGGTCTTTTTAGGTGCGCCAGACCGGACTTTCTTTTTGATACCATCCCTGGTGGCAATAATGTTGCCCATCGTTTTAGTTGATAATTTGCCTTTCTTGCGACCCCAACATCTTCGGCTACAGCAATCACAGACTCTTCCTTCTCTAATAAAGTCAAGGCCCAAGCTTTTTCTTTGATTTGCATCTTCTTTTGATCCATTTTAATTTTCGTAACAATTTTTACAACATCTCAAAACTTTAAAAAATGAAAAATGTTGTCCAATTTTATTGACCTATTATTTAACCAGCTGTAAAGCAACACGAAGCACGTAGAGCAATGGCTATGCGATAAAGTATAACCAAAGACTAGCATATGATGTAACTGTAAGAGTTTGACGGAAACAATGTTTTTGGTGGGAGCAATAAGTAAAAAACTTATGAGGATTTTTCTTGTAAAGTTTTTTTTGCCATACAAATGTAAAGATTTTTTTTGCCGGCACTGTAATGATGACCTAAAAACTGTATTTTCTTCTGTCTGGCATCATAAAAAGGCTTTAAGATCCATCTTTATAGCTTTTCTTGTAATGCCAATTTAGACATGCTTGTAGTTGTTTTCAAGGAAGCTCATAGTAATGTTCTTTTTATTGCTCTGCTGCAGAATCATCTAACTTGGGCCTTGTCCTGTATTCAGACAAGACTATCCTATCCATGTGTAAAGCCATAAGCTATCAATCATATGCTACATGAAACTATTCACGGTTGTTGCGGCTCAACAGTTTTTAAAAGTGTGTAAAATAGTCAGAATATTGTGAACCTTGCAAACTATAGTCAAGTGTTCTTACCATTATACCACTGCTATTTAATTGCATGCACTGTACACTAAATCAAAAACTGCAGTATACAACTGATAAAGAGATATGAAGCATACACTGCTTTGGTCAGTTTTGTGAAAGTTCCATCTGTTACAGAATTGTTTACTATGCGTAATATCCTATTTGTTAATATCATATTTGTTTGAAGAAGATGTCAGAATGTCTGATATAGTTTGGAAAACAAACTTATTAAGTCACATTAACATATAAAGCAAAAGCATTTACTACAATTAAAACATCGTTGATTATAACAAAGCAATAGGGCTCAGCAATCCCAGTAATCTAGCCGAGGCATACAGATGGCAAATGAGTTGGGGTTCTGCAAATCTCTGGGTTAGAGATTTGCTTAAAGTAAAGCTCAGCTTGGTTATTTAGTTTTTGTTTAAATTTAGACAAGGCTTTTGGTTAAAAGACTTTGTTTTCTAATGGCCTTATAGGATCAATTTTCAAGTATTAACACTTTACTTTGGTTTTAAAAGTTTCAATGAATGCTGTGTTATGCCCAATATGCCAAAGCTATAAAAGAACAAACAAGCTGCTTCATCGATTTTATTTATATACAGGGGGGTGCAAAAGTAGGTATACAGTAGTATATACAGTGCCACATCAGTAAAATTAGTAACATATTACATTGATGTGAAAGCGACACATCTACTTTTAATCATTTTGTTTTATTAAAATGCAGGTACTTTTAATCATTTTGTTTTATTCTTTTTGTTGAATTGGAAATTTAATCATGGTCAGTAATTTATCAATATATACCTATTTTTGCACCCCCCTGTATATAATGCTTTTTTCAAGTTTATGTGTTTAATTGCTAGTTTTTAGTACCAGACTGATATAATAATTTTACTATATCTCGACCAACCACCTAATTTTTAGCTTTTTTACTTTTTGTGAACAATTAGACTTTGGCTATTTTGAGGTATTCAAAGTTTTTTAAAGATTTAAGTATATCATGGAAAAAAGGTTGAAGTGCACTTCATTGCATCATATTACATAATTGCATTGTATTAATTTTTTATAAGAATTTAATGCGAAACCTGATTAAACAACTGAAAATTAAGCTTGTTTTTAAATGCATGATAAAAAATTTTTTTGAAATTTAATATCTCGATTTAAATGTATACAAATACGATATTCACTTTTATTATGTTCTGATCAAAACCTTGCAGGTGATGTTCAAAAGGTTGATCATCGACTTCCAGTAGCCAATGAATATCTGTTATTATCCGGAAATTCCCGTGATGGCACCATCGACATTGACGTGGAGGGACCTGGAGAAATTACCAGGTAACTGATCTGTCATACTTGTATTTGTGCTATAATTGTCCTAAAAATAAAATTGTGCTATTGTTTATTGTTCAAATTTTCACAGAGGAAACGATTTTGATTTGGATTACACACTTTATGTTCCCATTTTAAAGTTACACGATCGTAATCAGCCAGTTGTTTTGGACATGAGGCATTCAATTTCGTGTCATTCTTGGTTAAGTTTAAAGTAAGTTGAAATTATTTTTTAAATAGTCTTTTCTTGGTGTTAAAAAAAGAATTTCAAATGTGAATTTTCATTTTTGTTTATTAAACTGATTATAAAACAGTTACAATGAAAACACATTACTCGTCGGACATTTGTAAATATAACAAGTTTGTCGCCCACAACAACTATCAATCGTGGCTAATGCTTGTTCAAGAAATTGTTCTACTGTACATTATAAGTCAGAAAGTCCTAAACATTGTTTGAATAGTAAATCAGTCTTAAATTGTACAGTATATATTGCTAACTTTCACTATTTGTATAAGCATGGCGTTCAATCCGTGGTTCGCGTAAAGATTTGAAGTTGCCCTGTGACGTTTAAAAAATAAATGTAGAAATGGATTGCGCAATGAAGACCAAAAAAAAATCTTTTGGTCAGCCGCGTTGTTTCGCTTGATCGGCCGGCTAATATTTTTGGTCTTTGATTTAAAAGGCCCAAAACGGCCCTCGGTTCAAAAGATTGGACGCCCCCTGATATGCCCGCAGAAGGAATGTAATTTTCAAGTTGAAGGTCGTTAATTATTGCAGGCTGTTTGATGATGAGACGATATCACGCTGGGAATCCTGCTGCTGCGTTGAAGAACAAGACGGCGAACAAGTTCATTATTTATCACCCCCTAAAGTGTGTGATTGGTTTCATGAAGTATTTGAAAAAGTAAGTAAAAACCTAAAATAAATCTTCATACACCTTTAAATTCTTCTTTCACAAATGTTCTGTTATGACTCGAAGTTATAATGTTATTATGGATGAGTGACATTGGAGCTTGATCAAACATCTTCTAATCAACTTTGTGTTAGTTTTTCTTTTCGTCATGTATAAACGTGCGTTTCCACAATCCGCTTTCAAAAAACTTATTTGTTTTTTCTAAGCGGATTGTGGAAAAAAATAAATAAAGCAAGAAGTACTTTGGCGTGCTCCAAACAACGTATTGGAAACGATGTTTACCTCATTTTTCAGTATTTTTAATTTTTATATTTGAATCACATAATTATTGCTTCCAATTGAATTGAGCGTTTTTTATAGCTCGACCTTGGTTACTTTCGCTGACTCGACCCAAAATGTATTAATCAAATACATTTGATTATACCTTTGTCAAATTAGAATAAGGTAAACGAATAAATACCTAGAGAAATTTGATACGCGTGATTGTTTATTAACATAGGTAATAAAACCAGTGCCTTTGATATTGATTGCGAAGTCGCGCCGAGAAAAATTAAAATCCTCCAGGGCAATATAAATTTCATCGAACGATTATCTGTGTTTGCTTAAAAGTTTGTGTTGCCGTTTTGATATTATGCGGAACCATTTTTTTGTCAATTTTCCGGAACCATATTCGTTATTTTAATCAAGGTTGCCGAGAGCATCAAGGAGCACCCTAAGCGAGGCTGTCCCAATATCGTCAAAGTCCAGCGAAATGGCGTGGCCACCACCGTCATATTGACCAGTGGGGGGACCCGAATCATGTACGACGTGTTGCCAGTCGTCTCCTTTCGCGGATGGCCTGCTGTTGCTATGGGCTGGCTTCAAGAAAGTCATTTTTGGGACGGAGCATTAGCTGAAGAAGACGGTGATTTCTGCTTTATCTCTAGTGAAATGCTTTGCCGATTTCAGTTTAGCACAAAATTTAGGACAAAAATTAATAACACGTTTTAATGTAGTATGCGCTGAAATAAATATATACTGTTAATTGCTCAAAGAGATATATGTTTTTTTTTCAGTTATTACTGGTTTTCATTTGGTGCCTGCCTGCAGTCTTGTGGGAAAAAAGGATTTAGAATGGCGTTTGTCGTTTGCAAGGAGCGAAGTGCAATTGAAAAGATTCATTCCTAACCCCTTCATGAAAACATTTTACGCTTTCAAAGCTGTCATGAACAGAGCTTTGAGTCGATATAGCAAAGTAAGAAATAATATGCTTGCCAGAACTTCGTTGAAGCCCCAATATTATTTCTTCGAAGATTGATTTGTGCATTTTGTGCCAGACGACTTGCCACGTTTTAATTTTCTGCTTCGTGCGCAGATTGTGAAACCTTACATACTTCGTGGACTGTTATTTTGGGCCTGCGATCGCGTAAAGCTCTCATACCTGGCGTCTGAGGGGGCGGCGGCCGAGTGCTTCCTCGGCCTCATCGACGACACGCTCCAATGCTTGCTCAGTCGCTCCTGTCCTAACTGCTTCATTCCTCAATATAACATGATCGGTCATCTGGATGAACAAAGCGTTTTAAAGCTTTGCCAAGTTATTTTGATGGTCAGTGTTCAGTTTATTGCAACTTGTATAAACGACATATTCCCAGCATGCTTTCGCTTGTTTATTGAACGTCGCGCTGTTTCAGGCAATCGATACATTTTTGACGATATTGCTCAATCGATCGATTAGGCAGCTACTTCGCGCACAGTGGAAGCTGTTGCGCAAATATAACTGTTAAATTTCGCTTTTTGATGCATTCATCCGGTAATAAATTTAATGTTAGTGAAGGCGCTGTAAACCATTAAAAACTGTTTGCTGCGTGTGAATTTCTTCAAAGTATGCTTTGCGCTACTTAAATTTAAACAAGTTTTAACAGTTTACTTTCTGTTTTTGCTATATTAAGCTTCTTTGGTTTCTGAAGTTTTTTGAGCAAAACTTGTTTCGATGTATTTTTCTGTTTAAAATTGCTCAAACGTGAGTTAAAAATAAATAGCTGCTATTTTCTTTGCCAGCTTTATGTCAGTGTTGAACTTTCGTTTCCGTGTAAATGTTTTCATTTATTTTTTTGGTTGTAGTTGGAGATGTGTGCATGAATATAAAGCAACGCTTTAAAAGTAGTTTCAAAGATTCAAGATATTGCTGATTTTGATTTTTCTATAGTTTTCTTCAAGGACGGCGAGCCTTTATTATTAAATGTGTTAAAAACGAAAGATTTATTAAGACTAAATTCTATACTAGATGATTTAATTGATTTGCTAGAATGTTTGGTGCGTGCTGTAGAATTTTTTTTTAATCTTTGCTGTTATAGAGAAATTATACCTCATTTAAATTATCTTTTTTCCAAGGAGCGATATCCGAAAATGTTCAGTTACTTTCACAGGCCATTGGTTCGCCATCCACATTGTTTGTTGATGAAGCAATTTTAAAACTCAGATGCTTTTGAAAACCGCTTGTCAAGAAAGTCTTCAAACACGAGTGATTTTGTCGCGCGTTGAAACCGCTACTTCCACTTTGAGTTCAAATAGTCTCGTGGTGTTCTTTGCTTCATCGATTTTTACGTCGAAGTCGAAATCACTGTTTATTTTGTTGAGAATGTGTTTGAGAACTTTTCCCGAAAAAAAGAAGTTAAAATGAAAACTTAACGTTGTTCAGGTCCGAAGCGATCCTGCCGAGCACGTGCGTAACGCAGTTGACCAGGTCAAAGCGGCCCGGATGTTAACGCAAGAATACAAAGAAGTACAAACCAAACGAATGACACTCCGACAAGATTCGATCAAGTTAGTTTTCTGAGTCTTTGTAGAGATTTTAAAAAAAAACGAATGGCGTCTTGAATTTGAATACTTGAATTTATTTTTCAACGACTTCTAAACGTCATTTTTACGATGTTTTTTTTATCAGTGTCCTTATAGACAGTTATTATTATTATTCAGTTAATTGACTATCCCCGTTAGAACTTGAACAAAACCAGCATTAATGGCATGTCAAACGTGTGCTAGTCCTAAACGTCATGTTACAAATTTCTCACGCCCGCAAAAACTTAAAACAATTCATGTGCATTCAATGGCGTACTGAAGATTTTTAAAATGGGGAGGGGCGTGCAACCACAATTATTTATGCTTAGTGGAAAAAGTTTTTTCAAGTTGGAGTTCGGAGGAAAACAGAATAGGCTATTTGAAGATTTAAAGTTTACTTGGAATCTGTCTCTGGTTTTTTAATTTTTGTCACAAAAATTTGATGATCTCTAAAAAAAGGGGGGGTTTCACTTGGAATCCGTTTTTGATTTTTCGTATTAGTGAATAGTGATCTCCAAGGGAGGCATGGCAGAATGCCCTCCCTAAATACGCTACTGGTTGCATTAATGGTAACTATCTAATTAACGACTTCTGGAATAAATTAAGCATAATAGTTATTTAACAATACAAAGGGTACTAGAATAAACAAAAAAGAATAACCACCGCACAATCAGGTTTGTTGATAAACTTCTAACAAAGGCAATAGTGCAACTATTGTCAAAATAGAAAACTAAATCGAGCCGAACACCAATCAAAGCGTACAAAAGAGTATATAAGGCGGTTTAAATTATGCCGTAAAACACTGTTGAAAATAGTGCAGAGAAAAATTATTTGAGAGTTAGAGAATTATACCTAAAAAGAAAAGCAGGTCAATTAAACAGTATTTTAACTAAAACAGTAAATACAGTCAAAAAATGTTTGTAATCGATTTAAAATATTTAATTACTGCCGCATTTTTTTTCGTGTTAAGTTCTTTTGCCGACTTTTAATCGCTTTGTTAAGCCTTCCTTTATTGTATTTGTTTATCAGATTTTTAATTATCCCCAGACGAGCCTAATAGGCAAAACAAACTTAAACTCTAACAGGAATGTCACACTGCCGGCGCGCTTGTCAAATCCGGCCCGCCACGCTCTGTTTTGCGGCCCGGGTCTTTTAAATTTTTTATCTATATTAAACGTGACAGAGTTACGTTTGTTAGTGCCATAGTCCATTGCTCCTCCACCTGTTTTTCTACAGAACACTACTTCTCGGGGATAAATTTTAAGAAATGCGAAACAGATTCAAAGTGAAGACTTTTTTTAGAGAACACAACAAACAATTAACGAAAAGATTGATAGTATAATTATTTGAAAATTGTCTGGCCCAGGTAAAATCCGAGTGCGCAAATATGGCCCACTGCACCAAATGAGTTTGACACCCATGGTTTAGAGCTAATAAAATATTGATAAAATGATTTTCATGGTTTAAAAGTTTAGTATAATAACCCGCTCTTAACCGTCATTAAGCATTTTCTGATGCGCGCCGACCAGAAAAGATTTGCAGAAAAATACGTATACAATGCCTATTATGACGTCACGCCTTTGCACGCTCGTAAAACTTCTAAAGCTGACGTCTTTGTAGAGCAGCGCTTCTGAAATTTTCGTAGTTGGTTGCCTCTTTAGAGACTCTCAATATCGGGGTCCCCTGCTAGAATGTTGTCCCAAAAGATTGGTGAAGACTGAAAAATGACTTCTGCTTGTGGCCCATCGGTAAACGCCTCTTGGCCCCTTTGAGAGCCCCAGTTGTAGAGCATTGTTGTATTTTTTCGTGAAAAGTCAGAAAAACTTGTTATGCTAAAGAACCTTAATTTAAAGTTTGAACTATTACTTATACAATATTTACAATGACACTGTATGAAAATCAGTTCTTTTAAAGTGCTCGATAACAAAGTTAGAGCTTGAATTAAAATTTTAATTTTTATTTCAATATTTACAATATATATTTTTTATATATTATATATTATAATATAGAAAAATTACTTTTCCGATTCAAATATTCATATTAAGCCATTAGAAATTCAAATGCTATAATATTCGGCTAGAAACACCTCTAAATTTAACACATTTAAACGTATTTTTCAAATGCCATTTTTTACTCTTATCAGCGAACAACGGATGATAAAAACAAGTTTTGATATTGCAGTTTGCTTTTGAATATACGACAATGGCGACATTACTTTTGCATTTTAAAAATAGATTTTAGTAAAATATTGCCTTGGTGACATAACAAAGTCTTTGCTGTTGCTTCAATATCCGAATTTTTTTGTAATATAACAAATAGAAAAACTTATTTATTAGATGATGATCCGATTATATCGTATGACACAATGTGTTACTTTTATTTCTCTAAAAAATTCAAAATTTAACGATTGCCATTTTAAAATGTTAATTTTTCTGCATATTCTACCCGTAATTTTAATTTTAAAAATGTGTGCTTTTAAAGATGACAATTCTGCCAGAGAAAAATTCTGAGTGATAAACGAACTAACATTTAGAGCAGTGCTTCCCAACCCCTGGGTTGCCGATGACTGTAGTTGTGTAAAAATTAAATTACTATTTTTCGGGACGAAAATCAAGAAATCTGAGACAGGTTTAAAGTGAAGACTTAGGGACCAAAAAAGATTTTTATGCTTGCAATAAAATCTGTAATAAAGATTGGGTCGCCAAAGCTTTGTTCTCTACTTTTGCTGAACATTTGGGTCGCCACAAAAAATGGTTGAGATGCACACTGATTTAGAGCGTATATCACTTGTCGTGCACTTCTGCTTTGCGTTCGACCACATTTCCTGTTTCCGCTGCAAATTTTTAATTGTAACTGAGAAATGCGTTTCCATTTCAATAAACTTCAGCAAGTATTTCTATTTTGAATTGAAAATATATAAAAATAATATTCAAATATAATACTATCGAATTTCAAAATACTGTACTGTATTTGATGCAACGGCAATAACTTTGCCGTGTTTATCTTTATCAACAGCATCAAAATCATTAGCCATGATAGCAACAAAATAAAAACTTTTGAACTTAAATCAAAGTTAATAATCCCCCCCTGAATTGGCTTGCTGACGAATTTGTCGCGTAAAATTTTTCCCTTCCTTGAATAGTCTTGCTTCGATCACAATGGTGGCAAACTTAGGCACTTGATATTTCAGTTGCGAAACTCTTTAGAAGTATATATATAAAATGCTGCCGTCGATAGTTGGATTTTTAATCTTTACGAAAAAAGTCGAAGGAAAATCCGATTCTGTGCTTGCCGCGTTTGAATCGCTCCATATCGAATTTTCCATTGTCTTGATGAAAGCAATATTGATTTGTTTCATTGATGACGTCGCGCATTGATTCATTCTGATGCGCGATGTTGCTTTCATGCAGAAGTATCTGCTTCAACTCCTCTTTTATTGTTTCTTGGTTACAAGCCCTGCCTTTCTGAGAAAATTTTGTCTGGTTCCTATAAATTTGGGTATTTCGGGGTAATTAGGTGTTTTTTATTCCATGTTTATAATGGCTTTTATTTAGATAGTTTGTTAAACGTGAACAGATTCTTCGATAAAATGTTGCTAAAACGTTTTTCAACCTCGTTTATGGTACACACAGAGTGTAGCAAAATTTGTTTAGTGTGTGCCAGCTTGATAGGATGCACTGAGTCTTGCTTTTTCTAGCTTAGTATGACTATTAGAATGCCTATTATTTTGATTCTCGTATCATTTAATTTGCTCTTCACTTGCATGAAGCCATGTATTTCTTCAATTTTTTTGTTTATTTATTGGAACCAATTCACTTCAAAGGAAAAAATCCAAGTGAAAAGATTTTACAATAAATGTACATTTTTTAAGACTTTAGAGCATGATTTAGAATTAGGGTGTAAAATGTTTGATTTTACTGTTTGCTTTGAAAATAGAAGTGTTGGGTTAATTTTAACGATTGCCGCTTTAGACTTAGTTCTTAACTCTGTATTTGGGTCAAGCAGCATGATCAATGGTCCTCTACCAATTGTAATTCTGTTTCTTTGTTGTACCTTTAGATTTTGTTGGCCATTGGATTGTGTATCTAGTAGTGTATAGAATCGTGTAATTAGTAGTACGCATGAAGTTAACTTTGAAAGCTAATGTATTAATTGCTTTAGAAAAAAGTAGTACCTAAGTTTCGAGAAAAGAACAAACTTTATTTTTACTTGGCTTTGCATTACTTTGTTACGTCACAGAGTTTTTATCTAATTTGTCGTTTTTAGATCTGAAAACGGCGATCTTGCTCCTTCTTCTCAACTCGGACACGACTCCCGAGAGGAGTTGGATTTGGCGGATAAAGTCCGTAGATTGGTCGATAGCAATCCCGGAAAAAGTATTTCAGTTTTTCTTAATCCAGAGGATGCATCAAAGCCGCATTTTCGAATAGACGGAAAATTTTTCTAATTTTTTTAAATAATTAATTTTAGTGCTAATTGTAGAAGCAAATGTACATCGCAGTTTATTGTTAGCTTTTGCAATTTTGATACAAAAAACAAACAAAACAATTTATATGCAGTGCAATATATCAATGAAGTCAAAAGTCAACTGTTGTGCGGTGCTGCTTTTTCTATCTTGTTGAAAAATTTTTCGGTCTTGTTTTTACTTTTTCTACTTTGTATTGTATAATGTGATTATCTATTATATAATGTGATTATCTATTTATCCTGCTGGTTTGAAAAAAGTGGGCGTTGTACTTAAGGCGATCATTTCAGGACTTTTCTTAACTGCTTTTGGCGTTGCAAAAAATTTAATTTTCTTGGCTATATAATTATTTAACAAAAAGATAACCTCATTACGAACCACAGCCGCTGATGCATCGTGATTTTTTAAAATTATCTTGCCAAAAAAGAATGATATGAAAAAAATCAAGTTAAAAAAATGCCCTTCTATTTTCAACTAAATCGTGAATATCTTCGCAAAGCTGCTTAAACCTTTCACATAGGCCCACTACTTGCGATGAAAAACTGTCACTTGTACAAGCTTTTGCACAACTTCACGCAACGCAAGGAATTTTATTTTTTTATTTGAATATAAGGACGTGCCGTCATTCAATCTGTTTCGATATTTCGGGACGTTTTGTGTTTTTTGCTGTTTGACGATCTTTATTCGAAATGCGAAAAGCAAACTGTAATCGACAAACTTCCCGTATAGAATGTGACACAAGTGTGTTTCTGTTTTGTTCGCCATGTTGCTTTCGATTATTGTCTTTTGTAGAATGTGATGCTGATGTGAATCAGATACAGAAATAAGAACCATCTATTTAATTTGGTGGATACGAAACAGAAGAATCATTTTAAAACTCGATACTCAGCTTGGTCGCTTTTTTAATATCTAATTTTTCATGGACTTGTTTTGTGCTTGTGTTTTACGATTAATTATTACGCAAAAGACAATACAAGTTTTCTGATTATCCTTAACATATATACAGTTTACAACCTTAGTTTTAAAAGCTAAAGAAGTTTGAAAAGGAGCATAGCTGTTTGGATTGAAAAATAAGAGACTGGAGTTCTGACATTGGACCGTAGACCTTCACCTGAAATTAAAATGCATAAATAGATATAACACTTCGCAGTTATATTCTCGGCCTCGATTACGAAAGTCCGTTTCCTGTTAACGTGTGGGGTAATTAGTAACTAACCGCAAACAGAGGTAAGCGATAACAATAGCAACTAGTTATTATTTTTGGCCCTGGTATAAAAGTTACTACTTAAGATATTTTAATTGTAGAAAAAGGAAACCGAAACGTAGACTAAGTGATAGTTTAAAATGCTTGTATTTTTGAAAAAATAGGGATACCGTACTCAGTAACTTTGTTTTTTTATTGCGTTCTGTGAGTTACTGTATTAACAATTCAAAATTTCTTAAAACTAAAACAAAATTTAAGCTGCAACAACCAAAAAGTTTTTCTAGTGCTGTAATTGTATTAATAACTTTAGCTTGTAAATAGTAAGTTAATTTTTAGGCCGATTACATGTAATTCGTAACTAGTTATTTTCACGAAATAGCTTGGTCGTACAACACTGAACGTGAATAATAAGAATATCTATGAAGAAGGTGCTAGTCATAGGCCTTCAAGATTGTGAAGCACTGATTTAGTGAGGTGTTAAGATAATTGTGTGACGTTGTATTTGTAAAGTTTAAAACGTCATCAAAAATTAGCAATTAGATAATGTTACAATCTTTTTTCACACTTGCTTAGATTAAAATTAATTCCTTTTGAAAGGCTTAAGTTTTGAACATGTGCAATTTTCCCATTGCTTTTGTAATTGCCGGAAAGATAAACTAGTTGTTACTCTTTATCAAGGCTGCGAAAGCTTGACAGAAAGCGGAGGGATTGATGGTCCGAAGCAGTTCGGAGCATTGACTTCTCACACTCTAGTCGTAAAGCGTGGAGTATTTTGAACAATCTTACTGGTAGGTCACGGCACTCTCCTCGTCACTGTCCCGTTTCAGCTGATGCTATTGCATCTCAACTGGTTAGAAATGGGAAATACGAGGCTGTTGACCACAAGTCATCTCGACTTATCTTTCAAGAAGTGTTTGACCTTTGGAGGGCCACAACACCAGACGCAATAAATATCTCTGACAATTTTTCACAGAGAGAATTTGCTGCTGCCCTTCAACATTTAAAACCAGGTAAAGCTCCGGGACCTGATTCCATCTGCTCAGAGCTTATACTCCATGCTGGAGCTGTTTTGAAGTCCTGGTAACGTGACTTCCTTTCTTCTTGTTTGCGCCGACTCAAAGTTTCCAAGATCTGGAGAAAAGCGCTTGTGGTCGCAATCCCAAAACCAGCAAAGGAGGTGGGGGACCCAAAGAGTTATCGAGCGATATCTTTGCTCTGTGTCCCTTACAAGATCCTCGAGAGGCTTATCTACGCCCGCGTTGAACCATTAATCGATCCACTGCTCCCTAAAGAGCAGGCTGGGTTCCTACGTGGGAAGTCAACTGTAGATCAAGTTTGTTCTGCTAACCCAGAACATCGAGGATTCTTTCGAAGTTAAAAAGAAGGCCGGTGCCGTATTTGTCGATCTGACAGCTGCTTATCGATCCGTATTTGTCGATCTGACACTGTCTGGCACCGTGGCCTTACCTGCAAGCTGCTGAGACTACTTCGGATAAGCACATGGTCAAAATAATTATGGAGCTTGTCCGAAATCGAAGTTTTACTCCTACCACCGGTGACAGCAAGCAAAGCAGGCTACGCTGTCTTAAAAACGGCGTTTCTCGGGGGATCGGTCTTGGCTCCCCTCCTATTTAACATCTTCCTTCCATGATTTCCAGAAAGTTTGTTTATGCTGATGATTTAGCATTGTTGCACTCTTCTGGAAACTGGAAGGACTTGGAGGGGACCTTAGGCCAAGACATGTCCACTAGGGGTATGACAAATTTTTAACCCTGTGTCCCCATATGATATTTTGTGGAGTTTTTATGTACAACTCAAGAAAATATGGATCTTTTTGATTTTGCTTAAGAAAACTTCACCCTCCAACTGATAAAACTGTTAGCCGTCTAGTTAACTTATGATTCCTTGGAAAATTGTGCAGATTTATTGTTTACAATGAACAATAGGCAAAATTAATACCTCACTACTGTGTATTTGTTAAAAGAAATTTAATATTTAGTCTTTCAGTGGATGTGCAGAGTGGGAGCAAGTCTTGCATTACTTTAATTGCTCGCTCTGCACGGATATTTGATCGTTGTGTTGGTATAGGTGTTGGCTCTCTGGACCAAAACCTTCTCAGAGACTTCAAAGCTTTTGGATGCTCTTGGCAAGCTTCTGATAGATGGTCAAAGTTAGCAGGGTTGAAAAACTGAGCAGAGAACCAGATATCACTCCATGAGCCAATGATGAAGTCACATGCTGTTTCAGCTTTCTGTCGAACTCTGGCATCAAAATGAATGCGAGCAAAGTATAAATCGCTCTGGAGTTCCACCTTGCATTACTGAGAGCAGAAAGAGATTGAAAATTCACCTTCGGAAAGGTTTGAGAAGTTTTGAAGAATTTGTAGCATGATATTAAATGATGAAGAAAGCCCATGTCATCTCGCCACCGGTCACATTTAGTTTTCTTTAACAATTTTCCAGTGTTATTGAACGCTTGCTTGAGCTGTGCATACTCTTCTGTTAATCTTGCAATGAACAGGTAACGGAGATTTGGCGATGTTGGTGTTCCACCAAAGTGATCATTTAGTACATGTTTCAATATCGTGTCTAAAATATGGTGTTGGCATCCAATGAATACAGGTTTTTCTTGTCCAATACTCGTATGTTCAAAGTGATTCTGCAGCAGTGTGACTGCACCAAGACCTTTTCCAGTATTTGCCGCAGTTGTGTCAGATACTATCATTTTTATTGAAGACCAGAGATCGTACTCATCAAAAATTGCTTTTATCCCATCAAATATTGTCTTACCTTTTCTGTTTGCCAATTCAACAACCGCAAGCCTGATTTCCTTGTTTTCATTCTTTAAAACTACTACCTGTATTATTCCTTCTTCTGTATTATCTTTCCGTCAAAGTGCAAACACCAATTTTCATGTCTTAAGTTTTCTACGAAATGCTTTTTTAATTCTTCTCCTTTTCTGATTACAGCTCTGTAGACACCACTTTGACTGGGTGTAGGTATAGAAACACCACTTTCTGACAACGTTTTGCAGACTTTGTGGGCTTTCTTTGTACTTAACTTTGCTGTGGTCACTAAACGTATTGCAGAAGCAGTTTTCTGTTTTTTAGAGGTTGAAGGCTTCCCAAAATCTTCATCACTACTAGGAAGCTGTTCTTTGTGCACAGATTCTTCACTTTCTGAAATTTCCTCTGTATCGTTGTCGAAGATTTCTTCTGCAACCGAAGCTTCTGTAACTTTCCGCTTAAATGATTTCATTTTTCTTGGATGAATCGCTTTATTACCTTCTTTTCTGCTGCAGTAGCCTACTTTACCTTCCGTTGACATCTGCAGTTTGTAAAACTCTCTGTCTTCTTGGCACAACCATTCTCCTTTCTCATCGGTTACATTAAACAACTTAGTAAAATCATAGTTTCCCGGTCTTCGGCTATGTCTTTCATACTGTTTGATTACATTCTCAATTTTTCGTTCAACTGTTGATTTACCTTGCTGAATTGGCAAAGTCAGGTTTTTCCATAGTTGTCTTACTTCACCTGCTAGAATTTGAGTTCTTTTCTTTTTGCTTTTCACTCCTGAAGCCAAAGTTTTGTATCTATCTAAGATATGTTGTTCTTTTGGAATTTTGCTCATTTGACTGAGACACTCCACAGTTGTATGCCGTCTTGAAGTTTTACCATATTGGAACTGCATTAAATTTGCAGTCCAAGTTTTCTTGTTCTTATCTGAAGGAGGTGCATTCTTCAACATTTCAGCTCTCAAGTTTTATAGAGAAGAGGTTAAACGATCTTAATTTGATAACCTTGTAAACCTACAGCAAAAGACAAGATTAGGCTTAACTTATAAGTAAAAAAACTACTTTACCATATCACACAGGCCAACCTGAAACTCAACTGGATTTGCCTTATCACCTAGCAATCTTTAGAAATCATGTAACGGCACATCATATTATCTCAGTTTAACTCTACGCAAAATTTTGGCATTTTTGTCAAATCAATCTTGTTTTCTAAGAAGCTTTGGCAAACAACCTAGCAGTTATGTCAGAAATGTTAGCATTTGGGATGAACTAACAGCTAACCTGATCATTTGTTATTGTTTTCAATGCCTCAGCTGTTCTCAGAACAATTGAAAACCTAAGATCACAAAAAGGGCATCTGCTTGTTTACGGAACTGACCACTTGTAATATTTGCAAACAATTTCAGTACGGAGGGTGACTTTTTTTATGAGTTCAGGTCTAGTACCTATATTTTCCTGGAAAACAAGAAAAAACTCCACTAATGGTAGTATGGGGAATAAAAAATTCGCCAAAAAAAATTTTTGTCATACCCCTAATGTCCACACTTTCAGCGTATCTCCAGACTTGGAGGTTGAAGCTCAGTCACACTAAGACGATGACGACAGCCTTTCACTTAAATAACCGAGAAGCCAAACGTGAGCTAAAGGTCTACAACAATGGTAGACTTTTACCGTTCTGTCCAAACCCTACTTACCTTTGGGTAAAACTGGACGTATCGCTCATATTTCATCACCACTTAGGGGCATTTCGCAAAAAACTATCATCGCGCGTCAGATTGTTGAGGCGACTTGTGGGCTTGGGATGGGGTGCTGGTGCTAAAACACTACGCATAGCCACTTTATGTCTAGTCTACTCAGCAGCTGAGTACTGTGCGCCAGTCTGGTGTCGCAGTACTCACACTCGCCTCATCGACAGTGTCTTGAATGACGCCTTGCGCATAGTTACTGGATGTCTGCGTCTCACTCCAACGGACCACCTACCTGTACTCTCAGGCATCCAGCCAGCTGAGCTTCGCCGAATTCTCTTTGGCTCATCGTGATCTCTGGACCCCGATCATATTTTGCATGGTCTTTTAAGTGGGTCCTCAGGTATTTGCCAAGTGAGACTAAGATCCAGACGCCCGTTTGTGCCAGCTGCGCGGAATCTTTTGGACAACCTTGCCAGCCTTGGCATCCGCGCTTCTAAATGGACAAATCACAAATGGAAAACGGAGTACTGTGAAAATGCTTCCAGGCTCCGTGCTTTCGTGCCCGAGACCGGTGCCAGGCCTGTTGGAATGGGCTTACCCCTAGTAGCTTGGGTTAAGCTCAACCGCCTGCGGACTGGTGTTGGGCGATTCCATTCGTCCATGCACAAATGGGGTCTCGCTCCTTCACCGAATTGTGAGTGTGGCGCCTTTGAACAAACCGCAGACCATGTTCTAACAGCGTGCCCTATACATCGGGCACCACATGGACCACGAGGTCTGACGGTTTTGGATAACGAAACTCGATGCTGGCTTAATAACATCACTGCCAGCATCTGATTCAGGCAGTACAACAGCCTGCGGTAGTAAAAGGATAAACCCTCGGCCCCAGTCCTGTTTGTGTCTGACCTGGAGTGGATACCCTTCAAACGACAATCAGGGCTGCAAACTCGATGTGTTTTAATTGAGTTTGAGTTTACAAAAATTAGCAAGTCCTAATTCGAGCTCTCATTTTTAATTTTTGGAGTTAAGTTTGAATTCGAGACATAATTTCAGCGAAAAAATAGCTGACAATAAAATCAATGTACATGTATATATATATATAGAAAATCAATGTATATAGAATTCACAAATTCCGATATAACGGATGACTAATTACATATTTTTAGTATTACGTGAACAAAAATAAATAAATAAAGCAGTAATATACAAAAAATGTGCCAGTGCTACTTGAAAAGGAGTAGGAAAAACTATATAAATAGCAACCAAGTCAACTACTCCTTACATAAAAATTAAAACAAAAAAATCAAATTTGAATTCACAACCATTAAAAAGGAGAAAGCAAAAAAAATAACAGTTGTAATAATATTAATAGCCAAGTAGATTATATTGTTCTTGGACAAAATCTAATACAGTTGCACTCGCACACAAAAAAGTTAGGCTTTCAAATTAAAAATCACTAACTATATGCAATACAAAAGACGTACACCATGCATACTTACACAGCCCATAAAGTTTCAAAACAAACATATTTTTCTATAATTGTAAGTGGTGTAAAATTTGAATAAATTTATGCTGAAAAAATTGTCACATTTTAATATGACATAGGCAAATAATGCAAAGTTTGTCAAAAAATTGTTACATTATAATATTACCGGCAAATATATAAGGCAAATAACGTATTGAATCATACTAATGTATTATTTAGGGACATATTTTGAATTTAAAGACTTATGAATTTCTTTTATAAACCGCCTGTATGATAAAGCTTAAACACTTTTAAGAATTTTATTCCACAATTTAACCCCTAAATATAGACATGATGACTGTCCTTAAGAAGTGTGCATTCTAAAAATGTAAAAAATTTTTTTAGAAGCATTTCGTATTGTAGCTTTGAGACTTTTGACACTAATGTAAAATAGTCAGCAAAAACTTCAGATAGTAAATTATTATATTGTAAATACATGAATTTACACATTTCAAGCTCAAAAATATGTTTGCAGTTGATATTTAAAATGTTCAAAAAATGCAAAATGCAGCTGGACAAGCAAAATTTGGTAATAGTAAAACAACAAAGACCAACATTTTGAAATGGTTCTTTTGACCTGCGACAAAATTTTTTTGGGTGGGTTTCTTTGCCTGTCAGGCCTTATTTGCCTGGAATCTGATGTGTATCCCATCACATTTTTTCCGCCGACACAACATTGTCTAGATATGACTCAGATAACGCTTTAATTTTTTTTCTTTTATCTTTTGTTTTTTAAAAAAAGTTGGTGCAATCATGTACACTTATTTTCAAAGATTTTTATCTACCTTGATCGCTTGTCAGAACGTTTATCGTTTTGTTTCTTCCTTTTTCTGTTCTGCTTTCTACTAATTAGAAACTTTTCTATTTCACTATATTTTTTATGGCGTAACTGAAATAAAGAATACTGATACTTATTATTATCCGCAAAATTACTCAAATAATAAACTCGTACTCAATTGATTTTTAAGTTTGTAAGTTTGCAGCATTGCTCCCTGCAGCCTCAATGCACGGCAACGTTGTCGATTCACGATATCAGTTGATCTTTTTTTTTTTATCTCTATTTTTATCCTCCTGGTTCGCAGGAAAGCGACGGAGGCGCTATACATAGGGTAAGCAATTACCCAGACTTGCTTCCGTAGATGCCAAGATATTGCTGTCCGCTGGTAATGTAGTATTGTAGTAGAGATATTAATGTAATATAGAATTGCTTGCCAAGACCACCAAGCAGGGGAAAGTGCCGTAAAGTGTCTTTCCCAAGAACACAACAGAATGGCGCGAGTGGGTTTTGAACCGAGACCATGTTGATCATCAGTCCGGTGCTTTAACCACTCGACCACGCTGCCGACTGATCTCAACTTTCTTACAATGATTAGAATTTTTGAAACAACTTTATATCGCTTCTCGACAATTTTAAGCAATCTTTGCTTAAGAGTACTCATTAACTAATTATCACTTTCCGAAAAAAGCGACAAGGCAGAAAGACTACTAAGTCGTGACAAGTCTAATTGAGCCGTAGTCCAGCGATATATATTAGGCTTCCAGTGATGTATCGTAGCAAAGCTTCGTGATTAGGGCGTCTCGTACATGGAAGTATTTTTAAAAATACGTTTGAGAAAAATGAAGCGATGACTGTGTTAGGCTCTAGTTCAACATCACAACAGATGCTTTAGACTGCTTTGCGGTTTCCTAATCGCAGATTCATTTTTATATTTCTCACATTAAAATTGTTAAACATGCTAAAGTTTAGCAGTCAAAAGTAACCACACAACGCGTTGTTTTCTTTTTGGCGGGCCACTTTTTAAAGATGCACGGAGCCATGCAAGCAAGGTGGTTGGAAATTGTCCAAACAAATCAATCTCGAGTAAAAAAGTATTTATTTCGAATACGGTTTAACTTACCAAAGCCACGCCGGTAAGGAGAGGTGTAGACCAAAAAGTTTATTAATGGTCAAAAGCTTATTGTTTGTCACAAAGTTTATTGTTTCAAATTAATGGTCAAAAGCAGCAACCAACTCATTATGCCAGCAGGTAGGCTAAGTTAAAAAAATTAATAAACAAAATTTAAATTTAGGCCTATGTGTCAAATCATATCAGTCATTTTTTCTCTGAGCACGCAGGACAATGTCAGAAGCGTTCGAGTCGTCAAGGGATTAACCCAATCTGCTGTTGGAGATCCAGAGATATTGCTGTCCGGCGGAAGAAATTTTTTAATTTCTGGTAATTTCTTGAAAGATATGATGGTAATTTTGAGCTGCATGTTAAGAACTGCCACGCCGAAGAAGTCTTTTTTCCCCAATGGCAATACGAGTGTACAGGTTCAAATTAGACAATGCTGTTCGCGATTGCATTTAAACAGGGACGTTACCTTGTTTGTCTTGTAATTCACACGAGATCATAAAAATATTTGAAAGCAATTCAAAAAAACTGATATCATCTTCATTTCTGCAGTTTATTTTTCTGGTTAGAGCAGCGGCGGAATTTTTGTACTTCGTAAGAATTGATGCGTATGATATAGGCTACCATTTCAAACCATACGTATGGAAATAGGCCAACCAGAATTTTTTTTTCCTGTTAAAATTTTTAAGAGCGTGAACCTAGTTTTTACTAAGTATGTGATGGTACTTTATAACCGTTTGTAGCCTAAAATTCACAAAGCATTTTCCCAAAAACATAACGATTTGACAAGTGATGCACAGCGAAAATATGTCGATTGTGGTGCTCTTCGGAGGTATACTGTGCCTTTGCAGCATGTTGCAAAATTTATCAATTGAATGTTAAAACGACTCAAAGTTATAATTGATTATTATTATTCTAACGGAAATACATAGGCCTATGCATAATAAAATTTGAACTTGTTAATCAATAGCGACTAAGTCAATCTGATTTGTTTAGAGATAAAAAATTGTTCATTACCGGTAACATTCTTTTTTGAGACTTTGCTGAAATAATTTATGATTGAATTGCTTTTAAAAGATTTGGTAGATTTTGTTATTGCTAAAAAACGTTCAACGATCAAAGAAAACTGACGTTTTCTAAATGTTTACCAAGTACACATTGATTACGTGTCATTGCTTCAAGATGCTGTTAATGCAAAAAATCATTCGTCCGGTCTGTTTTTACAGTAAAGAGTCTTGTTTGATTCAATTTTATCTAACAAAAGTTCAATGCGACAGCCCATAAATGGTTGTCCTTTGCGTGTCCGTTCTGAAAGTTTTCTGTTGATTTCTTTCCGTTTTTTTATCTTTGCCAATCGCTGTTTTTCTTGTTCTTGCTTTTCAATTCGACGCTTTTCTTTTTCTTCTCTTACTTTTTGACCCTTTTTATATGCAATTAACATATCTCTGTTGTCTTTATTAAAAGTTTGATTTTTGTTTTTGTGCTGCTTCACCAGCTCAGTTGTTGTGATTTTACCTTCTTTGCTTCCTTCTTTCCACTTCAATTTTTTGAAGTCATTAAAAGCTTTCATTTTGTGTTTTTCAAAGATAGGTTTTTTCATGTTTTTACTTTTACCCATAATTATACTGAAAAGAAATAAAAAACTTTTTGAACAGATACACATACAATACATTTTACCAGTATTTATATCAGTTATAACAAGAATGGTAATCTTACAATTCAGGTGCATGAAGTATTTTTAGTAGTGATGGGACGATTAATTGGAATCGGAATCGGAATCGAAAATCGATGATTTTTAAGGAATCGTAATTGGCATTGGAATCGAAAAATTTTTTATGAAAATTTTGATTCTTGAAATGGATTCTTAATTTGTGTATTTACCTTTTATTATATACCTTGGTATGACTGTGCAGGCACATATATACTACTGATGTGTTTAACTGCTCCTTCTGAATAACTGTTAGTAACAGCTCTTTTAATTGTTACTTCATATTTACTAAGCCAACTAAAAACTAACCAATAGCAATTGTGACGTTATTACTATATGAAAGACAGAAGCAGAAAAAAAGTGACTTTTTTAAAAAAGAAAAAGTTTTGCAAGGATTAAGCGGTAAAAATTGTTAGTCTATTATGACAAATAAAGGTAAATTTTAAATGACAAAAATCGAAATCAAAAATTTTTGTTGGAATCGGCATCGGAATCGAAAAAAAAATTGGCATCGTCCCGTCACTAATTTTTAGGAAGCAATAAAGATTTCTATTTATATTTCAGGAATATAAATTATAATTTTTAAACTTTTCAAATATAATTCAGAAAATAGCTACCCTCTAGAAATGGCTTATTGATACACACCAACAGAAACAGTTAAGTGCTTAGTAACAGTTTTATATGTATTGCGTGCAATAAAAGTTACCAGATACTTCACGCACCTTCATATTTTCACAAAAATTTAAGCATTAAAATATCTCTTAATTTTGTTGCTTTAGCAAAATGCTTAAGTTCAAAGTGATAGCATCTTATTAAAATAAATCTAAAAAAGCTTTTTTATGTAAACCAAACCTTGAATCACAGCAAAAATAAATCCAATAAATCGAATTATTAAAATGGTAGTAGGTAATGTTTTTATAGTAATTAGTTAATTGAACAAAACATTAAAAAATAACAAATATAATTCACGCACAAAACTTTCTACAACTGCTACACTCCAAAGTCGGACCTGTTAAAAGGATATAAAAATCTTTTACAATTATTATTGGTATAAAAATACACGTAATAAAGTTTTTTCAAATAAATTATTATCACTCTGCCCAAACAGTTTATCCCAGTGTTCTTTCAGTACATCTTCATTTGTATCCCATTAGGGTGAAAAATGCTTTTCAACTTCAACTTTGTCTTCATATTCTTCATCCTAAAGTTGATCATCCCCAGTAGTGGCATACCAAGGATTTTTAAAAGGGTGAGGGGATATACAACCACAATCAAATATACTTTGAGAAAAATTTTTTCAAGTGGTAGCAAAAAGAAAGTCTTCACTTTGAATCAGTCTTGGATTTCGTGATTTTCGTCCAAAAAATGAAGTGTTCTCTAAAAATAATCTTCACTTTCAATCAGTTTTGGATTTCGTGACTTTTGTTCTCTAAAAAAAAAGGGTCTGCACACAAAATCTGTCTTTGTTATCTGGTGGGATTTCTGCTTTAAAGCATTGATTTCCAAGAGGAGGGCCATGGCACTAGAAATATTTTCCTACCTATGGTAAGCCTACATATTAGTGATCTTTAAAGGGGGAATGGCACAATGCCCCCTCAATACACTAATGATTTCCAGTACCATTCAATGAATTGACATTCCTAGTTTTTAGAAAACTTTTGTACCATCTTTAATGAAATTTCATCCGATGCCTAATTTATCTCTGTTTAGCAATATCTTTTCATGAGCCCAACTTGTGCATAAATTTGGTAAATATTAGGCACAAAAAAATGAAAATTATACTCAAATAGATACAGTAAATTATAAATGTTTTAAAATGTTAAAAAAATTGTTATTTAACACTAGATGGACACATGAGAAAATTTAAATAATTGGTACTGGTTAAGTATGCAATCTAGTAAAAACTTCTTGCTAAATATGTGGTCTACCATCTGTCAAAAAACCTGTTAACTAACCACATATGCCAGGTAGACTACATATTTAACCAGTACCAAATAATTTTAATCAGTGATTGTCAAACTTCTGTCAAAAAACCTGTTGACCAAGCACATACAACAAGCAGACTGCATATTAAACCAGTTCCAAATAATTTTAATCAGTGATTCTCAAACTGTGCCATGAAACTTTTCAAAAAACATTAGTCTATTGCTATACAAAAGCAATGTAAGCATATTCTTTAAAAGAAAACAAAAAATGTTTTTTTGAAGCAGCCATCAAAAAACTAAAAAAATTCAATTTAAATGCCATTATGTAAAGTTTTTGGTGATCAGTTGTCTTCCAGGATGCATCTATTCATACACGATATGCAAACCTTTGATACTTTACATGAAAACAAACTGTTCAAAATCTAGTGAAGATCAATAAAAAAAAAAAGTCATTACTTATTTATTGAAAGTTATATTGAAATTTGAGGTTTTTATGTAATACACTATGAAACCTCATGTGAAGGAAAGAGTAGGAAACTTAGTGAATACCAAAAAAAAAGATCTGCACTCTGGTCACAGTGTGCCACGAAATTCGATAAGGTAGCTAAGTGTGCTACAAGTGTAAAAAATTTGAGAACCACTGACTTTAAAAATCAAAAGTAAAAAAACAAGTTGTAATAATCCTAACAGAAAATTTTGTGTATAACACTTTAACAATTATTTCACAAGTCAGAAAATCAAATTGGAACATAAAAAACAATAATTATAAGTTTGTCACAATATCTAACAAAACTTTTAAAATTTATGCAGCAACAAAAAAAATTAAGTGTATTGATGGCACTTGTGATCAAAATGATCGTGGTGCAAAACCTAATGGCTTTATTTTGCTGTGTTCTTGGGACACTTTATACTACTTACCTCTGCTTAATAGTCTTAAATTTCAGCAAGCAGGTTTGAATTTCAGTTATATTTCTAAAAACTATAAAAATAAATGAAAAAGTTTAACCAGAAGCAATACTTTGGCAATTCTAAAAACTAGTCATGGTATTTGCTTAAAGGTTGACCTAGGTGTAATGCTTCTAATATTTTCCAGCATATCAGGAAAATAAATATAGACATGAAAAAAATAGAACTATCAAAACAGATTGGGTCTCTTCAAAAAGAGACAGTGAATGATTTTGGTTAGTGAAACTAATTCAGAATCTTCCCTATGGTCACTATTGCTTCTCACAGAAATCATTTTTCTCTTGATTTCTTTTTTATTCCCTTTTCGTATCAAAACGAGATTCTCATTTAGTTTCACCAACAAAAAACAGTTATGGTCCCTTCTTGAAGCAACCCAACCGATTTACAAAAAAATGTTCTAAACAATGAATTATAAAGAATGCATCAAATCATGCAGTTAAAAGTACTATGTGCATTTAAATAAAATTTCTAATAAAAATAACGAAACACATTCCTTTGAAAGTTTTCATGCTAATCAAAGAACAGTTTTTAAAACTTCGACTGCCAAGGGTATATTAAGAATATTTCCCACTGTGTCAAACTTTTGTTTTTGCAAAATCTGTTAAATTGTGTTACTACAAGATGTTAGGTACAAATCTTATTTGTACAAGTGGTTAATTAGTTATTTGTATTTTTATTTTGGTACAGTTCAGCTACTCACAGGCCACATGTAACATTTATGTTATACATATAACACATGTGTTATTCGTATAACTTGACTGTAATACATGTGAAGTTAAAACCTTTGCGAAAATTAAAAAGGAAAGACACACAAGATGTTAAGAGTCTTATCTACACTGCACCAACCAGTGCTGGTAGGTGCTAGAACTGTCACTACAGCAATAGATGATGAAGTTAATTTAGCTTCAAGACCAAAAACAAGCCATGATCTTCCAAACAGAAGACGCCCACGATCTCCAGTAATGAAGCCCAAAGCAGTAATAGCTTATAGTAATGGAAAGGCTGGTATTGACTTTTCAGATTAAATGGCATCATATGCTACTACCTTAAGAAAAGGTGTAGAGTGGTTCAAAAAACTGGGGATTGAGTTGTTGCTAGGCATGACCATGCAAGTGCTCTAGCTTTCTTTCAAACTTCATGTGGAAGAAGGATCAACATTAGAAATTTAAGAGAAAGCATATGTGAAAGTATGCTGCAAGCAGATGCACAGATTATCAGAACAATTACCAGAACAACACCTCAATCTGTTACTCACACAATTGTGAAAAAAGACAAAGATGATAAAAGACAAAGAAGAGCTAGTAAACGATACTATGCAAGAATTAGCAAAGACAGCAAATGTGCAGTAGCAAAAAAGAAGTTAAAACTCGTCTTAACTGATTGCCCTGCTTGTAAAAATAATCCATTTCTAGGCCTTGATTGCTTTGTTGATCATCACAAATAACTACTTTTCTTCTTAATATTGTTTAGTCATGAGAGCATTTTTTCAAAAATTTTTCTATATTATACCAGTTTTTAATGTAAAATGGTTGTATTTCAATTTTCATAGACAATTATAGTTTTTCTTAAATATTCTAAAAATTTTCAATGTTTCCTTGTTTGCCTCCCTAGTGTTTCTTTGCATTATATAACTAGCTCAAAAATAAAAAGGACAATGCATGCTTTTGTTAAATTATTAGATGTGTACTATATGCCAAATTAATTCATTATTAAACTTTACATTTTACCAAATAGTCGAAAATGTATTCAAATTCCAGACATCAAACGTATTTCTTTTGCTTTTTTCTGTGCGCCACATACATTCACCCTGTCTTAGCATACAATAAGCATATAACATGCAGTTTATAATCTACATAGCGTATAACATATGTTATACTGGTGCCTGCAGGAATATAAGCATAAAACATATATGTTATACGTGGCAATCAAAGAGTTCATACTGTAGCTTACTAAACAAACCTACCAGAGCATTTAAAGCACTTTATCAAAAATCAAAATATTTTTTTATAGTTCAAAATGCTCAAGTTTTGATAAATGAAAAATTAAAAAATCATTTTTAGTTCTTCATAATATTTCACGTGCAACCAATCTCATACAACTAGTAAATTTGCTAGATACACAACAATAGGTATTAGGAGCAGTAGTATAGCTTAAAATCAACTTTGTGTTCACATTGACCAGTATATTTTAAAGATACCAGCTTGCAATCATAATATAACTTTAACTCTTTTTTTTCTACTAAGCTTGAACTGTAAGTATTTCAATCTTTTTTCCCAAAACCAAAAATCTTATCATATTCTCTCAATTATTAAAATAATTTTTTATTGCCCGACCTAAATTTTGATTTTATTGCATAACTAAGAAGTCTAGCCTATATAAATGTATAATTCTTGTTTCAATACTCACATATTTTTATAACCCAGAGCATCATACTCAAAGTATACTGTATTGTGGTGATTTTTGCTTCATTTGTGCAAACATAAATTGAACCCACACAATGACAATTAAATATAACACTATTTAGTTGAAAACAATAATCACAAAATACTACAGATACAAATGATTATTCAAAAACATTTAAGACTTGGTGCACAAAGTTAAAACTTTAAAAGCAAATTATTAACAAAAAATTTAACTATTTCAAATAAAATTATGCGCATATCAAATGGAGCATTGTACAACACGCACCGGGCTCATGCCGCTCAAATAAAATTGATTCATATAGACTTGAACAAAGGAGAACAAAGTTACATTGGCATTTTGTTGGCAGAGTTGGCAAATAGTTGGCAGTTTTTCCGACTTTTTACTGTCGTCCAAAAACTGTTCGAATTTTTTTTCAACTATCAGACCATAGAGACTAACACTTTTTTTTATTCTTTTTAAACGTGTGGCATAACAAAAACATATAGGCTATCCCTCATCAGAAAATGTTTTACTACTTAACAATCAAAGCAATTGAAATTTCATCAAGCAAAGAACTGTAGCAGAAGTACATTACTTATTGTCGCTGTTTTGTAAAAAGCTTGCATCAATATTTAACATAAACAACTGGTAATGTCTTTGAATAAAAAATTTTGGCCAACTTCTTACCAGCGTATCACCAACTGAGTCACAGGGGAGACAGCCAATGCTGCCTTCAACGTTGGCCCAACGCATTACCAGCAGCTGTGAACACGAATTTTACTAAGCAAAGAAATAGTGACAAAAAAGCTTTTTTTAGCGTAAATTTAATTTTTTTCCACTTTTGTACTTAACGCAACAAATAGAACAAACCAGAACTCAAAAATAAATCATCGGCAGAAAGTTGGCATTGTTGGTTAAACGTTGGCAATTTTGCCAACTTTTTCCCAACCCAGCCGCGCTAAAGCCAACGTTGGCCCGATGATGAATGTTTACTGGGTACCTTATTCAAATAGATGCTGTGATATTTCATTCAGAGAAGTAGCTTATTGCGTCATTTTTACTTTCCGTTTTTCAGTAGCAAAATAAACAATCTTTCAGTGTGACACGTGATACAATACCTTTTTTCTCCTTTAAAAATAATTCCGGGAGTAAAGGGTTAAAACTGTAAAATCGCATAATTATCAAAAGTCTCCCAATCTGGCAACACTATTCACAGTAGCCTAATGGTCGAGTCTAATTTGAAGAAGAACCAAATGGACATGTTAAAGTCTTTTATCAGAAATCCTTTTCTCCAGTAAAGTTACATTGACGATGTTATTTAACTGATCAAATTACGATGCATGAATTTATTAATAAAATCGGTCAAATTCCAATATAATACAGAAAATAAAAGTTAAAAATTTAAAACCAACTGTATCATTACGAAAAATCGATTTCGACCTATAAAGGTCATCATCAGTTTCTTATTCAAATACAATCAAATCAATCATTCTATTTGAATAAGAAATTGATGATGACCTTTATAGGTCGAGATCGATTTTTCGTAATGATACAGTTGATGGTTTTAAATTTTTAACTTTTATTTTCTATATTACGTATATTGAAATTTGACCGATTTTATTAATTCATGCATCGCAAAACCGATTGGAGTGAGAGTTAGTTTTAGGGAGATACAAGATTAGTTTTTGAGAGAAAGTAGTTTGTTCAAAAGAAACTAAGTTCTTGAGCATCTTGACAAATTTTAAAAAATTCAAAAAATTTTGGCCCACTTTGAGCCTGCAAGAACAATTTGCGCGGTGTTTTCTTCTCTTTTTATCTCTTAAGGCCCGTTTCCACTACTAGCGTGAAAAAGAGCATTCTTTGTTTGTTTTATTAATTTTTTTTGCGCTCGCTTCAATTTTAACCGTTTGCTTCAATCGAAGATCAATAAAAGAAACAAAAAATGCTCTTTTCCACGCTCGTAGTGGAACGGGCCTTTAGAATAACCAGTTTTATTTCTTTTTACTCTCACTCCAGTCCATTTTTCTTTGAATGAAACGTGACCTATCTAATGGCTTTACAAAAAAAAAAAAGGGGGGGGGGGTGGTGCAAGAAAAAAAGGCGGGCCAATTTTTAGTGTGACAACTTTTTTTTGTCCCAAAAATATAGTTATCTTTAAAAAAAACTTCATTACTTTTTATTCAGCACATTATCTCTACTTTTGTTTAAGAGTTAAAATGCAGACAGGGGGCCAGCGTCTTGGTGCTACTATAAAAAAATAGAGCAATATTATGCTTAGGGGACCACTTTTTGACATTTTCTAGGGGAGGCGGTGTGACCGCTTTCTTCGCTCCGTACTAATATAAAGCCATCCCCGACTACCCAATTCCAAGGATTTCACATTTCAAAGTTGCCAAAAATTTATATTAGCAGGTTTGAACAAAAATCAGTGTAGTGCAGTGGTTCTCAACCTGTGGTACGCGAAGCTATTTTTGGTGGTACGCGACACATTTGTTCAACTGTTAATTTTTTAAAGTGACTACCGCGGTAAGAGCTTCAAAATATGGGTTCCCATGCAACTCGATGAGTCGACCGATGTCACCAACTGCGGTCAAACTGCGGTCAGGACCACAGAAAATGACATAATTAAAACTGAACTGCTTATGAGTAAGGAGGTGTCTGGTACAAAAAAGGGCAAGTGGTCGAGTGGTTAAAGCACCGGACTGATGATCAGCATGGTCTCGGTTCAAAACCCACTTGCGCCATTCTGTTGTGTCCTTGGGAAAGACACTTTACGGCACTTTCCCCTGCTTGGTGGTCTTGACAAGCAGTTCTAAATTGCAGTCATATCTCTACTAAATTACTAGCGGACAGCAATATCTTGGCATCTCCGGAAGCAGTTCGGGGTATTTGTTTACCCTATGTATAGCGTCTCCATCGCTTTCCTGCGAGTCAGGAGGATAAATATAGAAATAAAAATAAAAAATTTTTAACATCGTGGATGAATTCTTCAAGAAAAATGATATAGAATGGTCAAAATTGGTTGGCTGTACAACAGAAGGTGCTCCAGCTATGCTTGGGAGAAAATCAGAATTTCAGTCTTACGTAAAAGCTGTTTCACCCGAGATCATTTTACTCACTGTTTCATTCACAGATTTGCATTTTGTGTCAAGGTGTTATCTCCTGAACTACTTTCATGCTTAGAGCAAATCGTCAAGATCGTTAATTTTGTGAAAATCTTCCGTATGTTTCAAATCCGTTCTTTGTGGATCCATCCGTTCTATCGTTGGAACAGGAGAACAAGAGGAAATCATTGACATCCAGTCTGACGAGGCAGCTAAAATAAAGCATAAAGAATGCTGTCCAATAAATTTCTGGATAACGATGTCCTCTACATACCCTACTTTGGCTCAAAAAGCTATTCCTCAGTTGCTAGTATTCCCCAGTACATGGGAATATGAGCAGGGCTTCTCTGCCATGATGAGTACTAAAAGTAAAAGCAGGAATCGTCTTACTTCGACCTCTGACGACTTCCGATGCGCAGTAAGCACTGTGGCTCTCCGCATAAATCAGCTTGTGCAAAAACAGATGCAATCATCACATTAAACGATACTGTCGTTTTTATTTAAGTTAATTTGAATAAATACATTTCTTATTGAACTCAGTGGTACGCAGGTGTAACAAAAAATCGCCAGGTGGTACGCGGTAGCGAAAAGGTTGAGAATCACTGGTGTAGTGTGACCAAATCAATGCATCACTGCACAGAGTATGAATTGCAGAAAAATTTGCAAACGTAGTATATGCAGTGAATCTGTGTTACTTCCTACAGTCGAAATTTCTTCAAAAAATTGTTGACCAGGCATTATAGTTTTCTTGCGGCATGTTTTTTGTTAAATTTTTGCTTGCTTAGGTGTTTTGTGGAAAGAATAATGTTACTTAAAAGCTTTATAATTAAGCTATTTTTGTATTTAGTGTAACATATATTTAAAGTTTAAACTTTATATTGTAGAATTCTCACCACTGATTAAATCTGCATTTTTTGGAGTATAATTTGCTAATGTTTTCTTTTATTTTAGCTTAGTAGCATGATATATTTGATATCTTTATTGCTGGTACCTTCTGACAACAATGACATTATCCTTTAACTGTTTAAAAATAAATTATACTGTAGCATGCTTATCTGTTTACAATGGCAAAACTTTGTATTCATTGCTCAACTAAGGAATTATCAAAACAAGAATTTACAGAAATAATTCATATCAAGGTTTTTTTCCATGCCTTCATTACATTGGACATAGTTTTTGAGCTTAATGCTGTAAGTTATTATTATTAACTTCATTATTAATTTCACGGTTAAGTATTAACTTTGCTGTTTTAATTTTTAAATTATATAACTTTAAAATAGCATTAATACTTATCATGGTATAATTAAAGTTTATGTACGTAAATTATTTAAGCTGAAAAACGATGGAAAAAAAGAATATCTATGTTTATTATCTATATGTACAGCAAATTTAAACGGGATAAATAACATGAATCATATTCAAACATTGTTCAAAGTATTTTCCATTGACAACCGTTTGTCTATGTAATTTTCAACCGTATTGTCGTAAGTAATTTTTTTCGGTGAAACTAACCCAGGATCCTTCCTTAAACACCAAGATGAAAAAGAAAACAAGAGAAACGAATATTTTTAAAAAGCAACAGTAATCAAAGGGGATTTGGGTTAGTTTCATATTCTTTTTTTCCATCGTTTTTCAGCTTAAATAATTTACGTACATAAACTTTAATTATACCCTTATCATTTTACTTGCACATTACCATGTGTGAGTTTTGTTTTGATTATTACAATTTTTTGGTTCTTGTTCACTATTTGCAAAGTTTAAGTTTATTAAATTTTAAATTTTGGAAAATAATCTTTTAAATTTCATCAAGCCTGTGAAGTTAGTAATGGCAAACAGTGAACAAGACCCAATTTTTTTGTTTATTTTAATAAAAGTAGTTATTATAATTTTTCTTTTTTGTATTTGATTTTAATATATTTGCAGCCCAAATTTTTTTTATTAATTTGTTTCCAAGTCACTACTTTGTATATATATCATATAAAACATTTATAGATTGGTTTCATTAGTTATAAATACATATAAAAGCAGATTTAATCTAGTGGTTTTTCTTTTACTGTAACTTGGACTTGTTATAAAGCATAAGAAATTTATTATGTTTATGTTTGTATATAGTTGTTGTTGTCATTTGACTGTATTGGCCTGAATACTGCTTTCTGTTTTTACCAAAGTCACCACTGTAAGTAACCAGCATGAACCCAAAGATGAATTTTTTGCAAAATACCTTTATTAAAGCAAAAACATACATGATAAATTTACCATCAAACTCTTGTCTTAATATATCAATTATGGCAATTTTTCTATAGCCTAAATAGTTTAGAAGCACAGTTAATATACAAACTTAGTTGTAGCAAATTCAGAAAAAATCTCTTGTGCATTGTATTTCATTACAATCATGAGATTTGGGAAAAAATTTGTTGTTGCTAAAACCTAACAACAACATGAAAAAAAGTATTATGAAGTTTTTCTTATCTGCCATCAAAAATAATTCAATGGTTTTTATTAGCTGTTATTGTTATCTTTAATTATCACTCCAACGTGGAAGAAAATGTGAAAGGCATTATACTTAGCGAAAATGACTTGAGATTACCTTTTTCTGATTTATTAGACTGAAAATATTCCTGTCCAATTAAAACTTTTTATCTGTTTTTTTAATTTTAGAGATGGAAATAAAATCTAGAGCTGCTTGCTACAACTGCAAAGCAGAGAAAAGTGCGTTAAAGTATTTTTTTCCAACCTTGTATCAGAATGCTGTAAATAATTTTTAAATTGCTGATGTGTCAATCATGTTCTTACTCACAATGCTGCACAGCTATTATTTCCTATTACAAAGTGTTGTTTTTGTTTAATTTTTTTTTGTTTTCAATAATTTTTTTAAATATAACAATAATTTTATTTTAAAATGACTGTAGCTATTTGTGCTTACTGCACCATATCAGAATGCAGATACTTCTTTGCCTATAAAATAAACAAGAAAATTTAATTTTTGTTATTGTTTTTGAAACAGATGCCATGTGGTATAAAAATTTAGTAAAACTTTGGCCACAGACAGATTTATAGTTTTTTGTTGTAAGGTAGACTTGAAAAAGACTTTTTAAATAGTTTTAGGTAAATATGAAACAGAAGAAATTGTTAAGAGTGATGAAAAAGTGAGCTTGCTATTTTATTCATACATTTAAATAGAATGCTGAGCTTTTTTTCATCAATGGCAACAATTTCTTTTAATGAGAGTTAACTGAAAAGATCTTTTTCAAGACTACTGTATAACAAAAAAGTATGAATCTGTCTGTAGCTGTAGCTTTGTTGTTTTTGTTGTAATATTAATAAATGCAACAAGTTAGCATATAAATTATGTTGGGTTCTCAAAAAGTAAGTGTTGAAATATTATAAAAAAGAAATTTTGTATTGCAATTTTTGACATTTATGATTTTTGAAGCACAGAAGACAAAACATAGATTGTGCAACCATCTTGCTGTCATTAATTTTTTTTAGAAGTATTTTGAATTGTGTTAAAAAATGCCAGCAAAAAATTACATGGTTCAGAGCTTTTCATTGTCTTTCATTTCAGCATTCAGACAAATATAAATTTGATTTTTTGCTTTTACTGCCTTGTAAAATTAATTGATAACCAAACAATCATGATAGTTTAACATTTTTTTAACTGCACGTTGAAAAAAGTGTTAATAAATGGCATATAGACAAATTTTAAATTTAACTAAACACTTCATACCATTGCAGTGCACAAGATTTTTCCACCCAGAGTTGGCAAGAGTTCAGCAAACAAAAATTTGGCACGCAAGATTCATTGTAAACAGAGTTTAATGACATACATATTTTGGCACACAACAGTTCCACTTCCTTTTTTAGAATCAGTCAATAGTAACTTTTGTTGATTCAAAAGAGACAAATTCACCACATTTGTATGATAATGCTTTAGCAAATCTCAATGATTCCACATGACCAAATAACAAGACATAAATTTTTTAAAACTTTTTTCTTGATTTAAAGGCTCTCCTCACTTAATTCCTTTACAGTGCAAAATACGTAAAAACAATTGGTAAAACTTTTCCAGAAATAACCACAAAAGTAATGTTTCACTGTGGCTCATAAAGTTAAAACAAATCAATTCTTCAACACTGACTTGCTTTATCTGTTTTCTTTAGTTCACATTTATGCTCTGTCACATTAAACTAGAACTTTTTTGCAAATTTTATTAACATCAACATAACACTAAAATCAAACATTTTTTTGTGCTTTGAACACTAAGCTAGTTTTCCGAAAAAAAAAAAATTAAGATTTAATTAAGCTCATTAGCTTAATTAAATCTTAACAACTAAGGCAGTATTTCAATGCTGCTATCTGTCATAAACTTGTTAAAATTTTTTCTTCAATACATATTTATTTGTATACACTATTGACCAAAAGTTTAGGACTACTTATTCATTTTTACTAAAATAAGAAAATAAAGTTTTCACTAAAATGCCATAGAATTTTTATGATACACCTGTGTTTTTTATATAATGAAATGTACATAACTTATTTACATTTAAAAATTAAAGTTTGTGAAGAAATTTAAATTTAATGTATTCCCAAACTTTTTCTCAGTAGCATGTATATTTTTATAGAAAAATAAGAAACAGACTCTCTCAATCCTTTGTAAAAATAGATCCTGGTTTGAGTAAATAATCAAAGAATAAACACCAAACTCTTGTCCACAAGCATCTGTATGTGACCAAAGTAAATGGCATCAAAGCCATAATTTTTGCAAAACCAAAATCAAATTCTTGGACTCTATACACTGTAACATCAAAAACAATGTGGAAATTTTTTTGTGACATTAACAATAGTTATAAAAATTTATTTTTATATTTGCTTATATTTTTATATATGTTGCTTTTGCTTTTGCTTTTAATTTTGTTGCCCAAAGTTTCCCCCCCCTTTTTTTTTATTCAAAGAAACAAAGTTTACAAATAAACTACTTTATGTAACTTTGACAAAAGTTTTTATTAGTTTCTTACCTAAGAGTGTAATGGCTGGATGTTTAATGCAATCAAAAGTTTAATCAATTTGTTTTTTGATTTTTGGCCTGCTTGAATGGAATTGTGCCATGCAGCTAAAACCAAGTTGCTACAATTTAATAGAGATTACTGATTGGTTTAAGCTACTATTTTCCAATTACTGGTTTTAGTTAACTTATCTGTCAGTTGGCCACAATTTGTTTTAATTTTATCCTTTAATTGCATGATCTTTAAAGATTATTAGTTCATATTTGAAATTTAGTAAAGTTGAAGAATAGTTAGCCCATTTTGTAAGATTAAAAAAAAGTTTTATTAAAAGTAACATTTAGGTGCTTTTGTTTTTAACTGTAATTGTAAATAAAAAAATAAAAATTTATTTGGAGAAAAGATGTTTGTGAAGAGTTTTGAATGCTTTTTTTATCTTCACATGAATAGGCACTACTAAGCCCCAAAAGTATTTCTTAATTTGTTATCAGTCTACAAAAAGGTTGGAAACCTCTGGTTTAAGCCACCTTAAGGAAAGACATGTTAGTTTTTAAATTGTAATCAAAATACTTGCTATTGTTTGAACATTTGTCAATTTTGCAAACTATCAAATTTTATATTTGCTGAATATAATGGAAGATCAGGTACCAAATTATTGTGTGCCTAATTTGGTATTTTGCTAAATTTTCAGCTTAAGATTGTGACACTTGTACTTAACTGTATATATTGATTGCAATAAAATGTTATTGCAAAATGTTCAAATATTTTACTTATAGTTAAACCAATTTTATCAAACTGGCAATAAAACTATATCAATAAGGTAACAGTTTATTGGTATAGGTTTAGCACCAGTTTGATAAATTAGCAGTTGTTTTATTGAATTTATTGCACATTTGTCTATCAGTTTTTCAATTTCAAATGGAGTAATTTAGACTGTTTATGTTTAAGTATGGATTAAATTATTATTAATTTATTGCAAAAATATTTGTTCAAAGGCTTTAAAAAATAAGCATCAAGTAATTTGATTAACATGATTACGGATATTTGTTAGAGTCAAAATTTTGTTATTGTTTTGTGATTTAAATTTTTTTGTTATTATTACAGTTTTGATATGACATCAACCATACTACTTTAAACTACAAAAAAAGGTAATATCTATAAATAAAAATGATTTGATTTGTTGTCTCAAAATTTTTTTGCATTTAGGTATAGTTTGCTTCTTAATAAGATTTTTTGTACAAAATAAATAAGTGTATTATCGTTTTTATGTACACAAAAGCAAATTATGATCTAAGTTTATCATTTGGCAACAGCCAAATCGTTTAAGTCTTATAATATAGTTTAGTCATAAAAATTCCAAAGTTTTAACCAATAGGTTGTTTGTTAATTGTGAAGGCTTATTTAAAATAATTGTCTTAGCAAGTCAGGTTAAAATAGTTTAATAGCTTTTAACATTAAATTTTGCTTTTATGAAACTAAACAAAGGAACTAATTGAACCACAAAAACTTACTACCTTTTTTTGAGAACTTCTTGATATTTTCTAGACCATTGGTTTTTTAACATTTTTCTATTATTTACAGTACTTCCAACTTGGATGTTAAATTTGGTTTATGCTTTGTTTTCTTCTTTTCAATTATATCAGTATGTTTTTTTATTCTGAAATTGAGGCCAAAAAAAGATAAATTTTGTATGTGCATAAAATGATTTTGGTATATCACACTTATATAAGATATTAAAAGATGTCTTTTACATATATATATATACTTTTTATAACTCTTCAATAAATTATGAATTCTTGTGCTAGAGTGTTCTTTAGTATTAATTGCTTTCCATGTTATCTTGGAAGGTCACTGAAATAAGAAATACTTTTGTGATTAAAATATTTCATTTGCAAAGCTGTTGTATCAGGAACCTTGCTAGAATCTTTAAGTTGACAGAAAATGCACATAGCTAAATAAGCAAAAATAGAGCTTCATTCTAAATTGAAAGTTAAAAATGTTTCATTTTACAAAAGTAAAATGATAACAAAAAATTGAGATAGCTGAAAATTTTGTTGGGCTTGGCATTGCCTTTGTTTCTCTAATTTGATGACAGGTCTGTTTTGTAGACATTCATTGAACTAAGATGATGATAATTTTACTTGATTGTGCTACTCATATAAAACTTTAGTTAACTTTAGATTTTGTCAATTCTGTTGAAATTTGCATTTTATCTAGTAACTGTTTGTACTACTATCTAAGTTTTTTACATTTGGTCTACTTTTTTGTTTTTTGCAGTTGTACATATATATATTTTACAAATTCATATACTCTATTTAGCATTACATTACAAATAATTTTTTACAATTATTGCTTTGTTTACAAATTTTAAATTGAAGATAATATTTAATTTTTCTTACTCAGATTTTCTTGTGTTAATAATGTTGAATAGTATTGTTTTATTATTGATTTTTTTCTGTTTGCTCTGTAATCCCTGTAAGGTCACATGAAAACTGTATATGACTTTGTTTGCTTTTTTCTGTATGTATGCCAAAACCAGACAATCAATGATTAACTCTGTGTGTAAACATTGAGCAACATGGCATTGTTCAAGTGCATTTATTAGAAAGTGTTTTTGCATGCAAAGGTTTAATCTCACCTGCTTGAAATAACATGAATTAAAATGTTAATATAAAACTAAGTACAATTAAGAATTTTTTTAGTAATTTAATAGGTATTTGAAATTGTTTAAATTGAGTATTGAATTAAATGATATGTTGTTGCTCAGTCAATTGTGCTTGTAGCACTATAGCTTAGGTGTTGTTATTACTGTATGTATTTGGTTTAGCTTGTTGGGATGTTATGACATCATCAAGCACTCATCAAGATATCAAGAGTCTTGACGATTCCACTTTGTTTTGTGATTGCTCTGATACATCTGGTAAAGACAATGTTAGTAATTCAGCCACTGAAGCCGAGAATTTATTTTCTGATGGGTTGGTCAATTTGAAAAGTAACAGTTTTGAAAGTTTCCAACAAAATACAGTAACATTTTTTAATAATGCAGATGATTCGAGTTGCAATGCAAAAAATGATTTAAAAGAAATTCCTTACTTTGTTGATCATAGCCATCCACAAAATACTAGTTTTTCCAGAACAAGTTTAGAAGTGAAAGAAAAAAGTGCTTTTGAAAACTCAGATTTGCTTGGATTATTTGATTTACCATCTATAGATTCTAATTCAAATAATAAGGTCAAATTAACAGCCAATTCAAGTAGTTTTGATTTGTTGGAAATGGAAAATGATCCAATTTCAGTTAATCAACAATTACCTTATTCTCTTATTAAGCAAAGTGCTGAACCTACTACTGAGAAAAATGCTGATTCAGATAATTTTTTCTTAAATCTTGTTGGTGATCCTAATATTGAGACCAAAACTGCTAATGACGCTTTGAATTATCTTTTACCTCTTGAGCATAAATTTTCATTGCTTAATGAAGTTAGTCCAACATGTGATGATATTGCAAACAACAAAATAAATAATGAAGCAACATTCAGTAGTGAAAATAAAAATTCTTCATCAGTACTTAATGATGATTTTCTCAGTGATTCTTTCTCAATAACAGAAAATTGTATTTCTAAAAGTGAATTATCAGTTATTGATCAAAATTACTCTAAATCTATTATTGACAAACAATCAATTAAGGCTCCAGATTTAACACTATTTAGTTCAGTTAATCATCATAAACTTCATCAAGCTTCTGTTTTTGATGGTACTGAAAATCTGTTAAATTTGTCACAGAAATCTATAAATTCTAATTTTAATAAACCAAGTTGTAATAGCTTCGATGTTCAAGAAGTTATTTCTATCATGAACGATGTTTTATATACCATAGAATGTGAGGAATCGATGCAGTTTTATCAAACTCTGTGCTGTAGCAAACAATTGAACTGTGTAGATATCTCTTTAGCTTCTGATGCTGAAGTTTATGTTACACAATCACTTAAGAATTTTTCTTTGTCTGAATCATTGACTTTATCTAACCAAAATATTTTTTCTAACCCTTTAAAAGATTTATACTTATTACCTAAATTCAATCAAAATGAGCAACATGATGCAAGCAAAAAAAACAATGAGACTGATTTAACTGTTAGTCTTCTAGCAAAAACCTCAACATCTACTCATATTTCTTTTGGTTCAAAATTAACCAATGGAAGCATTTCACCATCTGTTTTTGATATTCAAAAAGATAAAAGCACATCTGATACTGATGGAAGTTTGTTTGATTCAGATGATATGAATATTTCTGATATTTCTTCCAACAGTGAGCATGAATTTAAAACTAATGATGTGACAAATGAGGCATCTTTTGAATTTGATGATATTCCCTTTTCATCTATTTCTCTGCCATCTCAAATTATGACAAAAAAAACATCTAGTAAAAATACTTTTCTTGGTCAACAATGGCCACAAGCAATTACTTCAAATGTAATTCCAACTTCTGTTTTTATATCTGATGATTGGAGCAACAATGAATGTGAAAATCAAAATGAAAATCAAACTTATCAAACTGATTATAATTTATTTATGCAAAAAATTCAGTTATCTTCTTTATCAGAAAGGTTTGATGTTTCTAATAATTCTCAAAATAAAACAATGACATTGGATTCCAGTTGGGATGAAATTCAGTATTACAAACCAAAAGTTGATATAATGCCAATTATACTTGAGGTTCCTGAACTCGAAAATACAATTAACTGTGATAAAAAATGTGATTCTTTAGCATCTTCAAATAATACTTTTTCAGTATCTCAAAATTCATTAGATTCAATAAGCCAAAGAAATTCAAATAGCTCAGATAATATTGGCCATAACTTAAATTTTGAGGCAAGCCAAAAAATTGATATTGAAGTTAGAATGGTTGTAGAATATATTTTGGAAAAAATACATGATGAAAATTCCAAATCATGTTTACACAATCAAGATCAATTTTTGAAAAAAGAACTACAAACTTTAAAAAAAAATCTTACTTATGCCATACCAGCTGATATTCAAGAAGAATCTGTTATAACACTAGATAAAAATGTTGAAGATAAAAATATTGCTGTTCAAGAAAAACTAATAAATTCACCCACCAAAACAGTTAATGAAGAAGCTACTGTGCTGAAATTTCTAGATAAAAAACAACCTGATTGCAAGCTGTTTGATGTTTCTGAAGATCATGCAGATGAAAGTAAAACTCAATCACTGATTTCAATATCAAATTGCAAGATTGATGCATTTCAACAACCTTTAATAAATTCAACAATTAGTAGCCTCAATCATCTGGATGAAAATCAAATTGATCATGTTCTTGTTGACTCTTTTAATATTCCACCAGATAAAAATGACATTCAATCTAGGATTGCAATGTCAGATGCCAAAAGTATTGCTGTTCAAGAAGAAATTGTAATTTCTTCTGCTGAAACCATTGATAAAGATTCTACTGTTGTGAAGTTTCTTGATGAAAAACAAATTAATCATCAATTTGTTGCAACTTTTGATGCTAATGCAAATGACAAGGAAAAAACTCAATCTTCAAATACAACATCAGATTCTAATGTGAATGCTGTTGAAGAAGAATTTATAACTTTATTTGATAAAAATAAGAAGGATGTTACTTGTCCAATTTTTTTTGACGAAAGCCAAGTTGATCACAATCTTGTTAATTTTTTTGATATTTCAGAAAATAAAAATTACAAACAATCTTTTATTCCAATCTCAGATTCCAAAATTGTTGGTGCTCCAGCAGAAGCCATTGATGAAGATACTACTATGATGACTCCACTTAAAGAAGAAGAAATCAATCATAAATATGTGGAAACTTGTGATGCTCTTGGATGTGATGGCAAAAGCCAATCTTTAATTGCAATGTCAGATTCAATTCAAGTTTCAAATTCCAAATGCATTGTTGTTCCAGAAGAATTAATAATTTCTCCTGCAGAATCTGTTAATAAAAATTCTTTTGTGGCTCCTTTTAAGGAAAAAGTTGACCACAAATTTGTGGAAACTTGTGATGCTCCAGGAAGTAAAAGCAAGACTCAACGTTCTATTGCAATTTCAGATTCTAATATTAATCTTGTTGAAGAAGAATTTATAATTTTTTTTGATGAAAACAAGAAGGATGTCAATGTCCCTAATTTTCTTAATACAAATCAAACTGATCATAATCTTGTTGAGTCTTTTGATGTTCCAGCAGATAAAAATTCCAATCAATTTTTGATTCCAATCTCAGATTCCAAAATTGTTGGTGCTTCTGCAGACTTTATTGATACTGTGTTGACTTATTTTGAGGAAAAAGAAATTAATCATCAATTTGTGGAGACTTGTGATGCTCCTGAAGGTGAAAAAAAAACTGAATCTTCAATTGCAATGTCTGATTTGATTCCAATCTCAGATTCCAAAAGTATTGTTGTTCAAAAAGAATTAGTAGTTTCATCTTCAGAAACCATTGATAAAGATTCTGTTGTGGTGGCTCCATTTGAGAAAGAAGAAATTGATCATCAATTTGTGGAAACTTGTGATATTCCAGAAGGTGAAAACAAAACTGAATCTTCAATTACAATGTCAGATTTGATTCCAATCTCAGATTCCAAAAGTATTGTTGTTCAAAAAGAATTAGTAGTTTCATCTTCAGAAACCATTGATAAAGATTCTGTTGTGGTGACTCCACTTAAAGAAAAAGAAATTGATCATCAATTTGTGAAAACTTGTGATATTCCAGAAGGTGAAAACAAAACTGAATCTTTAATTACAATGTCAGATTTGATTCCAATCTCAGATTCCAAAAGTATTGTTGTTCAAAAAGAATTAGTAGTTTCATCTTCAGAAACCATTGATAAAGATTCTGTTGTGGTGACTCCACTTAAAGAAAAAGAAATTGATCATCAATTTGTGAAAACTTGTGATATTCCAGAAGGTGAAAACAAAACTGAATCTTCAATTGCAATATCAGATTTGATTCCAATCTCAGATTCCAAAAGTATTGTTGTTCAAAAAGAATTAGTAGTTTCATCTTCAGAAACCATTGATAAAGATTCTGTTGTGGTGACTCCACTTAAAGAAAAAGAAATTGATCATCAATTTGTGAAAACTTGTGATATTCCAGAAGGTGAAAACAAAACTGAATCTTTAATTGCAATGTCAGATTTGATTCCAATCTCAGATTCCAAAAGTATTGTTGTTCAAAAAGAATTAGTAGTTTCATCTTCAGAAACCATTGATAAAGATTCTGTTGTGGTGACTCCACTTAAAGAAAAAGAAATTGATCATCAATTTGTGAAAACTTGTGATATTCCAGAAGGTGAAAACAAAACTGAATCTTTAATTACAATGTCAGATTTGATTCCAATCTCAGATTCCAAAAGTATTGTTGTTCAAAAAGAATTAGTAGTTTCATCTTCAGAAACCATTGATAAAGATTCTGTTGTGGTGACTCCACTTAAAGAAAAAGAAATTGATCATCAATTTGTGAAAACTTGTGATATTCCAGAAGGTGAAAACAAAACTGAATCTTCAATTACAATGTCAGATTTGATTCCAATCTCAGATTCCAAAAGTATTGTTGTTCAAAAAGAATTAGTAGTTTCATCTTCAGAAACCATTGATAAAGATTCTGTTGTGGTGACTCCACTTAAAGAAAAAGAAATTGATCATCAATTTGTGGAAACTTGTGATATTCCAGAAGGTGAAAACAAAACTGAATCTTCAATTGCAATGTCAGATTTGATTCCAATCTCAGATTCCAAAAGTATTGTTGTTCAAAAAGAATTAGTAGTTTCATCTTCAGAAACCATTGATAAAGATTCTGTTGTGGTGACTCCACTTAAAGAAAAAGAAATTGATCATCAATTTGTGGAAACTTGTGATATTCCAGAAGGTGAAAACAAAACTGAATCTTTAATTACAATGTCAGATTTGATTCCAATCTCAGATTCCAAAAGTATTGTTGTTCAAAAAGAATTAGTAGTTTCATCTTCAGAAACCATTGATAAAGATTCTGTTGTGGTGACTCCATTTAAAGAAAAAGAAATTGATCATCAATTTGTGGAAACTTGTGATATTCCAGAAGGTGAAAACAAAACTGAATCTTCAATTGCAATGTCAGATTTGATTCCAATCTCAGATTCCAAAAGTATTGTTGTTCAAAAAGAATTAGTAGTTTCATCTTCAGAAACCATTGATAAAGATTCTGTTGTGGTGACTCCACTTAAAGAAAAAGAAATTGATCATCAATTTGTGAAAACTTGTGATATTCCAGAAGGTGAAAACAAAACTGAATCTTTAATTACAATGTCAGATTTGATTTTAATCTCAGATTCCAAAAGTATTGCTGTTCAAAAAGAATTAGTAGTTTCATCTTCAGAAACCATTGATAAAGATTCTGTTGTGGTGACTCCACTTAAAGAAAAAGAAATTGATCACGAATTTGTGAAAACTTGTGATATTCCAGAAGGTGAAAACAAAACTGAATCTTTAATTGCAATGTCAGATTTGATTCCAATCTCAGATTCCAAAAGTATTGTTGTTCAAAAAGAATTAGTAGTTTCATCTTCAGAAACCATTGATAAAGATTCTGTTGTGGTGACTCCACTTAAAGAAAAAGAAATTGATCATCAATTTGTGGAAACTTGTGATATTCCAGAAGGTGAAAACAAAACTGAATCTTCAATTGCAATGTCAGATTTGATTCCAATCTCAGATTCCAAAAGTATTGCTGTTCAAAAAGAATTAGTAGTTTCATCTTCAGAAACCATTGATAAAGATTCTGTTGTGGTGGCTGCATTTGAGAAAGAAGAAATTGATCATCAATTTGTGGAAACTTGTGATATTCCAGAAGGTGAAAACAAAACTGAATCTTCAATTACAATGTCAGATTTGATTCCAATCTCAGATTCCAAAAGTATTGTTGTTCAAAAAGAATTAGTAGTTTCATCTTCAGAAACCATTGATAAAGATTCTGTTGTGGTGACTCCACTTAAAGAAAAAGAAATTGATCATCAATTTGTGAAAACTTGTGATATTCCAGAAGGTGAAAACAAAACTGAATCTTCAATTACAATGTCAGATTTGATTACAATCTCAGATTCCAAAAGTATTGTTGTTCAAAAAGAATTAGTAGTTTCATCTTCAGAAACCATTGATAAAGATTCTGTTGTGGTGACTCCACTTAAAGAAAAAGAAATTGATCATCAATTTGTGGAAACTTGTGATATTCCAGAAGGTGAAAACAAAACTGAATCTTCAATTGCAATGTCAGATTTGATTCCAATCTCAGATTCCAAAAGTATTGTTGTTCAAAAAGAATTAGTAGTTTCATCTTCAAAAGCCATTGATAAAGATGTGGTGTCTTATAAAGGTGTGGTGACTCCATTTGAGGAAGAAGAAATTGATCACCAATTCGTGGAAGCTTGTGATATTCCAGAAGGTGAAAACAAAACTGAATCTTTAATTACAATGTCAGATTTGATTCCAATCTCAGATTCCAAAAGTATTGTTGTTCAAAAAGAATTAGTAGTTTCATCTTCAGAAACCATTGATAAAAATATTGTTGTAATGACTACATTTAAAGAAGAAATTGATCACGAATTTGTGGAAACTTGTGATATTTCAGAAGGTGAAAACAAAACTGAATCTTTAATTGCAATGTCAGATTTGATTCCAATCTCAGATTCCAAAAGTATTGTTGTTCAAAAAGAATTAGTAGTTTCATCTTCAGAAACCATTGATAAAGATTCTGTTGTGGTGACTCCATTTCTGGAAGAAGAAATTGATCACAAGTTTGTGGAAACTTGTGATATTCCAGAAGGTGAAAACAAAACTGAATCTTCAATTGCAATGTCAGATTTGATTCCAATCTCAGATTCCAAAAGTATTGTTGTTCAAAAAGAATTAATAGTTTCATCTTCAGAAACCATTGATAAAGATTCTGTTGTGATGGCTCCATTTGAGGAAGAAGAAATTGATCACGAATTTGTGAAAACTTGTGATATTCCAGAAGGTGAAAGCAAAATGCAATGTTCAATTGCAAATTCAGATTCTAATATTAATCTTGTTGAAGAAAAATTGGTAACTCCATTTGTTGATAGCATTAACAAGGATGTCACTGGTCATGTTTTTCTCGATGAAAACAAAGTTGATCACAATCTTATTGGCTCTTTTGATGTTCCAATAAATGAAAATGACAATCTATCTTTGACTTCAATTTTTGATTTCCAAAATAATATTGTTGTTGAAAAAGAATTGGTAAAATCACTAGATGAAAGCAATGTAAGTGATTTAACTCCAGTAGAACTCCACAAGAAAAAAGAAATAGATGTCCAAATTATTAACTGTGATGATATTCCTGCCATTAAAGGTGCCACTCAAATTCTGATTCCTGTGTCAGATTCTAATGTTAATGTTAAAGAAGAATCAACAAATGAACTTGTTGAAAATAAAGATAAAAAATTCACTGTGGCAAAATTCATTTGTGAAAGCAGAACTGGTAATCAATTCATTGATGTTTTTGATAGTTCTCCCAATAAAAGCAAAACTCCATCTTTATTTTCAGGTTGTAACATCAGTGGTGTTGAAGAAGTTTCAAGATCTGTTTTTGATGAAAACAATTGCAAGGATAAAACTGCCTTAATTTTTCCAGTTGATGATCAAAATGATCACCAACTTGCTGACACTTTTAATGCTCATACAAATGAAGGTGACCATGAGTCTCCAATTCCAAGGTCAGATCCCAACATTATTGTTGTTCAAAAAGATTCTAGAATTTCCTTGTCTGAAACCAATAATAAAGATTTAACTGCAGGGAAGGTTTTTGAAGAAAATGAAACTGATCATCGATTTGTTGCAAATTGTAATGCTGATACAGATCAAGACAAAATTCAAGACAATAATGCAATGTTTGAATCATTCAGTCATGGTCAATCACATAACAAACAAGAAACTCTTATTTCTTCTGGTGCTAACTTTGAAGAAAGTGCCTCAGTAGAGTCTCAAAATTTGGTTAATATGAATGTGGTTGACACTTGTAATGCTCCTACAAATGAAGGTGACAACAAGTCTCTAATTGCAGTATTAGATTCTAACATTATTGAACAAAAAAAATTCATAATTTCACCAGCTGAAACCATTGATAAAGATTCGACTACATTGCACTTCCTTCAAGAAAAAGAAATTGATCATCAAATTGTTGCAAGTTGTGGTGCTGTTGTAGATGAAAGTCAAATTCAAGATAATAATAAGTTTAAATCTTTTAGTCATGTTCAATCAAATACTAGTGATGTTAAAGAAGAAGCACTTGTTTTTTCTGTTGCTAGCCTTGAAGAATGTGCTACAATGGAGTCTCAAAATTCAGTTAATACAAATCTAGAAAAGTTTTTAAGAAATGGTGAAACATTAGATAATAAAAAGAAATTAACTTTAGACATGAATTTATCACTAGATGTTGAAGAAATTTCTGAAAAACCATCAAGGTTTGTTGTTAAACATATTTCCATCTTATCAAAAGTTCTTGTTCAAATTTTTACAGCATGTGTATTATTAAAATCTGTATTAGTTGTTAAAAAATAAAATTTTAGTAATTTTACCAACTTTTAAACTAAAGGCCTGTTTCCACTATGGGCATGGAATGAAGTATTCTTTGTTTGTTTCATTGATTTTACTTCTTTTCACACTTAACCTCTAAGAAAGCAAAAAAAAATCAATAAAAGAAATTACAATACTCCATTCCATGCTTGTAGTAGAAATGAGTCTTAATTTTGATGTAAGTCAGAAAAGTTCCAGACTGTTGTTCAGAACATTTTGTTCAAATTTATTCACTAAAAAACTTTTTTTTTTGCTAATTATGTGAAATATTAAATGCTAAGCATGGTAGCCGTAAGTGCTAAGTTTAACTAAAATTTTTACATAGCTTGAAATCAGCCTAAAATACTTACATTATCAGACAATGGTTGGTCATCTCATGATTTAATCAGAATGTATTCAATCTACAGGGTGTCCCATAAGTCTCCATACGTAGGAAAAATAGTGCATTCCATACATATATGGTTCTAACATCTATTTTGTTATATTTCAGATAACCTAGAGAATGCATTTGAATAAGGAGCAATCAATTGACAAAATGGCAGTCATATAGAGCATATCATATAAATGAAAATGGTTTATGTCAAGAAACATTAATTTTTTTTATGTATGGAGACTTATGGGACATTCTGTATACCGTAAAACCTCTAATTGAGCGCCACCCTGTTTTTTCAAAAGTCACCGTAAGCGATTTTTGTTTGTGCAACTAACCCGGATTCCCCTGTGGTTACTATCGCTTCTTCAGAGATCCATTTTCTCTTGTTTTTTTTTTATTCCATGCTAATGCTGATGCTGAAAGAGGGATTTGGGGTTAGTTTCACCACAAAAAGAAATCGCTTATGACGACTTCTTGAAGAGACAGGGTGGTGCTAAATTAGAGGTTTTATGGTATATTCTGTTATAGATTGATAAGCATTAAATTATTCATGCATATTTTCAACATGGATTATAAAATTCACCTTTATTTTAGCAATAAAACTTCTATTTGATTTATATTGTCACAAGTTTTAATTTAAATTTAATCATATTTATATAGTTGTGTTTTACACAGCTTGACATTTGTATTTTTGTTAGAAAATCAGATCGTAGTCGTTGTGATACCATTGGAAGTATTGATTTGTTGTCTGATTCAGAGGAGGACTCTTTTGTTAACAGTTCTATTCTCTCCAAAACTCCTGATCAAGGTAACTGTATTTCTGAATGTGTGTACATTAGGATAAAATCAATCAAAAAAATCATCACAGTTGTCATTTTTGATTTAAAAAAGTCTTGTGGAGAATTACAAAAACAGTTAAAAAATTTTATTTTGCCTTACTTGGTATAGAAAAAGTATTTGCTGTATTTCAAAAAAGGAACTGTGATGTTAGTTGATAAAGTCTGTGGAGTTTGTTAGACAATCCACAACATATAAGAAAACCCAGAAGTGACAGATAGCATTAAAGTAAAGGTGCTACTGCATCAAAATCAACTCTTTTTCTTTTTGCCATTGTTAAAGATAGACTGGTGGAGTTTAGTTAGAAATTTCCATGTACCCTGATGTTAAGAAATGATGTTGTAATTGGAAAGTAGCAAACAGATGAAAAAGAAGTTTAAGAAGTAAAGGCAAACGCTGGGAAGAAATAAAAAAGGTAGTCAATATTAGTAAGTCAGGATACATGTGTGTGAATGAGAAGGTAGTTACAGCAGTCAGATTGCAAAAACCAAAAATTACAATAACACAGATGTTATGACTTGCGTCAATAATTTAAAGTAAAAATTTGAATCAAAAATAAATTTTTTTTGTTATTAAATTAAATAAATAAATGTTTTTCAATAAGTTTGTTTTTTTCTATTAAATTTTAGGATACAGAAAAATTTTTTAAAAGTCTTTAAATACTTTAGCACAGTACTGTATATATTCTGAGCATATATATATAAAACAACTCATAAAAAATTTAAATCAATTATCATGTTAGACCTTGATGTTTTGCTACCTTTGGACAACCAGCAGCTTCCTACTCGTCCAGTTGATGTTAATCCATCTTTGACAGCAAAACGTCGTTCTCTTGTCCCGCCTTCCTCGCTCGTGCTTTCGGTTGCTCTAGATGAACTGCAAGTGCAAACTCCTGTAATTACACCCTTGTCAGGTATTGTGTCAGTTAATTCAGTTCAACAAGTTCAGCATGGCACTGCATATATTTATAGTTTACAGATTTATTTCAAAAAACCTATAATTTTTTTGTACATAGAAATAAATTCTTTAATCTCGTTTTTTTACTGTTGATTAAGCATTTATTATTTGAAAACGATGTATAAAATTTAATAGAAACGATTCGTTCAAATGTACAAGTAAATTGAAGATCTAATCTGATATAATTTCGAGTCCCATACTTTTGTAGTTACACACAGGGGCGCACCCAGCCCCCCAAAAAGGGGGCTGACAGAATTTCAACATTTTTTCAAACGTGGGGGGGCAAAGCCCCCCCACACCCCCTCAGGGTTTTTTCTAATTACCGCCCACTTTAGTAAACTCTACGAGCGCGCCCGATGCTTTGCGCCGTCACAAAGATTTCATCGCGTCTTGCAAAATTGCTGGGCGGCGTTTTTTTCTGCAGATTTCAGCTCGCTATCTAAAAGCCAAGTAGTGCTACCGATCATTCTAATGTTGTTTTAAGAAAGTAACTAAAACCTATAAATTACTGACAATCAAGAAACGTTGCTATAACTTAATCAACACAATTAATGTCAAAAAACATTTAAAAAGGATCCAGGCCGAAGCGGATGCAACATGTGAAAAATTAATTCTCAACAAGTACAATGTATTTTCTAAAGAGATCACAATGTAACCAATCAAATGGAATTTCAACGAGTTGAATAGAAACAGTAAAAAAGCGACAAAAACAAATTAAGAAAGAGGACGATTATTATGCGACAGGCCTGTTTTGTTCTTTGGACCTTATCAGGCATAAGTTATCGTAACAGCTAAGGTGAAATGGTAGCGCGAAAAGTTAAGATGAGAATTCCATGAAGCGACTCTTTTGGAAGATTTGAAAATGGAAATAAGAATTCCTATTTCCAAAAGCGTCACTTCATTAATTCCCATTTTCATACATTGTACTTGTTGAAAACCTATAAGTCTTGTTTTTTCATTTGCCTTATTTGTTATTTTGCAAAACGAGTTCTGCTCAGAACCATGTTAAAGAACTATAGGCTACTTAAAATTTTACAGAATAGAGGAATTTCAAGTTGCTGAAAAATTTTGTTTTCATATAAGCAATAAATTTTAGCAGATATTTTGGAGATTTAATGGTTTTTGTAATAAAATTAAAACTCAATATCAAAAAACACCGAAATTTTTTTTTTTTTTCTACTGTAATTGACTGAATTTTAAAATTTCAATTTTATATGTATGGCCATCAGAATTTGCTAGAATGTACTAACCAAATTATTACGTCATAAAATGGTTTCAATTAAAAAAACTACAGTACTATTTAAAGGTTGTAAGGTAAACTGTTACATCACAATTAATAATCTGTAATCGCCAAATTCAACTTGTATAAGCGCTTTCCTACTTTAGCAACTGATTCGCTTCAGCTGAGCAAAACTACAATATCCTGCATTGTGCAGCATAATCTTTTGAAAGCAAACTGTGTTACAAAAGATCAGTGCGATGTCATAATAAAAGCTATGATAAACTGGATAAACTCTTGGTTAAAAAACTTGAAATAAAATGACTGTTGCCCAGGCTTAAACAATGGCCATCGGGTGCCGCATACAGCGCGAAAGCAGCAAATTTGACCAAAGATCCAAGGTTTTGAGTTTCTTTTTAAATGCCGTAAAATGTAAATAACGGTTTTCGCAATCGTTTTGGCAATTAAAACTCATCCACCGTATAGGGGCGTCTGCTAGGAAGTGAACGATGTTTAGCGTATACTTAGGCATCACGTAAAAATTTTTGTTGAACGTTGTAGATACTAAAAATGGCAAATGCAATTATAGATCAAAATTTTGCTAAAAATTGGGACACTTTACGAAAAAAACACTGAAGCGAAAACGTGAGAAAACGCGCTCGTCTCTACCCTTTGAGGAAAGAAAAACAAAAACCTTTTGTTAAGGCCCGTTTTCACTACGAGCGTGGAAAAAAGCATTCTTTGTTTGTTTTATTGATTTTTTTTGCGCTCGCTTCAATCGAAGATCAATAAAAGAAACAAAGAATGCTCTTTTCCACGCTCGTAGTGGAAACGGGCCTTTATAGTTAGGTTGGCACGAAACATCACTTTACTTATCAGCGCAAAAGTTCTATCTTTTTGCGTATCAGCGCCAAGGGGACTGACACCAGGCAAAAAGGAGGCTGACAAAAGTGTTTAAAAGGGGGCTGACATGACCTCCAAATCAGCCCCCTGAATGCGCCTCTGGTTACACAACGTTTGATTGTAAATCAACAATTTTTTTAAAATAACTATTAGAAAGTGTTTCACTTTGTGGATTACATTTATCGTAGACTACCCTACTCTGGTCTTCAAATTCAATATTATGTCGATTTTCTTAATCGTAAAATAATATTAATCAACATAAATACACTTCTTGAAGACTTTATTTGCTGACATATGTACTTGTTACTTGATTCAATGAGCACTACTACTAATACGTTTCACGGCTCGATTGATCGAAAGTTTTTTTTTGTTACCGTAAACATGAGTTTCGTTGTACTGGTTTATTGCTGAATTATTAAAAGATCTATTTCATTAAATTTTGTCTTTAAATTGTTTTTGAGTTCCTTGATGGTCGAGAAATTTAAGTTTACAAAAAGAATGACAAGCGGAACAAAAAAACTTAGCGGTAAATTTCTTTTTCTAGACTTTATTAGATTGCCACAGAAAAAAATTTAGAAAAAATTGTCTTTAAAGTGGAAATAATGCTTGCTTAATGAATGCTTGATTTTTAGATTCCGTTATTGTTGATGACGTCAGCAAGGTCGACGGAAGAACCGATGGACTTGCGGAATATTCAGATCAACCGGAAGCAACTGGTCGGTTTCAATCGCATTTCTGATCATTTGCAGTATCATGCATTGATTTCTCTATTCATAAACAACTACTCGGCATTATAATCTGCTTAATATCGTCGTTGACCCCCTTTCGTCTGCATCGTTCTTCATTCAATGAGATCGTCCTCTGTGCTTTGAAACATCACATTTTGGCAATATGCCTGAGAAACACGCAGGGCCGTTGTTATGGCAACTGTGGTTGACGTGGTGCGAGTTCGACTCCAGCTCTCCATAGATACTTAACGACAAGTTTTATTTTGATGGGCTTATCAACTCTAAATTACAGCGCTATCACTTTTTAAATAACTTGTAATGACTAAAAAACAGATAAATAATTGTAGCTGGACAGTAACAATTCAGTATCTGCTGAAGCAGGTTTGGGTAATCGCCGGACAACGTCTCCTTTTTGTTGTTTTTGTCATAAAGCAATGAATTATGGTAGTACAACACTTCATCAAACGACACATGCTCGAACGACACTTGATCGAAAGACACTTGATCGAAACGACGCTTGACCGAAACGACACTTGATTGAAACGACAGTTCATAAAAAAAATAATAATTTATTTGTGTATTTATAGAAAATAAATTTTCAAATACAATTTTTTTCGTTTGAATGACTTAACATAAATTTATTTCTTTATTTTGGACTATAGATCTCTTTTTGAAGTGACCTTTTGTTACTTAGTTTTTTTTTTTTGAAAATTGCAAGTTTACATTAAGTATATTATTTTTCACAATCGTCAACAGTTGTTAATATAGTTTAAATGAGATAAGTTTAAAACTTTGTTAAATTTGCTAATTATATCGTCTAGCAACGGAAAGAAAAAAATTAAAATTAAAATGTAGAATTGTTGTTTTACAAGTTAGGGAAAGAGTATACTTTATTCAACCATACCACAATTATCTACAACAACACACATATATTCATACTAAAATAAAACAAAAAGAAACCATAGATTTATAAATGACATTTGAGCTAAAACCTAAAAGAGTTTTGAACTTCAAATAAAAATAATTTCAGTTGAAGTCCTTTACTACTTTTTACTTTTAGCTGAAGGCCAAAACTTCTTTAGGCCTTTGCTTAAATGTCATTTATAAATTTATATAAAAAAGTGTAAGTCTGAATTTCATACAAAAATTTAGAAAATCAATATTTTTTTGAACTGTCATTTTGATTAAGTGTCGTTTCGATCAAATGTCATTTCGGTCAAGTGTCGTTTGATCAAGTGTCGGGTCACGATAAATTATAGCTTAATATGCTATTTATGATTATTTATCGAAGACAAATTTGCTCTACTTATTTTCATAATTGACTTTTATATTTGTAGCTGAGTTTGCATTTAAAGAAGAAAACCCATCACCCACCGTCCCCACCATTCCCCTCCCAGACCCACCGCGTAGCTTGGAAAACGCGATTGTCTGGGAACCTATCGTCATCAATAATGTGAGTTACCGGGTGGACGCTTCTGCAATCCAAGCTTACAAGCGCGTGATTTCGCACGGAGGTGAGTTTGTTCATGCGCAATGTTAAATGCAGCAGTGACTGCTAAGAAACGCGTGGAACATTTTGTTAACAACTGCAATAAAACTAAAACTTTTCTGAATGCGCTTCCAGAATCTTCTTACCCGTCCATCGAACTCGCAACACATTGTTTTTAGTCAACAATGGCTTTATCACGTCACCTATTATGCTTGTTTCGATTTAATAATAACAAGTCCTGCTTCCTGCTATTTGCGGAAAGTTTTTCGCGTTGTTAGTAATGAATGATATGCATTTTTTCAGGATTTTACAGAGAGAAGAACACAATAGTTGAATTTTTCGGTCGCTATTTACCTGACAGCAATGCTGCCAATTATTTCTGGATTATTGACAATCTTTTTCTGTAAGTACTACGCTGTGCAATTGCATTAGCGTGAAAATCTGACGTCATTGATCTTGTCTTTAAGTTCAACTCTCCTTGAGATTAGCTGCCGATTGCGGCGCAATTGAAGGTTATTGATTGAGCTTTTTCGATTGTCACAAGTGTGAACGCTTGCGCTTTGATTTGCTTAGACTCCATCCATTTTTTCCTTAAAGGCCCGTTTCCACTACGAGCGTGGAAAAGAGCATTCTTTGTTTGTTTTATTGATTTTTTTTTCGATTTTTTTCTCGCTTCAATTTTAACCGCTTGCTTCAATCGAGGATCAATAAAAGAAACAAAGAATGCTCTTTTCCACGCTCGTAGTGGAAACGGGCCTTAACTATTTCTCAATGACGAAGAGGTTGAATTTTTCAGATCGTCAGCTATTACCACGCTTCGACTAATTGCATCTGATTAAAATATGATTTTTCCGTTTTTGACCGTTGTTAAAAATCGAATACACGTACATCTTAATGCTATTTTCCGTTAGATGTAAGAATTTTTTAAAAACCAATCCGTCTTCAAAGAAACTTCTTCAGTTGTAGTCCTTCATAATTGTATTGTTATGTTGTCACTTCGTAATCGTATATATTAACAGTTATATTATCACTAATTATACTGTTGGTCGGTCGATCTTTACTGTTTAAACCGGAGACATCATCGTTGGTAAGCTGGACGACTTAAAAATTTCCCAAGACACAATCGAAATCATTCAGGCAGATTGAGAATCCAACTTGTCGCCGGAATAGCTCAGTGCAATAACCCTTGAACTTGCAAGCAGAAGGATGCGAGTTCGATGCTCAGTCTACCTGACTGATTTTCGTTGTGGCCTCAAGGCACTTTCCGACCAATTCTTTAACAGAATCGTGCTCATTACCTGCAATCGTAACTACTCGCAATACAAAAGCAGCAATCGGGCCCATGCAGCCGTCAGTATGAAGCAGCAGCATCACACTTGCCCCCCATGTTTGCAAATCAGAGTGCTGGCACTTGGAACCACCCCGTCAACAATTGCATCTTGTTCCAATAGCTTGGCATCGAATAAAACCGTAGTCAGATGTTTTTCTATTTGTTTTATTGTTACTGTCTTGTTTTAATCAATCATTCTGTGAGCTTGTGGCCGATAAAGTACTTTAGTTGATCTTTTTTAAAATCTGCTTTGTACTTTTTTAAAACCTGCTTAAAAATGAACTCTAAATCTATAACCATCGTAAATGTTTTTTCTTGACAGGTATCTATTATCGACTGTTGAGCTACTTGTGCAAGATCAGGAATTCGTGATTGTGTTCTTTTGCAATTCTATGTCCAAAAGCCAATTTCCCGGCACTGCTTGGCTTAAAAAGAGCCATTTGCACATTCCGAAATTTCTGCGTAAAAACTTGAAAGATTTTTATGTTGTTCAATCGTCGTTTTATATGAAAACAGTGATAAATTTTACAAGAATGTTTTTCAAGTAAGTTATCGAGTTATTTTTAATGCATGCCTCTACATTTTTACGTTGTGTTTAAGTAAAAGATTGTTTAATATAGTGTATTACGTCTACGACGTCTGCTGCTTTTTGTAGTTATTCAATTGCTTTATATTGTATATTATTATATTAACGTATATTGCATGTTAGCACTATTTGTTTTTAAGCATTGATTTGTACGTATCATTTTGACTTTGCAAAAAGTCTACATTTTGGATGCAAAAGTGTAGGCTAAGTCACCGCAATTTTCTTTGTTTTTTTTTTTAATTAAAATTTCAATGAAACAATTGAATTTGTTAATTCAAACTTATACCAATTTCACAGAAACATTTAAATCGACCAAGTACGCTGGTTTGTTTGTCATAAAAGAAAATTGTCAATTTTTGTCTAGTCGACAACAAAAGAACGTATGGTGTTCAAGAATGAAAAACTGTAATTTTGCTGTTTATTTGACTTTTCAATTTTATGTTTGAGCATTGCAAACCAAGTTTTTTTTGTATTTTGCAGTCGAAAAGCTTTTAAAAAAATTAAGCACGTCAAAAATCATGTTGAATTGAAACAACACATCCCGACTGATTTCTTATATGTACCGGAAGATATTGTGAAGTAAGTAGGATTGTTTTACGACATACTAAGTGGATATAAAAACGTATCAGTTCGTCTTCTATCGCTTATAAACGGAGACGGGATTGCGAGATATCGGCTCCTTTCCTTGAATTATTTGTTTACTCCAGCAATACAAATTAGCTTTGTCGGCTCACGATTTTGATCGATTTATTAAATAGCGAATCCTTTAATTGCATTCTATTGCATACGTGCTTGAAAGATGAAATAAAGACGAAATGAAGCGTAATTCGAGAAAAATTAAATTAAAAAATTATATTTACATTGCCGCAAAGATGCTGCTGACTCATTTGTATGGTGACATCGCCAATAAATTGTTTAGTTAACTTAAAATTTATTTCTCGCCATTTGCTAAGCTTTTCTTTACTGGCGATTGCGACACACTCCCAACAAGTATCGTTATTGTTTGACCAATCGGGCACTTTTGTAAATCAGTTAAAGACCTATTTCCACTACGAGCGTGGAACGAAGTATTCTTTGTTTGTTTTTATTGATTTTTTTACTTTTTTTCACGCTTAAACCCTAAACAAAGCCGAAAAATCAATAAAAGAAACAGAATATTTTATTTGACGGTTGAGTGGAAATGAGCCTTAAAGGTAAATAATCTAATTGCTTGCTTGAGTAGAATCAAGGAACAGGCGTCGAGTTCCCGAATTTTCGTCTACCAGTCGATAACCTTGCCAAAAGTTTTTACGTTTTAACATTGGCAACCGTACACTGAATTTTCGCAGCTGCTTTGTATGGCTTTGATTAATCTAAGTCCGTTTATAGTAGCACACACTTAACATACGATAAAAGTTTTACAATGATGCCTGCTGTAATTCAATCTTAAACCTCATAATTGTTTTGTTTATTTTTGAACTTGATCAGAACAATTAAAGGGTTCATGTAAATTGTCATAATGATTTTTGAATTAACTCAATTTCAATTGTATTATGTAATTATGTTCTTGATTAATGACGTAATCAAGCACTTGATTGTGACTATTAAAAGCATTTGTCTATAAAAACTTATCATAGGAACTTAACTCAAATTCAATGAAGCGATGAAATATAAAACAGTTTCTTATCACAATTGTATTGTACGACAAGGCCCTGTTTCGCTCTTATGGAGCTCATCAGGTACAAGATCAAAAGTAACAAGCCAAACTATTACATGCACAACCAAATATATATAACATAATAACAAACGTAATGATTACATACAAGCGATAAATGTTTATCTAACTCCACAGAGGTGGACTTCGTATTCATAAAATATCATCATGTTGGTATTTCCGGACGATGAATAGGCTTCGTCATAGTACCTGGACTTATTCGGATTTATAACTATAGTACTATTTATAACTATAGGATTTATAACTATAACTATAGATTTATACTATAGTTATAAATCCGAATAAGTCCAGGTACTATGACGAAGCCTATTCATCGTCCGGAAATACCAACATGATGATATTTTATGAATACGAAGTCCACCTCTGTGGAGTTAGATAAACATTTATCGCTTGTATGTAATCATTACGTTTGTTATTATGTTATATATATTTGGTTGTGCATGTAATAGTTTGGCTTGTTACTTTTGATCTTGTACCTGATGAGCTCCATAAGAGCGAAACAGGGCCTTGTCGTACAATACAATTGTGATAAGAAACTGTTTTATATTTCATCGCTTCATTGAATTTGAGTTAAGTTCCTATGATTTAGCCCAAATCCTCGTCTCTTAATGATTAAAAACTTATCAATTTAATACCATGGTAAACTCAGGGCTCCCACGGATGGATTTTTTAAAAACCCAGGATTCCTTTAAAAAAAACCTGGGAGTTATATTTTTCCTATAAAATACATTAAATTTGAAATTGCAGACCTCAAAATTTTTTTACTTTGACATTAATTTTATTTTATTTGCCCCAACAAACTGTTTCACCTGGCTGGGCTCGTCAGGGGCGGTTATAAATTTTATTCAAATAGAATCCTATTCTATATGGCCCAGCAGGCGAAACAGTCTTCTGGGGCAAATAAAATAAAAAAATTATGTGGTTCGAAATTTAATTATCTAACCACTCTTACTCGAGGTCATTGAGCACTTTCCTAATAAACACCGACCAAAAATTTGGAAAAACTTTTAAATTTGAATTGCAATATTTTAGAAAAATGTTATATAAAATATTAAGACACATAAGCAATATTATATAAAAATATTAAGACACCTACCTTTTTTATTCTTCCTGTCCCTCTTCAATCTATCCATGAAGTGCGCTGCAATTTTTCATATCAGGGTGCTTTTTTGCTAACAAAACTTTCAAATATTTATTTGAATTAGATTTGTATAAAAATTTTCAAAAAATATTGATACTACGCAAAATGGAACCTTTTCGTATCATTTTTGTATAAATGCGCAAAGAGGAAGGGGTAAATAATAAATGATTATGCATTTTCTGAAAAAAAACCCAGATTTGAGATTGAGATTTGATTTGAAGGAATTTTTAAAAATAAACTCAGATGGGACAAGAAAAACTCAGGACTGGGGGAGCCCTGGGTAAATTGTCCTATGATTAAAATGTCAGTTTTAGCGTGCCAAAAACATAAGTAATTTATTCTATTGTAAATTGTCTATAATTGTTTTAATCACTTGCTTCTAAAAGCTATTGATTGTTCAATTTTGTTAATTTCTTTGATTGTTTTATGAAGGAAATATCGGCAATCAAACAAAACTCAGGTAAGGTTTTTGATTTTCAACAATTTAAAATCAGTATGTTATGTCGACGGTGAAGTCACAGAAATGCGTCAACAATGATTTAATTAAACACATTCAGTTGAAATGTAAACCCGCCATCTTGCCTAGAATCGAGTAATGTCAAATGTCGCCGTTATTAATGGCGGCATCTCCTATTAGTAAATTGTACTAAACAATCTTGTTAATGTGAGAAAAATTCAAAGCTCTGGACTTTGAATAAATCCAGAATCTCTTTCATGTCAGGGTTCCATCGCTCTTTTGTAGTAGAGAGATAAAAATCTTAATTTTATTTTTATTAAATCTGGTAATTTAAACCAGTGGTTGCCAATCTTTCGAACTGAATGAACCACTGAATGTATAATTTGTTATTTGACAAACAGCTGCTATAAATTTGAAAAAAAAAAAGCTAATGTGAAGATAAAAAAAAAGGTCTCTACTTTTTTTATGTTTAAGGCAGTGACTCTCAACCTATTTTTTGCTGCGGCACACTTCTAATGATTTCAAAATTTGGCGGCACACATAGAAAAGGATAAGTTTAAAAATTATTTACTTACCTATAACACACTGCGTAAAATAGTTTATGATAATAATTTTAGATATGCGAAATAAAATAATATGCAGTGGTGAATATTCAAATATAGGGGCCTGAGGCAAGGATTTTAAAAAATTGATGTCCTTTAAAAAAAAAGAGCTTTGATCTTGGCTTTTACTTTTTTCTCCAAAACTCATGGTGTTCTCTAAAAAAAAAAGGTCTTCACTTCGGTTTCATCTCTGATTTTCCTATTTTCCTCCCAAAATCAAGGTGTTCTCTATAAAAAAAAAAAAAAAAAGGTCTTCACCTAGAATCGATCTTCACATTTCCTTTACTTCCTTTGCTCCTTCATCGATCTTTACACCATCTACATTACGGTCGTAAAAATGACAATGCGTCTCTCATATCGTCCTCATATCTTTTTAAATCATATTATATCGAAAATTTGGTGGCACACTTTTAGAATCTCGCGACACAGTGGTTGGGAATCACTGGTCTAAGGTGTGGTAATTATTTAAAAATTAGCAAGAGACTAAAAAAAGGTTTTTAAAATTACTCAAATATAAAAGATTTATGAACTTATGAGTATAACTCAAAGGTTGTTGAATTTGGATTGATTCTACTTCTTCAGCTGTTGAACTTAATACGACTATGATCTTTTTTTGCGGATCACCAAAATTTTTTGCACCGATTACCATTTGGCGACCACTAATTTAAGCAAAAGTGTTTAAACGACAACTTTTATAAAAAATTTCTTTTTACTGGGTGCTGTCTCATCTTAAGTAGTTTTTTGAATTACGGACATTATAATCAAGAAAACTTGGGGTCCTAAGAATCATTTATATCTTTTAGGTGATGAATACGTTATTTTTGGACTTTTGTAGAACAGAAACGTCCTTTTTTTTTTGAGCCAAGGGTCGTTTTTACTTAGCAAAAATATTCGTTGGAAGATTGTGACTAAAAAAAATCCACGTTAATAAAACACTGCGGTCAAATTTTACAAGTGATGACTTTTTTTTGGTCTTCACTTGGCATTAAAGAAATTTTTTACTTTTAAGCTTGTCTGACTAGATTTTCTATATGATTAGCAGTTTTTGAAAGCACAATTTCCTTGTTAAGTTTATTTAGTTTATGTGATTTTTAAAAATACTGCTCAGGGCGCTCAAAACTTTTACGTAAATTGTAGAATGCCCTGATATAAAGTTTATGCAAATGCACAAACTATCGATAAATTGCTTTTTAATTGCTTTCTAATTACATATTGATTACATAGTAGTTAAAATAATGATAGCAGCCAAGCTCTCAGTTGGCCGACAAGAAATTGTTATCTGACCGATTTAGAATGATGAATTTCATTTTGTTATCGTTTGAAAGAAAAGAAGCTCGCTAGCTGAGTGATTTAAGAACACCTTAGACCCTCCATTTGACACCGAAAAAAAAACTTCAATTGTTTAATAAAAACGTTGTGCGTTCATAAAACGAACGACATTTGTTCAAAAAGAACTTGCGAATTGTTCCTTTGTAAGCTCATATGGCCTGGTTGTTATTTTCAGTTTTTAGCGTAGTCACCCTTTTTATGTTGGCAAAGTGATTCCATTCCAGAGTTTTTTGTAAAGTGTCTTTTCCAACGGTGCAACACAGATTACCCAGACCAAGCATCGCACTCGCGACCTTCCGCTTCCAAGTCAGAGTGTGAACACATTGAGCCACCCATTTTAGGTTTGCTAAGTTTAAACTTGAAACATTTTCAGAACTCTGAAATGAAGTCGAGATGGACGTGGTGGTAACATTTGCATCTTTGTCACTGCTGGTGCATTTTTCTGTTAACAATTACTGTGCTTTGTACTTAATGTTCTGTTAACAATTACTGTGCTTTTAATTTTTTTTCCTGTACTTTTGCTATAATTTTTCATGTATTTTGTGCATTTAATAAGCAAGCTTCTCTTGTTGAAAAACGAAAATTCAGTCATATATTTTGATTTTACCCTGTTCACGCGCTTTTTGTGCATATCTAAATGCACTTGCACTTTTGCATTTCACAAGGATGATCTGGATTGCTATAGCATGGTGTATTAGATTTTAAGCCATGCGACAACATACGGTTTTTCACAGATAGAAAAAAACGACTTGATTTTTATGGTAATATTTTTTAAGTTTCAATTTAAGGTTGATGTTTTTTTGGAATGAATTGTCTTATTGACTCTTAATCTCGTGTTGATTTTTATTTTATTGATTGTTGCTGTTTTTGTTTTTCAATCGCGTTTCAATCTAATATTATACTTGTGCAATAATGACTTCTATTTAGTAATGATAAAATCTGCTTGTTTTATGGGTTCGATTAATTTTGGAACATTAAGACTTTTAAATTAAAACCATTTGCAAGTCAAATAATTCCAGCTATTTTATGAGAGGCTAAACGCAGAACTGTAAAAAATTAAAAATTTTCAAATTCGGGTTGTTTTTATTAAATACTTGCGATTGCTCATACTTCCAATTCTTGTTTTCAACTATTATTTTAAATCATATTTCACAAAAATGTCCTTTTCTGGTGCCGGTATCGAATCGTGGCAGTGACCAAGCGTTAATCTTGACTCTACGCCTGGCCATCTTTGGTCATTCCCTCACAGTTTTCTATATCTTTGGTCTTGTCGATGGAGGTTACTCGAATATTCTAACTTTGCTAAAAACAAGGCGGGTAAACCCACCACCACTAGGAAGCGTTCAACTGCAGAGCAATTTATTGAATTTTATTTACATCAGCTGGAGAAAAAACATATACATGGAGATCAAGGACTTTTGAGACATTCAATCAAGCTACAGTGGAAATTAGGGCATAAAAGATTTTTAGCAAGCCATCGTGCAATTTTCCAGATTAAACGCTGTAGCAAGTACTCAGTCATACGTTAAAATTAAAGTAGCTACTGTTGTTGTAGGCCAAATATAATTTGCACTGTAACTGCAAGAAAATTAATTGCTTACAGAATGATTAGCAGGCATAACTAGGTTTTTCTAGCTTGAAAATAAATATTTTTCTTGGAATTTTTTTATTTACCAACCATCTTTAAAAAATAATGGTAATGAAAGACCAAGTTGTAGCATACAAAGGCTAGTTAAATTTAAAGTTATGTAAGCAGCAACGTTTTTCATTTTAATCTTGTAACGCAGTTCAATTAGATAAATTCTTATTGGCAGAACGACGGGATCATTAAACATGGCCAAATTTTTTTGCCTCGAGCATCATCAAGACGTTTGTGGATGCGGACTATTTTAAAACGTGAATGATACAGCCTATTATTAAAATTTTCTGTGAAAAAAATTAAAGGCCCAATTTTCTAAACTGTAGCTCATTTGGAACCCTTAGAATACATTAAGTTTTTCAAGGATTTTACAAAGTTTTTTAATAAACGTACTAGCCAAAAAAATTTTGTCAGTGCAATACCTGTACTCTACTCCGCTGTGGGATACATTGCTGTGAAAAACGAAGCAAGTGCTAAGCATCTAGAGAGGATCTCCGAACGAAACTCAATTACATTTCGGAAAACACGATAAAGAAATTAAAAATATACGCAAATTTAACAAAATGGTTCTTCAGTTTTACAGAAATTATTTTAATATGCTGTCAGATCAGTAGTTCTCAAAGTTTAAGTCGAATTCTTTCTTTCAAGATTGAGCTGCAGCCTGGGTTTATTTCGGACACGGGGTTACCTCGGACAAGGCACTTCCGGTTTGATTTTCTCACAACCACGTTCTATACTGTTATCTTTGAACATTCATCAATGAGTTGCAATCTTGTTAGAACGTGGAACGCAACTGCAAGACAGTAATTTTTGATTTTTCAATTTTTGGACAAATAGTTAAAATGTCTTTCATTAGAACGTAAGATTTATCGCTTTTATTGTTGCAGTTTAAGTTTTGTTAAATAGTTGGAATTATAGAGGAGAGCTACTAGAACAGACTAGGCAAAAAAAATTTACTAAAACTTAACCTTGCTTCCATTAACCGCTATTTTCTTTTGCACGTGGTTGTTGGGACTATTTCGGACAAAAATATTTTTATGTCCGAAATAGCCAGTGATGGGATTCAAAATTTTACGAACAGGTTCTCTTTTGTATCGAACTCGCTAATTAGGGTGTTCTCTAAAAAAGAAAAAGGTCTTCACTTCAATTTCATCTCTAATTTCCCTATTTTTCTCCCAAAATTAGGGTATTCTCTAAAAGGTCTTCATTCAGAATCGTTCCTTACACTCTGAACAAACATCTGCAGCAGATTGAAACTATTTCATTAAACACAGAGATATTGAAATACATAGATTACGTAAAGTTAAAACCGGGTTCGCTAAACGTGCCAAAATTCCAAGAACGGGTTCGCGCGACCTGTGCGAACCCCCTGAATCCCATGACTGGAAATAGCCCCAAGTAAATTTCAAGTTAATATTGTTTTCCGTAGATCCAAAAATGGTTAGAACTTATAAAAATATAAAGGATATTAATGCTAATTTAAATGCAAGTACAGTTGAAGCTGCAGTAAAATTAGTTGTTGAAAAAAACACATCTATCAGAGAAGAGAGTGAACTTGAAAATATTCGAGATATAGAGCTCATCACAATATCAAAAAGTCTACGCTAAGCGATTATGTCAGAAAATACAGGGCCGAAAAAGATTCATGCAATTTTAAAAGAGGACAAAGAAATCGGCAAATATTCGATGACAAAATGGAGCTATCGTTGTGTTCCTATGTACTCACTTGCTCTAAACTTTTTTATGGATTAACATCTGCTGCAGTGAGACGATTAGCTTATCAATACGCTCTCAAAAATAAAATTTCAATGCCCACATCATGGACCCAAAATGAAATGGCTGACTATGATTGGTTACATTCTTTCTTAAAACGTAATACAAACATAAGTTTACCGCACCAGAATATACAAGCCTTGCAAGAATGTCCAGTTTTAATTGCTTTACTGTAAATACGTTTTTCAAAAAGTGGCAGATGTTTACCGACGCTATGGCTGTAATGCTTCTGAAATATTCAATTTGGATGAGGTAATGAGAGAAACTAAAAGCCTATGTGCTTTATGATTTAACTAAATAAAAAGGTAGGTTAATTTAAATTTAAACAATATTTTTAGACTGGAGTATAACCACAGTGGCAAAAATGCAAAAACTATTTGCGGAAAAAGGTACTCATCAAGTTGCACAAGTTACCTCCCGAGAGATAGAAATGATCACACAAGTTGGCATTATAGGAGCAAGCGGATTAGCTTTGCCTCCGATATGGGTCTTTCCTCGTGTCAGAGAAAATCCCTCCAAAATACTTGCAAATCTTCTATCGGGTCCAATGGCATTAGTGCATAAATCTGGGTGGATACGACTTCAGATAATTTTGTAAAAGTGCTACAATTTTTCGTAAACTTTACTCGTTTTTCTAATGATAGAAAAGTTCTTTTGAGTTTGGATAATCACCAATCGCACATAAGTATCGAGACGATTACTTTTGCAAAGGAAAATGGCATTGTCCTCCTTACGATACCACAGCACACTTCTAACAAACTGCAGCCGCTTGATTTAACAGTCTTTGGACCATTTAAAACGTTTGTCAGCCAAGGCATAAATGATTGGATGATTTCGAATCCAGGAAAGACAATTTCAATTTATGATTTACCTTTAATATGTTCAACAGCCTGGGATAGAGCTGCTACTCCTGTCAATATTAAAAGCGGCTTTTTATCAAGCTGTATATTTCCTTTAGATAGAAGTATTTTTTCAGATCAAGATTTCTTGTGTTCTGCTGTTACAGACAGACCACTCGCAAGAAACGAAGAGCAACGTGATAATTCTCCACACAAAATTTCTCGTGTCTGACCAATTCGTTAAGAAACTTATAAAGTTAAACTGTGTGTGTTCTTGCAATCTATAATAACAGAAATAGGTTATTATTGGTCTTAGATACATACTCTCCAATAATTTTCTCGCAAGAATCTAACCCCATTAAGTTTCATGAGTGGGAGAGATCAAATCTGTAAATTTCTTAACGTAATTTAAGCAAAGCCGCTTTGTTTCACTAGTTATTGTAAATATTTAAATAAATTTTATCATAAAAACTATTTTGACTGGGATGAAACTGTGCCTCATTTAAAATCAATGTCCAAAATTACCCCAGGGTTTGTCCGAATCAACCCCGATATTGGGGCAATTTTGGACATTTGGGTAGGGTCCCATTTTATAGCAATTTCTCAAAAGCTCGAAGAAACAATTCTCAAAAACTAGAAGAAAAAACTTTTTTCAAAAACCAGAAGAAAAAAATTTGCTCCCCTTTTTAACTGAAAGATCTGGCTGCAATATGATACATTTCAAACCCCCGCCAGATTCAAAAAAACAAATTATGTCCGAACTAGCCCCACCTTCCCCTATATGACAAAAACATTTTGCGAGAAATTTCTTTTTCTTATTAATTAAAAAACCTTTTTTTGTTTTTGTTATTAAGTGAAACACCGTGGTCTTACCTGCAAGCTGCTGAAACTTCTGTCGGATAAGCACATGATAAGAATAATCATGAAGCTTGTGCGGAACAGAAATTTTACTCCTACTATGCAAGCTCCGCCTTCAAAAAAATTCAAAAGGGATTTGTTACTGCCTCCTCTTTTTTTAATAAAAAATAGATGCGTCATTTGCTTTCCACAATATTCAGAAAGTTAGTTTATGCAAGTCGCACACTTTTGAAGACTAAAAGGACTGGGAAGTCAAGACATGGCTATAGTTTCTGTACATCTTTAGACCTAAAATTTAAAACTCAGTCTTTCAAAGACGGTGAGAGCAACCTTTCATTTAAATTATTGAGAAACCAAACATGAGCTAAAGGTTTATAACAATAATAAGATTTTATCATTTTGTCCCGTCCCGACTTATTTTTGGGTAAAACTAAACAGATCGCTCACATTCCGTCACAATTTTGTAGCTTACTAACGTAAAAAACTATCTTCCCCTATTACACTGCTGAGGCGACTTGCGAAGAAGTGAAGATGAGCCAAAACATTATGTACAACTGCCCCATTTTTGGCCTACTTGACAGCTGAATACTGCATGCCAGTCTGGTGTCGTCCAGTGGACGAATCATAGATGGAACACGAAGTGGGTTACTGTGAAAATACATCCAGGCTTTGTGCTTTCAAACCATGAACATTGAGCAACACCAGGTCTGTTGGAATGGGTTTACCCCGAACAGCTTGGGTTAAGCTCAATCGCCTTCAGACTTGTGTTAAACGATTTCATTTGTCCATGCATAATGTGATCTGGCTCTTTTACCGGATTGCGAGTGCGGGTCATTGAACAAACTCCAAATTCGGAATACTTGCGTATTCTAAAATAATTCAGAATCTTTTTTTTAAGAATTTTTCTCGAATATCGAATCCTATGTAAGAATTAATAAAATTTACATTTGTTCAAATGAAAAAAGTTTGTAGATTAAAAACGTTACCACACTCAAATTTGTACTTTTTACACTTGTCCCTAATTCTGTAGAAATTGCCACCACTACCTATTTGTTTTTCCTGTGGGAACCGGCTATCGTTCTTTACTAAGGTTGCTAATAACTAGGCTGAACATACGTCCTGATTTTTAGGGCTCTGTCCTGCCTATTTTGGCAAAAATTCTGACAGAAGTCGAGGACATACTCTATGTGCAGAACCCTTTTTTTCTTGTTGTTTTTTGAGATCACTAGTCTTCAGAAACGAAAATCATAAAATTGGAGTTAAGAACTTTTTTTCTTTTTTTTTGGAGAACACTTCTATTTTGCGACGAAATTCAGAAATTTGGATACTGATATCAAGTAAAGACCTTTTTCTTTCTTTTGAAAAACATTTGTTTTTAGGAAAGAAACTTTAAAGTTTCTTTCCTTACCATTTTTCTTTTCTTCATTCTAATGTTTATCTTCTGACGAGTGTTGGACGTAACGCTTAGGAATGGAGAATTTCAAAATTAAGCATAACCGTTTACCAGAAGTTTGATTTGCTACCATTCAGACTTTTTAATAATTTCTTAAAAAACATTGTATGAATAATGGGTTTCTACTGTCAGATTTGACAATCCGATTTGATCCTAACCAACAATCAATGGTTGTTCGGATTATCTGGCTCCGATCCCCTCAGCCCGCCATAAATTAATGGGTGAAAGAATAGCGAACAATTTTTAGCATTGTTATGACAGAGTCTAAAGTTGAATGCCGTTTTGATGTAATTAGAAAAAATTTTAAAAAAAGTAAAATTACTTTAATTGATTAAAAAGAAGCTAAATTTAAAAAGATAAAGAGTTTTTTAACCCTGCTTAGGCTGAAATTTTTTGTTAGATGATATAGATTAAGAAGAATGGTTTTCACTGCTACTTCTTTGAAACATGAAATCAAAACATCCGCAAAAATACATGGAAAAGGATCTAAATGCGGCTGGGACTTTTATGTCCCATCAGACTTTAATCTTGGAACACATGTCCCATCAGCAGAAACACAAAAATAAAAAAACATGGTTGAAATATTTTAATGAACCATCTTTATTTTTAACCAATATTGTATTGCGAACACAATTTACCTAAGATTTCGCGTAAAGCAAAGAAGAATTTATGTAAAGCAAAGTAATTTATGCAACATGCTCAAATGATTACTTTTTCAAATTCCAAGCAAAAATCATTAAAAAAAAAAAACTTGATCGTGAGCAAGATTTGTGTTTGCCAAAAAAGAGATAATATATTTTCTCTATTTATCTTTTTAACTTGCAGGAAAACATTGAGGGACAATATACTAAAAGCAACTATCTTTATCAGCTTTGAAGATGCCAAGATATTGGTGTTGAGTTGAAATTTTATATTTTTATTTTTTTTTTAGCTCTAGAGATATTACTGAATTAGGGCTACTTGCTGGAATGCCAAGCAGAGTAATGTGCTTAAAGTGTCTTCTAATAATATAACAAGATTATGCCAGTAGCTATTGAATTGCTAAATCTGAAATACTGTATAAAGGGCTTACTTTGATGACAACAACAGTGAGTATTGCTTGAATGAACACCTTTTTAAAAAAAGGAAAGGATGTCTAAAAATTTTTTATTTAAGTATATTACTTGCTGTGCAGTGCAGTGCGGTGTAAATTTTTGGTAACAGTTTTGCAGTGCAGTACAGCGTGGTGTCATAAATAAAAAATTGTTGTGGGCTGCGGACACAAAATTTTGTATCCACGACATCACTAGCGCATTCCTTCTTTAAAGTCTTAAACAAGTACGAATGTGCATATTGCTATGTACAATTACTAAAGTAGCTCTGATTTCATTGGTTTTCAGCAAGTTAGTTGCTTTTGTCATGCGGAACAAGAAAATAACAAGAAGTTGCAACGTAATTTCAAACGAACTGATTTAGCAATAAAGTTGAAGAAAGTTTGTGTAACCTAAAAGCAGTACATATTAATTATATCAAAATTACAGCTAATATTATTTGACGGAATTATAATATTGATATACTTGGACTGTTTTTAGGTTTTTGCATTGTTCCTTAACATATTTTTAGTTTTACTTCATTTTTTTTCGTTTGTTTATTTATTATAAATTAAGCAATGCGCATTCGTACTCAATAATAACCGATGCGCATTCGTACAATTGCTATATTGGTTTTAGTTTTATCAATTTGTTCTGATTTCACAGACTGAGTATAATGGCGTTGTGCGAAATTGATATCTGGAATTTTTAGCTTATATTTTTACTTTTGTATATATTGACTGTCAAAATTCAAGTTCAAATTAGACAATGGTGATGATGACAACCAATTTGAACTTGAACTTTAACACACTTTTTTGATGACAAAGTTCAAAAACATTGGAATTGTTCTCAGAATTTTGGGAATGATTTGTCTTAAGAAACCCTGCTGTTACATAACTAAATTTGGTTGTTTCCTCACTTATCCACCTCATATTTGAACATATAAATACAATGTAACTCTAAATACTTGGTCAATAATAAATTATTACTCTTTCAAGTACAGATAATATCCAAAAAAGATTTTTCTTAGTTGATAAGTTCAAACATTACTCTAACTAATAAAACAATGCAGATTAAAAAATGTTGAATCAGATGGAAATGGGGACTTTGGAATGCAGGCAATATATTTTAGAACTCCTGCCTGTTATGATAAAACTAATTGTATTTTTGCATATGTAACATTATTTTTGAAATCCTTGACCCTGAAAACATATAATTAGACATTTTTTTTGACAAAATTGGTTGAGAAATAAAAATTATAGCAAAATTTAAACTGCTCTCTAGTATTCCTAGTGGCCAAAATATAAATTTTCAAAATGCAATTACTTGCAAATTAAAAAAGATAAATTAAAAATTGCAACTGAAATGGTTTTTTGTATATATAGTCAGCAATATATCAAAAAATAAACAAAATCTGAAAGGTAGGGTTGTTCACCATTGGTTGAATTATAATGGAATTACTCATTTCTAAAAATAATAACTAGGATTATTATAGAGCATGCATGGAGTATCCTTTAAAACATTAAAAACATTATCTTGCCAGTTTTGCTTTTTATTGGTATTGTTATTGCCTTAAATATTTGATGAAATATTTTTTTCATTTTAGTTTTTGCTTGAACTAGTTGTTTCTGTTTTTTTTGTTTTTCTTACAAGATTGCAATTTACAATTATCTTTGCTGTAACTGTGGAATACCATGTATTTCTTTATTTTACATTGCTTTTTTCAGGAAGCACTTGGTTCAAAAGCCTTTGGTTCTTCTCCTGACCTTCTGTATTTTTTGTCACACTTATTTGGGCTGTGCTATATATTAATAAATTTTTTGCATCAAAGCCAAACAAATATCTATCTATCTGCCAAGAAAAATAAATGCTTCAACTGTCTTTTCCAAGCACACAACAGAATGATGCAAATAGATTTTTGAATAGCTGGATTTAAAATACAAAAAAACCTTGGTTTTAAAAACATAAGTTAGATGTCTTCAACAGTGAATATTGCTTTAACATCAACTCACTCTTCAAAAGAAGAAAAAAGTTCTACATTTTTTAGTTTACATTTATGGTGATTGTGGTGTGGCACAGTGCACTACTGCAGTATCACAAATAAAAAACATTTTTTGACTGCAGATACAAAATTTTGGGTTTGCAACATCAGTACCACAAACAAAAAGCACTTACAGTTGCTTCTTGAAAAGACTCAAAAGGCTTTAATTAAATTTGTGTAAATACGAGGGTAAATCAAAAATTATCCGGACTTTTATTTTTATGGATTATTTTAAAAACACAAAACACGAAAACGATTTATCATTTTTCTACATAATCTCCACCCATTTCGATGCACTTGTTCCACCGGTCTACAAGCTTATAAATGCCATCTGAGAAGAAAGTTTTTGGCTGGTCACACAACCATTGATGCACCGCTTTTTGCATTGATTCATCAGAAGAAAATTTACGACCCCGTAATGCATCTTTGAGTGGGGCAAAAAGATGATAGTCAGAAGGAGCAAGATCTGGACTGTATGCAGGATGCTCCAGCACTTCAAAACCTAGTTTGTTAATGGTTTCAATGGTTGCTTTGGCAACATGTGGGCGTGCATTGTCATGCTGCAGCAAAACCTTCTTTGACAGTAATCCTCGGCGTTTGGTGTGAATTGCAGGCTTCAGGCGGTTGGCTAGCAAATCACAATAACTTGCACTGTTGATTGTACTCCCTTTTTCCAGAAAATCCTCCAAAATAGGCCCTTTTGAATCCCAAAAAATGGTTAGCATAACCTTTCCTGCAGAAAGTTGACTCTTGAATTTTTTCTTTACTGGGGAGGACGGATGTTTCCACTCCAAGCTTTGCCTCTTGGTTTCAGGACTGTAGTGATGCACCCATGATTCATCTCCAGTGACTATTCAACTCAAAAATGCTTCACCTTCATTGTTGTAGCAGTTCAGTAACGTTTGGCAGATCTCCATACGTCTACGCTTGTGCTCTTCTGTAAGCTGTCTTGGCACCCACCTTGCAGAAACTTTATTGTACCCAAGGATTTCATGAATGATTTCTTGAGCAGAGCCAAAACTGATCTGCAAAGATTGTGCTACCTCATCAATGGTAATGCGCCGGTTAGCCAAAATCATTTGTTGAGCTTGCTCAATCTTCTCTTCACTGGTGGAGGTTGATGGACGTCCTGCTCCTTCTGCATGTTTTACACTGGTCCGGCCTGCTTTAAACTTCTCAATCCACTTATATACCGTTGTTTTCGATAGTGCATTGTCTCCATATTGTGCTAAGAGTCTTTGATGAATTTTTGTCCCTGATGAACCTTCTGACCACAAAAATCGGACCACAGCACGTTGTTCTTCTCTGGTGCATTGTGCCAGTGGAGCGTCCATTTTTATCAACAGAAAATAACACGTGTTAAAACTGAACGAACAATTAGATTAGCAGATCGTGATCACGTGACACAGTAGACAACATGTGCAAAAAAAATTTTGAAAAAGCTAAAGCAAGAGTGCGCTATAGAGCAATTCCGGATAATTTTTGATTTACCCTCGTATATAGATAAAAATTTTTAAAAAAGTTTAAATATATCTGTTTGATAAACATGAAAGGTGATGGCAAAACAATTAAGGTTGAAAAATGGGATCATAATGCTGTTCGTATTGCAATTGATGATGCTGCCAAAAAGGTAAGAACCATTAAAGTCAAAATTATTATGTTTTCAAGAATTTTTACACTTAAATAGTAAATAAAATTGCAATAGAAAATGCCATTCTAAGAAATTTGCCAGAAAAGTATTTTACTAAACAAATTTGTGCTGGTAATATATTATCCCAGTGGTTTTGTGGTATTTGCTTTTTTTCGTGTTAATTTATTAAACCCTGGTTTCTAGTAATGGCAGTTAACTTTATAAAATTAGATATAGTATTCTTGTTTTTTGTAGTTTTTATTACCATATATCTGGTTATCAATCTGTGTGTTTAAATTTTTAGTATTTTTAACAAATTTATTTTCATTTTTAAAACAAATAATTTTTGACTTTTTTACATTAAAGAAAGGTGTCGTAAATGTGACAACTTTTAAATCACTTAACAACAAAAGAAAAATTCAACAAAACTTGTTTGGTATACAATGACAAGCATTGAATTAAGAATAGCCAAATTTTTAGTTATAACTTTTTTAGTTATCAATTTTATGAAATATCATCTTCACCATTTGAAAGAGCCAAAAAAAATAGAAAAAATATTCGTTAATTCATCGACTTAAATTAATTATTGAGAATTTTATGATTACTTTATTACTTTTGACTAGTTTTTTTGCAAGCATTGAATTAAGAACGATTTGGGTCATTCTGTGTCAAATGTCCTGAAATTCAAAAATGTTCCAGCTTGACCCCCTCCAAATTTGTCAAAATGTTGCATATCATGATTAACCAGGAAACTGAAAATTATATTTTAGGAAATATGCCTTATGAAAATTTGGTACCCCATTCCAGTGTTTAGTGTTTGGTCATTTTCAGCCATTTTCAAACAAGCATTTCTCCAATTCTAAAAATTGTGAAAAGCTGATTTTTGGTATGTTGACCAACTTTCTGGTATATTACATGGATCAAGTGTCAAAATAATACAGTAGATTCCGCTTAATAAATCCACCATGGATCAGCCGATTTTGGATTTAATAAGCAGTGGATTTATCAACCGAATTTCCTATAACGCTATCTAAACCACCCCTAGGGGGTAAAAATGCACTCAGTTTAACGATTTCCATCATTTATTAGAACAGAAAAAGCTGCTCAACGATGTTTGTCTTGGTGGAAACGTTGTTCAGAGATGATCCTCCACTTCTCTTTTCACAGCACTAAACATGTCCATCTTCTGAAATCCAGTTCTATCTAGCCCTAAAACCAGTCGACAAAAGCACTCCCGCATCTCTGCCACTGAAGATGTTTTTTCTTCCAGTTCGTCATTGTCATCAGTGTTTTTTTTAAGGTTTGGCTTGAGGAACCTCTAAGCAATTTTGAACGACCGCTAATTTTTTTCCTATTGTTTCTGAGCGTACTTATCTTTGTTTACACTATTGTAGAAGCAGATTTTGAGAGACCGCTGGACAATTTTGAGAGACCGTTTCGGTTCCTCAAAACGCCTTAAAAAAAACACTGATTGTCATCATCGTCAGATACCTCAACCACAAGCCCATCATTGTTCTGTATCATTGAAACAAGTTCTTCAGTGAATTCCTCTTTAGTACGTTCTTTTACGGTCAGAACATCATCATCAATGCTTACCCAGTTTCTGAACTCTTCTCTTTGCCCAACAGGTGGTGGAGGCAAAGAAATGATTACATTCTCGGGTTCATCGTTGGTAAATCCTCCTTTTTTCCAACAATTCTGGGTAGTTGCTGTTGTAACCTTGGCCCAGGCTCCTTTGATCATATGCATAGTGTCCAACAAATTAATTCCTTTCACCACCGTTTGAGCCATAAGTCCAGCATCCGGAGCATCATCCAGTATGTCAATAAGCTTCTGGCGCATTTCATGTCTGAAATAACTCTTCATTGACTTTATAATGCCCATGTCACACGATTGCAAAATTGATGTTGTATTTGGTGGAAGAAGAAATATTGAAATGTTTTTCAAAGAGATGGTGGGTTTGTGAGCTGAACAGTTATCCACTAATAAAGCCACTTTCCTTTGCTCTGTCTGCAATCGTTTATCCCATGATTTAAGCCAGCCATCAAAGATAGTGTGCGTCATCCAAGCATTTTTAGAGAAATCGTATGTGATTGGAAGATTTTCAATTCTTTTAAAGCAATGAGGAGACTTGAATTTCCCAATCAGCAGCAGTTTTTCTTTGTCACCATTCATATTGCAAGTGACTAACACAGTTACATGATCTTTAGCAGTTTCAGCTTCAACATACATGCTTTCTGGTAGGGCACGAAAATAGATCGCAGTTTCATCTGCATTGTAAATATTTTGTGGTGTGAAAGTTTCAAGAATATGCTTCATTGTTTTGGAACGAAAATGCTCAGCTCCGTCAGTGTCTGCTTCAGCTGCTTCACCTATTAAACGTAAACAATGATAGGAAATTTATCATAAAATTATTAAAAAACAAAACAAAATTATTTTGCTTACCTTTTAGAACGATGAATTCTACAGAAAACCTTTTCTTCCATTAATTAAACCATCCTTCAGTGGCCTTGAAGTCTGAATGCCCAGCCGCTTCAGCAATTTTATTTGCCTTTTCCATAAGAATGGGACTGTTCACTGGGGCATTTCTCTGGCGAGTGAACTTGAACCAATCAAAAAGAGCTTTTTCCACTTCATCTTTTCCTGACCTCTTCTATTTTACCCCACTAACAGATGATGCCACAGCAGCAGCACGTATGGTGGCTTCATTTTTTATTAAGCTTTGCAATAATCCTCTAGTGACTCCAAGTCTCTCAGCTGCTTCACGCTGACTCACCAAGGAAAAGGTTGTATACCGATTAAGCAAGTCCAGCTTTTCAGCTATTGTTTTGTCTTTCCTTGCTTTCTTCATTCTTTCATAGACAACAGTGCAATGGACCTTTAGTTGCTTAGGTTTTAACAGAATGCTTGTGTGATTGTTATTTCAAATTGGACTACTTTAAAATGACAATTGCATATTGTTTGTTCAATAATTGAAAATACTGTATTGCTGTTTGTTTGCACTTATTTATTAACAATTACCTACAATTGTAATGAAAATTGGATTTATTAAGCGGAGGATGGATTTATTAACCAGAGTTTTTTCAATGGGAAAGGGTTAGGAAAATTTCGTTCCAAGCAACAAAATTTAAAAATTTTTTAGCATCTTCAGATCTTGGGTTATTACTTGATAAAACATTTTCATTCTTATTAAAAAATTTAACTTAAAAATTATTTTTTGATTCTTTGTAGTAATGAATGTATGCACAGGGTGAATGAAAAGTAACACCTGATTTTAAATTCCACACAGATTCTAAAGTTATACAAGGACAAAAACAAGTGTATAATAATTAAGAATGTATTTAATAATGATAAAGAATAAATAAAAGGTTTCAAGGACGAACCTTAGTCTGTTTTACTCAAATGCTCAAACTGCTGACCTTCAACTGCCAGGCATCATTGCAAACGATCAGTCACTGAGCAGCACACTGTTTGACAAAGATTGGTGTTGATTGCCAAAATCTCTGTTGTGATTACATTTTTCAGTTCTTTGATGCTTCTTGGGTTCTTCCTGTAGACATGACCTTACAAAAACACATTGACTAACATTAGGTGATCTGGGTGGCCATTCAACAAACCCACAACAGCCAATCCACTTTTCACCAAACTTATCATTTAACCATTCTTGCACCACTCTATCATAGTGGGCCAGGGTGCCATCTTGCTGAAACATTATTTCTTGGTGTTGTACATGAGACCAAAACTTTTATTTGCACATTTCCAGGTAAAAGTATGAAATTACTGTAGTATCAAAAAAAAAAGGGTCCAATGATTCCTGATGAAGAGATTGCACAGCATATGGTAACTCCTGGAACGTTGAGTTCTTTTTCTATGACAATGTTTAAATTGTCAGTGGATCAATAAACACTGATATGCATAGGCGCGAGTTTGTGATTTTACCAGGCATGTGTAAACTTTGAGGTCAAAATCAAAACATTACCGTTTGATTACCTAAGATACAGTGAAGATGAGCAAATTAATATCTCACAATCATTATACCTGTTGCACCCCTAAATTTGACCTGCTCAGATGTACAAAATTTTTGTGTGCTCTTGGTTGACCTTTGTCTTATTCTTGCAATTGTCTACATGCATGCATCAAAACAAAACAATCGCCAGACAAAATCTAAGATTTATGATGTAATAGACGATGTACTTTGATTGAACTTTTCACGTTTTGCAATCGTTTGCATGCATGCACCAAAACAAACGAATTGTTAAACAGAAGATTTATTACGTAATTAAATCCTTTTTGTGATTGATCTTTGCACAATGCTACTATTAAAAAGTTTGTGATCTTTATCATATGTGCATGCACTTGCAGGTGCAAAGTGCAATCTACCACATGTTATGTAAACACTTTAACTGATACAGCACACTTGCAACAATACCAAGAATGAAGACCATAAATTTAAAAGAAAATTGTTTTATGCACAAGTCACATCTCTGTGTACTATGTATGCACTATATTTTGCATAAATATTTGGTACAAAAGCTTGTTCTATATTGGAATGTGAATGGTACAGATAATTTACAAATATTGAACATTTGTATGATAATTGAAACAAAGTATTCAGTTCAAGACAAAAGTTCAATGCACAATTGCACATTTATGTCACCAACATTACTTAAATGTGTTAATTCAAACGGCTGCTTTGTTGATCCATGCATACATTACTTGTTCTAGGTTAAGTCTGTCACAACTTTCAGAATGGACATTGAGCAGGCGACAATGATTGAGCCAAGGTTGGGTCATTATGTTCCTCAAATACATTTTTAAGCATCTGACAACGCTAAAGCTACGTTCTGCTTCACATGTTGTGCAGGGAAGGGTGAGAAATATTTTCATTAGTGTTGCCAAATTGGGAAAAAACAAGGGCAGTTTATTATTATTGCGAAACTGCACATGCAAATTATCTGGTGATCTCACATCTGCTGGTGTGCAACAGTTCTGTGTTGAGCATAGATAACTTGCTACATAACTTGCTGTCGAGTTACTTGCTGCTAAAAATCTGTGGCATTTTTATCACTAAAACTTTCAATTTTCAACACATTTGAGAGCTTGCTAATCAATTGTTTTGTCATTGACATGCTTAAACTACAACTCTTAATGGCTACATGAATGGCATGAAAGTTATGCAACAGTAGTTGCATAATTTAAAGATCAAAATACATACCTTTCCAATGATAAAAGATACTATTGGGCTTGACGTTTTAGTTTGGCATCTACATCTGTTGAGTTAGACATGTCGTACAGCCAATCTAACAGCTTTTTGTAGTTGCTGAGAAAAGCGTCTAGAGACACCTTTTGTAGGACCCAACTGGTAGGACAAAGTGGTCTTAAAGTTAAATTTAAATTATCTTCGATTTCTGACATGCTAAGTTGAAATGTATGAAAGCTCTCCAACCTTTTTGGAGAAGCAGTAACAAATTTTGACACTTTATTTAGGATTTTTACTGCGTTTTCTCCTTCCACAGTATCAGTAATGCATTCTTGGACAACCATATTAAATTGATGACCCATGTAGTAAACATACATGGCAGTTTCATTGGATTCCTTTATGCATGCTTGAACACCGTAAATATTTCCTCTCATATTAGCTGCACCATTGTAAGCTTGTTCACGGCAGTTGCTCAAAGGTGTATTATTAAGTGACAGCAGACAGGATTTTACAATGGTTGTCAACATTTCAGAATCACATTTTGGAGAAGCATGAAGTCCCAAAAACACTTACTTAATTACCCAAGCTGAATCTACGTAATGAACACACATGGACAGTTGCTCCATGGTTGAAATATCCATTTTTACATCACAAATAATAGAAAAATATTTTGCCGCCTGAACTTCTTTTACAAGATTTTGAAGGACAGCATGTGAAGCTATTTTGAAAATTTCATTCATTATATCATGACTGAGCCATTTGTACATATTTAGTCTGGTCAACCATGCTTGCATATCCCTGTCGTGTTTTGGAATTAAATTGATAATTTGTTGAAAGTTGGAGGATTCATCTGTTCGACCTCTTAATGCAATAACTTGCCTACCACATAAGAGCACAACATTAAAAATACCTCATAGAGCATTAAAAATACCTTGTAGAGCACAGCATTAAAAATACCTTGTAAAGTTTCATGCGACTGTTCCATGATGAGCAGAAATGAATTGATCCAAAACATTTAAATTGTTGTTGCTCAATAGTTTACATCTTATGTTCATGCATTCTTTGTGGTGCTGACTGTTTTGATGTTTTGACAAAGCAGCTCTTCCATGTAGCCATGCATTAAATCCAGATATCCAAGCATTAGACTTCCCTTTCAAAGCTAACTTAGTTGCCAGTGAAGTTTTGTTGTTTTCTATGGCCCATGAACATACTTCACAGGTAATATTTTCTTCGATCCAAGGGAAAGCTTTCTTTTCAATTTGGCTGGAAGCAGCAACCTGCTTGGGTGGAGCGCAAATTGCCTGAGCTTCATCTTGTTTGTTTTCCACAGGCCATACAATTTCAAAATCTGATGAAGACTGTGTACTGGACGTTACATTTTGGTTGGAAACATCAGACTCTCTGCTTCTGTTGCTAATGCTCTTGCAGTAATAAACGCAACTGCCATATTTTTTTTTGGTGGTTCAGACATTCTACTGCAAATAATTTCTCTACCTGAATAACTTGAAGCAAATTGCACGTGCTGTAAAGACCTAAACTAATGCTTTCAACTTTTAGAGAGTATTCATAATAAAATATTTTTTTTGTGAAAAGGAGTTTATTGGTGAATAATTATGACGAAATTAAATACTGTTACAATGACTTAATTAATAAGGCTTAGTTTAGCTTGCTCTGTGTTTTGCATGTGTTGAGTGTAGTCAAATATGTGGGCATGTGCGACATGCCTGCATGCCTGTAGTTGGTGTCCCTCTATTATGGCAGTTAATATGACCATTCAGTTTTAAAATGACTTTTTCTGACAACCAAACTTTAATGATGTATGTGGGATCTTCACTTAAGTTTTCAAGAAACATTTTGTCAACTTCATTTGTTGATCTGGATTACACTCATTTAAAGCTTGCAGTAGTTGGGGTATGTATGGCTTCATGCCAACAGTTTTCAACAATTTGAGGACACCCCATTTGCTTATAAGTTTCATTGCAAAGTGTTGAGTTGATTTTTGGGGACTTCGGTGTATAGCTTCAGCCAATTCATCTTCTTTCTTTGCAGCTGTAGTGGTAAAAGGCTTTCTTGATTGTTGAATGTCAGCCACAGAGCCCATTTCTTTAAGCTTTATTACCAAACAAGTAATGTTTCAACCTTAAATAGAAGGTATGTCAAACTGGTTTGCCAGTTGATAGTAATGTTTTACTGCAGTGATACATTGTTCTTTAGTTAACCTTATAGCCATTTTAGGTACAATATCTGAAAAAAAAAATTCAAAAATTAAGCCTATGATTGGATATCACAATATAAAGTTATCCACTGTACATGTTTACGTAAACCCTGGGTTTCTGAGATACACCCAACAAAATATAATTTATTTAAATTTAAAATGTGTTTAGTGGAATGTTGAATTTAAAAGGAAAAATTTAGTATGTTCAAACACCCCAATTTTTTTAAAATCAAAACCGGGCATTACTTTCCAATAGAGATGTACTGGATTTCTGTTCCAGCTAAAATTAAAGATTCAGTTGTGGTTCTGGTGCTGGCTAGAATTGAAATGATTGTAGCCAATAGGACAGATTTACAGCCAAACCTCGATTTAACAGACTTGAGATTTAATGAACTCAAGAGCATAGACTAAGCATAAAGCAAAAGTTGACAAAGTGAGAAAATGGCAATGCAAGAAGTTAACAAATTAATATAAATTAGGATTATACTGCTGTGAGTAGTGTGACATCACAATGTGATATCACAAAACTCACAAGCATATACAAATGTGTCAATGTGACATTGCACAACCCATATCTAGCAATAGTTTTTATTCTTCATAAACACTCTTAAGAAGTATCAGTACTGTATTTGGCCTGTTATACCCTGGTGTGATGAATTTATCACATGAAAAACAATGGTTTATAGTGAGAATAATTGCATGCATTGAGTCTAGCAAGTGATTGTGACAATTTTGGCACATGCCACAATTTCATTAAGAGAAGTCTTGCATCATTTTTGCTCTTCGTTTTTCTGTAGCTTAACAAACAATCTTTCAGGTGACATGTGACACAATAACTTTTCTCTTTTTTTAAAAATAATTCTGTAGCTTCAGAGCTGTTATCTTTAACAAGATGCCTAAACGAAGCGAAAAATGTAAACGTGTGAACTTGTCTGTGATGTAAAAGCTAGAAGTGATTAAGAAGCTTGAAAAGGGTGCCAGTGTTGTAAGTGTCTGCAAGCAGTAAAAAAATAACTGTCTGTGATATCAGAAAGAGCAAAGACAAGCTAATGAAATATGCTGCTTTGTATTGTGTTGATGCCTCATCTTCTAAGAGTGGTAAAGTGAGAAACAGAAAACACATGAAAACTGGTAAAGATCAAGCTTTAGATGTGGCTGTTGTGAAATGGTATGTTTAGGAATGGTCTAGAGGGGTGGATGTATGTGGGGTAGACCTACTGACAGCTGCTACCAAACTTGCTGCTCATCTTGCAATTGAAAATTGAAAAATTCAAGGGCATTTAAGGGGATAAATATCAAGTGTGACTTGCCAGTCATTTATTACAACTCTAGAAAAAGCTTGGTTCAACTCTGCAATATTACAGATTGGTTTCTCATGTATTTTATGCTTGCAGTTTGGAAATATCAAGAAGAGGTCCTAAAGATTGCTCCAAATGATGTACAAGCAGTTCTAATTCTTGATAAAGCTCCTGCACACCCTAGTGAAGAGAAATTTGCAAGCGACCATAGTAAGATAAAGGTTTTTTACTTGCCTCCCAATATAACATCAGTTTATGGACCAGGGGGTAATAAGTGCCATGAAGAGGCACTACATACACCGTTACTTGGATTAGGTCTTGGCTGTCATAGAGACGACAAAACTAAAACTGATGTGGACAACAGAGGGGAGTGTACCTTGGCCAACATCACAATTACAATATTTGCTCTACTATTTCCAACTTTGCAGCAGCATGGCAAGATCTTAATATATCTGTCTTCTCAAACTTTTAGAACAAACTGAATGCTGATGGAGATACTTAAGTGAACTTTGAAGGATGCCAAGCAGAAGAATTCCTCCACATGTTGCAGCGTGGTGGTGAGGTATCTACCTCCATTGATGACATCATGGACTGGCAGGATGAGTTAGATCTTGAGCCAGAGTAGGAGGTGTTGACCGAGGTCGACATAGTGACATCTGTGGTGGCTGCTATAGAAGAGGAAAGCAGTAATGAAGAAGAGGTGATGGAGGTCCCCAAAGTGAAGTTGTTATTGATTACTCTACATACAGTCAGCTACCTGAAATGGTGCATCACTATGGGAATCATAGGATGATCAGGGAGCTTATTATCAAAGAAAAGCACATGGGAGGTTGCCAAAACAAAATCAGCAGCTTTGGTCCTCGTTGTCCTGTTCAAGGTGGTTCTCCTGCTAGCCATTTCTCATCTCTCCTGGGCACACCTCCTGCCCTTAAAAACTGGACTAATGCTGACCCATATTGTAGTCTCAGCATAAGTCATCATCACATAGTCTTATCACCCCCGGAGATTCAAGATGCTGATTGTGCTGAGCTGATGATCATCTTGGACTCGGATTACGGTATTGATACTGTAGTTATGTAAATACCGTGCTTAAATTTGTAGTTGAGTAATACTGTATAGTAAATACATCTTGCCATCAAAGATACTTAGTGTGATTATTGTGTTTTCAAAGTAAAAGAGAAGATTTGTGATTACAGGTAGCCTACATTAGCAATTGTTGTGCACACGATTGTAGCAGAGTGCGGAACACTGCATTTTCAATTAACAAACTTTTTCCAGCAACAGACTGCCTCTGGTCTGCATTTGTTCATTAAATCAAGGTTTGTCTGTATTTAGAAATATATCGACTCTTAGTCTACATGGTAAAATTGATGTAGGCTGTCATTTACTCAGAGATAGAACCTGCTAAATTGCAGTTATACACCTCTCAGTAATGGAAAACCAGTCAAAGTTGCTTTGCTGCTTCAATTTAAAAAGTTAATTAGAAGAAAATTGTCACACAAATTATGACATTGACATATAAATATATATTAAATATATTAGGTCAACCTTAAATCACATACAAAGCACTCTGCTAAATACATAAATAAATTTATACAGAAGAGTGTCATATTGAGTAAAAGCCATTAGCATAAATTGGAACTAATTTATTGTAGGAACTAAGGTCAGATAATAAGGGTGCTTAACTTTATTGATCTGGCAGTAACTTCAAAGCATGAGTTCACCTAATTATGAGCATTAATAGCACAGGAAAAACCTAACCTTACAGCAAATCATCAGCAACATTTTAGTGCAGTTTAATCAATCTGGTATCAGTCTTATCTACTAGCCTTTTCAAGTAAACTGATTACTGTATTCTACTATCTACAAACATAAAAGTTATAAAATAGCTGAACAGCCACAATATTATAAAAATAAACTTTTTCACTGTACAACTTAAATGAATGTGTCTATAATATTTTTGGCTGTTATGTTTCAAATATCCAGTGCTCAGCAGGGAGTACTCAAATAAATTGCTTGTACAAACAAGTATAGTTCAAACAAAACTAACTGTAAACTTTCTACCTTAATATTTCTTGAGGTGATCATTCATCTGCACTTACAATAGTATTATCAAGTGACAATTTAACACATGTACAGGGTGCGGACAAAGTCCTTGGACAACTTTGAAATGGGATATTTCCGTAAATAGTGAATAAAACAATGAAATATTTGAATGTACAATGTCGAGCAAAAAGGTAAGACTTTTTTCTTTAGACTTTTTTTAAAAACTTTGTTAAAATTGAATTATATTTATCAAGTAATATATCATTAAAAAAAGCACAAAAAATTATTAAATCCAATATTAATTGATTTTTTTTGATAAATATAATTTAATTTAAACTAAGTTATTTAAAAAAAATCTAATGATATAAAAAAGTCTTACTTTTTTGCTCACCCTCAAAAAAGTAAGACTGTATATTCAACAAGACCTTTTTGAACAATAGTATAAAATTTCATTCAATATGACCTCCTTCAGCCCAAATTACATGCTCAAGTCTGCTTCAGAAGCCCTCTGCCACTTTATGCAGGGTTTCTTGTGGTATCTTGGCCCATACTTTCTTGAGAGAGCACTTCAGATCTTCAACTGAATTATGAGAGAAAGCACAGGCATCTGCCTCCAAAAGGGACCAAAGACAAAAGTCCATCAGGTTCAGATCTGGTGATGAGGGCAGCCAAATCTCCTTGCTCCAAAAATATAAAAAGTGGTCCTGGCATCATTTCTGGGTTTTTTTGAACTTGTGTGTGATGATGCACCGTCTTGTTGGAAAGTAAACGGCTTGTCTTTGCAGCGTTTTTTGGCCTCTTAAAGTGCAGTAGTCAAAATTTTTCAATGTACGAGTTTGTGTTCACTTTTGCACCTTGTGGAACAAAAATGAAGGGAGATTTCTATGTTTTGGAAATGGCTGCCCATACCATGGTGGAAGAAGGTTTCTGATGTCTGAAAACCCTTCTCATGGAATCAGGAAGGTCTGTAGATGATTTTGCTAGGACTTGGTCATTTTGTCAGTTGCAGATTGCTTCAACAGTAAACAATTTTTCATCATAGAAAATGATCTTGTCCATGTCCATACATGCCTTCATCTTGTGAAGAAGAATCTTTGCTTGAGCCAGTCTCTTTTTTTTTAAGGTCTGTGAGGTGCTGCCGACTTTGCATTTTGAGAGGTGAGAACTTCAAATCAATTTTAACAATGTTTCTCATCATCTTCTCACTCACATTCATATCACAGGTCATCCCCCTTATGGATCTTTTTGGATGGTGCTGGACTCCAGCTCTGACAGCATTAATAATCTTTGGTGTCCGAGAAGTTCATGGTCTTCCACTTCGAGGACAATCTTCAGTGCTTTTGAGTTCTTGAAACCTTCTAACAGTATAATAAACAGTTGATCTTGGAGCTTTAAGAAGCTTCACTATCTCAGAATTTGTCTTACCTGTGCAATGTAGCTCAATAATGGCTGCACATTTAACACTCATACTTGATATTAATGCTGAGTTTTAATAGAAAGACGAGGTTTGACATAATTAATATTGACCATTGGAAACTTACTGCATATATTTAAGAATCTATAAAATTGAATATTAAATTTTGTCCAAGGACTTTGTCTGCATCCTGTATTTACACAGTTTCATGTATTATTAAAGGTTAATACTGCATTTCTAAATAGTTCCGGTTCCAACTGGATCTTATGTACCGATTCTGGCCAATTCCAGTTCTGGCTGAGATTGAATATAAGAGTTCTTGCACATCTCTACTTTCCAATCACCCTATGTATAATTAGCTCTTTATAAATTAATGAATATTCCAACTCTTGTAGAAGTTACTTTAGTATAAAGAAACTGTAGTCATTATTACATCAATCATTACAATTGCATATAGTGATTTGGTGATGTTTTTAGTGATGTTTTGGTGATGTTTTTAGCTGAATAGCAATCTATTCAAATTTCTTTAATGGCTTAATTTTATATATAAAAAAAAGTATTTAAATAATCAATGTAACTTTGGACATGCTTCATTCATAGTTATCATTTGGTGCCACTAATCTCACTTTGTTAAAGTGATTTTCTGCTAAAGAGAAAAGAAATGAGATAACAGCTGAACTGTAACTTAGATTTAAGAAAAAAGATTTTTTCCACAAAAAATAAGAAAAGAGTCATTGTGATGTTGAGCGCACATGGTTTTGACAAAGCTAAGAGCTGAAGAAACATTTTTAAAGTTTGCTGGTAATTGATGTATCTTGATTGAGGCAACTACTTGGTATTTGCAACTCTTAAGATTTTTTAGTGCAAACTTATTGGGAGTATTGTTTCGGTGAGTCTTCTGAGTTTACGTATAATTTAAGTGTAAAAGCCTGTTAAAATTATTGTTGTTTAACATGTAGAAAACAGCTTGCCTTTGTAGCTTCATGTGCTTTTGTTTGCAATAAAGCACAAAAGAATAGAGTTGTCAAATGAGAAGTGTTGTAGCCAACCAAGGAAGTGAGTTCTAAGAAGCAATCTAGTTGATGGCATAGCCGACCTCCAACAGAAAGAACACATCGTCAACAATCAAAGCATGGTCACTTAACACAACATTTTTTTGATTTTTTGCAAAAAAAAAGAAATACAATGGTGTAAAGCCCACAACAAAGTTAAACAGAGAACAAATATAACTTAGTTGCCCAATTAAAAGTAATGTACAAGTCGGTTCTATTTGAAATGTAACAATTTAATATCAAAAGTAAACTCCAAAATGTTGTTCATTCTTTTTTCAAAATTTTTTGAGTTTGAAGCCCTGGTGTTATGGATGAAAAAAATGTACTTTCTCCCTCAGTTAATATGGATTATAAAAGCTGTACTGACTATACATGCTATCAGAAAATAGTTAAGTACACTGTACATGCATGGAAAACAAAAAATTAGATAGGTTTGTGCCTCTGCCTAGTCTCTGAAAGCTCTGTGCTTACAAAACAAGCACTCAACTTAGAGAAAACATTGTTTTTGTGTCATCTTCTTTGATGTATAACAAGAAATAATATGTTCAAAGACTTTTAATGTATTCGGCTTGATCTAATCTTGAGTCTTGTTAATAATTGCATCATGACCATTGGTATGAGTTTGTTGACAAACCTGATTGAATTTTAGTACCTTTTGTTTAAACTTGTTTTTGTTGTATTGTTAAACAACTCTCACAGTCAGTGTTTTTCAAAAGCTTTTAATTGCACAGCTGCAATTAAAGCAATGAAATTGTTCCAAGCTTTGAAAGCACATGAATTTTGTGACAGCACAAAAAATGGTGTTTATGGTCAGCACTTAGGTAACAAATAAACAATTTGCAATTTGCAATTTCAAATTCACACTACAATAGTTTTGTTCAGTTGTATTAAGAAAAGATTAATTATACATTTATCCCACCAAATTTCACCATTTATCTTAATCACAGTGCCAAAATGATTAATCATGATATCAGCCATAATATATTCATATTTGGAAACATTAGTGTAAACAACAGAAAAAACACTTTACACATTGAAATTTAATCAACAAAGGTTTGTAACCAGTTTAACTTTTTAATCACTCCCGTATTTTTCTTTTTGTTTTAAAGTTTTTTTGCTGACTTTTTATCGTTTGTGTAGCTTTTCTTTTTGTAGTTGTTTTTCAGATTTCTGATTGCTTTCTGATGAGCTCTAATAGACGAAACAAATTTTTAGAGCTTATAAAACAGTGGTTCTCAAACTTTTTGCGCCCGCGGCACACTTTGCTACCTTTCCAAATTTCGCGGCACACTTGGACCAGAGTGCAGATTTTTTTTGGTCTGCGCTGAGTTTTCCACGTTTTCCTTTACCTGATGCATTATAATGTATTACATAAAGGCCTCGAATTTTTATGTAACTTTCTATAAATAAAGTGAAAGCTTTCTTTTATTATTCTTCACTACATTTTGTACTGTTTGTTTTCATGTAAAGTATTTCGGTTCCGCATATCATGTACGACAGGCATGTCAAACTCGCGCGGCTATGTGGGCCGCATCGGTGAAATTGTTTACCTGAAATTTTGCCGCTGGCCGCAATCTGGTTACAAAAGAAACTGAAGGCCAATAAAAAAGTCTTCACTTGAATTATTTGGCTGATCCAGATTATTCTTTTAAATTTTACGTTGAAATCAAGGTGAAGACCAAAGAAAAGGTCTTCACTTAATCAGTTGGGTAATTTCGGTTAGAAAATCAAGTTCTTGCTGATAAACCTTGTTACTTTAATTATTTAAATTTAGTTCTGAATTTACCATTAATTTGATTTCCTATTGAGCATCTGATCAAAAAATTCGTTGAAAGACTTCGCGGGCTGCGAGTTTAAAATGCCTGATGTACCAAACCGAGCCTGGAAGACAACTGATCACCAAAACTTTAAGTAATAGAAATTACATTTAAAATTTTTAAGCTTTTTGGTCGCAGCCCATAAAAAAATATACTTTTCCTCTGTTGTAGAGTGTGTTTAGGTTGCTGTTGCGAAGCATGGATTAATGTATTTTAAAAAGTTTTGCGGCACACCTAGATATCTCTCACGGCACAGTAGTGTGCCGCGGCACACAGTTTGAGAAACACTGTTATAAAAAATAGTTAAAATAATTTTTATGGTTTGATGTTTAATATAATAGCTGCTCTGACTTAACCATCATTGAGTATTTTTCTGATGTGTTGATTTGTACAAAAATATTTATATATGGTATAATACTTATTATGACATAATAACTTTTGTACGCCTGAAAAATTTCAAACCTGTTGTCTTTGTAGTAAGCTACATTATTTTACTTTTTTGTAAAAAATATATGATAAATGACTAGTGAACCACAATACCAAAATTTTTAAAGATTCCAATACGATTCCGATTCTACCCAATTATCCCGATTCCCGATACAATTCTTGATACAATTCTGATTCCTGGCTATTATTACATATAGATATTACTATTAATGTGCCCAGGTATTAACACATCTAATTCAGATATACGTTGAAAATTGATTAGGAAACTTTATCATCTTGCTATTCCTTATGATATGCTAGGTAACAATGTATTGAGAAGGTTTTACAGAAACACATCTAACAATAATTACATTTTACAATACAAAGATGTAATATTAAGTTCACGGTATCAATGTTTATAAAAGAATATAAATAATTCCATTTTAATGAAAATACACTTTATTTAATAATAAAAATAGCCTATGCATTTAATCATAGTCAAATTGCAAATTATAGTGCAAAAACACAAGCATCTCTCCAGTTGTTAGTTCTAAACTGAAAAACAAATACAAAAAGGAAAGATTAACAAAGGGATAAAAAATCAGCAAAAGAACTTAAAAACAAGAAAAATACGCAATGATTAAATAGTTAAACGGGTTACAAATCTTTTCGATTGAATTTTAATGGATAAGTTTTTTTTCCGTTGCTCACACTGCTGTTACCAAATAACAAATAGATTTATTAGACAAACAGAGAACCATAAAAATCTATTAAAATAATTAAAGATTTTTTATGTGTTCTATTAATCCAATAAATTTATTTCTTATTTGGTAACGACTAAATTTACCAACAAAATATTACTAAATAACAAATAAATTTTGGGTTAATAAAAAAATCTCTAATTACTAATAGCATTTTTAAGGTGCTCTGCTTGTCTAAAAAATTTATTCATTATTTGGTAACATCAGCGTAAGCAACAGAAAAAAGCTTTCATTGAAATTTAATCTAAAAGATTTGTAACCAGTTTAACTATTTGATCACTGCAGTATTCTTGTTGTTTTTCAGTTCTTTTGCCAAGTTTTTATTGCTTTGTTAATCTTTCCTTTTGGTATTTGTTTTTCAGATTTTTGATTGACTTCTGAAGAGCCTAATAGACGAAACAAACTATTAAAACTAATAAAAACTAGTTAAAATAATATTCATGGTTTCTAGTTTAATAGTTTATCATAATAACCAATCTGACTTAACCTTCATTGAGTAGTTTTCTCATGCGCCATGCGTGTCAACCAAAGTGAATTGTAGAAAAATGTTTATATGCTGTATAATACTTATTATGATGTTATAGGTTTTGTATGTTTGCAAAACTTGAAGCTGTCATTTACGTAGTACATTGTTGTACTTTTTTGTAGAAAATCAAAAAACATACTATGTTAAACGACCTTGGTTCACAAATTATTTATTACCGAAACACATTTTTTTAACTTTAGAGTAATATTCGGCTAGGAACATACCTAAATGTAATGCATTCAACAATTTTTACTCTTATCTGCTGACCAAAGATAGTAAAAACAAGTTTTGGTATTACAGTTTGCTTTTAAAAATGCAACAATGGCGATTATAAGTTTTGCATATTAAAAATAAATTGTAATATAATATTGCCTTGGTGACATAACAAAACTTTTTACATCACTTTAATGCTAGTGAAGTTAAATCAAAATTATTTAATTTTTTGCTGAATTGGCTTGCTGATGAATAGTTACGTACCTTGCAGTTGGAATTAGCTTGATTGATTGAAAAATGGTAAAGAAAAGGTGAAGAAATTTTAGAAACATTTCATGAATACCCCAGCACAGTTCTGTGTTACTACTTTTTATCTTATGCCCTATATATTTAAAGAATCGTTTTGGTATCGGAATCGGGTCTGAATTATACAGTTCTGGTGCTGATTTCCGATGCTTTGGAAAACCCCTGATATTCCGATTATTCCGATACGATTCCGATTAATCGTCCCATCACTATAAATGACCTTTGTTCAAAAATTAAACTATTTAAGTACCTTTTTGAAAGTTGAATATTCAGAACTAAATTTGTGTAGATAAATATTTGGCTAGGAATATCCCTAAATTTAACTTCTATCAGCTGAACAATTGCAATTGCTTTTTCAATTGCCTTAGTGACACAACAAAAACTTTTGCTGTCACTTCAACACTAGTTAAGGTAAATTAAAATTATTTATTTTCTTGCCAAATTGGTTTGCTGTCAAAATGTTGCCTGCTGAATAGTCTTGCTTTGGTCTCAAAAAGCTTTTGATTTTCAGGAAATTGACTTTGTTTAAAGCGAAAATTTTGTATCACCAAGAAACTCTTAACAAATTTTATCTTTTCACACATAATTGACTAGTCTTAAACAATTCAAGTTGATTTTTATTCAATCATGATAAAATAACATTATTTGAAATTTCATAATTTGTCTGATAAAATTTTTGTTTGCCATGTTTTACTTTTTTGTTAAAGATAATGCTTTTGTCAATTTGAACTTATTAAACAGATTTTTTTCAGACTTTATTGGAATTAGATTATGAAGAAAACTTCAGATTGGTTGACACTCGTTTAACTATATCAACAATTGCTGTTTTATTTGCATTGTTTGCTTTAGTATGGGATTTTTTGTATCCTTTTCCAGAATCAAAATATGTATTGTTGACATGTTCGGTAGGTGTATAGTATCTAATATTGTAATTGCTATTTATCCATCTTAACTTACAGAAAAACTAATTAGGTTTGTTGATAGAGTAACTGTCAATTTATTTCTGTAGATGTTGTTTTATTTAAAGGTTTTTGTTTGGGTTTTAGCTTTTGTTAATATTTCTGTAAAAGAATACTTATTCTACTTTATTTGTTAAAGTGATATTCTCAAAAAAAAAAATTTAAAGATTGTTTTTTATTTAATTTACCTGTACACTTCAAGATTAAAATTTTAAACCTGGACTGACTGTGTTTGTTATCTTCATTCATTAGAACAATAACAAATTACAAAAAATTAATTGGACATTATTTAAACAACATGTTAAAGATCATATTTCCCACAGACTTGACAAATGTGTATAAGAACAATGAACACCTTGTCAATTTTTAAGATGAAGTCAGAGTCAAAAGTTGGAGTTGTTTTTCAGAGATGCTAGAATCAGAGTCTGGAGTCAAAGTTGTTGTTTTTTTTTAGATCTTCTGTAGTTAAAATTGGAAAACTTTAAATAGGTAAAATTGGAAATTTTTGAATAGGTGGAGTTGGAGTGAGAAAAATTCACAAAGGAGTCTGAAAATACCTCAAAAGCATGTATAACACTGCCCTCAACATGAACACATCTTTGCAAAGTGCCCAGTCATCCCCATATCAAAACCAAACAAAGACCACAACATTTTCACAAACTAGTAACTCATGTCTCTTTTATCACTCATTGCCAAAGCACTAGGAATCATTTCAGGCATCTCTCAACAACATATACTGTTTTGTCTACCATCAAATCCAAAAGGTTTCAGCAATCCAAGGCCTCTACAACATACTGTTGCAATAACTTGGACAAGAGCAAGACGTTTGACAACATACACAAACTCACACTAACAAACATTACAAGCATCATCATCATCATCAAGTTCACAGCAGACTACATAAAAGGATAACAACCATGTACTCAATACAACTGCCCACTCATTAAAACACAAGCAAATTAACACTGGAGTACCACAAGATGAATTTCTTTCTCAAACATTATTCAACATGCACACTTCTAACATTTCACTCCCCACAAAAGATGTGCAAGTTGCAACATATGCTATTTGCATAAAAATCGCTGCATCTTGCAAGAAATATTGTAAGGCTCAGCAAATCATTCAACTGTATCTTCACAAAATCTATGAATGGCCACCTCTAATCATCTTTAGATAATACCGACAAAACTAAAGTTACACTTTTTCTGCACAACCAGGCTAGATATGGCACCACTCGGTAACTCTTAAATTAAACAACACTATGTACAACAAAACATCCAAAAATTCATGGGATCACTCTAGACCCAAAATTAACATTTTCACCACCCATAAATTTTACCATCTCTAAAGTAAAACAAACACTTAACATTTATAAGGCACTCACTTCAAACAAAGAGGTAAGTTAAAAGAATTAATCATATCTATATTTAAAGCTATCACTTGCCCCCTTTTGGTATATGCTAACACCATAGGGAGCCCTCTCATATTAAACACCAGTATCAAAAAATTGCAAATCATTAGCTGCACATGAGACAGAAATACCCAAAACCTACATAACTAAACCAGTGACTTCCAATGGGCACCAATTTCAAGCTTCATGTTACTCAACTTTTAGCCTTTTCAATTACTCAACTTTCCTATGTAAAATTAATTTAAACAGAAATGCATTTATTACATCATCTTAATCTACTGTGCATTGTGATCCATGCAAAAACATGCATAAAAACTGCTATCTTTCATAGCAGTGATCACATGAACATCATTGTCTCAAGTCAAAACATAAAACCTTGGGAATGTGATGAAAACCTCAATCACCTTCACACTATCAGGAATTCACAATACCTTAAATTTTTTTTGTCATTTTGTTAAATTTTACTGGTCTTTTCACCCTCAATCACTACCAATTTTTCGGCCTTTGTTTAAAGCTTGTTGTGTAGCTATAGTTTAAAAAATAGCTTATGTTCTCTGTATTGTAACTAATGGTTCGAAGTCTGTTAGTGGAGGAGAGTAAATTGATAGAAACAATTAAGATACAGATGTAAGTAATAGATTGAAACTGCCAAGTAATAATTTTTTTGCAGGTGAGATTTGTAAAAATTTAGCATATTAATTTTAAGAATAAACAGTAAATAAACTTTTAAAATGGCCTAAGGCGAGGAGTTTAATTGTAAAAATGTTATTGTTGAATTGTACTGGTAACTGTGCATCAAAGATTAAGGTCATAGGATATGCAAGAAGCACCGTTTTTTGCACTATTGCAAGTTTAAAAGCTGAAAAAGGACTGAACGGAAAACTCATTGACCAAGAAGTGATTAAAAAATGCACTTATCACTTTCTTGTTGGCTTAAAAAAAGTTAATCAAGACCAATCATTGAAGTTGATGGCATCATTGTTATGTCGTAATTTGTCATAACGAAAAGTTGTAATTTAGCAAACTGACAATGTGCAGACCTGTCAGAGTTGATTTGAAAATGAATTCTTATGTTAGAAGGAGACTAAACATCCTGTTGATTTGAACAAAAATTGAATCAACTTGGCTGGAACTTCGCTGGTTGAATGCATCCCTCGTCTTGATCTTTATTTGGTAACGCCCCGATGCAGTTGGATTATAATTTATTGATAGTTGAATACCCAATAATTTCAAATTTGTCTTACAGTATGAGTAGATAGGACATTAATTTGGGAAATTCACAAAGATAATTTGATGATGATGACGAATTTACAGGAAATGGAAAATGAAGTGATGAAATCGAAGAAACAAAGGCGACGAAACAAATTTTTCAGTATTGTGGTGGACAATTCAATTCCACTATTAGCAGCATGCACAACTTTTCAACTTTTTTTTTTAAATAAATTAACACATCCTAACATCCCATTTGAAGGCGATTAGAAAACAAAGAGCTTTTTGCTACTTAATTAACTGAAAAACTGTGGAAGAGTTGGCTGGTTCTTTCTTGTTTATGAGGTGGCTAATCGAAGGAACTCCAAAGTAATTGTCTTGAATCCATTTGAAGTTCCACCTATCACGCAGAGCAAAAACCCAGCTTCAGTCATGATTTTCACAGACATTGTGAGTGATTGTAACGTCATTCCTTCTCATTTTATTAAAGCTGGTTTCAAAGTTTATACAGTTGCACTGAGTATGTATTATTCTCAAAACTTTAATGTTGGATTACCGACTCTCGGATATCAATGTTTGTTCAAAACCCAGCACCTGCACCTGTCCAAGACCACCTCAAAGAACAATTCCTCTTGCTTTTACTGAAGGATGTTTAGCCTTCTAGCCTGCCAGATCTTGATCTTTGCAACTATTGGCTATGGAGCAAGGTTGAAAAGATGTGCAAATATTAACCTCACAACACGGTTCAGTCTTTGAAGTCAGCTATTAAGCGAGCAGTTTGATTGTTATTGCTCTTTCAAAGGGGTGTTCAGCAGGTCATTGATGTTAAAGGCTAGCACATAAAATAAATGCATTGCAAAAATCATGGTTTAATAAATTATGCCTTAAACTTGCATTTTGTATCATCACTTATTTTGTTAAATACATTTAAACATGCCCATACAGCAGTCACAATTTATCCTTTACACCCTGTATTACTCCATTTCTTAATCTACTGGCACCAAGGCATTTTGAAGACAGTAAACATACCTTTACATAGAATAATAACTGGCATCATCTCTGGGGTCAATAAAGCAATATGCAGAACCAGAGATTTTATGAAAACTGTAAACAGGCAGTTGAGTTTAAATTTTTAGGCTCAGCATTATCATTTTACCTCCATAACCAGGTCCTATATAGCCGTTAATGTGCTCTCACATTTTATTCTTTTTGGACCTTGCTATTCAGGAATAAGAATAACAAATTTAGCACTGTGATAATTGTTAACTATGCAATTGACTTATAGTGTTTATTTATGGATTGTTGCATGAATTTCAGTTATCCTATTTTGTTTTAATGGGAATTTTTACACTCCATGCAACTTTTTTTGAAAAAAACATTTTTCTTGTCGCTCATCAAAAAGATCCGAACGGCGTAGATCCTGACATAGTGTGGACGCTCTCATCAACCATGGCCAAGTAAGATCAGTTGTCTAATTTTGTTTAAATAGCTGAGCCTTTGTACAAACTAATCTAATACTATTTAATATTGCAGTCTTAAGAACCAACAATAACATAATTTCCTTTTTTTTTTGAAGCTTTGGATAAAGTAGCATATTTAGAAAAGTTCAACAGACGCCAAAAAATAAGGTCAGTTTACAATAAGAGCGGACACGAAAAAAGTAAAGCATTCATTCATGTGTTTTTATTCTTGATCATTATTAAACAGTTTAACACAAAAATTATAAACATTAAAAAGATCAAGAAAAGGAAGAAGCAGCACAACGTCAGACGTTAAAACATGCATATGATAAACATAAAGTAAAAGTACAAGATAGTATAAAGCATGGCTGCAACACCTTAATCATATAAAGATATAAGAGGTGAAAAAAGAAAAACAAAATAAATAAATAAATACGTAACAATAATATTATCAAACAAACTGAACGATTAAATAACCAGTGCATGACTAGGCTGCGTAATGATGAAGGGTGGCACAGCTAGCCAATATGGGAATTTAGCTCAACTGAGCAAGGTGAGTAAAGAAAAACCACCCAAAAAAGAAACCTCACCAGGTCCGGAAACCTTTTCTAAATGCAACTGGTGACTATAAAAGAATAGTAAATATTGCAGAAAGTATATACGAAAAAATTACGGAATTGTACAGCTAATAATAAACAAATATTAACGATAAAAGAGATAACATAACATAAAAAGAAAAAAAACTATTATGCTAGTCAAAGTTGATGGAAAAACATATATTAATAATATAACAATTATAAACAAAAAAAAAAAAACTTTTACAACAGAATTCATGCACTACAAAAAAATATTAGATAAAATTTTTGCAGACCAGCATAATAGCAACATAAAAAAAATTAAACAAAGTTCATAACATTTAGTAATTGTTTTGAAACTTATTTTACAATTCTAAAAATAAAAAATTAATTGTTAAAACGAACAGTATACCATTGCCAAAAAGAAATTTTAATGAAAGAGCGAAGATAAGGGTGAAAAAGAATCAATTTGTTTAAGAGTTTGAAATTATGCAGACAATCAAAATATAAGAAGAGTTTTTTAAAGCTTTGTGTGCAGACTGGATATCTTGATCGATTAAGCTTTTCTTCCAGAGATTGAATTCAAAAATTTTTACACCATTTCCATTTCCTTCTTTCCAGAAATCTGTAAGCAAAAATACATAGGGCAGTATCGCGTTTAGGTATCTAAACATTACAATTAAGTATTATTCCCATTACTTAAAAGATATTTATAAACCTCAAGAGTAAAAGATCGAACACTTTGTTTTTTATTTTTTAAGTCAAAGGGAATGCAATTCCAATAAGCAGGACCACGGTGTGAAATAGCTTGCTGACATACTGTGCTAAAACATTTCTTTGGAATAAAGATAGACTTGTTTCTGGTATTGTATTTAGATTCGTTTTTAGTAAAAACATCTTTAAATGCAAATGGGTTTTTACCATTTTTTTGCTTAAACATAAACACAATTAGTTCTTTGGCCAAAAGTTGATCTATTGTTAACAATTTATTTTCTTTCATGACATCACAAACAGTTGAGCTACTGTTAAAACTAAAAAATAATTTAACATATTTATAGCACAGTCCTTGTAATCTTTTAACCAAAGTTTTATTGCCAAAACACCAATTTAAAATACAGTAAGAAAGCTGACTATTTACAAGAGAGTGATAAAGTAGAAGAAGAGATCTTTTATTTAACAGTGACTTTACTTTAATAACAGTTCCAAGAACACTACGTAGTTTAGATATTAGGTGATTTATATGCCTTGACCATGATAAGTGCTCTTGCATATAAACACCAAGAAATTTAATACATTTAACTTGTTCAATTTCATTTTGTCGCAATGTGAGAGTTTGCTTTTTTGTTATTAATTTGGATTGAACAGTCTTAAATAAAATGTATTTAGTTTTAGAAACATTAACTGATAATCTATTTGCAATCAACCACTGGTCAACTAATTGAAGTTCTTTATTACCAGCATCAAATAGCTCCTTGATGTCTTTATTTTGTAAAAAAATGCTTGTATCATCAGCAAACATCAAAGAATCACTATCATTCAGACAATTTTTGAAATCATTGACATATATCAAGAAGAGAAGTGGTCCTAGATTAGAGCCCTGAGGTACACCACTTGTAACTTCAAGAGTAGTTGTAGAAAAAATTCCTGTATATTTTACTTGTTGTGTACGTCCTGTTAAGTAACTAGTAAACCACTTTAATGTATTGCCTCTAATCCCATAATGATTAAGTTTGGAAAGTAATATTGTATGATCAATTGTATCAAATGCTTTAGATAAATCCAAAAAAATTCCTAGGGTTGCCTTTTTACAGGCAAATGACTGAGATATTTTTTCCACTAAAATTGAAATTGCATGTGTAGTAGAATGATTTTTTCTAAAACCAAATTGATATTTGTAAAAAAAATTTTGCTTTTCTAAAAATGAGTACAATCTATTATACATAACTTTTTCAAGTAATTTCGAAATATTTGATAATAAACTAACTGGTCGATAATTATTAATATTGTTGGAATCACCTTTTTTGAACACCGGACACACAGTTGCAAGTTTAAAGCAATCTATGAATTCACCTTTACTCATAGAAAGATTGAAGACATGGCTAAGTGCTAGAAGTATATTATGAGGAGAAGATTTAAGAACTTTGGTTGGAACATGATCTGGCCCTGTACTTAATTTGTTTTTTGAATTTTTCAGAATGTAAGCAAGTTCTTGAGGACATGTTGGCCCAGTAAACATTGATTGGCATGTAGAAAATTTTAAATATTCTGAGAAATGTTTCTTTGTGGGAGGTAAAGATTTCACTAATTCATTGGGAACATCAGCAAAATGTTTATTGAAATAGTTTGCTATTTTTAAAGGATCATGAACAATTTTTCCATCAATGTTGAGGCTTCTGCAATTAGATTTATGTTTTTTTCCTATAATAGAATTAATCAATTTCCAAGTGCTTTTAATGTCTTTTTTACAATTGTTAAATCTTAAATTATAATATTCCTGTTTTTTTGTTTTAACAGTGGAAAAATACAAATTTCTGGCTTGTGTAAATGCCTGTCTTGTTTGTGGGTTTTTATTATTAATGTATCTTTTATATAGTTTTTCTTTTTTGTTTAATAGTATGTGAAGATCAGAATCAAACCACTGATTATTTGTTTTTTTGCAAGAAATTTTAGTTAAAGGAAAGAAATTTTCAAATTTATTCATATAAAGCTTTTGTAATTTTTGGTAGCTGGAATTTGGGTCAGAATCACATAATATAGGAGTAATATCGCTTTCTGAAAGAGCTTTAGAGAATAGATATACATTTTTATCTGTAAAATGGCGACATTGTTGGACATTTTGATGAGAAATTTTGCTGATGGAAGTGCACATCATGACAGGAAGGTGATCAGATATACAGTGGGTTAAAACACCACAGTTTATCTTCATGCTTACCAATGAATTGCTCCATATATGATCCAAAAGAGTTGCATTATTTTTTGAAATTCTTGTAGGTTTATTGATAAGAGGGGCAAACCCATTACTAAACATTTGATCTACAAAATCTGTAATCTGAGGTTTTTCACAATCAAGTATATTGTAATTAAAGTCACCTAACAAAAAACAATCTCTCTTTTTTATACACTTTAAAGTATTATTTAGAATATCTAAAAAAGAAGAATGTGAAATAATATCATTGCATGGAGCCCTGTAAATGCATCCAAATGTAATAGTTTTATTTTTAAATTTAACATCAATGAATAGAGATTCAAAAATTTTTTCCTCCATTTTATTTAAATCTAATCGTGTAGAATAAACTAAATTTTCTTTTACATAGAATCCAACACCACCTCCCTGAGTTTGAATTCTTGAATTAGAAATGAATGAGTAACCAGGAAGATTTATAATTGACTCTGAATAATTTGGCTTTAACCAAGTTTCAGTTACAGCTATGAGGCTAGGTGCTAAAGTTAAAGAAGATAATAGTCCTTCTAATTTTGAAAAATTTTTAATATTGCTTAATGATCTAATATTTAAACATAATACTGAAAAATTACTGTTTTCATTGAAATTGTCAAACAGTAGAGATTTAGCATCTTTACTGGATAAGTATTGGTCATTTACATTGTGAAAAAAGTTAATTTCATTATCATTACAAGAATCTTCATTAGCTATTGGATGTTCATTATATGTAGATAAATTTTTGAATAAGTTATTTAGATGATTAGCAGAATAAGAAAGGTTGGAAATATTAAAATCAAATAATTCAGCAAATTCTTTATTTGAACAAGAACTAAAAGGAAATGTAAATGAACAAAAAGTGCACTTCCATAGCATATTTTTGGTGATGCAAAGTTTATCTTTAATGCAATTAAGATGAATAGTCTGCAAACATGTAGAGCATGATAATATGTTTTGGTTCTTTTTAACTAATTTAAGGCAAACAAAGCATTTTTTAACTTTTTTGTTGGTCATAAGAGATGAAAAATTAAAGCAGAAAATTTAAAAAATCAGAAGAAAGCAAATAAAAATTCCAGAGAAAGTGCTTTTTTGTTTTTTTTGGCAGAGAATGGCATTTTAGGCTACTATATCATTTTGCTTACTTAAAATTTAAAAAAATAAGTAAAAATAAGTAAATAAACAATAAGTTACTTAATAATTTATTGATAAATTTATTTAATGAAAAATAGTTTAATAAAAAATACAAAAATTCACTTAGTAATTAATTTATTTATATCTCCAAAGTCCTTAAGTACTTGCCTTTTTTCTTTGTAAAAACAATATACTATACCATTATTGGTCCAAACATTGTTGAACCCAAAAGCTTTCTTTGCTTCCATTACAAGTAGTAATCTTCTTTTGGTCAAGGATTCCGTTATCGAGAGCTTTTCCTGAGATTTCTTCAGCTTCTTCTTGTTATAAAACACCAAATTTCGCACGGATCTTCTCACAAATTTGATGATGATAGGAGGGGGACGACCTTTCCTAGATGGTAAAACATGGCATATGTCAATATCATTAGATCTTATTTGATATTCCAAATCAAGCTCAGAATTGAGCTTGTTGGTCACATATGACTCAAAAACAGGATACTTCCCTCCAACTGGTCGGTCTGGGCATCCATGTAGTATTAGGCAGTTCCGACGTCCATATTGCTCCAGATCATCCAAGGAATTTTGGGTTTCTCGAAGTGATTTTGCCAGCCCTTCAACAATGGTATCGACCCGAGCAATGGCATTCTCAAGGTCTTGAAGTTGCTGGCTCTGACCTGAAAAACAAGAGCAAGCAGCACCATTGGCAGAATCATTCAAAAATTGTTCAGCATACCTTTTTTGAGTAGATTTGATTACCTGTAACTCCTTCATTACTTCATCTAAAGATAACTTACCACCCAAAGATAACTTACCATCAGCCATTGCAAATTGATGAAAGATATTCAATTAATTATCAACAAAAACAATAAATTATTCAATATTAAAATAGTACTTTACAATAATAATTAAACACAAGCCTTTTTGCCAAGCAAAAATAATCAAGCGCACATCTGAAACTTATTCAAATAGAATCAGATATAGAATAGATTTATTCAAATAAAGCATGTAGAGAAAGTGCGAAAAACAAAGCAGAAAAGATCGGTTTACATTGAAAACAGAGGCAGAAAATACGCTTGCCACGTGATTTTTTTGCCAAGGGTGTCACAGTGAAGCTAATTGTCAGTCAGCGTGCAATTGTGACTGGACGGAGGGTGGGTTTGTAGTTCGCGATTTTTAATTTTTTTTTTCAGCCACACAGCAATTGCTGATTCTTCATTTTTTATTTACCAAAAATTTAAAAAAATTATTCTTAACCAAATATAGCAGTGGCAAAATTTTTATATGTTTGAATTTTATTTATGAGAACACAATCAACTTGAATTTTATCAGAACACAATTAACAACTATTTATTAAGATTGTCTCAACCGACTGTTTCGCCTGTAAGGCTCATCAGCGGACACAACATCTTATTGAAATAGATTCTATTTGATAAATGTTAAAATGTTTTTCTACTGTAAAAAAATTGTGTTGTGATAATTATGGACAAACGCTCTGATAATTGTAGTCATTGTAGACTCTATTGAAGAGCACCAACAGCTTATTTATTAATATTCAATATACTCGAATTTAAAAAAAAAACAAAAGCAGATCTCCATGTTCTCTAAAAATAATCCCTGGCCTAAGGAAATAAAAACAAAGGCCGAACTCTTGTTTACCGCATTGATTATAGGTGAAGACTTTGCTGCTCTTACCTAATCGTCTAATTCTGTTTCTTAATCTTTTTTGTTCACGGAACATCTAGCCGTATCATTTGAGCTCACGGAACACTTAGTCTTAGTTTTTCAGATTCCCCGATTTCATCCCACTTTATCTGATTTTACCGATTATCTTCCCGATTTTTCTCGAAATACGTAGTGATCTTTCGATGTTCTCTAACACCGTTGTTTTCGATATTCTCTAACTCCATGTATCCACCAAGTTTTCTTGCAGTTCGTCATTTCCAAAGATTTCTTCTGAATAGAGTTGCCCGAAAGAATTCTTCAAAAAAAAAAACAGTTTTCATAAAGACCATCACAAGTTGAAAGTTAATGGTTCCGTCAGTATCATTGGTCGCAAGGCTGCGGCAATTGTAAAAATGATTATACACACCTGTCTAGGCCCTGCCTGGCCGACCATCTTGAAAAATGGAAGAATTCACATAAAAAAACAAACACTACGGTTTGTTATCGTACAAAACCATAGGTTTACCGCGTTTTGCCAACAGCCGAGATTACCCTTCTAAACCTTCAACAAGTTTCCGTTGTTTTGCAGATACGATAAGAATTACACACTCACCGTTTCCGTTCGCGACAAATCGAATGTTAGAAGCAATTCTGTGACGAAATGCGTCGGCGACGTCATCGATGAAACGGGAGTTTTGCATGAAGAAGTGCTAAGTCAAATCGTCATGAATTTGCACAATTCGTTAGCCAGCGGAAAGAAGAAGCAATGAGCCGTTTTGTAGCATGAGGGAGCCTTATAATTAGTGTCACCACCAGACGATTTTAGTATATGGAATTTCAATAAACGGTGTTTTGCTTCTTATGGACTATATAGTGTAGTATTACAGTCAGATTCTTTTTGTTTTTCTAATGTTAAACCGTACTGATTCAAATCGAATGGAATGAATACTAAAAATTTACACCGCAGCACTTGCAGCAGAGATCGCTCGAGTCGGGCAAACAATAAGACGCGGTGATGGCTTTAGTGCGGAACGGCCGCACCTGCCCCATCCTAGGCGAAATATTTTCCCATCTCTATAGTAGCACCATTGTGGTGTCCCCCCTATTTTCCCGCTTTCGGCAATTGCCCCTTTGCTCCGTCTGCAGCTTTATGACAAAAGTAGGGTTCATGCACTCGATTAAAGGTAATAATCTTTTTTTTACTACGTTTTGGGGACAAAGGAGATTTTATACAGTAATTAAAAACAATTTTTTACTAAAGATTGCTCTCAACAATTTGACTGCAAAGATTAGCTCGAAATACTTAAAAAGCAAATTAATTATTTAGTTTCTTTAAATTCAAAAACAAGCTATAATAAGTTATGTGCTCATCGCTGACGGCTAGGGGTGTTCAAAGTAGAATATGAATTCAAAAATATATTTAAGGAGCATTTCACTTTTTTTTTTCTTTTCATCTCTATATTTATCTTAATAACTTGCAGGAAAGCGACGAAAGGGTATATACATAGGGCAAGAATTACCCCGACCTGCTTCTGGAGATGCAAGATCTTGCTGTGCAATTGTAATTTATTTAATTTAATTTTTTGATTTCATAGAAATGTGATGTTTATTGCGGCTTGCTACGTCATAATGCGCATTGTCTGATCTGATGTTTAATTCATTAGCTTTCAAAACGTGGTAGTTAATTAAGTTTAGGGTTAGGTTATGTTTTACTTATAACTTAAATTGTGCTAGTTTTGTTTAGTTAGGTTAGGGTTAGGTATGTTTTGTAGACAGCGATGGCTTTAATAGGGTGCGAACGGAGCGGCCGCACCAGGCCCCCTTTAAAATACATCTAAAAGTGGTGCCCCTCTACACAAGAATTGCTCTATTTCTTCATAGTAGCACCAGGACCTCGATGGCATGTCAAAAGAAAAGAAAAAAAAATTTGAAAAATAGCAGCATGCCTGGCTTCTGCTTCGTAGGTTGTTGTCAATTGTGCTTGTGGAAGTAAAGACCTTTTTTTTAAGATCACGATATCTTGAGACAGTAAAAAGTGTCTCTTTATGCTTTGGGTCACCCAATAGTGGCCCCCTTAAATTTCTTAAATAAAAACCTTTTTCTTTTTTTTAAAGATCACTTGGTCTCTCCATGCTTTGGATCAGTCCATAATGCTCCCCTCCCTAAATTGAAGACATTTTATTTTTTTGTAGATGTGACGGAGTCGCAAAACTGTCTCGTCCTTCCAGCTCACAAACTCGCTTCACGACCAGCACCAAACTTTGCGGTTTTATTTTATTAAAACCAAACAATACTGGAGACGCTAGTCGGAAACGGTTTTCTAAACAAATATTGCATTAATTCAACGCATAAACACATTGCCCACACACTTCACCAAGATGTTGGGCGGACGAACAAAAAAAATCAACAAAACTACCAAAATCTCTACCAAGAATAGACAACGTCCAAAGGGACAAAAAATATATAGCAGCCAAATAAACTATAAAGTTCGGGTATTAAAAATTAAATCTATCTCTTCAATAATTCGGTCAAATTCTATAACGGGTTCCAAAAGAAAGCTTTTGCCCCAATACCAAGTCGCAGCCAGCGCAAGTCAAAAACTCACCAATACAACGTGACATTATGTCACATAGCAGCGCGAGAAGGCACTAAAAAGCAGCGCTGATTATTCAGCGCTAATACAAGAGGCGCGTTGGTTCGAAGCCCGCTAGCGATTAGCTACGTAAGAAAATGAAGTATTAAAGCAAAACACAGAATAACAGAAGTGCAGCTATCATTTTTACACATTCGAGTTTGTTAACCGTTTCCTTATCAAATTCTAGAATCAAACAAAGTTTAGCTATAGGTCGCGTAATCACGGAGCTAGGAGTTTTAACACTAACCGTGCGAACGGTTATCGGTTGTCGGCAGCGTGGTCGAGTGGTTAAAGCACCGGGCTGATGATCAACATGTTCTCGGTTCCAAACCCACTTGCGCCATTCTGTTGTGTCCTTGGGAAAGACACTTTACGGCACTTTCCCCTGCTTGGTGGTCTTGGCAAGCAGTTCTAAATTACAGTAATATCTGTATTAATTACTAGCGGACAGCAATATCTTGGCATCTCCGGAAGCAGTTCGGGGTAATTGCTTACCCTATGTATTAGCGCCTCCATCACTTTCATGCTAGTCAGGAGGATAAATATAGAGATAAAAATAAAAAATAATAAAAAACTACACCCGATTTATCGGGAAACGTTTTAACTATTCTACCCAGGACCCACTTCGACCTTTGCCGCATATCCTCAGCAATCAAAACAATGTCGTTTAATTGCAAATTCCTGTTTTTCTGAAATCATTTTTGCCTCTGAGAAAGGTTAGGTAGAAGTTCCTTTATCCAACGACACCAGAATTGGTTGCTCATATATTGGATTTGAGCCCAGCGTTTACGCGTATAACAATGCTTCTTAACAAAAAGACCTGGCGGTAAGTTTGAATTTTCCTTAAAAAGAAGCAAGTGGTTAGTAGTACGTGGATTCTGGCCTTTGTCATCGTACAGCACTGGGACCAATGGTCTAGAATGTAGTATGGCTTCATCTTCAGTCATAAATGTAATTAGTCCCTCATCATGGATCATCATAATAAATTTGACTGCCAATAAGATCTTTCAAAATCTTGCGTATGGAACGTATCATATGTTCCCAGGTTCCAACGTATGACTCGCGCTGGGAGGCATAAAAACCCACTTTATATTTTGTTGGCAGCACTGACGATCTGTCTTATTCTTATTTAATTCTTTAAGAGATCCTCTTAGTATAAGCGCCGCGCCGACAAAATTTGTGCCGTTGTCAGAGAATATACAATTGGGTTTGTCTCTACGGGCAGTAAATTGCCTCAAAGCGTTAATAAACGAGTCTGCTGTCAAAGAATTTGCAATTTCTAAGTGAACAGCTCTCATAGTTAGGCATGTAAACACGCATCCATAGCGTTTAACGAGACTACGCCCTTGCTTAATCGTAAACGGACCAAAGTAATCTATGCCAGTATTATAAAATGGCCTCTCAAGTGACTGTAATCTACATAAGAGAAGATCAGTCATGAATTGTTCTACTTTGCATTTCTTTTCCTGCAGGCAATGCATTGTCCTATTACATGCCGGGTGCAGAACCACCTTTCACAATTTAAAATTTTTTCCTCACTGAAGCCCAAGTGTAGCTTGTCCCTGAATGACCCATTTCGACATGGTATTGTCTAATCGCTAATTGTGAAAAGTGACATTTTTGTGGCAGAATGATTGGGTGTTTCACATTAAATTCAACTACAGTCTTCTCCAACCGGCCTCCTACTCGTACTATGCCGTCAATTTCAATGGGTTGTAGTTTTTGCGTATAACGTGGGAAGGACTTTGCTTTATTCTTATTCTTTAGATCAGTAAGAAAGGGAAAATGTTGTTGCTGCACATATCTGATAAGTGCTATCTCTGCGGCGTTCAGTTTATGTACAATGAGTGCAAAGTCAAACTTAAAGCGAGAATGCCTGGATTTGCTTACGAGGAAATTTTTGAACCAAAAAAGCCAAGATATTAATCTCTTTAGTTTGTACAGAGACAAAGAACAGTTAATTAAACGATTTATCACATCCGTGGTGTCAACCATCAAGCTTGCATACACTGATTGTCGATCCGTGAAGCAAAATTCCTCAGGTAATTTTTTATCTGCAAGTTCAAATTTGCTAAAGTCTAAAACAGGTTCTTGAAGAAACCCTGGCCCTCGCATCCAAGCTTTTAATTGTTCCGTAGATGATGCCGATACACCTCGGCTAGGTAAATCAGCTGGATTTAGCTTTGATGGTAAATAATGTGAATTATCCGGGTCACTGCCTTGCTCAATGATTGCAAGTCTATTAGCTACAAAAACGGGAAAACGCTTTATTCGATTTTTGTATACAGTTAAGCACCACTTTGGAGTGACACCAGAAGATTGAAGTACAGGATTCTAGATTCAAATTTTTTTGCATTTGTTCATTTAATGTCACGGCAAAAACAGCTGCGGTCAATTCTAATCGAGGGATTGAGATGGCTTTGATTGGGGACACGCGCGACTTGCCAATTAAAAACGAACATGTCGCATTATCATTTTTATCATTTAATCGTAGATATCAGCAAGCTCAAGCAAAGGAGGAAGCATCTGAGGAATTATTTATTTTAGCATTTTTTAACTTCGCCAATTCTTGAGTTTCAAAACAACGGGGAACAGATACTTCATTAAGCCGTGGAAGAAGTGACAACAAATTAGATCACTTTTCTGACTCAGAACGTGTAATTTCTTCATCCCATCCCGCGTTTCGTCTGGTAAGACCCTGCAAGAACATTTCGGCTTCCAAGACAACTGGGGAAACAAAACCAAATGGGTCGTACAAGCTTGCTATGGTAGACAGTACACCACGCTTCGTAAAGGGATTATGAGGGAGGCTGATAAAAAACGTAAATTGATCTTCCTTTATGTCCCAATTTACACCCAAGACTCGCTCGTGCGAACTTACATCAAAAGAATAACTATTTACTAACGTGGCACGTTCACTATCAGAAATGGCCTTTGTAACCTGCTCATTGTTTGACGGCCACTTTCTTAAATAAAAACCACGCCTTCTCAGTAGTTCGCACAATGATCTTTGAGCGGAAATCGCTTCTTCTACTGATAAAACCGAGAATAGACAGACGATCGCCGATCCACATAAAAGTTGTTGTGTACAATTTCTAGTATAGTTTTGCAAAGTCAAATGCAGTTTGTCGCAGGGAGAAGTTGGCGCAACTAGGTGAAGATTTTGCTCAAAAAATGTGTACTAGCATTTGATAAAAAGCTTGGAGTTTCCTCCATACATCCGTTTATTCACCAAAGAAAACGTAAGGCATTAGCATGCTCAGATTTCACAAATACTTGACGAAACATTGCCTCTACATTTCCTACAACTGCTATAACGGTTCTTTCGAAATCGTGTCAGAACCCCAATTAGACTGTTCATTAAGTCGGGACCTCGCATTAAGTTATCGTTCAAAGATACGTTACTGCATCTAGCTGCACAGTCAAATGCAACCCTCATTTTATTAGTTTTATTAGGGTTAACCACTGGGTGATGAGGCAAGCATCATTTAGTAGCCACGTTAACACTTAATTCTTGACTTGTTAGCTTTCTTGCGTACCCTTTTTCTAGATAGCCGTTTATTACGTCAATATACTTGGCCTCTAGATGTGGATCGCTTAGAAACCTACGCTTTAAAGTTGCGAGCCTGTGCTTTGCTATCGCATAGTTGTTGGGAAGATTAACTTCAGAGTGTCTCCAAAGTAACAGGAGTTGATAATGTCCTTTGTATATAGTAACCGAATCTTGCATTAAGTGCAAAGCCGCACGATCTTTCTCGAAGTTTGGGGTGTCTAAAACAGTTGTAACTTTTAAAAATTCTAAATCCCATAAACTTTCAATACGTTGATACGCTGCGTCATCTGTCTTACGTGAAAAATTCTTCTTCTTCTTTCGACTTCTCCCTACTCGGGGTCGCCACAGCGCCACACTAATCTCCATTTCACTCGGTCTACTTCGTCTCCTTCCCTAGCTCCAACCCTTTCCATGACTTCTCTCACCAAATCCATCCACCTTCTCCTTGGCCTTCCTCTTTTCCTTCTGCCTGGCCTCGTCATCTCCATCATGCTTTTCCCCACGTAGTCTTCTTCTCTCCTTTTTACGTGTCCATACCAACGTAACCTCGCATTCCGAAGTTTGTTTCCAGGTTTGCAATGTTCGCAGTCCCTCTCACTTATTCGTTTCTTATCTTTTCCTTTATTGTCACTCCCAATGCCCATCTCACCATTTTCAACTCTGCAACTTCAATTTTTCCCATCTGTCTTTCCGTCACTACCACCGTTTTCATTCCATAAAGTATGGTTGGTCTAACAACACTTTTGTACATTTTACCCTTAACCTTTGCTGATAACTTCCTGTTGCACAGAACTCCAGACACCTTCCTTTAACTCATCCATCCTGCTTGGATCCTTCTCCTTACTTTTTCTTCACATCTTCCATCATTACTAACTGTTGAACCCAGGTATTTGAAGTTTTTTGCTCTCTTAACCTTTTCTCCTTGCAGCTTCAACTCTTCTCCATCATCCACACCCCCAATCCTCAAATATTCGGTCTTGTTCCGGCTAACTTTCAGGCCTCTTCTCTCCAGTGCATTTCTCCAAATCTCCAGATCCTCCTCTAGCTCCCTATAATTTTGTCTACACAGAACTATGTCATCTGCAAACAGCATATCCCATGGTGCGTCCTTCCTGATGTCCTTCGTCAGCCTGTCTATGATGATGGCAAAAAGAAATGGGCTGAGTGCTGAACCTTGGTGGAGTCCAACACCTACCTTGAATTCTTTAGTCAACCCTGCTGCACTTCTCACAGTTGTTGTCGCTCCGTCATGCATATCCTGGATAATCTTTATGTAATACTCTGATGTTTCAGCTAACCGCAAGCTTTCCCAGAGTTCCTCTCTGGGTACTCTGTCGTATGCTTTTTCCAGGTCAAGAAAGGCACAGTGCACTGCCTTCTGCCCTTCAGTCCACTTTTCCAACAGCATCCTTAGACAAAAGATTGCGTCGGTGGTACTCTTTCCTGGCATGAACCCAAATTGTTGCTCAGCAATTGTCATCTCCTTCCTTATCCTTACTTCTATTATCCTCTCCCACAATTTCATAGTGTGGCTCATCAACTTGATCCCCCAGTAGTTTCCATATTCCTTGATGTCTCCTTTACCTTTGTACAAAGGTACAAGCACGCTCCTCCTCCATTCATCTGGCATCCTCTCTCCTCGCAAGAGTCTCTTGAAAAAGTTTACTAAAAACTCCACACCTTTATTGCCTAGAGCAATCCATGCTTCCACTGGTATGTTGTCAGGTACTTGAGCCTTTCCCTTCTTCATCTTCCTCAACCCAGTCCTGGCTTCTTCTCCAGAGATATCTTCCACGTCATTTCTCTCCCTTCTGTTCTCGTTTCTGTTCTTTCTCTAGGGTTTTCATGGCTGAGTAAGTAGTCGAAATACTCCTTTCATCTCTGTTTCATTTTCTCTTCTTCCATCAAAATCTCCCCAGTTTCACTCTTGATTACTCTTACTTGTTGAACATCCTTGCTTTATCTGTTTCTCTGCTTTGCTATTTTGAACACCTCATTTTTCCCTTCCTTTGTTTCCAGTTTTTTGTACATTTCCTCATATGCCTTGTTTCTTGCCTTTGCCACTTCTCTCTTAGCTTGCTTTCTTGCAGTTTTATAGGCCAATTTGCTTGCATCATCTTTGATGGTATCCCATACCTTTTTAGCTTTTTTCTTATCCTTCAGCTTCTCCTGTACTTCCTGGTTCCACCACCACGTTTCCCGTCTACTTGCTGTGCTAACTTTTCCCGATGTTTCACCCAGTTCCACCAAGTATTCCGCTTTCAATCACATCCATTTTAAATTTATTGTTCACTTTCGAGTCCTTTAATTTCCGCCATTTTATTCTCTTCACTGGTTTTGGTGCTTTTTCCACTTTGTCCGGATATTATCGCACTGACCACTATTCTGTGCTGTTTTGCTACATTTTCACCGATAACAACTTTTGTATCCACCACCTCCTTGATTCTTTGTCTTCTCGCCATGATGTAATCCGCCTGCGAACTGCGTCCACCACTGCAGTAGGTAACTCTATGTGCTGATTTCTTTACAAAATATGAGTTGGTAATCGCTAGTTTCCTTCTTTTAGCAAAATCCACCACTGCTTGTCCTTCGTTATTCTTTTCCCTAATCCGTATCTGCCCATGCATTCTTCATCACCATTATTCCGTTCTCCTATGTGCCCATTCAGGTTTGCTCCCACCACAATTCTTTCATTCCTTGGTATCTTTTCCACTGTCTCATCTAGGTCCAGCCAGAATGTTTTCTTCACGTATACACCCCACCTGTGGCGCATATGCACTGATGATATTCAACATAACATCATCAAGCTCCATCTTCAAGCATATTATCCTGTCTGTTACCCTCCATACTTCCACTACCCTGTCCACATGCTCTTTTTTCAATATGATTCCTACACCATTCTTTTTGTTTCCACTTCCTCAGTACCACATTTTATATCCTCCACCTATGCATTTTGCTCTCTCTCCCTTCCAGTGAGTTTCCTGCACACACAGTATGTCCACCCCTCTTCGTTCCATAAGATCCTCCACTTGTCTTCCTTTACCGGTCATGGTTCAAACATTTAATGTAGCAACCCTCAGCTTGATCTTCTTAGCTTTCTTTTTATCTTCATTTCTCTCCTTCCTTTTTCTCAACTGCTTTTCACCTCTTCTTTGCATCCAAGTACGTAGCATGTCCACCAGTGATCCTTGGTGCCCAGTCACTGGTAACGGTCGTTGTTTTCCTGGGCCTCGACCGATCCGGTATAAAGTTAGATTTTACAACGCGCATTGAAAAATATTTGGCTGTGTTTTATGCTGGATGCTCTTCCTGTCGCAACCCTTCCCATTTATCCGGGCTTGGGACCGGCACCAAGGCTGCTCTGATTTGAACAACCTTAGAGGCTGGGTTTCTATCTTACCTGAAAAATGAACTTTGTAATTCGTAAAATGAGATGGTGATAGAGAAGACCCAAGCAAGGACCAGCCCAGGTATGTATAAATATCTGACGGAGTACCACGCGGTCCTTTGCGAAAAATCGGCATTTTGAGGTCTTTCAGTTGTTTTCTATCCGCGCAATCTTTCAAAGCTTAGGAGTGAAATAAATTTGACTTTACTTGACTTAACCACTTGACCACGTTTCTATTGATTAAATTTCTTTCACATACATTTTTTATTTTTGGCTGCTTTACGTGATCGATTGCTCTTGAAAAAGACTACTTTTTTATAATTTGTTGCACCCGGCATTTGCTTTCTATTGTTGTATTGATAAAGGGGAACAGCTAAGTTGGCTACCTAAGCAAAAGCAAATGCAAAATAGAAAATTTGCTTAAAATTTGAATTTAAACTTTTTATGAGTTGTACACTGCTGGTCAAGGTTCTTTTAAAAATGTTACTCTTTTAATTGCACGGCCACATCAGCTGGCTGTTGACATCACTAACCCGGACTTTCTCCTAAAGCGAATAAATTTGTCCGTCAAATTGTATCCGCAATTAAGTCGAGTTTACTGTACAAATAGTGCGACAATGGTTCAAAGTTACTTAGTCTCTCTTTTCTTTTGCGGTTCCTAGACTTGCTGTGTACCCGCACTTCGGTTAGCTATGAGCGATAAAGCTTAAGTTTCTAGCAGCACTTGAGACAATTATATTAAAAAATAAAAAGTTGTTCTAAAAATATCTGGGAATGCAAAGTTTATTCGTTCAAAGAGCTGGAATGTGAGATGGAGTCATTTTATTTTACTCTGGCGCTAATTTGAAAACAATTTCACAATTTTAGAAATGCATATGTACGTAGAAGGCAAAATTATCTAAACTATTAAAACTCAAAAATTATTTCACAAGTTCCTGATAGAAAGATTCAGAACTTGTACATTAAGTCCAGAAAATGTTTTGCAGCTTAACACATTAACTACTATGCAATTGTATGTGGGTCACATCAACTTACAGTTTTGTACAGTGTAACCTATTGACAGGTCACAGAGCCAAACTGAAGGTATTGCACTTTGATGGTTGCTGTTGTGCGATGAATTTTACTATTAGACGCTGCATAGTTAACATGTTAGTATTAAAACCAAGATATTGAATGTGTGAAAACATGTTCTCCTGTAAAATATGGCAGTACTGTTTGCTTCTTATTAACCTATTATAATTCAATCAAAGTTATTTTACCAATTTAAAAAAATGGTAAGTTTATAGATAAGGTCCAGCACTACTTTAGACCATTTTTCGAGATTAATTTACCGTTTTTTTGCATGCTGAGAACGATTTTCACATTTAGAAGCGTCACAAATCATTTTTTAGGAGTGTTTTAAAAAGGAACCCCCCCTGAACCCCCACCCCGAATTTTAAAAAAACCTAAACATCACTTTTTATTGTTTTTTTCTGGACACCTGCACTATCCATCCAAAGAGTCAAATTTGGTTCAAAATGTGACCTTTTTTGTGTTTTTTTCAAACAAGTAAAGTTTTGTTGATTTTGACAATATTTTTGTTCATGAAACTAACCTGGATCCCCCTGTGTTTTCTATCACTTCTTGATCCCTCTGAACAGCCAAATTTGGTTCAAAATGTGACCTTTTTTGTGTTTTTTTCAAACAAGTAAAGTTTTGTCCATTTCGACAATATTTTTGTTCATGAAACTAACCTGGATTCCCCTGCATTTTCTATCACTTCTTGAGAGATCCTTTTTCTCTTGATTTCTTCTTTATTCTATCCTGGTGCTGAAAAAGGGATGATTATTTGCAACAAATTTAAGTATCACCATGTTGTTCAGCAGGCAAAATTGCAAATAGTAAGTCAAGGTTTGAAGCATAAAATCGTGCTGGACCTTATTTATAAAAATACCAAAAAAACTAAATTGGATTGAAAATTTTAATCTAGAAATAAATTGTTCTGAACCTTTGGCTCTAAATCACTTTGGTCTAAACTATGGTTCTCAATTGCTAAATTCTTTTAAATATTAGTAATCTTTTTTATTTTGTCAACACAAACTGTGTATCAAATGATCTGCTGAATTGGTGATCTTTTTTTTACTAGTTAACACAATGCAGTCAATAATTAATTTGTGACATCAATTTTTTTAATTTAATCTTTGTTTTAATTTTTATAAAATAAATGTAACCAAAAGATATTTTTTGACTATTGATTAAAAGTAGAAATCTTTAAATTTATTATCTTATTTTTATATTATTCATCGTAATTATAATTTGTTTATGTGCATTTCCTATTATTTGATCCATAAATTTTTTAAATTTTTGTATAATCTTGTTTTATAATTACCAGATGCATTTAAAAAAAGGTTTCTTTATGGGAGGTTATTATTTGTTCACCATGCTTAGTTTATCTAAATTTCCATCTTTAACTTGCTGTGCTGCCTATCATCATTAATCAAACTAGTCATGCACTGGTTATACAATCTTTAACTTGTTTGACTATTTTTCTAATAATATTTTATATATTTTTTCTTTCCTTTCCTCATTTCTTATATTTTATCTGATCAAGGTGTTGTGGCCATGTTTTCTACCATATTGTTCATGCACTCTTCTAATTATCTTCTGGATTTTTTGATGTCTGACATTGTGTTGCTTTTTTCTTTTGACCTTTTATAATCTTTATAATTTTTCCGTGTGACTTATTAACAACAATCAAGAATAAAAATAATAAATAAAAATGTAATGAATTATTTATGGACAGTTCTAGATCTTTAGTTTGTTGGTTTTTACATTAAAGAAGTAATTCAATGAAGTAAAAAACTTTGACTAATTTTTTCTGGATTAAATTTAAATTATTTTATAATAAAGAAACCTATTGACAGCTTTATCTTGTTTATTATATCTTTGATCAGAGTTTTGAAAATTGACAAATAATTCATTATTATATGTCATGGCAACAAATATTTTATTAAATATTTTTTTAGTGAATACTAATGCATTTATTTAAGTTATGGATTAAACTTGCATAGCAATTAGGCTATTTAGTTGAACTTATTGAAAGTTTATTTTAAAAGGATATTAATTAATTTATTAATGTTTATTTAGTTGGTAAATTTTAAATTTTTCAAGGATTGGATTGTGGGGTTATGATGATTATGTAGACCTAACATTTACAAAAATTTGTGAAATGAAATTTGCATTTATCATTATACTATTTATTGTAATGGACATACAAAAATGCTGGTCCAGTTGTTCTAGAAGCAGACACAATCCTAGTTATGAACTTGTGGTGGGAGCATTATCATGCCATCAACATTCAATTAATATCTCTTATAGTGTACCAGCAAATGGTACTACTGTTTGGATTACAGTTGAAGATAAAGATAACAATATTCTAAATCATTCTAAATTGAGTAATGCTGAATCTTTTACTACTTTTACTTTTACTGGTATACCTGCATATGTTACGTTGCGAAATTTTAAAGGATATTATATGCAATGTTCTGTAAATACAAGCAAATGCAATTTTTCAAAAAATATAGAATCCTTTTCATCAGTTACAACATCTAAATTAAATATCATGCTCTCAAGAACATCAAATATTACTCGTGTTACAATGCCAAATATAATACAATGGTGGCATATTTATTTGATTTTATCACCTTTTTGCTTTGCAATTGTTATTGGAGTATTATGGCTGTTACTTAAGTATCCTAGTATACTTAATTTAAAACTAAAATCCGGAAAAACTTGTATGTTTTACAAAAAGCACTCAATAGAAGTAAAAAATAAACAGCAATGCAAATTGGATTATAATGTGCCTATACAAACAGAAATGTTACCCAACAAAGCTCTCAAACCTTCTACAGTTTTTCTTGTCTTTATAAATGAAAATAAAAATCATCGAAATGTAGTTTTAAGTTTTGTTAATTTTCTTCAAGCAGATCTTGGCTTTAATGTCATTTGTGAGCTTTTTGCAAATGTTGAAATTTCTGTCGATCCCTTTGCATGGATGGAAAAATCTTTGGAAGAAGCTGATAAAGTCATTGTCATTTGGTCACCTAGTGCAACTGAAAGATGGAACAACAATTCTTCCAAAAATACTGTCAGGCACGATCTTTTTACTCCTATTTTAAAGCAAATCCGAAATGATTTATTTAGAGATGTTGATGTTGGAAAATATTATTTTGCCTACTTTGATTATTGTAGTAAAGAGAACATTCCAAAAATCTTCAGTGAACCCAAAGTTTTCCATTTTAGATTAATGCATCAATTTGATGAATTATATTTTCGACTTAAGGGCATAGAAAAATACATTCCAGGAGGTGTAGTTAAACAAGAAAAAGTTATGTTTGATTGTTATGCTGATCTACAGTTAAACAAATTTGGTAATGTACTGCAGGAATCTATCAATAAAATGAATTTATATGTAAAAAATAATCCCAACTGGTATCTTATTGAAGATGTTGAGATAGATTTACCAGATTTCTTAAAGTCAGCTAATAAAGAAGTTGAAGTTGAAGAATGTAAATTAAACTTTTTGACTCTTGATCCTATTGATAAAAAACACTTTAAATCAAATGAGTTGTCAATGATTCAGTCTGGAAACATAAGTAAACTTGATGTTTCAGTTTCAAAAGCAAATCATTATTACAATTCAAATAGTGATTTTGGTAAGTGCTACAATATGAAGTCAAGATTTGAAAAACATCAAATGACAAGTGGTGTAGTTATGGCTATATCATCTCAAAGTTCTTGCCATAATCCTAATTTGTTTCCTGTGGCATCATTCAGCCAATCTAATAATGATATTGATTTTTTACCAATTCACTCCTCGGCTCAATGTCAAGAAGTTGAAGTGTTATCTCCCAATTTTAGCTTTCAAAAGCAGCCTGCTTTTACTGATCAGTCGCCTCAAAGTCTAGCTAATCAGTTCTTCTGTGAAACAGAATTACCTCTATATGATCATTGCAATGTATCATCCATAGACACAGATTCAATTGCAGCTCCATCTATTTCCCCAAATATTCCAGTGCAACTAGCTCCAATAGACGCAAAATCTGATCCAATGAATTCACTTATGCTAATTAACAATTTGTTGGAGAAAAAAACGTGATTGCTGGGAGTTGTATAAATGTCGTTAGAAACCACCGTTTGAGAGGATTTTCGGAAAGAAATGTTTAATTTTAGCATAATTTAAATCAAATGTGGCATTTAAGTTTCATGATTTTATCTTTAAAAGTTTTACTTTATTGATTTATTTTCCAAGTGAAAGTGTTGTTTAAGAAAATTGTTGATCTTAATTCAGTAAAATCTAGTAAACAAGTGTAAAAAGTCAAACAGTTTTCTGGTCCATCTTTCATAAAGTTATGGTGTTTTTTTAGCTAAGTTAAAATGATAAAATACATTTTTCAAAATCGGAGTTTATGAAAGAGCTCTTCTTTAAGTGAAGAATAGAGGTTTGCAGCTCTCAGTAAAGTGTGTGCCATACTTTTGAACAATAAATTACCATTTCACCGTTTTTAAGTTTAGAGAACAAGTACGGCATAGAAGTTGCCAAAGCACATTACAGGCGCCGATCTGCTTGTACAGAAAACATGCTAAAAATATAGTTAAAGACGATGAGCATGTGTTAAAAAAATTCTCTTACGCTTTGAAATATCAATTTTTTGATATAATTTATGCCAATACCAGTTATCACGCCTTGCGTTTCATTGTTCATAATTAATGATAAAACGTATTTTAGATGTTTTCTTTTTCAAGCATTAGAAGAATACTTTTTTGTTTTGTACATCAATATTTTAATGAGCAATTTAACTGTTTTTTTTTTAAATTTATATTTTAGTGTCATCTTCTGCTAACAGTACTTTTTAAGTACGTAGTTGTTTGCAAATAATGATTTTTATAGAATAGTAAACTTCTGAATTATATTATTTCTAGAAAATAATTAAATTTTTACCTAAAAACGCATTGTAAAGAGCTTTCTTTGTTTGTTAGATGTATTTAATTGAAAGAGAAAAAAGTATTAAAGATTTGTTAAATTGCTCAAAATCTTGACTGTTTATTGTACGGTACACTCAACTTTTATGTTAATCTTGTCCTTACTGATGGGTGCTTCAAAGGTGTCTTAGAAAAATGCCCAAAATATCAAAGTTATTGCTTTTTGTTTGCTATTTACCATTACAATTGCGAGAAAGATGCAGTAGATGTTTTTGCTGTAATAGATTGATTATGTTGCTTATTGCAATAGTTTAGTTTAGTAATTGAAATTTTTTTGTCAATTTTTTGCCATTTGATTTTTGATTCACATCATGTCAATTATTTTACTTAATCTTTGACTTGTAAGTGTTAAAGGCTTGGCTTGGTTAAATGCCACGATATTGCTATCTATGTATCTGTTATTTCTTTTTTTTCTCTTTCCTCGACTGCGCTGCAGTTATTTCGACAGCTTTTTATTCTTTCGTTATCTTCAGTCAGTGCACTTTTGCGTAAACTTCGGCTACTTTTATCAGTGATTATAATATTTTATTTTTTATATTGTTTCCAAATGTTAAATGCATACCCGATTAAAAAATAAAATAATAAAATTTTAAAATAGACGAAAAAGCTGCTATTAATAACAGCAGTAAAATCGTATATTTAAGTGTTAAAAAAAGATTACAAAAAAAAATTTAAAAAAATGATTCTTTTGGGTAACAATGTTTAAGAGGCGATGCTCTGGTTTTCCGCCCTCCTGTGATATAAGCAGCTGCATCGCCGCGTGAGAAGGAACGCTTTTTGATTGCAACCGTGATTAATCATCATCTTCCCCCTTTATTTAGTTTTCTTAAAAAAGACAGTTTATACGGCACTTTTTTCCGCGCGATGGTTTTAATAAGGGACTTTAAGTTACACTAATATCACTGATTCGTGATACTTTTGAAGCTAAAAAATCAATGAAACATTTTCTACTGGACAGTAATGTCAAAATTTTAATAAAGCAGGTTTGAGTAATCGCTTAATCGTTGGTTGCTCTGACGCCGACCAGTCGCGATCATACCTGCCGTTGTCCTGCGAGCCTGACGATCAATAGATAAAGGCAATGATTTTGAGGCGGATAAATAGTTGACATGATGTGATGATGAAATGAAATCATGTTAAACGTGCAATTCTGGTTTAAACCTGTCTTAATTTTTTTATTCTTTGTACTTAATTACTATATATACGTAGTAGTAACTGAGTGTTATTTACTTGCCATTTTTATTGTTGTGAGTTTGTTTACATTTTTTCCCCGCATGTTCTTTTATTATTTTCTTTGCGATTGATCATAAACTGAAGTGTTTTTGTTTTTTTATTTTTTTAAATGTTTTTCTTTTTTCACGGTACAATATTTTTTCTCAAACCTTTTGGCATAACAATACAGCGTTTTGATATGTGTAGTTATGATGTAGGCCTATGCACTTACTGACTTGATTGCTTTCACCTTTACAACAAGTCAAACGTTCTTCGTTAGTGTTTTTTAAAGGTTCAGCAACGGAAACTGCTGAAAAATTGTGTCAATCCAAAACTTATTTTACCTAAATATATGAAAATAACTGTACTCTAAAAAAATTTTTTTGAGTTTATCGGGGAAATTTAAAAGACTGGTTTTGCCCCTCAAAAAAAAAAAGAAACATCAAAACACACTGGTTTTTATTTTGAAATGGTTCCATCAATCAACTTTATTTTATTAAAGACCTGTACATTTACGTGCTGGATTTTGTACGTATTATGTTGGTCTATGACGTGTACCTTTTACGTGCTGGTCATTGAAAAACATTTTTTTTTTGTACAAATATCCATAATCTCGGGTTGTTGTTATTTTCATTTTATGCCAAAATGTCGTGCTTAACAAGGTTTCAGTGACTAGCTACAAAAGTCGCTCATATAAACGACTGGAAGTTAGGTTAATTGCCACGTTTACTTTTTCGCATACTTCAAAAATAAAAAAAGTGTTTTAATTTGCTTCGAAACGAAAAATCATCAAGAGTTTATTTTCGACGTCATTGTGAGTGTGATACTTTGATAGTTTTATAGTTATACTTTGATAGTTATCAAAACTTAAAACGTAATAAACTCTTATCTTTTTTTCTTACTTCTTGTTGGTCTATTTTGCATTTATTGTTAAACCTGAATCTAGAAGTAATTAGCGATGAAGGTGATTCACGATTGCTTGTCAAAAAGAAATTTTTTTTTGCAAAAAGAAGAATTTCAAGTTGTTGAAAATTAACCGATAAGATCTATGACACGATTGCCAGGCAATCGTGCTGACAGTTTTTAAATTATTGAACGAGTTTGTTTGTTTGTAGCATATTTTTTGATTGTACCTTGGGGGCAAACAGCACAAAAATAGATCATTTAGAATTTTCCTCAAACAAGTCTAATCTAGAAAATTGAAGAAATTAAGATAATTGCCGATTATGATTTGCAGCTTGTTTGGTGCGTTGCATGCTGTTAATAGCGAGTCGCTTTGTTAATTTTACAATGACAAAGCGATTCAAAAACCAAACTTTGCGTAATAAATTGTCCACACGTTTTATCTTAAAACAGGGATGTCCAACCTGCGGCCCACTTAAGGTTCTGGTGCGGCCCAGCGACGATTTCCACTTTTCTGGCTACAATAAAGGTTACAAAGAAAAGTTCCGCGAGATTGCTGAAAGACGTTTAGGGCGGAAATCGATAAATATAAGGAGATTCTAGAAGACCTTTTTTTTTTTTAGAGAAAACCTGAATTTTGGGACAAAACTTAACAAATTGGAGCAAGATTCTACGCAAACAGCTTTTTGCGGCCCACCGACTTCGGTTCGATATGAAATTTGGCCCAACTTGAAAACGGGCCGGTCATTCCTGGTCTTAAAGAGCTGTTTTCGCCAATAAAGCAAATTGATTATCCAAACGTACGATGATTATATAAGCTTATAATGCTTTTTTATAGTTGTTTCGACACATGTCAAAATGTTAGGATTTATGTTTCATCCAAAAGGTTTTTTAAAGAAGAATATGCCTAACAGTTTTTTAAGATCAAACGGGAAGAATCGACAAAATTAGATAAAACAATTTTTGAAACAATTATTAGCCTCCTAAAGCCAAATACATATTTACAAAATTTTTTCAAGCGTTAACCTTATTTAAGTAGAAACAACCATTGTTTTAGAAACAAAAAAGAATTAAACTAAAATTTTCCCGTTTCGTGTAAGTTACTTAATATGAATAAAATTTAAGTTAAACAATTGCTATACAATTTTTTTTTTAGAATCGTAACAAAATAATTGCCATCAGCCAAATGCAAAATTATAACATTTGTTGTTTCATTAAGTTCGAAAAGTTAACGTCCTATTGTCTGTGTTTATATTAATTGTAGATTTGATATGTACGGTATAAAATCTAAGTAACTTTTAGATTAATTAATTTCCTTTTTTGCCAATGAGTTAAATGTCATTAATCAGATGAAAAATTTAAAACGATCGTTGTTCATGGGATTAGAAAGGTTGGTGACTTATTTCTGTTTTTTAGCTAAGTAGGCTAATAGACTAATTAACAGATAGTATTTTTGAATTTAAGTTTTATAAGAAGAATTGTCGGTTATTTACCGGAAAAGTGCATTAGACGAAAAACTGTTTTTTATCTCCTAGCTCGAAACACATTTTAAATGCAACAGATAATTACCCAATTGTAAGTTTTGATTCGAACTCTTTCGTTCCTGTCGAAGGCCTACATAAAAGTTGAAAAAGTTAAGCGGAAACACAAAAACCACAAGTTTGCTAAGATGGAAAGGTCATGGAGCGCTCACGCGCATAGCCGTACCTGCGAGGGTGGGGGAAGGAAGGGCAAAATTTCTTATATCCTTAAAGTATTAGAAAATATTGTTTCGGGCAAACGTCACAAAATTGGGGCAAAGCTGTATTGCCCCGAACTTTTTTTCGGCTGGTGGGCCATAGCAATGCGATGTTCAACCTGCGGCCCACTGCTTACTTAATTTTTTTAGTTATATATTCATTAATGTATAAAATTTGATGTCACTGCTGTCATTGTAACGTATAGGGAGATAAAGTAAAATCGGTTGATTACTGCGTCGCGTGACGTCTCAAGTCTCACGACCGTGACGTCTATGCTTGCGCAAAGGCGTACTTTATTCTGGTTTACTAAATTGCTTAACTAGATTTCAACAAGCGAAATAATAGGTTAGGCTTACATTGTCTAATTTGTGATCTTGTTTGATTGTTTGGCAGGAAATTTTTTGAAAAAGTCCTTTTATGGATTTTATTATACTAAGTGTCATTTGTAAAGTTTAATTTCATATCTTAAGATCTTTTGTTGAGCCAAAGTCGGAAACAATGCCCGCCTTAAATACGTTACAGAGTGTGCTTAAATGATTTCTCGTATCAGTATGCCTAGGCCCTAGGGGTTCCTGCTATTAAATCTTTTTTTGAAAATATTTTATAATCTATTTAATTATGTTTTTAGAAAACCTTTCTATTTTCATTTCATCTCTATCTTTGTTTTCCTGACTCGCAGAAAAGTGATGGAGGCGCTATACATAGGACAAGCAAATACTCCAATTTGCTTTCAGAAATGCCAAAATGTCGCTGTCCAGTTGAAATTTTTTATGTTTTATTTTTAGTTTTATAGAGATACAACTAGGCTTAACACACGTCCCGTTTTAGATGGAACAGTCACGAATTTTTTAATCCTTGTCCTGCTATCTCTCCCGGTTAACCGTTTTGTTCCGGAATTTTCAATTTAAAGTGAAAATTTTTTTATTTATTTTTTAGAAATCACTACTTTTTAGGGACAAAAATCCAGAAACTTCCCGACTCACCGATTCAAAAATATGGTATGCCAAGATATGACTGAAATTTAGAACTGCTTGCTAAGACCGTCAGGCAGGGGAAAGAGCCGTAAAGTGCCTTTCCCAAGGACGCAACGGAATGGTGCATGTAGGTTTGAAGTGGGACTATGTCGATCTCAATCAAAGCGCACTTAACCACTCGACCACGCTGCCGCTTTTTTTCATTTCGAATGCGTTTGACAAATAATTTGATGAATTCTTACATCGTACTACAAGTATTGTATTAAAAATAAACTATTTGACAATGAAATACTAAACATATTAGCCCACTTAATTAAGAGAAGATAGGGCATAAGGCACGTTTGAAGAAAAATTTCTTTTTTCAAATTGGTCCTTGAATTGTGTTTTAGAAATGACACTTGCCGCACTTTTGTCTGCTTGACCCTCTTAGCAAGCAGATCTAAATTTTAATCACAAAAAATTGAAAACTTTCAACTAGACAGCAATACCTTGACATCTTTGAAAGAACTTGGGGGTAATCGCTGAATGGTTATTCCAGGTTGAATCCCGGATGACGTTGATGCCAAGCGAGTTAGAGTAATTATTGCCATGGTCGTTTCGAAAATTTTTCTTCTCTTTTATTTATATACAACTTTACAAAGGTGTTATAGGTCAACCCATCGCATTATGCTGTGGGGAATACTTTTTATTTATTCAAGTAAGGTCATATTATTATGAGAAACGTCTTTAATTTTAAGTGAAGAATGGGAAAAGTTTTTTAACAAAATTTAAAGTTACAAAAGCGTTTTTTGGTTTTTATTTAAAATTAAGATTTTTTTAATCTTTATCAAAATTTTCAAAACGGCTGTTTTTGTTAGCAAAAGGCTGGCAGCGTCTCTGGCTGAATTTTTTAAATTTATTTTACATTCGGCGCCCGAACCCCTCTGCAAAATTTCTGCGCACGTCTTCATCATTATTTTAATAGTCAGTCAACAGCAAGCATCCAAATTGTGCTCCACCAAATTCGGTATCATGTGAAAAATATTGACCCTGTTTTTGATTTTATTTGTAAAATGAGTAAAAATTTTAATCAGGGTTCTCTAAATTTTCTTAATGAAGCGCATCTGTCTTCCAATGCCAGACCTAAAACTCGAATACTTTTTTTTTTATTGAATTTCGTACGCCGAGCTAGTACGCTGCGCACACGAATTTAATAAGCAAAGAAACATATGGCGAGCATATACGTAAAATGCAGATCAGGCCTAATCCGCAACAAATCACTGTCACGATGAAAAACAATACTCTTCCTGTCATCGCAACGGCGGCTTGTCAAAATATAGCTCGAGCTTGGTGTTGTGTCAAATGGGATGGTGTTGTGTGAAGAAAATTAAAACTTCTGCTATGGAAACACTGCAAAAAAATAAATAACTGTTTTGAGTGCGTTGCATTTTAAACTAATTTTAAACATTCATGAGATAGTACCAAAGACTTCAATGATTATGATATTACAAGTTTTCCCCTTAAACAAAAAGCTTTGTTTGCAAGAAGCAATAGTGAAAAAACCCTGTCTATTTTTTAATGATATCATTGGGAAATTGTTTGTTGTTTGCCAAACAATTTTGAGCCATTTCCGAACGTTGTCTGGATGTTCAAGAGAGTCTTTTGCTGAACTTTGAACCTATAATTAAAGATTAATTTTCAAGAGCGTTGTAACCAAAAGCAGATGCAATTGCAATTGGTTTCATAAGAATTCAATAAAACTGGCAAAATGTGCTGCCAAATATAGTGGCAGCTAGGTTTGAAAATAACAATTTTAAACGCAAAGGAGGTTCAAATACTGTATATCGTTATTTGATTTTAATATAAGTATTATAAGTAAAAATAACTTCTAAAAGCTGTGAAAGTATTCATCCCTGTGCACGCGCTTGTTTAGACCAGAACTTCTCAAACTGTGGGTCGCAATACCAAATGGGGTCGCGTAAAGAAATTTTGGGGTCGCAAAACGAATTGGCTTTTGGTGATTTTGAAACAGTTTTTTTTTACTATAATATTCATTGACAATCAAAAACTAGAAAAGGCAAAGTGTCATTACACCATTGTTGCGTCATAAAGTAGTAAGAGGTCTGACGGTTTTGGATGACGAAACTCGATGCTGGCTTAATAACATCACTGCCAGCATCTGATTCAGGCAGTGCAGCAGTCTGGATAGTAAAAGGATAAACCCTCGGCCCCAGTTCTGCTTGTGTCTGACTTGGAGTGGATGCCCTTCAAATGATGACGACGACGACGACGAAGGTGGTGTAATCAGAAGGTGAATCGTGTGCCGTAATCAAGAGAACAGTAAGAAACAAAAGCAAAAAAATTACCTACTGTGTCTAAAGTCAAGATTAATTTTTATAGATGAATGCGAAAAAATTAAATAATTTATTTGTCATGATAAGAAAGCTGTGAAGACTATATAGACCAGGGGTGGCCAACCTTTTTGTTCTCAAGCGCCAGTTTTGTTCAAGTCCAGTTCATATCCGCCACACAAACAAAAGGCTTCAAAATTTTATAGTGAAACCAAAGTGTTCTCTAAAAAAAAAAAGTCATCGCTGGAATATCTTCTCTAAATTTTTACTTTACGACTGAAATCAAGCTGTTCTCTAAAAAAAAAGTCATCGCTGGAATAAATTCTCTAAATTTTTACTTTACCACTGAAATCAAGCTGTTCTCTAAAAAAAAAGAGAAGATCATCGCTGGAATAAATTTTCTAATTTTTACTTTTCCTACATATCAGTTGTATATCCTAAATATAAGTTGTGCAACATTTTTTATTTGAAATATTTTCCCCAACTGCAATGCGCCACCACTAACCGTCCAATGCGCCGCAGGTTGGCCACCCGAGATATAGAGTAATTTTTCAATCCCATTACGTGTGCTTGATAATAATGTTTATTAAAATAAAGACTGTTTTTGTAATTTTATTAATTCGCTTCAGGTTACTATTTCTATTTCTCGTTGTTATTGCATGGTTTTCCATAGGAAAAAAATTAATGTAAAATTAGCTACACATATTAGAGTCGCATAAAAATTTATCTTTTAAAATGGGGCCGCAGAACAAAAAAGTTTGAGAAGCCCTGGTTTAGAGGGCAAAAGATCATCTAAAAGGGTTGGTAATTCACGCAATGCGGCGCTTTACAAAAATCATCATATCTTCGTTTGTTTTTCTGACTCGCAGGACACGTTGGAGGCTTTAACTTGGAGAATTCTTAAGCGATTACACCTTTTGACGAATTTTTCATGTGTTAAGATTACTTTTTACTCTCAAGTTGAAAGTGCTTGTTTATTTTTTAGTTTCTATATAGTGATAAAACTTAAATTTAGAACTGCTCGCTAAAACCACCAAACAAAGAAAATACCAAAATCCATCCTTCTAAGGACACAACAGAATAAGGATAGTAAGAGTTAAACTATTTGCCGAATCGAACAAGCGCTATCAATATGGCACTACCCTACTTGAATGGCAAAAGTGTTACGCATATCTCAAGAGACTAAGAATCCCTAGTTTATCCCTGTTGTTTGCTAACAATGGTTGGCCTAATCATTTGTCTGGTTTTTAAATGGACACGCTTGTAGCTTAAATGTGACCGTAAGATTGGTCCGGTTTTTCAAGTTTTTATTTTTATATATCTCGAGAAAATTATTCAAACATTTGATTGTAATATTTCACTCAAGTAAAACCTGTAAAATGAATTCGGAATCTTATTTTACGATTAAATTGAGCACACTTCGTTAAAATCTTTCTTCTGCCGAGGGGTTAAATGAATCCAGACTATACAAATTGCAATCAATGTTTCAATTTGATGCAGTGTACTAAAAAAAAAATACAAAGTTGAAACAATGCAAACTTTGATTAAAAGAAATACTCACAATTTTGTGAGAATTCCTGACAAAAGACAAGAATTTTAAATTTTAAATTAATTTATCAACTATCACGTTTTTTTTAATTTTATGACTTCCTTGCAGGGCTGGGGAGCCGGAGCCGGAGCCGGAGCGCGGAGCCATGGAGCCAGCCAAATTTGGAGGAGCCGGAGCTGGAGCCGGAGCCTTTTTAAATATTTTTGCGGAGCCGGAGCCGGAGCTGGAGCCACATAAATTTTATTAGCTCCGGCTCCAGTAATTGTTTAAAGGATCAACTTCATAGAATGAAATTGACTGTTATGGATTTTTAAACATTAATATAAAAATAAATTTTGTGTTATATAGATATCTTTCTTTTCATTTATTAAGCAAAAAGATCTCAACAGTCTATTTTATCTGATTAAGAAATAGATGAAACAGGGTGTTGGGTTGTTTTTTAATAAATGAAAAATCATTGTATTTGTTCCGACTTTCATTAAGCGCTCTACAAAAACACGTCGATTAATTTTTTCCTAATTTGTATATATTGCTTAGGTTTTCCTATATATATTGCTTTTCCTAATTTATACATACTGTATATATATATACAGTATGTAGAGAGAGAGAGAGAGAGAGAGAGCAAGGGTGAATCGATTTTCATTGCAAAGTGCTCAAAGAAAAGATCAGAGCAATTTCGTACAAAATTTATTTAAACTCTATTTTAAAAAATCTCAACAGTCTATTTCATCCAATAAAATCAGTTTTTTTTTATTCATATTAAGGTAAGAGAAGGGGAGTCAGGTGATTTTAATATGAATGCATAATCTGAGTCATTTTTTCCGATATGACATCACAGGAATTGCATTATTTGCTTGATTAGTTTACAAATTATTCTTAACAAAAAATCTCAGCTAAATAGTAGGCTACTCAGTGTATAAACTTTTGTTTGTTCAACTTCTTCAAATAAATATAAATAAAAAAGAAACAGATGATGATCGAACATAAAAAAAATTTTTGGTGTTAAAAGATATTAAGCAGAATAAAAAGAATAAAACCTGTCCTTCATCAGCTGTTTAATTAGCTGTTTTTATTTATAATTACACTATCTGAAAAAATTGAATAAAAAAAAGCTTATATAGCCGAATGGTATTTAGCTGAGATTTTTTGTTTAGAATAATTTTTTAAAATAATTTTCTAAGTCTATGCATCCTACAATAAATATACCACTCTTTGCAAGTTTGGACCTGTTTTACTTTTCGACAGTTTTGGATTATTTTTGTAGTTTAACAACTACATATTTCGAAGCATAAAATTTGAAAAGCTTAAATAATATTTCTATTGTTTAAAATAATTTAAAATTTGGAAACAACCTCTTATAAATTATGTTTTGCAGAACTATGTATTATTTATCGAATAAGATTGACTTATCGTACTATGTTTTCTTAATAATGTTATGAAAGCATAGTACTATGTTTACTAATGATTATAGCCTATTCTTTATTTTTCCTGTAAACACGGGAAGATTCAATAGAATGAAACAGACTGTTTTGGTTTTTTAAAAAGTAATTAAATAAATTTTGTATAATAATACTGTATTTAAATATCTTTTTCATATAGAATCTTTCTAATTGAATAAGAATCAAGATTCTATTTAAATAAAGAAGCAACAGATGTTTGTGGTTTTTCCAAACAGTGATTAAACAAATTTTGTATTAAAATATTGCTCTTATTCTTTGCACTCTGCGAGGATGATTGATTTACTTTTTAATATACATATAATCTTTAATTTACAATGGCTAATGGTGAGCAATTTAAAACAATTAAGGAAGAGGCACTATACATCAATTATGCAACTAATTAAACTAGGTGCTTTTAAAAAAAAAATTGTTAGCCTCATATATAAAAAACAAGGTGAATTCTGACTAAGAAGAATCGGAATCGAAAAATGTTGTTGAAATCGGGATCGGAGCCAAAAAAAATTGGCATCATCCCATCACTGATTTAAACACTCAATGATTAAGAGTAAATAAACATCAAAATTTAATATATCTAAAACATAATGTAGCCGTGAGAATTGGATAACTTAAGTTTTTTATTTGTTTTAATTTTCGCATGTTTGTCACGTCGTAATTTATCTCTTAAAATTGTAGAGTGAAGGTTTTGCTGACTCAATCTTTTTGATTGCCTTAATGTTTTGTCACAAACGTTCTCGCTTATTTCCTCGTGCGTTAAATCTTTTGGGAGTTTTTTGTTTCGCGCACATATGCTTCTAAAATTTTCCACTAAAAAGATTAAGTTTAGCTATTTGTCAGTGCGGAGTTTGCAATTCATAGTAGTTACGATTTAACCTTTTCATTGTTTAGATAACGCCACAATTGATTTTCATTTAGTTATATTTCTTGGTACTCGGTTTCAGATTTGATTAATATAATTGTAAAGATCAGAAGTCGTGATTTTTGTTCGAATAGAATAGTTTATTGCAAAAAAGATTTAAACACTAAATAATAAACTACTTGTTTATTAAAGAGTTGGAGAGCCGGAGCCGGAGCTGGGGAGCCGGAGCCGGAGCTAGTGGATAAGCGCTTGATAGCTCCGGAGCTGGAGCCGAAGCTAGTGAATGAGTACTTGATAGCTCCGGAGCTGGAGCCGGAGCTAGTGCTCTTCTACAGTGGCTCCCCAGCCCTGCTTCCTTGTTCTCATTTTATTTAATAAGCCCGAAAAGTTTGCATCGGTTCGAACAAAGTGAATATTTTTTGTAATAAGGTAGTGCGCTTACTAACCTTCTATTGTTTAATACCCTTAGATAGTGTTCTTAATTTGAACCAGTGTTATAGTACATTTTAACTCCGTGTTATCTCCGATTTTAACTGATGTGTTTTAGAGTAAATTTCAAACCACTTAATAAATAAATCCATCTGTCATTGCCTTTTTTGTATATTTGAGTGTGAAACAGCTAATATTCAGCACGTTTTAGTAATTACGAGTGGCGAAACTGCTAAAAGAAAGGGTTGGTATACGTTACCTGGAAAACAAAAGATGGTTGATGATCCTTAAATGGTCCTTAAACGGCATAAGCTTTTTTTTTAATCTTCGCTTGCACGTGAAATCTAAAGAGAACCCTAAACATTGTGTTTTTGTTGCTTACAAACAATTGAATAGTCTTAGCTAATTCAAAGCTTTTTCAATTCTATCAATAGTTTCTTCATTATGACAATTTGTGTGGTAGTGGCATGTTTTCTTTAGTGATTTAAAAAACCGTCCATTGTCAGGTACAAATAAGGTACCAATAAGATATCAATTAGGTACTAATAAGAGCAAAAAGTGATTTAACACCGGTTCGATATCAAGTCTGGAAGTTGCCAGTTTGAATTCATGTTTGCCGGTTTAAAGTTAACGCCTACAACTAATTTATATTGTTCCGCAGGTTTAATATATTCCTGCGCTCTGCGCTCCACTCCGCAAAAATTACTCGTCTTTAGTCTGAAATCTTATGCAAAAAATTTTTGTCGATTGATGCAAAGAAAGAAGTAACTCTTTGCCGATTTCACGTTCTGATAGAATGTATTCCAGAAAGTTAATTGAGTCGAACTCAGAAACACTATCTTAAAAATAAAGGTTTGGCAACATTTTAGAAGTGTTAAGCTCCCCAGGTGCAAGCTCGGTGGTCATCATTTCACGATGCCTTGTCACAATCTGATTTGAAAAAACATGTTAAATTTTCAAGACGTCTTTTACCCCATATTTAATGCATTTCTTCATCCAGCATTGATCGTTAAATATTTAAAAACGATAAAAACGTGGTTGCTGACGCCCTAACTTGCTCAAGAATAGAGCTTTCCCATCTCTGATCAAACGAATTTATTCAGTTTTGAGCAATAGCTGAACTTAATCAATTAACCAATTAAACAATCAGTTTTTTTATTACATCTCCGCCATAACAACAATTCGAAACAATTCTATACCAGAGAATAAAGTGCCAACAGAGTAAAAAGTAGAAGTAGGAAAATCAGATGCCGCTATTTTTTTTTTTCAAATTAAAAGTAGGGGGATTTAAAACTCAGCGAGTTATATTTTTTGATATTCATTAAAGTTCAAACGTGCTTCGGTAACGAAGCATATATTTTTTAGACACTTGATTAAGTGATGATACAATTGGCCGAATATCAACAAAGACATTAAAGATAAATGTTGCTATTGTTTCAACTTTAATTAACTAAAAGTCAATTTTGCGCAAAGGCACTCTTTTAAGTCAACCAAGTCGGACAAAAGCATTTAATAACTAAAGGTTATTTAAATCAAGGGTTCGGAATCTTTTTTAACCCATGGACCCCTTTTGCTCAAATATTATTTGGTGGACCCTTATAGAAAAACGTGAGTAATTTTTTTGCCGAATCCAAAGTAAAGACGTTTTTTTGGTCTTCTTTTAAGTTTCATCTCCTTAGTAACAGAAATTAGTACCATATATTTATTTGAAGACCAAAAAAGGTCATCAATTCAATCTAACGGATGTTTGCGGTCAAAACTGTTTTATAAATCAGAGTGATGACGAGAGCCCGCTAAAGTCAATAAACTCAATTTTTCTAGGCTAACGTCATGAAACTTGCACAATGTTAGTTTGAGTTGCTCAGTAATCTTTCCACTGAGTTTTATAGGTACACGTATTGTATTTCCGAAGGGGCAACCTGGGACGCTCGTTAATAGAAAAAAAATTCGTTACTAAAAAGTAATGTTTACTGAAAAAAAAGTGTTTACTTTGAATCATTCTCTGAATTTCGTCCCTTCAAAACAGTGTTCCCTAAAAAAAAGTTCTCACTTTAAATCCATCTCGGATTTTATGATTTTCATGTCTGAAAGCTACCTATCTCGAAAAAAACAAGAAAAAAGGTGGTATGCACATGAAATCTGTCTTCGATTTCTGGCGGAATATCTGCCAAAATGGGTGGGACAAAGCCCTAAAAACCGGGACAGTCCCGCCAAAATCGGGACGTACGATAACCCTATTTATAGGTCAAAACAACTTTACACTGTTTAAAAATTTTATCTCATGAAATTTTCTTAAAAAAACTCATTTCTTGCATTTTTTAAAACAGTTTTGAGTAGCCAATAATACTTCAGTATTTTATTTTGCTCTTTGTATGAGTATAATGTATGTCGGCAGCCTGAGTGGTTAGAGCACTGTGATTATGATCAACATGGTCTCAGTTTAAAACCTACTCGCGCTATACTGTTGTGTCCTTGAGAAGGGCACTTTACGGCACGTTTCCCGGCTTGGTGGTCTTGACAAGCAGTTCTAAATTTCAGTCATTTCTCTATAAAACTAAAAAACAAAATAGAGAATTTCAAGCGGACAGCAATATCTTGGCATCTCTGGAAGCAGGTCGGGCAATGCCTGCCCTATATATTAGTGCCACCGTCTCTTTCCTGCGAGTCAGGAAGATAAATATAGAAATAAAATAAAATAAACTGATATTTTAAAAAATATCTAAGGCTACGAACCCTGAGCATCAATCTTAACACTTTTTGATCTCCTTGTCTTCATAAATTTTGAATAAGCAATATAAGTTTTACATGTTTTACAATTTTCTACCAGCATTTGAACTCTGCTGGAGACTTTTAGCACCACCTACTCAGATGTCTGCAATTTTCAGTTTAAGAATCTTTGATTTATACCAACGCTTTTTAACCTTTTTATATCACAAAATATTTGAGCAAATTTTTGAATTTTGACTGAACCCCATTCTAATACTTTGTATGAGAAACAACGGGGAACACCTAGAGCTCAAATGTTTCAGGGAATCCCGATTGAAGAGCAATGATCTGCAGTATATGGTAAAATAGCAATTTAAAATTCAGTATTAAGAAACTATTATCTTCATTTAAGTAAAAAAACTCTGTCTCTAAATGCGTATTTGTTATAAAAAGTCTTTAAATTTTGATCATATTTCTAAACATAAAACTAAAAGTAAAAATAAAATTTTTTTAACCAAACAGTAATATCTTTGCATCTCTGAAAGTAGTTCGGGGTTATCGCTTGGCGGTTGTCCAAAATATAGCGTCTCCAACAATTTCCTGCGAGTCAGAAGAATAAACAGCTTACAAATGACAATGAAAAAATATTTACTACAAATTTACAATTGCTGATGCATAAAACTATTTTTCTAAATGTATGTTGAAGTCTTTATTTAGAATTCGTTGTCGTAGATCATCAATCTATCAAGTAAAACTAAGTTTTTCTATTCCCTGTCAATAAAAATGTTATTATTCTTTCCGAAAATGATGTAAATTAGCGTTTTTGTAACTATTCAGCAAAACTTTGTTCGTAAAAACTCCAAAAACAGGCTAAAATCATTAGGTTAAAATGAATTTGAAATTTTCACAAAAATAAACTCAAAACAAAATTTTTTTAGGTCAAAAAATGGCTTCATTAATAATCTTTTTTTGTCTGACAGTAAATTCGAAGTACAACTTTTAGTTTTTAAGAAGGTGAAATAAAAAATCTTTTATTTACTCTAACTGTCCTGTGACGACCAAACTAATGGCTTGGACCCCAAGTTGAATATTTTTCCGTGTAAAGTATTTAAATTTTTTTGTGGATTCTAGGGGTCCACTTGGACCCCTGTTGAGAACTTTTGATTTAAATGGATGATTGTTTAAAGTTTACGGCAATCACATTTTACCATTTGAATTGATTGGCAAGGGTATTCAAAATAAAAACGCCTATGCGGGGATAGTGTTGATTGAAAAACTCGCATCGCGACCACTTAATTTATCCTTTTTTTCTTTCATCTGTTAGTTATATGTTTTACTCTTTTTTGGCAGAACTGAAGTAAAATACAAAATGAAATGCATGACACAAATAACCTACCGCTATTACAAGTCAATCACGGTGCAAGCATCATTCGTTCCGGCGCTATTTTTGTTCATACAACCAATTATGTGAAAACGTTTATGATTTTATATATGATAGTACGTGAAACATTTATCTGCTCAATTTAAAACTAGCTGCAATACGTCCCAAGACCTCGAAAAAAGGGAAGACTACATTAGGAAATGGATCCCAGGTAAAATTTGGCAAATCATTAGAATCAAGTTAAACTAAGTTTGAAAATACCAGATTGATGAGACCCAGTAAGTAGGGTCAGCCCGGAATCCTGTTAGCAAACATAGTGCCGATGGAAATTGCCCTATGCTTACTAAATTTTAGTAGAGCAAGTGAACAGATGTTCTCACTTGGGATGCCCGTACCCGTACCGGCGAAAAAAGTTGGCGAGCAATACAATTTTTCCCAAGTCTTATCGAGGTTTGCCCAAACCATGACCTTCTAGCACTTAACGTATATAAAAGAGTTTTATCACAAATTTATGGTGAAAACCAAAAAAAAGGTAATCACTTTGAAACTTTTTTAGAGATCACTATGTTTGTTTCAAAAACATAAGTGATCTCTAGAAAAATTTATCAGTTTGAACCTGTCTCGGATTTCTCGATATTCGTCTCAAAAAAATGCAGTGATCTTAAAAAAAAGTTTACACTTTGAACCTATATTGATTCTCCCTAATATTTCTGATTTTTCCCAAACATTTCCTTGCTGCTGCTAGAAAATCCTAACTTTGCCCAAATTTTTGAGACTTAGAAATTACCCCCTGTCCCCCGGCTGGTACGGCAAGGGAAATGCCTAAAGGTTAAGGGTAAGGTGAAAAAACTAATGAGTTTAGCGTAAAGTTGACAAGTTAAGAGATTGTCCCAAAATCCCCGATTTAGTAAATACATTTGTTCTCAATCTGGGGTTCTGTTTCTCAATCTTTTAGCAATATTTAAGGATTTCTCGTAAAATCGTGCAAGTTTAAAATCGTGTAATTTAAAAATTAAAAATGTAATTTTAAAATTTCTACTTTCTGCTACGAAACGATCGACCGACAAATATGCGAGGTTGCAAATTGAACGAAGCCTGATTGGTCCATTGATCCCGATTGATCATCGTTGCTCGATTCTTGACCATAGGTACATATATGGATTGCTAACTACCACATATCATATACATATCACATATCAACATAAGTTATGCAATTGGTCACTGCATTTCCATTTGTTAGCCAATTTTTACCCGATTACTATATGAAGCAGTGGTTTTTAACCTTTTCGCGCCTACAGTACACACTTTGGGACCTTTTCAAAATTCGCGGCACACTTTGACCAGAATGCAGACATTACTTTTCGTCTCTAAAAAGTAGTGTTCCCTAAAAAAAAGTCTTCACTTTGAATCTGTCTGCGATTTTTCGTTTTTTTTCCCCAAAAAATTGTATCCGCTAAAAAAGGTTGCGGAGCAATGGAATAATGTTTTTAAAAACTTTTGCGACACATTTGGAAATCTCGCACGGCACGATACTGTGCCGCGACACACAGGTTGAGAACCTCTGAGTTAAAGCTAAAAGGGAAAATTGAAACCGATATGCAAAAAAATACAACTACCAAAAAGCAGAAAAATTTCTTCACTTTCTAGGACATGAATGGGAAACCAGGGTCCCTGGACACATTAATGATGCTTTTGCGATATTCAATTAAATTTTTTGCTAAAATAATTTTTGGCACTTTATTGAACGCTGTTGACTGAATGATGGATTGGATATTTGGCTTTATCACATTGCGTCTCATAGCCAACTAAAAATCTGAATGTAATCAAAGTTTAAGCGGTTGGACAGGTTTTTTTAAAGCATTGATTCGAAACAGAATGGATCACCTAATCACCTGATTTTTGTTGTGCTTTTAGTAAAGGAACTTTATGACGAATTTCTCGGTGGAATCATGCTACTTACTTGCAATGAGGACTCTACTAAAACCAGAAAGCAGCACACAGGTCAAAACGACCATCAAAAAAAGATAAAATAGCAGAAAGCGAGAAAGAAGCCTAGCATCGTACAAAAATTATTTTAGTAAAATTTATCTTTAATTTTTCTTAATTTAAAATTAACTTCAACTGGCCAAATCTGAAAGGTTAATCTAAATACAAAATTAAATAGTTGTTTACTCAGCCAAAGCCAAATGACACTACGATTAAAAGACTATTTGTGCCTGTTGCCAGCCACGTTCGACAAGCCAAGCAAAAAAACAAAACGATCCTGCACCAGAATTTTTGCGATTAACTTTTATTTCAACTTCTCTAAGCATAATTAGCTTTTTTACGTTATCTGATTTAGACCTACGACCTCCTTATGAATTTTCAACAATCGTATACAACATTCTAAAGAATCGCTTTACGCTGCTGTCAACGGTAATCGGCAGCGTGGCCGAGTAGAAAGAAGTGCCGATATAGATGATGAATGCGATGGGCATGATCTCGGTTTGAAACTCACTTTGGTCATTGATGGCGGCTGGCAAGTAAAACACGAAGAGGTGCTACAATCAGAGGCGCACAAAAATTTTTTGGCGGGCGTGCTACAATTTTAGAAAGGTCACTTTTTTTGTCGAAAAGGCACTCCCAACAAACGCAAATTTGAAGGGTATATTTAATGGAGAAAATATTCATAAAAAACTACGTGAAGACCAAAAAAAGTATCAAAATTAAAGGTCTTCACTTTTTTACTTAACCTGCAAAATATTTTTAATTTACTCAAAAAGTGAAAAGTTCTTATTGCAAATGAAGACATTTTCTATTTCATCAGAAAAATCAAACACAATGCTTCTTTGAAGGGTGTTTAAATTTATTGCTAAACAAGCATTTTAAATGAAAACTTTTATGCCAAAGAAAGCAAACCGTTGTTCTTATTACTCCTGTGATTAGATCTATTGAGCTGCGTTTATTGCTCAAACGTACATTTAATTTACCGTATGCAGCGTCATTTTGTGTCATTTTACGTAGAATTTTTGGGATAAATTTAAAGCAGCTCAAAAAGTTGCTAATTAAAGATTAAAAAAATTTTTAGAGACCAAAAAAATTTAAATGTAATTAAAGAAAATTAAGAAAAATTAGAACTTGTAATTGTCTGAATTTTTTAAGTGTTGCTGATAATATTTCAAACTACTACATTAATATTTAGGGGTGCTGCAGCTCTGCAACTCCTATGCAGTGATGGCCTTACAAAAAGGGGGCCCAGTCCAAGAAAAAAGGGAGGGCCAATTTTTAGTGTTCCGAAGCAAAGCGATTTCTAAAAAAAGGTTATTGTTTTAGAGGGGGCACTTTTTAGTGTATCAAAACAAAATGATCTTTCTAAAAAAGAAAAAAAAGTTTTCATTTTAGGGATGCCCACCGTCGTACTGCTACTATGAAAACATGGAGCAATATCTTGTGTAGGTGGGGCGACTTTTTGATGTTTTTTAGCGAGACCCGGAACGGCCGCTCCGTTCGCACCTACTAAAGCCATCACTGATCCTATGGCCCAGATGGTAGGTGCTTTCTCGCAGCTTGGGCAGTGAGTAAGTCTGTTGATTGGTGTTAAAGATGACAGACCGACCAAACCTACCAAAATGGAAGGGTATCCACCCATTCCGATGTTCAGTGTAGGTCTGCTATAAATTGGCAAACGTCCTTTTCAGGACGGGGCGATGCTAGGATAAAACTGCCCTTTTCAGGGCACATTGCCAACAAGTTCCGAAGACCCACTATTCTTCAACTGAACATCGAAGGCCTCACTGTAAGCAAGATGAATGTTCTTCATCACCTCGCTATGCAGTCTGAAGCACTCGTCATCTTACTGCAGGAGACCCATTGCACTGATGCAGAGAAGTTGGTACTTCCAAACTACCAACTAGGTGGGTCTTCTTTAAGCAGGAAGCATGGCCTTGCCACGTTTGAACACGAGCGACTGAGATACACGCTTTTGGACCAATCTTCACTGACATCGGAGATCGAATGGCTGTGTGTGGACGTTGACGGTTATAAAATAGTCAACGTCTACAAACCACCGCCAACGCGATTGCAAACCCTGGATCTCCCAGTGTTTCCCCACCCCTGTCTTTACGCTGGCAATTTTAACTGTCGTCATGCTGACTGGGGTTACGACGACAACAGTCCAGACGGTAAGTGCTTGGCTGGCTGGGCAAGTATTAATTGTTTTGCCCTCCTATATAATGCCAAGGACGCTGCCAGTTTTTATTCCGGCCGCTGGAACACTGGCACCAATCCAGATCTAGCTTTCGCTAGCGTAGGTCCAAACAGTCGCTTACCGGATAGACGTGTCCTTGACAAGTTCCCGAGGTCACAAAATCAACCTTCGCTTATTACACCACCAAGGTTTGCTATGGCAGTGCCAAGCATGCCTGTTAAGCGTTGGAACTTCCGCAAGGCCAAATGGAGTCACTACATTGCTTTGACGAATAAATTCGCAAAGATTTTGTTGCCGCCTGATTCACTTGATGTGGATGCGGCTTACCAGGACTTTTGTAACACCATTAAGAAAGCAGCCAAAAAGACTATCCCACGCTGATATCGAAATAACTATATTCCGTGTTGGGATGCAGAGTGTGAATCCCTCTATAAAACTTTCCTGCAGTCTCCTCAAGGAGACGACTCAAGTTTGGATGCTACAGCTCTGCTTGCCAAACTTGACAGAAAGCGGAGGGATTGATGGTCCGAGGCAGTTCGGAGCATTGACTTCTCACACTCTAGTCGAAAAGCATGGAGTATTTTGAACAACCTTACTGGTAGGTCACGACACTCTCCTCGTCATTGTCCCGTTTCAGCCAATGCTATTGCATCTCAGTTGGTTAGAAATGGGAAATAGGAGGCGGTTGACCGCCAGTCATCTCGACTTGTCTTTCAAGAAGTGTCTGAGGTTTGGAGGACCACAACAGCAGACGCAGTAAATATCTTTGACAATTTTTCACAGAGAGAATTTACTGCTGCCCTCCAACATTTAAAACCAGGTAAAGCTCCGGCACCTGATTCCATCTGCTCAGAGCTTATACTCCATGCTAAAGCTGCTTTGAAGTCCTGGTTACGTGAATTTCTTTCTTTCTGTTTGCGCCGACTCAAAATTCCCAAGATCTGGAGAAGAGCGCTTGTGGTCGCGATCCCAAAATCAACAAAGCCCGTTGGGGACCAAAAGAATTATCGACCAATATCTCTGCTCTGTGTCCCCTACATGATCCTCGAGAGGCTTATCTACGCCCGCGTTGAACCATTAATCGATCCACTGCTCCCTAAAGAGCAGGCTGGGTTCCGACGCGGGAAGTTAACTGTAGATCAAGTTGTTCTGCTAACCCAGAACATTGAGAATTCTTTTGAGGCTAAAAAGAAGGCCGGTGCCGTATTTATCAATCTGACAGCTGTTTATGACACTGTCTGGCACCGTGGTCTTACCTGCAAGCTACTGAAACTTCTTCCGCATAAGCACATGGTCAGAATGATTATGGAGCTTGTTCGAAACCGAAGTTTCACCCTTACCACCAGTGACAGCAAGCAAAGCAGGCTACCCCGTCTTAAAAACCGCGTTCCTCAGGGATCGGTCTTGGCTCCCCTCCTATTTAACATCTATACGTACGATCTTCCTTCCATGATTTCCAGAAAGTTTGCTTATGCTGATGATTTAGCATTGTTGCACTCTTCTGGAAACTAAAAGGACTTGGAGGGGACTTTAAGCCAAGACATGTCTACACTGTCAGCGTATCTCCAGACTTGGAGGTTGAAGCTCAGTCACACTAACACGGTGACGGCAGCCTTTCACTTAAATAACCTAGAAGCCAAACGTGAGCTAAAGGTCTACAACAACGGTAGACTTTTACTTTCTGTCCCACCCCTACTTATCTTGGGGTAAAACTGGACAGATCGCTCACGTTTCCTCACCACTTAGTGGCATTGTGCAAAAAACTATCCTCGCGCGTCACACTGTTGAGGCGACTCGTGGGCTCGGGATGGGGTGCTGGTGCTAAAACACTACGCATAGTCACCTTGTCTCTAGTCTACTCAACAGCTGAGTACTGTGCGCAGTGCTCACACTCGCCTCATCGATAGTGTCTTGAATGACGCCTTGCGCATAGTACTGGACCCCTTCGTCCCACTCCAACGGACCACCTACCTATACTCTCAGGCATCCAGCCAGCTGAGCTTCGCCGACTGGGAGCGACACTCTCTTTGGCTCACCGTGGATCTCTGGACCCCGATCATATCTTGTATGGTCTTTTAAGTGGGTCCTCAGATACTCGCCAAGTGAGACTAAAATCCAGACGCCCGTTTGTGCCAGCTGCTCGCAGTCTTTTGGACAACTTTGCCAGACTTGGCATCCGCGCTTCTGAATGGGCAAATCACAAATGGAACGCGGAGTATTATGAAAATGCTTCCAGGCTCCGTGCTTTTGTGCCTGGGACCGGTGCCAGGCCTGTAGGGATGGGCTTACCCCGAGCAGCTTGGGTTAAGCTCAACCGCCTGCGGAATGGTGTTGAGCGATTCCACTCGTCCATGCACAAATGGGGTCTCGCTTCTTCATCGAATTGCGAGTGTGGCGCCTTTGAACAAACCGCAGACCATGTTCTAACAGCGTACCCTATACATCAGGCACCACATGGAGCACGAGGTCTGACGGTTTTGGATGACGAAACTCGATGCTGGCTTGATAACACCATTGCCAGCATCTGATTCAGGCAGTACAGCAGTCTGGGATAGTAAAAAGATAAACCCTCGGCCCCAGTCCTGTTTGTCTTTGACCTGAAGTGGATACCCTTCAAGCGACGACAACGACTGCTCCTATGGGAAAGCCGCCAGTTTATCAAAGTTAGTTAATCAAAAAAGCGATTACCGAACAGCCGCTGATTTAACTATGTAAACTTTTATAAATAAATCATTTCTTTGTTGTTTTAAATTGTAGTTTGTCAAAATCTAAAGACAGTTTTTGCAAGAAGCAACCCAACTCGAAACTGACAAGACAAATGTTCATGCAATAATGAAATTCCTGCATTTTGTCTTGAACATCAGTAATAAAATAACAGTATAACGAAATATGAAGTCATAAATGCCAATACGGACATAAAAATTAGCGTTAGTGACATAAAAATAATAGCGTTCTTACTGACTTACGGTCGAAACTGAAAACTCCTGATTTTAGAAAGCCCATACTGTTCTAGTTTAGTTTAGTTTTAGTTCAGTTTATTATTTGTCAAGGAATTTTTAAGTGCGCTACATAAATGCATACCTTATGTTTGCACGCGTTTGCTATAAATAGTATAAAAAACAATACTTTCTTTGTTGAATATTATTGCAAATGATATTTGGCTTAATAAAACTAAATTGTTGCCATAAGTAATGTGTTTAAGTGTGTTATCATAAGTAATATCATAAGTAATGTGTTTTTTAATTATAAAGATGTTGTTCTTGTGCGGTTCGCTCGCAAGATGACTGCTAATAACTTGCACTGTCATCTGTAAATCAATGGAGAGCTTTTACTTTTGTATGATTTGTCCAGTGACGTATCTAGAGGGGGCGGTAGGGGGCGGTACGCCCCGGAGGGCAATTTTTAGGGGCGAGACTTTAAGTAAGCACTCAGCACTACCAGAGCAACTTGGCGTCCGATTCCAATCAACTTATCGTTGTCTGTTATTTTGGGTAAGGGGAATTTTTCCTTATCAAAACAGTTTAAGCACTTCTAGTGTAGTCACAAAAGTACAATTACTCTACCCATGTACAGTACGACTTCTTAAAATTTAATTTTCAGCTTTATTTCTCTGGATCTGTGATCGCACCGTACATGAAGTACTAAATTTTTTTGGTAAATAACATCACAAATACGACCATACGTCGCTAAATATGAAGGATGATGATAAAAGAAAGCAGTGGTATTAAAATTTGCATTTTTATTGTAAAAATAATTTAATTAAACAATAATTAACATGAAGCTTTTTATTAACGCTGATGTTGAAGAAACGAAATTTCTATCTAGGCCTAAGTCTTTCAAAAACGCGACTCCCACGACCAGAGCTGCCAATCTAAGTAGCCAATGTTCCCCTATCACGACATTAATTTTCCCATAGGTTACCCATACACAAATCAAAAAAATGTACATTGCACATAAAGTTCAAAGAAGGAGGTTCTTTTTAAGTAGATTAAAAATATCGGGTTCATCCTAGATCAGGACCCGAGCATATTTTGGGTGTCTCTATTCAGGTTAAGTCAGGATAGGTTCGAACGCAACCGTTAACTTAAAACTGATAGAAACACCCAAACTATGCTGGTTTCATGATCCAATGTTCCTAATGTTGGGTCATGAATTCCATTTTATGTGAGAATACCATAATGTGAAAAAGAATAGTTATTTATTTACTTTATCTTTATTCACCAGCTGTCAAAAATAAAGTACATATGTTTTGAAGAATGATTGTATTCCAATTTTGCATCATTTTTACGAGTATAAATCATTTTGATAGTAAAAGTTTTCAATTACTACGTAAAAAACATTTGAAAGTTTTCTTGCGCTTTACATGTTTTGCACTGATTAAATGATATTTGCACTGATTAAAATTAAAGGAAATCATTAATGAGTTATTATTATTTTTTTAAAAGGATTGAATTCAATTTCAATCGAAAAAATTAGCTAATTGTGTTTGTATATATTTTTTTTGTTTAATTTTAAAACGCCACACAGAGAGAGATATTTCATTTCAATTATGTAATTCAATTTTCATTTAATAAAAGTGGTAAATATGTATTGTGTTATTATCATTCTGAGGAGAGGCGACAACTTAGATACGCCACTGGATTTGTGTGTTTACTGACAATATTGCTATAATTCTATACATACAGTACGATGTCAATTTTTTCTTTACCATCGCATTTCTAAACGGCCTGTTCACATCTTTATGAATTGTTTAAATAAAAAAAATCTTGAAATGTGTAGATCTAGTAAGGTTTAGGTGTTTTGCAAAGTCACTTTGCTGCGTAATTTAAATTTTGTCGTAATGATATTGAGCTGTTCGTGCATATTATTTAAGCTTCTTGTTGCAAATCTTGCCAAGAAAGATTTTGGAGTATACTCTTTTTTTGGACAAAACCGTTTGTATCAAAATATTAAATATACAGTATATTACAGAATTTTGATGACCGATACAGTGCAGGTCATTCATTTTGCATTCATTTACAACACAACTAATTTTAGTATTATCAGTACTACAATAGCAAAACCAACTGCATGTATGTATGCAAACAACTAAATATGTTTACTTTTCGCTGTTTGTCATCTCCATACCTTATGACGTCATAGTTTGATCAGGTTAAGTGCGACAGGCCTTGTTCTATAGGCAGCCATGACCTCGTTCGATTGAGTTGATCGCCGATCAAATGGGGAATAAGGTTTGGCAATATAATGCACTTTAAGAAGCTTATAGACGTAAGTTATTGAAGAAATATTTTCGTTTAAATGACGTTACAACAGTTTATTAGTTTATCTTGCGTTATATCTTTTTCAATTTTACCTATTATTACTCGTGGCCTGCGATTAAAAATTGTAAATTTAGATTAATTGTGCAATATTCAACACCACTTGCAGCAATCGCTAATATAATGCAAACTTGATAAACAATTAGTAATTTTTCTAAGCCAAATAAGATTCCCTAACAATGAGCCGTGTGCGTTTGTAGGTACAAGGAAAAAGCGCTTGCTGCATAATCTGACAAGACAAATTACTTTTGTTTCGCGCACGTATTGAAGTGTAAGCATAATTATTTTTGGTCGTTCTTTGGCAACCAGCGGCGTATCCAGGGTGTGGCAGGCATGACTCGTGCCATGGGCGCAAAAATTGTTTGACAAAAATTAAAATTTGCGATTTTGTAATATTTTGTGAATTTGGTCAGTGCTGTTTGTTACGTTACTGATCGCTAACATTTTGAAATAAAATAAAAAATAATCTCTTAATGGATTAAGAATAACCTTCAAAAACTTTTCATTGCTTAATTTGCAAAATCACTACGATAAAAGGCATTTACTAAAGATAATTCAGCACTTAGAAAAAAATAACCAAAGTAGGAAAACAAAAAAGAATACGGGGAAAAAAGTTAAATGCCAAAGTGTTGTTTAAAGAAACAAATACGGAAAAACTTTTAGCAATTTCATGAAAACAAAGTTACAGTGTTTTTCGATCTACTATAGTTCTCTACCGATCAATTTTAATCATGTGTCGATCAATTTTAGTCACTACCGATCAAATTTAGTTCTGTGTCGACCAATTTTAGTCATGTACCGATCAATTTTAATCGTGTATCGACCAAAAATAGTTATGTCGACAAACTTTATTTTTATTGGTAAATAAACAATTTTGAGATATAATTTTTACTATAAGTATTTTTGTTAATTAAATTCTATATTATCAAATATATAGATGTATAATATAGGGTCTCTGTATTAGGTCTTCATAATTAGGTCTCCACAATGTATATAGACTCCATAATTAGGTTTCTATAATATAGTTTCCATAATATTAGGTCTCCAAAATTAGGTCTCCATAATGTAGTCTCTATAATAGATACAGTATTAGGTCTCCATAATATGGTCTCCATAATGTAGTCCCCATAATATTGGGTCTCCAATATGGGATTTCCGATAGGTCTATATACCTATCTATATATACATTATGGAGACTATATTATAGAAACCTAATTATAGAGACTATAGATTACGGAGACCTAATACAGAGACCTCATATTATTTATGTATGTATATAAACCTTATCGGGAGACTCTATACAAAGATACTGTATAAATATAAAAGTTTTTGCAAAACGAAATTGATTGCAAAAAAAAACGAATTTGATTATTTATCTTTATATGATTAAGGTGTTGCAGCCATGCTTTGATATGATTAAGGTGTTGCAGCCATGCTTTATACTATCTTGTACTTTTACTTTATGTTTATCATATGCATGTTTTAACGTCTGACGTTGTGCTGCTTCTTCCTTTTCTTGATCTTTTTAATGTTTATAATTTTTGTGTTAAACTGTTTAATAATGATCAAGAATAAAAACACTGAATGAATGAATGAATGAATGAATGATTGCAAAAACAACAAATCTGATTGCAAAAAGAATAAATTTGATTGCAAAAACAACGAATTAGATCGAAAAACCCTATTTACAGGTATTCTAAAAATCTAAAGTAAGATTTGAAACGCAAAACCTAATTTTTTTGTTAAATGAAGCACATACGTAACATAACTAAACCATCTTTAAATATTCAAATAAATTCTCTGAGGTATTCTAGGAAATTATGATTTTCTTACAGTATTTGTTTTTGAAAATGCAATAGTTGTAGGACTTTAATTAACAAAAAAATTTATAGTAAAAATTATAACTCAAAATTGTTTATTTACCAATAAAAATAAAGTTTGTCGACATAACTATTTTTGGTCGATACACAATTAAAATTGATCGAAACAAGATTAAATTTGATCGGTATATGACTAAAATTGGTCGACAAAGAACTAAATTTGATCGGTAGTGACTAAAATTGATCGACACATGATTAAAATTGATCGGTAGAGGACTAAAGTAGATCGAAAAACACTGTATTTTGAATGGTAAAAATCTAACCGTAAGATGGCGCTTCAAGGTTTGAACATTAAACTATCTTAGAAAACTAACTTTGATGAAAATATGCCAGATATTTGCTTCCAAAAAGACAAGATAAGTGTTGTTTTAGTGCGTTATTATTGAAACCAAAAAGGCCGGATTTATTGATGGCTATTGGGATATCTTTGTTATTCATAATAAAAATAAATGGGTTTTGAATTATTTTGTGGTCCTTTCTTTTTGGATGATTTAGAATTTCATTTTTTAAGGCAAGAAGAACCATACAACTACTGTTTGAAAACAGACATTTCATGGCTTAAATTTTATAAAATTGTGCATATACGAGTATTATAATATTATGTAGGTTAGGTATATCAAAACGTATAAATTACCAAAAGGGAGCGCGCGTTCAAAATTTGCCGTGGGCAGTATTTTACCTTGGTACGCCACTGTTGGCAGTAGTAGTCTGTCGTAATTCTTGTATGTCAAATACGTCATTGTAGCATGCTCACTCTTATGCTTACTGTTAAGCAATCGTACTGTTTTTTTATACGCTTTATTGTGTGCAATTTTGTACTTTGTACTTTCACATTTTAACTTTCCCATTTTGTGCGACGGCGTTTCTGAGTCCCACGGTCAGTAATTTAGAGTTAGATGTAAATAGTGATGTCACTATACCACTACAGAGAGAGGAAATAAAAAATTCTATTTCATTAGGTTTTATTTTGATTTTAATATTATAACAAATAATAAATACTGTTGGCTCCGCTTAACTGGATCACTTTGAGCCGAGGGCTTTGGATCCAGTTAGCCAAATGATCCAATTAGCCGAAAAGATACAGAACTGTATTTAAAAAAGGTCAAGTTTTTTTTAGTCAATAAAGAAACCCAAGTTAAAAAAAATAATGAAATGAGAATCAATAATCAATATACAACTGTATTTATTAATCAAAACAATGTACAGTACTTTATTGGTTCTGCTGAAAAAAACGTAATATAGTCGTCTGTTTCAAGTCAGCTGTAAGTACTTGACTTGATGCTTTTTCCAACTTTGCCAACAGATTGTCATAGACTGCAAAACTTCGTCCCAGCAGACCCCGTTTGAGAGCATTCAAAGCATTAAGGGTCTTTGTAACCGTTACTGAATAGCGCGTGGCGTGTATGAGCACGTGACCAGTGATTGAGCCACGTGTCATGTGAAATGTGGAAACACATGCCGTGCGAAATGTGGAATTTTACTGTGAATTTTCATGCAAAAGTGATCCAGTTACACGAAAAATTGATCCAGTGAACCAGAAAAGCGGCGTACTTTTACGTTGAAAATGCTTATGTAATTTGGGACTTAGAAAAATGATTCAGATAACCGAATAATCCAGTTATCCGTGAGCCAGTTAAGCGGAGCCAACTGTATAGGCTACATAATTTGTTACAGCCTGCTGTGTTAAAGGTTATTTTTTCAAACAAAAATCCTAATCCGAACATTTTTGCTTTCAGGGAGTGTGTCGACATCTGTAAGAAAATGGAACCTTGTAGGACTCGGGGATACGTAATAGGTTTGGTCCCCAAACTTATAATTGTCTTCGTTTGTGAGATTTTTTGTAGCGATAAATTTTTTTGCAGTGGCATTTGTGAGATTTTTTTATAGTGCTATATGCCGCTATTATATAGTTTTGATAAAATGTCGTTAAATTGACGTTCGTTTTGATAAATTAATGATTGTCGTTTCGATGAACCGTCGTTTCGATATGCTGTTATTTGTCAATTGTCAATTTTTGATAAACTCTTGTTTGATGAACTGTCAGGCCACGCTTTAATTAATAACACCTAAAAGCATTAACGATGCTCATCAGTTTAACTAAGACACGAACTGGCTCGTGTGGCAGAAACGTTCTCGCTATCCGAGCCGGGAGAAGTCTGTGTGCTTTATTTTGCGTGATAAACCAAAGCCATTTCTGCCAAAACTGAAGGGTATCCCTACCAATTCCTATATTTAATAGGGTCATTTGATATTGTTCAACTTGTATTTACCTAATTGTTGTTTCAAGATATTCGAGAAAAACGGCTTTCAAGCCTTTATTGGAGTCGATACATAATTAAAAAATTTAAACAAATTCCGGTTATCTTTAAAATGTTGGCAAAAGACAGAACGCATCAGTCTTAGCAACTGAAGTCGTGAAAATCTATTTTCTCTTATTTTCCTTACGTTCTGTTTCCAGCTGACAAACACGTTTTAGCTAGTTTTTAACCTTTTAATGACATATTTTGGAAACTTAAGTTGCCCCGCTGTAATAGTTAAAACTCCGAAAAGCAACTTCCTTCTCGATACACGTGATGTATTTTTTAAACGAGAACAGCGTTTGTATGATTGCCATGCTTTTAAAAAAAACGTCCTTGCATCAAAATTTTTATCGTGCCAAAATTGCTCACTTCATTCTGCAAGTTTATTCTAGACTAATATCACAGACTTTGTTTGGGAATCCTAAAGGACCAGTTGAACTAGGTAACCTGCGCTGAAACAAAGCTATGTCTAAATTTTATTTTATTTCGACTCAAGAAGTAGTCTGCTATGAGCCTGAAGCTTTTATTCAGTTTGTTAGAACGAAAGCTCGGATTGGTTCGTTGAAGACTCTTCTTCACAAACAAACAGAGACCACTGTCTCTAACAAGAACGAATGTATTACAAAATTCGCGACCGACAAAAATTCTCTTCCACGCTTTGCCAAACTGCAAAGCGAAATCAACGCTATATCTTAATTCGATCAACATAAATGATTCTACCTCCGTAGAACACAACTCCAAAACACTGGCGTAAAATAAATTCAACACTCGTCAACCGACACAAAATCTAACGGCCTTCTGCCCAATTCTGCACCCAAACCAAATTACTTTTACTCTCGAAACGATCCTGCTTCGACCGACACTTTTTGCTCTATTCGTCTCTCTCCGTCTTCTTCGTCGTCTACTTCGTCGTCTACTTCGTCGTCTCTTTCGTCGTCTTTTTTTCAATCGAGCAAGCGCACATATATATAGACAAAAGCCACGCGCCATCCGAGTTACTTGAATAAGCTAGATCATTCTCCAACTCTCCAGGGAGAACACTTTTGCTCAAACCAAATGGTATATACGCGAACATTCCACTATAGTGACGCTGGACAAAAACATATTACGTCATTACTGTCGGGTGAAAAGAGAAAAAGGACAAGGAAATACGTACGTCAAGCAGTAGAAAGCGAATCGTAGACCTTATATCACATAACGAAAGTAGCGCTTCACGATTATTATTTCATAATAAAACTTTGAATTATTTTTAAGGAGAATAAACTACATCGTCATGATTAAAATTATTATGAATGAAGTGTGACAACTAATTTATTCAAAAGCCTTTTTATCATGACACATTTCAAAAAAATTCCTATCACTGTATTTGTAGTATATCAAGATGTGCCACGTTTGTAAACAATTGGAAGTAAAAGTCTATTATAGTTATGTTAATAATATAAACTTAAAGAATTGTACCCTTTACTTAATACTTTGAAGGTGCATCAACGGTATTTATAAGACAATATTACACAGATGAAGCTTTTGAGGCCAATAAAATTTACAAACAAGTTATTGGCAATAATCGTTTATTGAGATGTCATTTTAAATTTTACTTCTGCTTCTGATTGATTAAGATATGATTTTTGTAAAATGTATTTAACTTCATTTCTTTTCTAATATATCTCGAAGGTCTTTTAACTTCCATTGCCATTTATAAATAAAAGTGAGAACTATTTAAAACTTTTTTTAAAACATCAAATTATGGCCGTCAGGTGACAATATTGTACAATTAACCATGACCACGTTGCAACTCCTTTTCCCTTTATGAATGAAAATCAGTACATTTTAGAACATTTAAAGACTTTAAATTTTAGCCGTAAGATAGCAGTATTGTATAACATTACGAAGACCAAGTACAGCAAAACAAATGCTGCAATAATCAGAAAGATACGAGGTATTTTCTTGGGTTGACCAAATGCTTTTTCTTGTACATACAATGCATGTTAAGCAGAGTTTCAATCTTGACATGCTATAGAAACGCCAATGAGTCAGGTTAAATTTTTTCTAAGAGCTAAAGCAAATACTTTTGACCCTTAAAGACGTATCTGATTGTCACCACTGACACACTGGCGTTGTAAGTTTCGCTTGAATAAAGTGAAGAAATAACTTGCTGCACTTTTTGTCTCTTTACATGCCCAACAGTTTGGGATTTGTTGAAAATAAAACAAATTTTTACCTAAAAATTGGAATTTATACGCAGAATAAAGTTTATTCAATTGATGTCTCGCCTTGGTAAAGATAGCTGGAACTCAGAAATTAAGGGGCATGTTGTTGCCGAATTTGGGTACGTTTATTCTTGACATGAGCAAATTACGGCCTGCCGGCCAAATTTGATTCTTTTCAGATATTAATTTGGCCCTTGAAAAAATTTATCTAAATTATGACGTCATTTGACAGCATTGCTTTCTACTAGAAAATGAAAAATTAATAAAGTCCAATGCGCTTCGGACACAAATTTGGTGCATCGGTCAAAATTAAAAGTTTGCTTCCTATCCGCAGATATTGAATAATAAGAAACAGGAAAAATTTTTTTTTGTTTTTACAAGAAAAATAAAAAAAATTTATTTTGGTAGCATTTGGCACCCCAGAACTAAATAACAGCAACTTCTACAATCGTAATAAAAAAATCTAATCGAAAAGTTTCAAATAATCAGTGGCAGATTATTCATAGAAGTAGCAAAAAAATTTTTATTTAACTGAATTGAAAAGTCATTTGAAAATGCTCGACGGGAAAGATAAGAATTTCTTAAACTAAACTATTTTGTCAAATTTAGAATTCAAACCATGAATCTTCAAGCCCATGTTAAAAGAAGCAATAAAGATCGAAAATATTGGGTTTTTAATTAAACAACTTATTCGAAATAAAATAAGAAATAGTTTTAAAGGCATCGATATAAAAATTACTGGTATCAGCATCAAAAAGCACCTTGGAGCAAATGGAGCAAATTAAGCAAATATCGAAAAGTACTTTAAAAAAATAATAATTAAAAATGACTTGAGAAAAAGGAAATTCGGACTAAGCAAAACACTCTATACAGATTTCGAAAAAAATATACAAGATAAAAAATTAAGCTTTGAAAGTTATTACTAAAAATATATGTAGAACTTGTAGGCGTAAATGAAAAAATATCTATACGGTAATACAAAATCCTCTGCCAGAGAACTGTTTCGACTATTTCATTTTATTCTATTTTTTTATTCTTGATTGCTATTAAATAGTTCTCACAAAAAATCATAAATATTAGAAAAGCTCGAAAAAAGGAAGAAGTAGCACAACGTCAGACGTTAAAACATGTACAAGATAATTAAACAGTGCAAGTACAAAACAGTAGAAAGCATGGCCGCAACATCTTGATCAATTAAAATATAAAAAATGAGAAAGGAAAAAATAATTTAATATCACAAGAAAACTAATCAATCAAATTAGAAGGTAGTATAACCAGTGCATGACTAATCTGCGTCATGATGATAAGGCACAGCTAGTCAAGATATAAATTTACCTCAGCTGAGCAAGGTGAGCAAAGAAAAATCATCCATAAAAAAAAACCTCAGCAGGTCCGGAAATCTTTTCTTAATGTGTCTGGTAACTATGCAAGAATTAATTAAAGAGATTGTAAATTAAGCAAAGAATATATACAAAAAAACTTAAGGAATTATAAATAACAAGCAAATATTTACGATACGAAAAAAAACATAACAAACTATTATGCTAGTCGAAGTTGATGGAATTGAAAAAAAATGACATAACTATTATAAATAATCCGTTTCAAAAAAAAAAAAAAGTAGTAACCGTAAGAGTAATAAAATAAAAAACCTTTTACAATTAAATTTATAAATAAAAAAATTTTTTTTAAGACCAGCATAAAAGCAAAATAAACAAATTAAACAAAATTATTAGAATTAGTACTGCTTTAAAATTTATATTGCAATTCAAAAATAAAAATTAATTAACTGCTCAATTGAAACAGTAGACCACTGCCAAAAAGAAATTTCAATTACAAAGCAAGGATAAAAGTGAAGAAGAATCTATTTAATTGAGTGATTAATTTAAAACTATGCAGTCAAACAAAATTTAAGAAAAGACTTTTTTTACATTTTTGGGAGCAGACTGGATATCTTAATTGTTTGAGCTTTTCTCCTGAAGATTGAATTCGAAATTTTTGATACTATTTCGATTGCCTTTTTTTTCAGAAAACCTGTAATCAAAATTTTATGAGCAGTGGTAGAAACGCAATTTCATTTTGTATAATGGCAACATTTATCATTCTCTGCTTGATTCGTGTGCATCTAACTGTGTTGAATTTTTCTCTCTGTTTTATAGTTTTGGTTTGAGTTTGTAATGCACGTGGTCGGTAGCGTACGTAGTCACTGAATATTTTTAAAATTGGTTTATTTAGCTGTGCTTGTTCTGAATTGCCTTCACCTGGACCTTGTCAATAAAATTTTCTCATATGCTTAAAGATTAAGTGCGATATAGGTATACGTAGGATAAGTTAATAACGACAGCTATAGACTGATAAAAGAAATATACCGCGGCTGCTGACGATACACGTAGCAAGCTTAACAGGAAGTATCTAATGTTGGATTCCTAAACATTAAGTTGTTAGGCTTTTAAACATAACTTTTTTTATAAATTAAAAAAATATCATGTTCAGGAATCTAACACTACCATTAAATGTTAATCCCATTGCTTAAAATGCATTCATAAACATTAAAACTAAAAGATCGAACATTTTGTTTCTTATTTTTTAAGTCAAAAGTAATGCTATTTCAATAAGCTGGACCATGGTATGAAATAGATTGCTGACAAACTTTGCTAGAACATCTCTTTGGAATAAAGATAAATTTGTTTCTAGTATTGTATTTAGATTCGTTTTTAATAAAAATATCTTTCAATGCAATTGGGTTCTTACCTTTTTTTTGCTTAAACATAAACACACTTAGTTCTTTACTTAAAAGTTGAATTATTGTTAATAATTTATTTTCTTTCATAATATCACAAACAGTTGAGTTACTGTTAAAACTAAAAACTAATTTAACAAATTTATCGCACGGTTGTTGTCATATTTTAACTAAAGTTTTATTGCCATAACACCAAATTTAAATGTAATAAGAAAACTGACAGTTGATAAGAGAGTGATAGAGTAGGAAAAGAGATCTTTTCAGTGACTTCATTTCAATAACAGTTCTAAGAACGCTACATAGTTTAGATATTAAGCGATTCATGTGTCTTGACCAAGATAAATGCTCATGTATATAAACAGCAAGAAATTTAATACATTCAACTTGTTCAATTTGGTTTTGCTGCAATACAATAGCTTGAGTTTTTGTTGTTAATTTGGCTTGTGCAGTTCTAAATAAAACGTATTTAGTTTTAGAGACATTAACTGATAATCTATATGCAATCAATCAATGGTTAACTAGTTCAAGTTCTTTACTACCGGCATCAAAAAGCTTTTTGATGATTTTATTATGCAAAATGATGCTTGTATTATCAGCAAACATCAAAGAATCACTATCATTCAGACAATTTTTGATTTCATTGACATATAACCGAAAAAGCAGAGGTCTTAAATTAGAGCCTTAAGGTACACCATTTTAAATTCAAGAGTACAGTAGTTGTAAAAAGAATTCCTGCATATTTTACTTGTTGTGTACGTCCTATTAAGTAACTATTTGGGTTAAGTTCAATTGTCTGCAGACTGGTGTGGAGCGATTCCATTCGTCCATGCACAAAAGGGTCTCACTCCTTCATGGAATTGCAAGTGCAGCGCCTCTGAACAAACCGCATACTACGTTCTAATAGCCTGTCCCATACATCGGGCACCAGATGGAGCACGAGGTCTGACGGTTTTGGATGACAAAACTCGATGCTGGTTTAACACCATCACTGCTAGAATTTGATCCCGGGCAGTACGGCAGCATGGTGTTGTAAAAGGATAAACTCTCGGCCCCTTTCCTATTTGTGTCTGGCCTGGAGTAAGTGCCCTTTTAAACGATGACAACGAGCAACTATTAAACCACTACTTAAATCTCGTTGGTGACAATTCTATTATTCTAATCTCGTCCAAATATTTATCACTCTATTAGCGACTATAATAAGCCTTTTTATTAATTTTACAATTGTTTGGGCATTGTCTTTGGAATTAAACACTGCATTGATGAAATGATGCGTCCTACTTTTCACTGAGTTATAAACGGGCTGACTAGTTTAGGCTCAAACCAGGCTCGAACCTGAGTTTAATTTAAAGGCCTAAGGCCCGAAAAAACTCGAAAGTTAAATTTGGTGCAAAACACTTATATGTTTTTAATCGGATCGCTGTGAACATACCATATCGGAAACCTGAAAAGGTTAGCTAGCTAGTTTGCGCTGAAAAAAGAGGTTTGTTTATCTGTAAGCTCTTCACTGGACCCAAATTAGGCCTGAAATTTTTCTCAAATTTAGCGCCGAACCCGGCCCGAGCCCAAACCCAACTCAAAAAGCCGGGCCCGACTCATAACTCGGACTCTTCAATTACGTAAATATTCAAAAAAATATCTACGAGTTGTAAGAAAATCAAGAGAAGACTAGAAAAGTCTTTGCTTTTAAAATTACCTTAAATATAAAGACTCGTGGATATAACTCAAAGATTGCTGATTTTGGATTTATATATGTATATATGTATATATGTATATTATATTATATATGTATATATGTATATGTATATATGTTCAAGTATCGGATATATGTATATAGCCGATACTTGAACCCTTTTTAAATCTTTAATTTTTGAAACAATATTTGTATTTGTAATTCTTTCGCGCGCTTTTCCTTTTTTTTCGTGTTTTCTCGCCGATCTTAATCAGTTTAGTTTAGCAGAGTCCGTGATGGGATGTTCCGACCTAATAAGCGTTTACAGTGTTTAAAATTAAAAAAAATTTTTTTTTAAAAGTTTTTCAGTTTTTTGCTATTGTTTTCAATTCTTTCTGGCAGTTTTATCTTAACTTTATTTTATTTTATTTTACTTTTTAGATACCCCTGATGATCCCTTTTATGGCTGAAACAGTCTGTTGGGTTTTAGCTTTGTTTTTATTTCCATGATTTCGCTATTGTTAATCTTAATTTAAGCTCTAACTTTGTTATCAAACACTTTAGAAGTACTGATTTTCATACAGTGTTATGTATATTTATATATGTATATAGACTCTATCGGAAGACCCTATACAAAGACATATATATATAAAAGTTTTTACAAAACGAAATTGATTGCAAAAAAAACGAATTTGATTGCAAAAACAACGAATTAAATCAAAAAACCCTATATATTATAAAATAATATAAATTTGTTAAAAGCAATTAACCATTGAAAAATTTATTTTGACCTCCATGGAATGTAATGGGTTAATTTCTATCAAACAATAACTTTTTCAATGATTAATTGCTTTTAACAAATTTATGTTATTTTATAATACAAAAACAAGGCTTGAAAAAAATTTAAAGTAAGAATTTTTAAAAAATTCATACGATATCTTGCTTTTTTTATAAAGTTAATCGACACAACTACTTTTGGTTGGTACACGACTAAAATTGATAGACACAAGATTAAATTTGATCGGTACATGACTAAAATTGGTCGACACAGAACTAAATTTGATCGGTAGTGACTAAAATTGATCGGTACGTGATTAAAATTGATCGGTAGAGGACTAAAGTAGATCGAAAAATACTGTAAACTGTATAGTAAGTGCTTGTTTCGACTACGAGCGTTGGCGGGAGCTATGTTCCCTCTAAGCTGCGCGCCTGCGCGGCCGCGCAGTGACGAGGGAACCCCCGCGCAGTACTTTCGTTTTGCCGCGCACTGCGTAAGTTTTGACAACACCTGCATTTTGGGAATAAAATAAGAAAATTGGGGATGAAATCGAAGTGAAGACCTTTTTTTTTAGAGAACACCTGCATTTTGGAAGAGAAAACCAAAACTTCCTTGCCTCAGGTAATATTCACCACTGCTCACACAGCCTTTTATTCCGCGCACACTAAGCAAGCTCTTAGAGGGAACGTTGGGCGGGAGTATTCTTTGTTTGTTTTATTGATTTTATTCTTCGCTTAGCGCTTAATCGCAAAAAGAAGTTACTCATACCAACGCTTGTGGTCGAACGAGCTCTAACTGCAGTTTTACTGAAAATAAAACAAATAAAAAGAAATTGTGGCCAAACTTTTAGATTTAAAAATAAACAAGTTCTAACTGCTAAGCCCGTAAAAGAATCGTAGTTTATAATTTAAAATTTTAATCTTAATTTGAAAATTAAAAAAGAAAATGCTCTTAATAGTCTTAACCCTTGAAAAGTAACTTGAGATATGTTGAAAAGAAAAAGTAGTTTTCGTTTTCTGGCTAAACCGGGAAACGCTTTCTCTTGAATTTCGTTTGTTTTTATATTTATTCTCCCAAGCATAATTAAAAAATTAATGTCTTATTTTGCGTTCTAAAGATCCTCTTAACTACGTTTACTTTGAGACCAATCAGTTTGCGCAAACTGAATAAATCACAAGTGTTTACGTCCATTCGAGATTTTGTAAAACCGTTTGAATTCGGTTCTTTTTCATGTTGTCGCGACTTATTTTACGTTAATTTTCTTGTCTCGGCTTTATAAGATTAGGTTGCTAATAATTTACACTAAACGTCTATGAATCTTTAGTTTGAAGCAAATGGAAACAGATTATCATAAAAAAAATTTTAATTTTGAGATAAATTCGTGATAAGTTTACTATCTTTGCAGTTAATCGTCAAAGGACCCTGATTCAGAGCGGAACATTTTTTTCCTCTGCTGTCTACTTTTTAAAAAACTTAAAGTCTCGTATGCGTTTTAAAACTTTCGATTTGCTCAGTGATAACCATAAACTGCAACTCACCACTTAAACAATTTAAGCGACCAGTTTTTTTTGGATAAATTTGAACAATTTATAAAATTGAGATGCCTTCCAACGGTGAGGGCTGGGGCCGCACAAGTTGTTAATTCATTTCTAATTAAAGACAAAAAATTGAAATAAAGGAAGTAAACTTAAGGATGCGAAATATTAATGAACAGCTTAGGCAACTGCATCTCTTAAATCGGACTATTGGTTTCAACAAATAAGCTTGCACAGCTTGTAGGATAGATCGCATTTATTTCGTATATTGTTACAAAACTGTAACAAGTTCCTAGATTCGGTGCAAAAAATCTTGGTTCGAAATCCGGTTTGGAAAAACCAGACACTGCTGTAAACTACGACTTCTTACCGCAGCGACAGTTTGACATAAGAGGCCGGTCCCCCCAGGTACAACGTTGCATGAATGAACCCACAACTGTCAATATGTTCTGTTGTATGAGTAATTATACTAAAGCGCAAGAAAACTGTAATAACACATTGGAATCCAGAATTTAAAACCTGATTGGAAGAACTGGAAAATTAAGCTATTTATTAAATCTTGGCTACCAAAAGCAGCCCCAAAGCCAGGGCCGTAACTATCGCTGGTGAAGCCGGTGCAATGTACCCGTGCCCCAGCACGAGGGGGCCACGCATTGCTACATTTAATTGTAAAATGTTTTTGTTAAAAGTTCAAGTGAACTTATTATTAAATGTCACACTTCATCAATAAATTTAATTTCAAATGAGGGCCCTATAATCATAGCCGTGACTGGCGGGGGCAAGTCACGAATTTTAGGGCAGTGACATTAATCAACTGCAAAAAATACTGTAGCTATCAAATTTAGGTGAAGACCCAGATCAAATTCTTTTTTTAGAGAGCACCTTGATTTTGGGACGATAATTGAGAAATACGAAACTGATTTCAAAGTAAAGACCTTTTAGATAGTATCATGATTTTAGAAAGAAATTTGGTCTTCGTCCAAGAATCTCAGACGTAAAGTACTAGTAAATGATGATTTGGGCAAAATTTCATTGCCCCCACAAATTTTTTTGGCTGGTAAGCCTATGCCCATAACAGATGTTTGCACCGGGGCCCCACTTGACGAAGTAAAGACCCTTCCAAAAGTCTTTGCTAAAGATTTAAAAGATAAACAATCTTATTCACGAAACTTTTCAATATTTTAAACAGTCTACCTTCAAAAGATTGTACTTAAAATTTTCAATTGATCAAGCTATATCTATAGTACCGTACTCTGTCAAAAATTTGCGGAAAGTCCAAGCACTTAATAGAGTACTTACATGCAACGTGATTTTTTTTTTTATTTCGATATCTATTCTTAGCTCTAAAATGAATTTATTTAAATTGTTGTCAATTATTTGAGTGGAATGATACAGTCGGAGAAAGTTACTGCGATGATGTAAAAATACAACAAACTTTTAATTGAAAAATAATTCTTTGATCAATTAAGCTTACTGTACTAGTATAAAGTAAAATTATCTCAATATTTTACAGTATGTAAATAAAAAGTTACGAAAGCTTTAAAAAATTTAAAGTTTTTAAAAAAAATCTCAATTCATATTATGTGGATTTTAAAAATTAACAAGTTGGCAATTGTTTGTCTTTATCATTTATATTTTTCTTGAAATCACATAAAATCAAATGCGATAGCCTAACATTCTTTGAATCAAAGATTAATCTTTGTCGATTACTTTTAATTTTCAAAAGGTTTTCGTAATTCTGTTGCTATGAAATGCAAAATACTGTAAGTTAAACAAAACAAATATGGAAAAATTTTCAAACTGAATGATTGCCCTGGCAATGATTTCTACTAGTACTGTATGATTTGATTTTGCTGTTATAACTGAAGTACATCCTTCCTGTAGCGGGCACTATTTGTGTAAAAGTTTGTAGAAACGTCATAGAAGAGAAAAAATGAAAATGCGTATAAGTAAGCGAATATTTTCGTGCGTTAAAACATTTTCTAAAATCCTCCAAAAATAGTTGCTTTGCGTAGAAGTCAGCCGGGATTTTTTAAAATTTTTTACGTTAGAAACTGTATATCTTGTAAATTGTGTTGTTTAGATTTTTCGAATCTGACAGAAGGGTTTTCAGCAGCTGTTTAACAATATTTGGTTGTCATCTTAAAATAAAACTTTTGTCTCGTTTTGTATTTTTTGTAATTTTAAATATATCAAGTTTCATGTGGTTTTAGTTTTGAGAAAACAGTTTGTAAGCAAGGAGTCTGTTTTACAACTTTCTCGGTATTAACTAATTTAGTTAGATCATAAATTTGCTTTATGGTGTGAATTTTGGTCGAGTGGTTAAAGCGTCGTGCTTATGATCAACATGGTCTCGGTTCGAAACCTACTTGCGCCATTCTGTTGTATCCTTGGGAAAGACACTATACGGCACTTTCCCTTGCTTGGTGGTCTTGGCAAGCAGTTCTAAATTTCAAGCATATCTCTATTAATTTACAAGCGGACAGCAATATCTTGGCATCTCCGGAAGCAGGTTGAGGTAGTTGCCTACCCTATGTATTAGCGCCTCCATCGCTTTCCTGCGAGTCAAGAGGATAAATATAGAGATAAAATAGATAAATAAATAAATTTTGTTTTAGAACTTTGTGACTATTTCTTTAGTAAAAAGTTTTTTTCATAAATTTGCGATCCGTAAACTCGGTTACTTAAATAATCACTAAACCGATTTTTTCATAGGTTTCACATCCAACTTTTTATATCAAAGCATTCTTGTAAAGCGAACACGGCTAAAATAAACGTTATGTCCAGACAACATAAAAGAAACCGATATTTCAAGACTTAAAAAATTTTGAAGGGCATGATTCATTGTAACTTATTTAATTGATATAAGTGAAAATCAATTGATGTTTTAAAACTTGGACAATAAACAAAATTTTTTAGCACGTCCAAAGCAATTATTACTTTAAATGATGTTTAAGGAGCATTTATTTTAAGCTTATTGTATGAAGCATTAAATACCGGATCCACCAAGAATGTGTACGCTTTCAAATACTTCTAAAATAAATATTTATCAAAATTGTACAATTTTTCAACATATAAATCTCGAGAAGGTTGTAGATTGCCTAAAGGTGCGATTATTTGATGAAGCTTTTGAAATTATAAATATAAAAATTTATTATATTTTTGTAGTTTCCGAAACTTGATTTGAAAAAGAAACAACATAGATTAGAAAAAGTGGTGAATTGTCATTTTTAAAAATAGCAGCTGGCTATGTAAAGTGATTTCAAAGTCTTAATTGTCTAAAAGCTCTTTGAACCTTAGCCGTGCTAATATTTTATTTGACAGCTAGCCAAATTAAGAAAATTGATTTAATGTTTTTGAGAAAAAGTTTTAAAAATCGCTTTCTTTTGTCAGCGTTTTCTACTTTTCGAGGATTAAAGAGATTGCTTAATGCTTAACAAAGATTGTATAATTAATTAAAAAATTTAATCGTTTTTAAAATATAAACTCGCAGTTTTCCTTTTTAATCCAATGTGCTTGCCTTTTTTTGATTGCAGTCTAAATATCTATGTTTAATGTAGTGTTTTATTGTTTAAGCTGATTTGTTTTTAATACATTCAAAAAGTTTCACATCTTTCCCTATTTGATCAACTTAGCAATACAAAGTGTATATTACAGTCATTTTCAAACGGTATTTCATGAAAGATTACCGTAAAAAATAATGGGCATTGTTGATTTATGACAAAGTTTTTTTTCAATTTTTTGGCGGTCTTTTTTACTGTTAGATAGAAAAGATTGATGAAACTTTCAGAACTTTTTTGCAACTCCTATTGCTCTGGTTCCGGTTCAGGTTCAGCAAATTTCATTTTTCAATGGTTCAATTTTAGTTTAGTGCCGGTTCGGGTAAAAAAATCAGTTAGCACGGGCCCCCGGTTTAAGTTTGTTCCGCAGTCTAATTTTATAAAATATTTTTTCGGTCCATTTTTGATAAGGGTGTAAACTGATAACATGGCTTGTGGATCGTGACCATAAACGTACCCACAATGGATATAAAGAAGGAAGACAAAACAATTTTTTGCTCAAATCTTATGCAATAATTGCTTTGCGCGATTCCATAAAAAAATACAGTACATTGGCTTTTTCATGTATGCTGGCCTACCCCAAAAAATATTTTTGGGGCCTAAAAAATCAATTGTCGGGTTTTATGAGAGGGAATAATCAATTGCTTTCAAAAAAGACAATTTTATGCTTGAATCTGGTGTATAGCACATTAAAATAAATTTAAATAAATTCGATTCTATCAGCCAAGAAACATTTTTACAAATGCATTTTATGCAGTGCCGACGCCAAAAAAACAGATTATTCGCAACTTGTTTTGCTAGTAAAAAAGTTGGGATGGCGACCTCCCTCATTGCCCACCAATTTGTAAGGTTATGTTATTGCCACGTGATATCTACTATCTTTACGTCAGCTGTCAGTTTCTCAGAGGAAATTGCATGTCCAGAATTTTTAAAATGGAGGCCATTTTTGGTGCAGGTTTAATTAAACACTAAATCTATTCACATGCGAGCTATTTAGATCTTGATTCTAAAACCAAATCAGTAGGCCTATATTTCAACAAGATTGAATCTGGCTATAAACGTATAGTAATGATTTGCGACCACTGAAAGTGCTAGCAAAACTTTTTTTATAATTTAATTTTTGATTTCAAGTTCTTGTGACTATTTTACATCAATGAAATAATTTTAAACTTTTTTATACTGGTGTGTGTGTGTGTGTATGCATTGATTAGACTCTTTTGGACTAGACACTTAGGCTACACACCTACATCAAAAGACCTAAAAAATCTTTAGTAACGGTTCCACACAGTACGACCGCACAGAGTTGAAAACGAGCCGACTAGTGCAGACCCGAACCCGACCCGAAAAGCCCGGGCCGATTTACAACTCTGCGACATCATGCGGCCTTGGATAATAATACGAACGTTTACCTACGTCACTCAATAATTCATTACAAATTTAACGTAATTGAATGTCTTATTTTTCCGAAGTACGTAATTGAGAATGTCGTGAATCGAACTTATTCAATTGGTCGCTTTTTTCAAGTAATCTTTTGCGAATAGTGCCAGAGCCAATTTCATTGATAAATGCATCTCTACTCAAATCATCTTTGTAATCATTTGCTCTCACGTCTTGAAATTCGCAATCTTGAGCTAATTAGTTTAAAGCATCAATACACTCAGCTGTCTCGGTCTTCTTTTGTGTTCAGGTCATAAACAGATGTCTTGCGAAAATGATGTTTTTCGGTCTATGCTAAGCATTATTTAAAGCTTTCCTGACCTCATCATAAGATCTTGTATTCGCGACGAAAGCATACGTTTTATGAGTAAGATAGTTTTTAGGTAAACCTAGTTTATTCTCTGAATCTGCATCTTCGGCTTTCTGTAAAACTTCGGTTAAAAATATCGAATGTTTTATACCAGTAGTCAAAAATTTTAGTTGCGTCAAGTTTTTTAGGTAAAATTTCGAGCTTGCCAGGTTTCAGTAGACCGTTTATCAATTCTTTTCAGTGTGAATAAATAGTTAACCAGAAATAAAATTTTGTCTTATTCACATTAAAGAAAACAACTGAAATCTATAAACAAAACAAACTATTTAATAATATTAACACAAAATTAAATTTATAAAACAACTGAAACTCACATTTCTCAAAATCAATATACACTGTAGAACAAAAGAATATTTTAAACACAAAATTCTAATAAATAAAATGGCACCCAGTGATTAAGCAAAACACAAACGGCATTGATGAAAAAGCGGTCAGTTGAACGGGTTCGATTTCTCACAATAACCATGCTTCTTTGCTTCAGCATTGGTACCAATTGTTGATAAAAAATTTTCTTAGCATTTTTAGTACAATAATAGCAATCTAGGTTGACTGTTTTACAAGTTGATCTACGAGCATGCAAGATCAAAGAAATGTTTTACAAATTTGCTTGAATAAATTCGATCGTTAAAAAATTCTTACGTTTCGTTCTATTACAGTCAGGAGCGCCAGAAAATTTTTGGCAGGAGGGGCATAATTTTTTAAAAAAGGCAATTTTTTGGTTGAAAAGGTATTTTCAGCAAACGCCAATTTTACCGTTTTAGAAAAATTTGTAATAAAAGCTTTAGCGACGATCAAAAAAAATTTTAAAGAGATGGTTTGTCGTATAGAATTTGAAAACAGCAAGTAAAATTGGAGTTATTTTCAAAGCTTTTCGTTTGACACTCACAGAAATTATGTCGGCAGCGGGTCGAGTGGTTAAGAATGTCGTGATTGATGACGTCAAAAAGATGAATATATAGATGAAAATAAAATAAACAAATAAATTATTAGAATAAAGAAGAAAAGAGAGGATAAAGGGTCAGACTAAACGCTTTAGAAAATAATTTTGATCCTATTTGCCATTTAAAAAAAAGTTTTCCTTTTTACAATGTAGCAGCGGTATTATATTTACTTGGACCGCAAATCTTTTAATAAGCCAAAATGGTTTTTTGTTTAAAAAGATTGAACGCTTCTGATCCAAGCATTCTTTGTCTCCTTGCACTTTAAAAAAATTTTACCTCTACCATCTTTTTTTTGTATTTTTACCTTTAAAATCTTTTTGTATATTTGGTTTTTTATAAGTTTTTTAGTAAAAAATTTGTACAATGCGCTAAATTTACATTTGTTGAAACTGCCTTTTCACCAAAAAAGGATCTTTCTCATTTTTATCTTTTCTAAATTTCTGTAATTTACTTTGTGAATTTTTTTGAAAATTTTGGTAACCACCCTTGCCGAAATAGATATTTTACAAAGTTTGTTGGATTTAATTTTGTACAATTGTAGAAACAGATCTAACCTAATGCTTTTTTTTTGCTAATTTCAAGGGAACTTTCTGCTTCCTGTACCAACGCGTTTCAAACATTTTGTAGATTGTTGTTCCTCTGTCCCCGCTTCCGGCGTATCTGATTGTAATCGGCAAGAGTAAACGACATATTATCAATGAAACGTATTATTTTATAGACTTAAACATAATTTCATCTACCTGTTTATATTCCATTATTATACTATTCCACTTACGGCCATTAATTAAAACTAACTTTGTAATGCGGTCGGCAATAGCAAACTAACTCTCGAGTAATTTCGAAATTTCAAAAGTAAAAAACTCGAGAAGTTTCAAACTTTTTGGTTAATAGGAAATAATCGCCTTGACGTTTGCATTTTTAATTAAAAAAGATGGTCTACTCAATCAAAGTTTGGAAAAAGTATTATGCAATATAAGGTTAAAATATAATTAAAGTTATAATAACTTTTGTTTGTTTTGTTTTTTTAGAAAAATCTTGTAAAATGCTTAGGAAAGGATTTATTTATTGTATAATGATATCGATGTGCGCGGGCGCAATTTCAAGTAAATGCAAGAATAACACTTTCCAAACAGAAGCACGTTTTTGGGAGATGCGTATCGACCGTGTCTTCTGTGATCAAAAATCAATTAACATTTCATGCATTTTTCGTGGAGACACAGAAACTACATTTCATATCTATTTTATACAAGGAGATATAACGTTAATTTCTGACGATTATTATTCGCGTTCTGATGCAAAACCTCAGAAATTTTATCAGGTTGAACTGCAGCTGAACCAAAATAATCTTCCTCCTGATGTGGGCATATTTAATAGTGATTATGTTAATCTTGTAAAATGCCCCATTGATTACATTGATTGCAGTTTGGAAATAATTACAGTTCCGTCAACTGATTTGAGAAGCTTTACAAATTTTACTACAAGTCATTCTCTAGTCACATTTCCTAGTACGACAAGTATTAATCATTTAGACAGATGGCATTTGGCTTATTACATAATACCAATTGCTTTACTTCTTTCAGTAGCTTTTATTTTTGTTTGTTTCAGGAACGCAAGCAAGCGTTCCCGACAATTGTTTAGTAAAACAAATAAAAATACAACAAAAGAAACAAAACAAAATCACCAAGCGTTAATTCTGTCAAAATTTAATCAAAGCTTATCAAAAAGAACAGAAGAAATGTTGGAAAAAAGTAAACAAACAGTAAAGATATTTTTAATATTTATGGATGAAAACGCAAAGCATCGTAAAACTGTCATAAACTTAGTTAATTATCTTCAAGCTGATCTTGGATTTGAAGTGATTTGCGAGCTTTTTGCAAATGTTGAAATTTCTGTTGATCCATTTGCATGGATGGAAAAGTCTTTGGAAGAAGCAGATAAGGTCATTGTTATTTGGTCACCTGGGGCCGCAAATCGATGGGACAAGAATTGTTCGAACGATATTGTCAGACATGATTTGTTTACTCCTGTTTTAAAACAAATCAGGAACGATATATTCAGAAATACAAATATTGGTAAATACTATTTCGCTTACTTTGATTATTGCACCCAAGAAAGTATTCCAAAAGTTTTCAGTGAACCAAAAGTTTTCCATTTCAAATTGATGCATCAATTTGATGAGTTATATTTTCGACTTAAAGGCATGGAAAAATACATCCCAGGAGGGGTAATTAAAGAGGAAAAGGTTATGTTTGATTGTTATGCTGATCCAGAAATAAACAAATTTGGTAATGTACTGCAGGAATCTATCAACGAAATGAATGCGTATGTAAACAATAATCCTAACTGGCGTTCCGATTTTGATGGAAATGAAGCAATACCAGGCAGATTGAATTTGTTAGAAGATGATCTTGAAGACAATGGAATTAAACAATTTAAAATCCAGATCTTCTCCCCAACCCCGTTAAAAGAAGTTGATACAAAAACGTCATTCTGTAACTCGTCGGTTGATTTTAGTCCAAAAACAAAACAACTTGTTCAGGAAACGAACTTGCAATCTATCAAAATCTTTGACCAAGGTACGAATGGCGCTATATGTACTAATGATGTTCATTGCAATTTCAAAAAGAATGCTTCTTTTTCAAAGTCTTCAGCTTTACATTCTTTATCATTGAAAAAAAGGGAGAAAAGCATTCCTTTTATTTATTCCAACTCTGAAATGATTGAAAAAACAAAATTAGCTGAAGTTTTCAGGAAAAAAGAAACTTTTTTACCAAAAGCAAACACATTTTCTTGTGATAACAATTCAAAACATGATGCTAGTAAATCTTGTACATCAGGTGAATCATCGGGTTTCAAACCGAAAATAAACCCTTTATCTACCTCAAACGTTTCTCAATCTTCGGATTTATTCAATGCCGATTCTTGTCCTGATAAAGAACAGTTTATTGTAAAAGAAAAAATTGATCTGGAAAACATTGGCCAAAACAATGATAGGCCAAAAACAGGCCCGCATGTCGTTCCTTATGAATCCAGTTGTGGCAGTGGCTATGCAACTGAAATTAACTTACTAGAGCGAAACGACAGATGCGCAGTTCTACTTAGTCAAATACCAAAAGTTTTACGTCAACTTGACATCGACAGTAATGAGTCAACAATCGAAGAGATGAACAATCACCAACAAATAAGACTTAAATCAAATATTTCCAACGAGCAAACTTTAGAACATTCGCAAAAACCAAAAAATGAACGGGTGAAACTTGTTCCTCTTGATCTTACTTCTGACCCTATGGCCTCGCTTTTGACCATAAATCGTTTTTCCGATGCGAATTAATACGTTGACTGCCACGTCAGTTGTTTTTGCCGGACAATTGTTTTGTTAATACGGCCACGTAAATTTACTTGGCAGTCAAGGTGTTTAGGAAAATAAGCGTAAATAAAATAACTAATTATTCAATTGGTTACAAATGCATGTTATTTATAGCTTCTTACTATTTGTTTCTTTTTGCTGGCCTTAATCATATAATGACGAAAAAATATATTTGCAAACATTAAAGCAATACAAATGTTTTTATCCTAATTAAAATACATAAATGTGGTTGAGTTTGTTTGTAAATAATTTAGTTATTAAAGCATTTTATCATCAAATTTTAAAATTGTTGTTGTGTACTAAGTGCAAGTGGCTTTTTAATAATTTGCACGTTAGGATTATACAGAAGATATTATTACAAAAATTGCGCTACTATTCCTTACCGAAATGAACACGCCATTAATGATAGAAATTTTCAAATTACTGTCATAAATATTTAAAAAAAATATCAGAACAAAAAGCTTAATGTTTCACGTAAAGTTTTTGTGAGCTAAATTACATGAGTTGCTGTGATTTTTTGAAAAAGAACGTTTTTCATCTTTTGCCATGTGATATGTTTTCATTTTCTTACATTCATCTAAACCAGAGCTTTGCAACCGGTACGTTGCGGAGAAACAGCAATGTGAACACACTGTTTGAAATAGCAAAAAATATGTTTTTTTTTTAAATTTGTGAAGTAGCAAGTGAAGAGCTAAAAGCTTCGAATGGTTTTTGTTGCCGAAAGCTTTATTAACCCTGCGATGCTCACGCCGGGTTTTTAAACATGATTGATCATGTGGGGTATTCGCCCATCCTAATACAAAAAAGATGATAGGGTTAATCATACAACTGGTTCAGGATATATTCACAAACATAATCAAACATTTTGAAGTTTCTGCAACCAAATTTATAGAAATAAACCACTATATGAACCATATATGAAAGTTCATAACATAACTATTACCGTTCACATTTATTACCGTTCACATTTATTTACCACTTATGAGAGTTTATTACATAGCCAATACTGTTCACGCTGATTCGCCACTAATGTATGCATTTTTGCGTATGTCTATCTATTTTTGCGTATGTCTTTTGCGTATGCATATCTGTGCAGGTCACAGTCATCTTACTGTGCTCACTGCATACATGTTTCTTGCAAGTGCTACAAACTGATTTCAACTTTACTTTTCAATCACAAACCATACAGGTATTAGTCTAATGGGGCGTTTGGTCAACCCTTAACTCCAAATTGATGTGTGCCTTGCAGGAAAATTGCGACACAACTGAGCGTAACTGGTATGCTACACCCTCAATAAGTCAGGAAGTACCTGGAAAGAGAGAAAGAAAAAATTTGTAGCATATTAATAGAAATTACAAATATTTAAAAAAATTGGGGAGTCCAAACACCCAGGGCCCGACGCAAGGTTAAGCGGCCAAAGCAGCCTAAAAATTTGAATTTAAGCAATTCGAAACAGGTGAAGACTTTTTTTGGTTTTCAAGTATAATTGGGGTTCAGATTGTGTAAGCCCAGATAATAAACTCAAATTTTTCTTCGGAATAAAAGTAAGGATAAGAAAAAAAGTCTTCAAAGTGGCATTAGTCTTTTGACTTCTTTGCAAGCTAATTTAAAAATGTTCCAATTGTACAACGAGCGTGAAAAGGTTGCATGGAAAGGCGCGCCGAACTAACAATCTATAAACTTTGTCCATTTAAATTTTTTCGTCTGCGCAAACGTTATTGAACAATTTCAAAAAACCTTCTCAAATTACTTTTGGCGCCGATTTACGTGTGCAGTCAAAAATTGCAGTACTTCTCGACTACTATCGACATGAAGTGAAAACTTTTGCTTTGTCTTGAATTGTCTTTCAGGCATACATACATCTAGCTGAAACGCACTTTTCAATCATAGATACTGATTAGAAACACGATTCTTTTTAAGTTTTTTTCAGTTGACGTATTTAAAACTTTTTTTCACAAAAGTGCGTGTCATCAAGTTGTTACATTTTTGAAATGTAACGCTCGGAAATAAGAAACCCGAACTGGACTTATATAAATTATCGCTTGATCTCTACATGTTGTTGGATTTATTTTCTCTAAAACTGTATAAAATATTTCTGTTCTCACATCAAAATAGTTTCATACTTTTCTATTACAATTAACCAAACGAGATTTGATACAAAAATAAACTTAAAAGAACTAATATTTTTTAATGACTGTGCTTAAATATCTTTTAATGGTTAACGTGCTTTTGTAGAAATAATTTTTTTACCTTTGCTAAATTTATTTTGCTTAAAAAAATTGCCGAAAATAGTAATCGATGACTTAAGCAATTTTTAAAATTAATTACTTTTGTTGCTTCTTGCTTTGTTATTGATTAAATTGTCATAAATTGTGCAGAAACCTGGTTTCGTGAAGCTTTAAGATAAAATGAGATTTAATTAAAAAATTTTCTTTCATCTTTATTTTTTTGTACTTTTTTTTTATTTTCAAAAAAGCAATTAAACATCATTTTATTATAGGAACGGGAAAAAGTTTTTCTTTGATAATGAAATCATTTTTATGTTATGCAGAAAATGTCAGTTGTTGTCAATAACATTTTGCTTCTTTAAAAAAGCTCGTCAACAACGTGCAATCGTGTTATATTCAGCAAATAATAAAGTTTCTGCCAAAACGAATGTTCTTGTTTCAAAAGATAACAGACTTGCATCTAACAATTGTAAGACGAACTTGTCACTTCAATCTTTCTTAGTTAATTAGTTTTACTCAGTGTCTGAAACTCCGCGCCTAAATATCACATAGAGCAAGGATGGCAAATCTTTTTCATAAAACGGTTCAGAAATTGACAATTTTATCAAAATTACCATTAAGTGGGTCATTCGCTGTAATTTTGGATAAAATTTAAGGTAAAAACTAAAAAAAGTTTTCACTTTTGATCAGCATCCAAAACCTCTATTTTTGGCCAAAGTTTAAGATAATTTAAGACTAAAATACCAAAAGAAACGTCTTCACGTCCAATCCCTCCTAAATTGCCAGAATTTTTCCCACAATGCCAAAAGTTCGAAACATAAGATGGGTCATTGAATTTCATCTAGTGGGTCACATTGTGACCCACGGGTCAGTGGTTAGCCATTCCAGACCTAGAGCATCGTTTTATTTTTTTACAATCGTTTTAAAGCACGAATAAAGGCTCGTCAAAATTTTGAAGCAAATCCGAGTCCCGAGTTCGAGTCTGGGTTAAAATGACGACTCCGAGTTTGAGTCCTGAGTCTGATCCGACTCAGCACCCCTGTATAAAACTAAGAATTATTCCTTTGATTTTTATGAAAAAGCCAGCCAAGAAGTGGCATAAGTGGCAAAAAATCTAACTAGTAATATTTTTGTTCTGTACAAGTATTGAAAACCAGGGGCGCCGGAAGCGTGGGGGCAGGGGGGCAATTTTTTCCTGCTTTTTGACCTCTTTAAATTGTCACTATCTCCTTTTAAGAATGACGTCAGATTTTCCTTTACGGTCATAGAAACTCGACCAAAATATCAGATAAATTGAAGGAGAATGCTATTGATTTGTTATATATAGCCTGCACCGTAAATTTAAAATGAAAGTAGGGATCATTGAGTCGATTAGAAATATTAATCTTTTTTAGTCTTTACCTAAAATTTGGGACGAAAGTGGAAATTTTGGACATTGTTTAGAATAGATTTCCTTTATTTTAATCTTCACTTTAAAATTTGAGGCGAAAATGGAGATTTTGGACACTGATCGAAAGGGGTTATTTTTTTAAAATCATCATTAAATTTTTGGGATGCGATGAAAACGGTGGCGTTAGGAAATGGCAACTCTCAAAAAACAGCTCTGTAAAATCTTTTTTTGAAAAAGAAGGTGCCCGTTTAAAAGATAATGTGCTTTTTTTAAAAACTTTTCCATCTGACAAAATAGCTTTTCGGATGCCCTGTTGAACACTCTGTATTACAAAAAAAGTGACAGCCACGAATGCAACAAAATAAAAATCAGTTCTAAAGTTTAATTTAGTGAAGAGAAACAATATGAAGGAAATTATATTTTAACTTCTCTTTTATTTACGGTTTAGCAATTTCTTTTTCTTTCAAAAATAATCTGCGAAACCTTGACACCGTCGATGTTGCGTGAAATCTTGACGCCGGACTCGGTCGTTTTTTGGTGAGTCCGAGTCCGAGTTCGAGTCCAGCTATATTGCACTAAATTGACGAGTTCCGAGTCCGAATCTTTGTTTTGAAAGCATTCGTTTTTGAATACCAGCAAATTAACAATTTAGATTCTCAGGGTTTTTTTCCAATCTTTTTTTTATTATGTTGTTTCGTTTTTTTTAAACTTTTTTTACTTTTTCAGTGGCCGACATTTTGAGAATTTTATACACAAAACTTTATTCACTTAATTACTTTACACTAAACAATTTTATGTTTTTCCCGACAAAAATTTAATAAAAAAGTTAGAGAAAAAATGATTGTCCGAAATTGAAATTTTTAACTGGCTTTTCATTATAAAATATTTACAAACTTGCTTTTTTAACTTGCTATAAATAATTGACGAATTCGCTTAGGAATCCACTTTGTGGATTAAAAGCTGGCACCTTTGAGTTGAGTAACCTCCGCAATAAATGGATCTTCTGTTGTTTTTTTGCTTTTATATTATGGGCCAAAAAACCTGGTTTGTGAATGTCAGTTATGAAGATTTTTCTACAAAGTCGTATTTAGAATACGAACGGGAATTCGAACTAGCTCCGCAATTTTTAAAGCTTTTTAAAACTTTTAATGATTATTTTTAAATTTTTTTTCTAGGGGAGACCGGGGCACGTAGTAACACTTTTTTTCTTTTTGCTATTTCTCCCACAATAAATTTTTTTTTCAAAATTCTTGTTCAATATGAAAAATTTAGATCACTCTTTTACTAACGTCAAAAAAATAAATTAATAATTTTTAAAGCTTAGTGGTTAAAATTACAATTTAAATATTTAAAAAAAGCGTTACAATGTGCCCCGTCAATGGGGTAAGTTGTAACAGCAACAAATTCACTAATAAATGTTTAAATATAAATGTAACTTGAAGAAAATAACAATATGAAAAAGTAAACACAATGAAATCACACATAGCCTAGTCATAGATATGAGTATCAAGCACAACAAATGAGGTATTTGGCCGTTGCCTAAAAATGTTAAAACAGTTTTTTTCACTGCTGGATTAACCTAATCATCAGTGGTGGATATTGGGTGAGGCGAATGAGGCAGTCGCCTCAGGCCCCCCCTTTTTTGGGGGGCCCCCTCGAAAACAGCATATACAGTTTTGGATTCGCTCAGTGGACGATTCGGAGTGAAGACCTTTTTTTTTTTTTTTTAGAGAACACCTTGATTTTGGGAGAAAAATATCCAAGCCCAGATCAGACCTCTTTTTTTTCTCAGACAACATGAATTTTTGAAAATTCTTGTCTCGGGCTCCCTAAATTGGAATATCCACCACTGCTAATCATAAATTTCAGAATCACATTTGTGACAAAAATATGTACTCAAATTTTCAGTACAAGCTAAATGTGACCTCTTTAGGTAACCATAGCATTGTACCACCCACTCCTCATGATAGGCTGTTAAAATAGGCCTCAAAAAATGTAATGCAAAACTACACTTTTGCTTATAGTGTTTTTTAAAAAATTGTTTTTTCTTTGTTTAGAGCTGTAACAGATTTTCCTTTTCTGGTGTGTCTGTTAGCATGGCACACTTTTTAGACCTTTTCTTATTTTGTACCAAATACTTAGCCTATCTTTAAATTTTATTTAGTACTCTGTAGAGTTTTACATGGCCAACACCAATGTTTTGCTACTCCCCTTATTAAACTTTTTTAAATTATAGCAACTGCATGCTGCAGCAGCTCTTAAGTTGTCTTGTAATGATGAGCTGGTGTTTCTGTTAGTTTTTCTTTTATAGATTCTCATATTATTCACCAATGTTGTGGCCGAAGTTGCTTTTAATAAAAGCTAGTTAAATCTATGCACAAAATATGTGTTACAACTTACCCCATCAGCCTATGTTACAACTTACCCACCTCATACTTAGTCAAGTTTTTGTTAATATCTCAAAGAGTTAAGTTTTAGTTGCTAAACCTTGTTAGGCATTTAATAGCCTATAGTTTTGTGTTTCGACTGATATAACTTATTTCAATAGAACCTCACCCGCTATCTCTCAAGAAGACAAAAATTAAATTTCGAAAAATTTACTTTGCCTACTAAAAAAGCTTGTTTTAACAGTAAGCCTATTTTTAGTCCTTGGAACTAAACAATGTTATTTGCTAGCAATCGGTCTTAATATGATTGTTATTTGGGGCTATTTAAAATTTTGTTAGTTTAAGTTAGATTTCGACAAATACGAATGTTACAACTTGCCCCGGTCTCCCCTATACTTAGTACGCAAAACCGGTATTAAGTTTTTTCACCTATTTTAACCTCCTTTCCAAGTTACAAAAGACTTACGTTATAACAAAGAAATATTTTCTTTAACGCAATTGGCAGTTTTTGACTTAAGTTTTATTACTTCACAGATTCCTCTCCTGGTTTTAAATTATTCTTTGGTTATTACGTAATAATATGTTCAACTTCACTTAAAAGTCAATCGATTCCAGCTAATGATCAGTTAAAAAAATTAATATTTCCAATATACTTTTGGAGCTTCATTTAAGGTAATTTTGGAACAATATCACTGGAACTGAGTTGTCACTCGGCAGTGTAACCGAATGGGTATAAGAGGGTTGTTTTGATGGCGACCGCGAGCTAAAATAATCTAGACTCAACTTTCACTCTTGCTATGTTGATGTATCCTGCGGAAAAATATTTTAGGACACATTCTTCTACATGGTAGTCTAAAAAAAGAGCAGCTCCAAATTTTAGTCATAGCTTATTTATAAAACTAATTGTAAAAACAAACTAATTTCAATATTAAATCAATATCTTGGCATAGCCAAAAGAAGGTTGGCATATTCGCGTGATGGTTGCTTTCGGTTCAATCGTCCAGTTGGTTTCTTGAAATATGTGAAGACATTCAAACAAACACTAAAATCAGGACTTTACTTTAAAATACAGGCTAAAAAGTACTTTTTGGTAAAGCCTTTGTACTTTCTTTACGACCCAGCGAAATGTGAACGCGTACTTTTGGGAACAACTGTTCTGATACAATATTAGGGAAAACGAAATTAAAACATTTCGCTTGACACATTTTTTTAAAGCCGCAAAAAAATGGCTGGAAAACACTAACCTTTTCGGCCAATTGGTGGACTGCAGTTCAACAGCTTTTTTTTTTAACTGTGGTATCACATCGTTTAGGACGCAATCCAGCGCAAAGATTCGGGCTTAGAAATTCAACTACCAAATATTTTATTGCTGTATTTTTCTATTCTTCTACCTGTACTACAGCAATGGCACTTTTTTACCTTCGATGTAAAATTAAGACCTTTTTTTAATAGTCTTAACTTGATTTTCAAAGACAAAAAGATCCTTGCAGAAATTTTTTTCCCAAGTGGTGTAAAATTCGCCGTCGCCACTGAAATGACTAAAAAAAAATAATGATAATGAATAATTGACGAGAAAATACCATTGAAATTACAGTTGCTAGAATTGTAACGCGCTTGGTTTAAGCCAGTGGTCATTATACTAAGGTTGACAAAAACAACCACAATCAAATATACTTACTTGGTGAAAAAATCTTTTCAAGTGGGAGCAAAAGAAAAAAAAGTGTCTTCACTTGGAACCTATCTCTGATTTCTTGATTTCTGTCGCACAAATTTGGTGATCTTTAAAAAGCAAAAACGGTCTTCACTTTAAATATGTCTTATCCGTACCAAAAATATCCCAATAAATTGATAAAAATTGAGATATTTTCAGTCGATAATATCCCGGTATAATCTTGTAAAGCTAGAAGTATTATGGTCGCTTATTAAGGCAGATTTTATTCAGACAGTATCCTGGTATCTAACGTGAAATACTGGAATTTACCGGAACGTATTACTTGAAAGAAAGATCATGCCGATATACCACAAATTCCTGGGATGGATTATTACATTGTATACCATGAAAAACCGGGAATAAATAATGAAATAGAAATCATGCTGGTAAACCGTTAATTACTAGGATGAATTACTACACCGGTATACTGGGAATAATTATTGAAATTATAATCATACTGGTAACCGAAAATCATTAAAGCAAATGACTATACTGGTATACCGGGAATAAATATTGAAATTACTATCGTGCTGATAAACAACAAATTACTACGATGAATGATTATACTGGGAATAAATATTGAAATAATAATCGTGCTGGTAAAACGTAAATTACAAGGATTGATAATTAAACCGGTATACAGTGATATACCGGAACCTAAAACTACAATAAAAATCATCCCGGTAACTGTAATTTACAGTGATGAATTATTAAAACAGTATACGGTGAATTATTGCGCTCTTAACAAGGGTAGATTATTAAACCTGTACACCTTGAAATACCGGGACCAAGTATTTGAATAGAAATCATGCCGGTAAACCGCAATGATTTCTATTCAAATACTTGGTCCCTTTATTCAAATACTTGGTCAAATTTACTTTCGGCCTAAGATTACACCGGGATAAACCAAAGTCAAATATTAAGATAAAAATCATCTCGGTAAACCATAAGTTACAATCCATACAATTCATATAGGCCCAGGTTTGGGCCAACTGGTAGGGTTATTTGTTTAAATTGACTGGAAATTTCTGTTTTTATCACTTAACTTACAATTCAGTGATTATTTCATTCTGCTGCAGAGCCAAAGTGACTCTTAGCTTTTTAAGAAGCAATGAATTGGTAAAACAATTTAAACAAAATACACGACACCAGCAGCAACAACAGTTTAAATGATAAATTATTTTGATAACCAACTACGGCATAAAAACAATCATTAATCAATCTTAAACAAAAATAAAGTAGAAAGTACAGATTGTAATTCATGCTATTGCAATTATGAGTTATGTCCGCAATGATTTTTAATTTAGGAAAACAATTGTCTATTTTATGAAAAGTTAAAAAGTTATTCGCATTGAGCTGCTGTTATTTTCAGAATAATATTTTGTGAAGACGCCATAATACCAAGCAAAAATCACCCCAAAATTTTTAATATAAAAATATTTATCCAAGATATTTAACATATCTGTTACATACGCTTTCTTTGTATCAGAAACTTTCATGCGATAAACATTGTTAGTACTTACGATCCACAAAATGATTTCTTTCGTCGCTCTTGTCACATAAAAGCAACAGGAGTAAAGGATTTTTTTAATCTACTTTGCAAATTAAAAAAGCAAAAAGTTACGACATTAAATTTAAGAATCAGGGGTTTTGAGCAAACCTGAGCTTCATTTTCCCAATTGGTGCACGATCACCTGTAGTTGCTTTTAAAAGAGTTTGAGCGCTACTTCCCAGCCACAAAAAACCCACGAACTGGTAAGGAATGGATCCGCGACCCATTTATTAAGAAACCGGGCGAATCTAGCATGTCACTGCAAAAAGAAGATCAATTGTTGGAGATTGCAAATGACGGCTGCCTTAAAACTACGATTGAAACAACAACTCTGCCGTTGTTCCGGATTAAAGTCATGGCGGAATACCCTGAGATCGCAAACCAAATCGCTTAAAACCTTGTTGTCATTTCCGACATTCTATCTGTGTGAATCGAGGTTTTCTGCAGTGAAAGCCACCTAAACAAAACAATAGAGTAAATTGAACATAAGCAACACATTTCGGGTGTTATTGTCTCCTATAACTTCCATATGGAATCGTCTCGATGCAAAGAAACAAGCTCAGGTTTTTTATTGATTTAGCATTCTAGTGAATTAAAATGTTGAATCACTTTATATTCGTTTTTTTGGTGTAACTGTATTTTGTTTTGAAGGCTTGTTTAAAAACAATTAAATTAAAATCACTAAGCTAAAACAATCTGAAATATTAATAATCAACGTCTCCTCTCACCGGACCGCGGTAAAATTATCCAACCTTGACCGGCCCGAGGCGATAATAAAGATTGGGGACCACTGATCTAGATTACCGGATTAATGAAGACTTTTTACACTGTTAGCAACAGCAACAACTAAGTCAATAAGGCTCGTTATAACTGCACATTGAGAAACGGTTGGAAAAACATTTAATTTACCAGTTTACAGCTTAAAAGCATTGCTTATTTTTATCGTAATTTAAAAGCATCTAAAAACAATTTTATTCTGGTCTGGTAAAATATCATGCCACCATTAATGGTCTTATCTCAAGATCTTTTTGTTTAAAATATTTTGGAATTTAAACAAAAAAATTGCTGATAGATAAAAAAAAAGCTGGTTAAGAACTATTTATGTTAATTGTACGACGCTATGTCTCTTAACAATTGGTTTCGTATTCTTTACTCTTCAGTTCCTCACAGCAAAATTTATGTGAATTTTCATTTTGAATCGCAATTTTAAAAGCCATGGTGTACACTGTACAGTGTTGTGATATTTTTCAAAAACTAAACTTATAACTTTCCTCGATGTTTTTTTGTAGACCTTTTCAAGTATTTTTTCATAAAACTTTCACAGTTATAAACTCTTAGTCTGCATGATTAAACATGCATAATTCAATAACTACAGCTTATTAGTATGTACACAAAAATTGCAACGCATGCAAATTATAATTAAAAAGTTAGGCCTTTACTAATGGATCCAATAAAAGCAAGTTTCTTATCATATACACCAGGGGTCGGAAATCTATGGCTCACGAGCCAGATTTTTTGATAACGGTCAGGCCAGCCTCTTTTGATAACGGCATCTGGCTCTTTTGTTGACAAGCATAAACTAGCGCACATAAAAAAAAAGATCTGTGCGCACAAGATTTCAAAGTAAAGACCCTTTTTTAAAAATCACCACGTTTTTAAGACGCAAATCGAGAAATCAGGGTCAGATTCAAGGTGAAGACATTTTTTTAGAGATCATTACGTCTTTGAAACAAAAATCGAGAAATCAGAGTCTATAGTCATAATATAAGTTTTACTTCGCAAAAAAAGATCAAAATTTGCTCACGAACAAATTTCTGCTCAACTCATACACAGTTAAAAATTAGAGGAACATTGTATGGTTCTCACGAAAATACATTTAAAAATATGTAGCTTTTACGGCTCTCTAACTTAAAAAGGTTCCTGACCCCTGGTCTACACTAAATCGGTTTTTAACAATGATTTAAACATTGGTACCACTTTTGGGAAAATGAAGTGAAAGCGCCTTTTTTAAATTTCGCTTAATTAATCAACCATGACTGTTTTGATTTAAATTAAAGCAGAAAACATTTCTAATGAATTGAGTAAGCAGCAATTGCAACAACGCACTAGCAATTCTTCCTTTCAGTGGATTGCTCTGCTGTGAAAAGCATTTCTTTTGTCAAGGCAAGTTCTGCCCATGCAGTAAACCTGTACAAAATCGTGCAACTTACAAATTAAAAACATATTTTCAGATCGTTGTTTACAGTACTTAGCTTCGATATGCAATAATTCACTGGTTAAATCAACTCTTGTACCAAAAATGTTTACTACATTTTATCTTGATGAAATCATACAGCAAATTAATCATAAGGTATTGACGAATATAGAACGGTAATTTCCAAATTTTTAGAAGTTTATCTGTGCAGAAATAATCATAGTAATTCAAGCATTGTTTTCTTAGTTGACTGAAATTCGATCGAGATTGATGGCAATGCTGTATACCAAAAATTACAGTACTGAGCAGTCGTTGGTGGAAGTATTTTTTGTTTCTTTTATCGATTTTTTTGGTTCTCTTAGCGCTAAAGCGCAGAAAGAAGTAAAAATATCATTAAAACAAAAAGAGAATACTTCAGTCAACGCTCGTGGTCGTAACGAGCTCTTACATATAGCCTACTAATCATAGTCAGTTTAAATAAAAATTATTAATGATCATCAACAATTTAAAAATAATTTTTAAGCTGACGGTAAGAGTTTTTATAAAAATTATTTTCACGAATTGATTTTATAAGTAGGGTTGTAAGCAGTTCTTTTTTTACTTTTTCTTGTTAAAGTTGAGGTTCTTAAAAAGTTTTTATTTATTTTTTCAAAAATGTAAAACCTATAGCCTGCTTCTTTGTAATGCATTTTATAGCCTGATTATAAATAAAGATAGCAATCTTATCGCTTGCTTATTACTTTAAATTTACCACCTCCGATGTTGTCTTGTGACTCAGCAGGATTAACTTATGAAGTAATGAAGACTGGTCAATGTGCAAGGCATAAGCGATTATAGTTGTTTCCATAAAAGAAAACCAATGTAAAGATTTAAAATTTCGATTCATTTGTTGGAGCTGTTAGATTTGGCTCAAAATCAAAAAGCTTCGGCAAGTTGCACGCAATTTCATTTATTTCAAAACTCTTCAAAGAAGGCTCATGATAAGCTACTTAAAGTTTTGAAAGATGCTTTGCTGCAATTTTTTTCGCCTCATTTAAACACATATTTTATGTAATAGTCAACCGATTTTCGAATTATTTCGCGATATGCGATCAATTCTTCCAAACTTGTTAGTTTTTCTGGGCCAAATTGTCATGAAAAATTGTTATCAAGTAGCTCTTAATTATGTCATTTGATACTATAGCAGACATACAAAATATCAAATAATTTTTTCTTTAGGCGCTTTTTCAAATGATCAAAAAGTAAATGCTTTTCAACCGCGTAGTCAACATGATTATTAATTTTTTAAATAAAATTGTCGAATTTATTTAATACAGGTTTTATTCCAGGGATGGGGAAACTTTTTGCACTCGTAGGCCACTTTCAAAGATTAAAAGTTGGTGCCGGTCGCACAAAAGTGTTTTCACTCGAAAGCTGTCTCGGAATTCCCGCTTTCCCTCACAAAATCATAGTGTTCTCTAAAAAAAAAGATCTTCACTTCAAAGCAGTCTCCGATTTTCCAATTTTAGCCCCAAAATCATAACGTACTTTAAAAAAAGGTCTTCAGTTAGGGTCATGCGAAGGCCACAGGTTCCCCACCCCTGGTTTATTCAATAAAACAAACGCTTAGGGCTCGTTTCCAATACAAGTGTGGAATTGTCTGCTGTTATTAGGGTATTCTTTATTTCTTTTATTAAATTTTTTGTTCAGCGCTTTAGCGCGGAAAGAAGTAAAAAAATCAATAAACAAAGAATGTTCCATTCCACGGTTGTAGTGGAAACAGGCCTTTATGCTACTTTCTAGATCAGGGTTCTTTAAACCGGGGCCCACGGGCCATTTACGACCCTTTTCCACCGAGTAATGCGGCCCGCCAAGCAATGTAGGTCATTTAATAGCATTGCTTTTAAAAGGAATTTAAAAAATTTATTAGAATTTAATACATTGTTTGTGCCGTTCTACCGCGTCTGTCCAAATTTAGAAATAAAAATTGCCGACAACATAAAAAATTTGCCTAACCCTGTTCTAGATTAATCTTTTTGAGTCTACAATAAGTCTCACATACCCAAACAATTTTTATTATTTTTTTTATGAATATTTTGAAAGTCAAATGCTAAACAGTTCAGTAGCTTCTTCGAATTTTTTGTTTATGTGGCAAAAAAATTGAAATGTTGATTGTGCTGCAGAAAAATGACGCGGGGATCCCCTTATTAGTTACATAACATGCTTAAAAGTCATCATTGATTAAGTTTTAAAAATAAAATTTATTTCTTAACTTAGTTTATCATTCTGCACAAGATTTTTGCTATTCTCTGATACATTTCAAAGTTAGTTTAACTAAAACCCACAAGCAAGCAAAATAGTAACAACTTGAGTGTATTTCTACAAGTCTAACGACGACTCAAACTGAACTTGAGTCCTCACTACAGAGCACTCGTACTCGACTCAAATCCTGAATTTAACAAATGACTTGAAATTGACACAAGTTTACATAAAATTATTTTTGCTGAAACCTCCTTTCCAAAGTAAAATCCAGCTGAATCAAAATAATAGTTTTCCTAGATCAGGGTTTCCCAAATTTTTTGTTCAACGATACCTTTTGGACACTTTACAGGTTTGCATGTACCGCCAAAATTTTGATACATTTTTAGTGCTAAGCTAGAGTCACCATATCTAAATAGGCGCAAGCAGTCTCTGACAGGCATGGGCATACCAGCCAAAAAAATTTGAAAATTGTTTGAGATTCTAGGTTTTTCGATTTTGATTCCTTCCAGATTTTTTGAATTCTGGCCCAAAAAGAAATGTTCTATAAAAAAAAAGGTCTTTACTTCGAAGCAGTCTCAGATTTTCCCAGTTCCGGTCCAAAATCATGGTGTTCTATAAAAAAAAGATCTTCACGCTTTTCACTGCATTGATCTGTTTAACTTAAAAATAATTTATTGGATTTTAAAATTCCTTACGGACACAGAATTTAAGTCAAATACGGATATTCTCTCACATATAATGTACTTCAGTTTGGGAAATCCTGTCTTAGATCAACAAGTGAAAACCTTTTTTTGTGGGAGGTCTGTAAAACTGTTTAAGATCATGTAAAGACCAAGATTTTTGTTGTTAAAAACTGTTCTTAATTGTTTGGAAACTAAAGTCCACAATCCTCATTGTTATTCGTTATGTGGCTCTTTTTAAAAAAATTTGCAAGCCTTTGCAGTGGCAAAGCCGGGTAGCCAGCTAGGAGCTATTATCTAATATATCTACCTAATATATCGAAGGATAATGTTGGCAGGATTTGCCTCCAAGAAGATCGACCAATGACGATAAAAATGCTTTTTCTTCCAAATGTAGAAACTGCGATGGGATTCGACTTTAAAAGATGCAACACTGCTAAAAAACAACGATTTTGTTTTCTAAACAAAATAGACACTCACTCTGTCCCAAAAAACCTTGCTGCTACAACTACAAAGATAAAACTTTGATTTTTTGCAGTGTTTTTATGTCGCAATTATAACAAAAAAACACTTTTTATAAACTGTTTTTAAATTAATTTTAATAATTTGCAATTTTGCCGACAAAATTTGAACTCCACAACAATGACAAAGTCCAATAAGCAGTTCGCTTTTGACTGTTATCTAAATTTATAATAAATTGTTAACAAACTCTCATGATTGATGCTGTTCTTGAAGACCCTACTTTGCGACTAACTTTAAAACCGATCCAAAAAACTGATATTAGGTACCATGAAAACTGATATTGTATACCATGTAGCTACTGCAGTTTATTTTTCTGCTCTTGCCGGTATTCTTGAAGTTTTGATCACACAACATAAACTTACTGACCGTAGACGAAAAAGTTTGCTTTTTTAAGATCAAATTATGATTGCTACCAGTCAAGTTTTGTTTATTGTTGATATACAGATGTCCATAAAGTCTCTTTACAATTTAAAAAAATTATTACAAAGTGAAATGATAAGATATCGCAATGAGGGTTGTTTTATGTTAATCAGTATTTCATAAAGGTTTTATTGACACATTTAATACACTTCTAAACAATTAAGTAAAAATATCATTACTCTATTTAATACACTTCTATATGGGCATCATTAGTTGCACGAAGCACATCTAGACGGTACTCAATTTCCTGCCATGTTCGTTGTAGCATAGCTTCATCAATGGTTTTCCGATCCCCAAATTCTTACATTGTGTTTGTTTAACTTTCCTGAGACATGAAAAGTTGCCTCATCACTAAAACGAACTCGCTTGAGGAATGCTTCATCCTCAGAAATTCGTTGCAGCATGTTCACTGCAAATTCTTTTCGTCTTGGCATGTCGTTTGGCTGAAGTGCCTGTAACATTTGCACTTTATAAGCATACAATCTTAAATTCTTGTGTAGGACTTTGTGCACTGTTGAACGTGGTAGTTCCAATTGTCTGGGAGCAGTACGGATGGACTTCATAGGAGAACGTTGAAAGGCTTGCCTTACACGCTCGATGTTTTCTTCAGATGTTCTTGGTCGCCCACTCCTCTTTGTATCAAACACTGTCCCTGTCTCTATAAATTTCTTGTGCAATGAACGAATTGAAGGACGTGATGGTGGGTCTCTTTCATACTTATATCTGTAGTTTCACTGGGTCTGAACATCTGATTTTGTCTCAATGAACCAGGATACACATTGCGCTTTTTCTTGAGGTGTAGTCATTTTATGGGGGTTCAGTTCATATAACTCAATCATTAAACGTAAGAAATTTTAATTAAGAAATTTTATCTGAAACAATAAATTTTAGTGTCAATAAAAACTTTATGAAATACTGATTAACATAAAACAACCCTCATTGCGATATCTTATCATTTCACTTTGTAATAATTTTTTTAAATTGTAAAGAGACTTTATGGACACCCTGTATTTTAGCACTGATCTTTGGTCCCACTTAATATTTTTGTTTTGGCAATGCCCCTTGGTAAGATGATACTATTTGCTTCTGAAAAAAGTAAGATTTATCAGGGTAAATTTGTAATTAGTTAAATGCGTGACATACAGTCAGTCGTGTAAACTGTTTTTGTTTAAAACCTCATGCAGCTGTACGGTTACAGGGTGTGCACCGTTGATCTATGTTAAAAAATAATTTTTGTTAGAATGACTTCGCAATAATTTGTTTGTTTATCTTGCGCTTATCTTTTTCAAGTTAACCCATTATTACGCTGCAGGTCAAATAAAAATTGTAAATTTACATTAAGTAAAATGCTATACACCATTGACAGTAATTACCAACATACACAAGCAATACATAATTTTCAAATTCCCGATAAGATTTACTAATTATCTCAGCAAGTTGAGTTTGTAAGTAAAAGAAAAAGCGTTTGCCGCTTAATCCACGATCTACGAGGTTCTTTAATATACTTTTATGTCTTGTAATTGGTAGACGTAATTATTTTTTGTCGTTCTTGGGCAGCCAAAGTCCAGCGGTGCAAAACTTGAAGCTCGCAGAACCAACAGATCCTAAACACATTCTAAGTACAATTGTCTTCATTTATGCGATTGTTCATAGTGCTATATGCTACCATTATGCTTTCGACGAACTTTCATTTCGATAAGTTATCGCTTTAATAAACTGTTGTTTCGATAGGCTGCCGTTTTGATAGTCTGTAGTTTTGATAAAATATAGTTTTGATAAACTGTTGTTTCAACAGGCTGTCGTTTCGATAGGCTTTCGTTTCGATAGACTGTCGTTTCGGTAGACTGTTGTTTCGATAAACTGTCGTTTCGATAGACTGTCGTTTTGACAGCGCAACACGGTCTTCGCGAAATCGTTTGTGAAAGCAATATAGTGAATACACAGAGCCGTGCGAAAGCTCCATCGCTCAGCAAGCATACTGGGCCTTGCAAAGAAAGCCTTGGTCGAGTAATAAGCGAAGGTCGATGTAAAAAAACTTTTTGGCGAAAATATTAGAAAAATTTGTAAAAATACGTTTGAACTTCAACAACATTATCAGCTATTCTTTTCCAAATAAAGTCTGTTATGAATAACAACTTTTCAGACTTTTATCGTCAAAAATCTATGAACAAGCAGATTGAAAAGTCTCGGTTTTTCAAGAAATTTTGAAAATGATGCAAGGTATACTATAATGTCATATCAGAAACCGGACAAAAAATTATAAAAAGTATAACAAACTGGTGAAAAAGCATGGGAAACATGTGTAAGCATTCGATACTGTTTTAACTTTAAAAAATCGAATTTATGTTTTAAGGAGTGTCAAAAATATTTAATTAGGTAACCTGATCACAAGAGAAACGATCTATTATTCAATTTTTTATTAAAATAGTGACTTTTTAAAAATATACTTTCAGAGCCTTATTCTTCAATTTAAAAACTATTTTTATCTTACCTTCTTGATTGTGAGCGGATATTTGTTTAAAAAAAGAAACATTAGTTATGAAAAAGCCAAGATCAACACAAGCTTTGCAAATAGTTGTTTTTTATTTGGTCCAGATTTGTTCAAAAAATTAAAAATTTTGACGACTTGCTTTAAGCAGGAAAATAATGTAGGATGAAACACTTTTAGAAAACATGTGAAAAACAATACGCCAAAGTAATCTCCGGTGAAACAGATTTTACGTAAAATGAAATCCATTCTTTCAAGTTCAGCTGGAACACCATCGTTTGTGCAAAATACAGATTTTATCCGTTCATAAACCATTTGCTTTGAAGAAGTGTAATTATCTATGATGAAAAAAGTTTTTTTGTTTTTCTTTGTACCAAATACTTCTTTACTAATAAGTAGTTAAGTTTTCACTATATTATTTTTTGTAAATCTGACATAGGCAACTAATTGACAGCAGTTACCAAAACTGTAGATTTATCCAGTTAATCGTAAAAACAAATTTTGAATATTTACATCAATTTGATCAGCAGTATCATTAAATATGTCTTTTCATGCCTCAAGAAATAATAAAAATCGATTTTTACTGCTGGTAAAACAAGATTTTGGGCATTAATTTGAGCTTGCGTCCTTTTTCCGATCAAAAGCATCAAAAAATTTCAAGCATTCTTTTGTAGCACCGAAATATCCAAACATTGCGTTTTATGTTTTTATTCAATCATTAAAAATATCGTAGCTCTTTTTACAATGACGTTTGAGAAAACTCAGTTTCATGGCCAATTGTTAAAAGAGTTTTGTGCAGATTAAGCACTGAGTCAAGCTTTCGTCATTGACTGTACTTGTATTAACTTCAAAGCAGAGTAATTCAAAAGCTCAACAAACACAAAACAGCAGCAAGATATCAAAAAATCGCTTTTTTCAAGTTTTTTCTGACTACCACGCAGTCGTCTCGTAAAAAAGTATTTTTCAAACTCTAAACTTTCAAACTAAAAAGAAAAACCTTTTTTGGTCGTCTATTTACTTTCAAAGAACAAATGTGAACAAAAGGTATTTTTTCGGTTTTAGTATTAAAGATGAATTTTTGTTTTTACTCTTCAAATGTAAGTTGCGCGAACAAGTGCACAGGACAATTAGCTTGCTTGTATGTTTCTCTGTAAAATGGTAATTATTTGCTCCAGAATATGAACTTCTAGATAAAACCGCGGCGGGTTTAATGTCTTCTTTTAGACCCAATACTTGAGTCCCTTGGCTTAAAGTATATAAGTTTTTTTGCCTGAATTTGTATAATTAAAATTGGATAAGTAAATAGTTTATGTCATTAATGACTGTATTGCCCCAACTGAATGAAAAAAAACTATTTAATACTTACTTTTTACAAATTAAAATAAGTTTGTGTTCGGGTTACCCTTTAATGTTTAATACCAAACGGTTTAGTGTCAAAAATTAACTACAAAATATCAACTTACCAAAAATATCAACTGAACAAAACATCAGCTACCAAAATTAAGTCTCGCAGGCACCAACCACTACGTCGAAGGTTGGACAGATGTTTTGAGTTCCAACTAAACTTTCACCATATCATCATATGGAGATTCCCGGATGTCGGAAATTGATATTTTGGTCGTTGATATTTTATAGATGATATTTTGACCGATTACTTATCAAACATTAATAAAAATTAGGTGAAAATTGATAATAAAAATTAATTCGAGTTGTTCTTTTTTATGTCTTTTTAAAAGCATTGAATCTTTTAAAAAATGTTTGCAATTTGGATATGCCCGGACCAGTTGCTTTTGAAATGCTTTCAATATGGTTATACGGCAATGCAAGTCTTGTTTAAGTGAAATTATCGTAATTTCTTTAACTTTTTGAGTTTTTGCAATATTCGCTACGGAAAAAAAAAATTTGCTCAGCTGTGGTAGTATACTTGTGTCATTTTGTTCACGACTCGGTACTTGATTTTCACTTGCCAAAGCATTCAGAGTTTACTAAAAAAAGCAAGAACTCTTACAGAAAACGCAAAAAGTGGCAAACTCTCTCTTAGAAAGGTTATTGTGTTTTTTTCGTAATCATTTTACCAGCTAATGTTATTTTCTTATTTTTTTGTGTTTACTGTTTAAAAAAATAATCGAAGGCCTTGCAAAAATTTTTTGATCAATTAAACATTTTTTCCAACCTTCAAGGCAAAAATGAAGAAATTTTTCCTATACTGATTTTTAAATTGGGTTTTAATATAAGCACTTAAATTAATTCAAGAGAAAAATTAAAAAAAAACTTTTTGTGCAAACAAAGAATTTCAAGTTACATTTCTCTTAATTGAAACCGAGACTTTTGAGTGGATAAAACAACTAAATTGACTACACATTCAAATATTGCTCTTAAGTTAAGTGTTTTAACTGATACATATTCTAATATGTCGTCTTATTTTGAAAATAAGAGCTAGAATGAATGAATTAAACAAGAATTATTGAATTTGTGGATATAATAGTGTGCATTGTTGTCTACATCGCATTTTTTGCTAATTACGTTACTCTCAGCACGATATTATCAGACTGACGCGGCGATTTCAAGGCTCTTTGAATCGGATTAAATCAGAGCTTTATAACTCGACGATCGAGATATACTTGTGTGTCCCTGTCACAGACTTTGTTCGGGAATCCCAAAGGACCAGTTGAGCTAGGTAGCCCGAATACCTGCGCTGAAACAAAGCTGTGTCTAAATTTTATTTTATTCCGGCTCAAGAAGTGGTCTGCTATGAGCCTGACGGTTTTATACAGTTGGTTTGAATGAAAGCTCGGATTGATCCGTTGAAGACTCTTTTTCACAAACAAACAGAGGCCACTGTCTCTAATAAGAACGAATGTATTACAAAAGTCACGACCGACAAAATTTCTATTCCACGCTTTGCCACATCGCAAAGCGAAATCAACGCTACAACTTGAATCAATCAACACAAAATGATTCTACCTCTGTAGAACACAACTCCAAAACACTGGCGCAAAATAATTCAACACTTATATCACTTCCGTCCTGGATGACGACTGGATCCAAAGCCTTCATAAAACGCTTTGTGCGTCACTCCAGTCTGTGGACGAGGTGGAAATAATTAGTTAAAATTAAGAACCAATTAATATCGAATTTTCAGCGCAAATTTTGTTATCTAGCAAATGTTTATCAATAGTCAAACCCAAAATAGGTGCATTTTGAGTAGATCTACATTGATCTCAAAAAGATCTCCCAAGTCGTCAATGTAAATCCACTCAAAATCCACCTATTTTGGGTTTGGCTATTGGTCAACATTTGCTAGATAACAAAATTTGCGCGGAAAATTGTGCCACATATATCGATCACCCCATGGAGCACGAGGTCTAATGGTTTTAGAAAAAAATTTGATGCTTGCTTAACACTATCACTGTCAGCATCTGATCTGCGCAGTACAGCAGCCTGGGGTAATGAAAGAGTGACCTGTTTGGGTCTGTTCTGTTTGGTTTGGGTCCAACCCGGAGTGGATGTCCTTCCAAACGATGACGACGACGACGATGACAAATTTGTAGTGCACCTATCAGTATTTCATTTTGACGAATATTCAATAAAGAACACTTGGTTTTATTGAATCTGGTCTTGACAGCAAGGCAATAATACAAGAGGCCCCATGTTGGAATCATATTTACAGTAGTCTGTGAGGTCAGATAGTTTTGGGTATAACAATTTTAAAATTTGTACGTATAAACCTATATTTTGATACATTCATTAAAAAACAAAATATGTATCTTTTTTTATCTTTCTGTGGCAGGCTATTTTGAAATAGAGAAATGTAAAACTTAAATGCTGTTGCCTATTCTTTCGTAGCTAAGTGTTTTAGAAATCAGTTCAACTTTTTTTTATTTCTGCTCCGCCACAAAGTAAAAATATCCACAAAATTATTAAATTGCGAAAACGATTGAGGCTACCGATAAGAAAAACGAAGAAAAAGGAACTTCAAAACAAGTGAGCGTTGTGACGTGCACGAATAGGTATGAAACATACAAATTGTGCTGAAAGAAGCAAGGTCCTTCACCTCATTATAAATTTGGATTATAAAAAGAAAATTAAAATAAAAATTAGAAAAAAAAGAACAAAGCCAAAGCCTAAAAAAACTAAACAGAAAGCCAGCTTGAGGTCATTAGATAAAAAAACTTTGCCACGGGGGCGTGCATTGGTGAGACCATAGCGAGTTGACTCATAAAATATGATCAAGCCTCAAGTTTAATGGAAGTTTGAACAAACTCTACCGGCCGAACAGGCAAACAAACCCATTGAAGAAAATCCTATTTCTGGTTGGTTTTATATGAATAAATTTTTTTTTATTAAAAGAAATATTAGGAACAAAAGAAAGTATCAGATATAATGAAATCGCTTTGTAACAATGATCCAATGATTATGATTGGTACTACAACAATTCTTCAAGCTACAATTTAATAAACGATAGTTTATCGAAACGATAATTTGTCGAAACGACAGCGTATCAAAATGACAGTAGATAAAAACAACAGTTTATTTAATTCTGCAAGTTTCTATGTTTGAAACATCTTGGTATTTTAAATTAGATTAATCAAATTAGATGACAGCTGAGCTGGAAGCTGTTGTGGAGATTCTCGGTAAATTCCATCGTGAAAATTTCACTGAGAATATACCATGGTGAAATTTAAGCCAACAAACACAATTTTTGTTAAAAAATAACAGTAATGAAAAATTATTTTCCCAACTCTAACTCTAAAATTTTCCGGACTCTTGTTAACTCGATAACTTTATAGTGAAATTGTACATTGTGGAATTTAATTATACTGATTTAATCCTAAACCTAGCTCTATGGTAAAATTTATTCGGGCGGAGTTTGGCTGTGATTGGGATGTCATACCCCGCCATTTTGTAGCGACAAAATATTGGCTCACGATTATGACCAATCAAGAGAGGGAATACGGTTTGGAAGTTTAATCTTGAATCGGCTTGTCTAAAAAAAGGCTTTCGTCTTTAGTTTTAAAATTATTTGGTTTTGATGATAAAAATCTTAATTCGAGCTTCACATCAATAAAAACAATGTTAAAAGTTTTTTAACAGAAATCTATTACCCTTTTCAACAAAGTCAAATTGATGATTTTATTTAATTGGTGAAATCGCTATAAATTAATTAATAAAATCAATCAAAGCTCAATGAGCCAAATATTTAAGCATCTGATCAAGAATTTTTTTGTGCTTGCCGAATTTTCGCGAGTTTGACATGTTTGCCGTAGAAGTGGATATCTCGAGATCTCTTAAGACATGTCTCGAGACACGTTTTTCGAAGTCTCGGTCTCGTCTCGGTCTCGTAATCCCAAAGTCTCGTCTCGGTGTCGGATCAATGTGTCTCGAATTCAGCACATATAAAAAAGAAGTCCAACTCTACCCTAAAATATGTGGCTATGCCAACCCCGACTCAATGATATAGTTATAAGCAGGATTGCGGAGTCGGAGTCCACGGAATCGCATGTTTTAGACAGGAGTCGAAGTACTTTCTTTAGATTTGACGAAGTCGAAATTGCGAAGAGGATACTGTTTTTTGGTTTCGGTGAAGTTGGAAGTCCGATTTTTTACTGCATTTGGAGACTTCGATTTGTGCTAAATTATTTATGTTTTGGCCCAGATGGCAGGTGCTTTCTCGTAGCCTGAGCCGTAAATAAGTCTGTTCTTGGTGTTAAAAATGACAGACCGAAACCAAACCTGCCGAAACGCAAGGCATTCCAATGTTCAGCGAGGATCTGCTGATCGGCAAACGTTCTTTTTCAGGACCAAGCAATGTCTGAAAAAAGCTGTCCTTTTTCAGAGCACATTGCCAACAAGTTCCAGAGACCCGCTATTCTTCAGCTGAACATCGAAGGCCTCCCTGCAAGCAAGATGAGCGGTCCTCATTACCTTGATCTTCGGTCTGAGGCACTCGTCATCCTTCTACAGGAGACCCACTGCTGATGCAGAGAAGTTGGTACTTCCAAGCTACCAACTAGCTGGGTCTTCTTTAAGCAGGAAGCATGGTCTTGCCACGTTTGTCCACGAGCGACTAAGGTACATGCATTTGGACCAATCTCCACCGACATCGGAGATGGAGTGGTTGTGCGTGGACATTGATGGTTATAAAATAGTCAATATCTACAAACCTCCACCAACGCGATTGCGAACCCTGGATCTCCCAGTGTTTCCTCACCCCTGTCTTTACGCTGGCGATTGTAACTGTCAACATGTTGATTGAGGTTACGGTAATAAAAGTCCGTACGGTGAGTGCTTAGCTGGCTGGGCAAGTATTAATTGTCTTGCCTTTCTATACAACGCCAAAGACGCCGCCAGTTTTTACACCGGCCGCTGGAACACTGGCACCAATCCAGATCTAGCTTTTGCCAGCGTAGATCCTAACAGTTGCTTACCGGATAGACTGTCCTTGAAAAGTTCCCTAGGCCACAACATCGACCTTCGCTTATTACACGACCAAGGTTTGCTCTGTCAGTGCCAAGCATGCCTGTTAAGCGATGGAACTTTCGCAAGGCCAAATGGAATCATTACTTTGCTTTGACGAATAAGTTGCAAAGACTTTGTTGCCGCCTGATTCACTTGATGTAAATGCGGCTTACCAGGACTTCTGTAACATCACCAAGAAAGCAGCCAAAAAGATTATCCCACGCGGGTATTGAAACAACTATATTCCGTGCTGGGATGCGGAGTGTGAATTCCTCTATAAAACTTTCCTGCAGTATCCTCAGGGAGGCGACTCAAGTTTGGCTGCTACAGCGCTGCTTGCCAAGCTTGACATGATTGATGGTCTGAGGCAGTTTGGAGCATCAACTTTTCACACTCTAGTCGAAAAGCATGGAGTATTTTGAACAATCTTACTGGTAGGTCACGACACTCTCCTCATCGCTGTCGCGTCTCAGCTGATGCTATTGCATGTCAGCTGGTCAGAAACGGAAGACACGAGGCTGTTGACCGCAAGTCATTTTGGCTTGTCTCTCAAGAAGTGTCTGACCTTTGGAGGGCCACAGCACCAGACCCAGTAAATATCTCTAACATTTTTTCACAGAGAGAATTTACTGCTTCCCTCCAACATTTAAAAACAGTAAATCTCCGGACCCTGATTCCGTCTGCCCAGAGCTTATAATCCATGCTGGAGCTGCTTTGAAGTCATGATTATGTGACGTTTGTTCTTCTGACTCAAAATTCCCAAGATCCGGAGAAGAGCTCTTGTAATCGCGATCCCAAAACCAATGAAACCTTGGGGGACCCAAACAGTTGTCGATGACTCTATCGACCAATATCTCTGCTCTGTGTCCCCTACAAGATCCTCGAGAGGCTTATCTACGCCAGCGTTGAACCATTAATGAATCCACTGCTCCCTAAAGAGCAGGCTGGGTCTCGACGCGGGAAGTCAACCGTAGATCAAGTTGTTCTGCTAACTCAGAACATTAAGAATTTTTTTGAGGCTAAAAAGAAGGCCGGTGCCATATTTATCAATCTGACAGCTGTTTATGACACTGTCTGGCATAGTGGTCATACCTGCAAGCTGCTGAGACTTATTCCGGATAAGTACATGGTCAAAATGATCATGAAGCTTTTTCGAAACCAAAATTTTGCTCTTACCGATGACAGCAAGCAAAGCAGCTTACGCTGTCTAAAAAACAGCGTTCCTCAGGAATCGGTCTTGGCTCTCCTCCTATTTAACATCTATACGTACGATCTGCCTTCCATGATTTCCCGAAAGTTTGCTTATGCTGATAATTTAGCATTGTTGCACTCTTCTGGAAACTGGAAGGACTTGGAGGGAACTTTAATTCAAGACATGTCTACACTTTCAACGTATCTCCAGACGTGGAGGTTGAAGCTCAGTCACACTAAGACGGTGACGACAGCCTTTCACTTAAATAACCGAGAGGCCAAGCATGAGCTAAAAGTCTACAACAATCATTGATTTTTACCGTTCTGCCTAACCCCTACTTATCTTGGGTTAAAACTGGACAGATCGCTCACATTTCGTCACCATTTAGTGGCATTGTACAAAAATCTATCATCGCACGTCACACTGCTGAGGCGACTTGTAAGCTCGAGATGACCTGCTGGTAGCAAAACACTAAGCATATCCGCCTTATCTCGGGTCTACTCAACAGCTGAGTACTGCACACCAGTCTGGTGTCGCAGCGCTTACACTCGCCTCATAGACAATGTTTTGAACAACGCTTTGCGCATAGTCACTAGATGCCTGCGTCCCACTCCAACAGACCACCTACTCATACTTTCAGGCATCCAGCTAGCTGAGCTTCGCCGACTGGGAGACACACTCTCTTTGGCTCACCCTGGATTTCTGAACCCCGAATTTATCTTGTATGGTCTTTTAAGTGGGTCCTCAGATGCTCGCCAAAAGAGACTAAGATCTAGACGCCCATTTGTGCCAACCGAGCGAAATCTTTTGGACAACCTTGCCAGACTTGACAATCGCGCTTCTGAGTGGACAAATCATAAATGGAATGCGGAGTACTGCGAAAATGCTTCCAGGCTTCGTGTTCTTGTTCCCAGGACCGGTGCCAAACCTGTTGGGATGGGCTTGTCTCGAGTAGCTTGGGCTAAGCTCAACCGCTTAAGAATTGGTGTTGGGCGATTCCTTTCGTTCATGCACAAATGGGGTCTTGCTCCTTCACCAAATTGCGAGTGCGGCGCCGCTGAACAAACCGCAGACCACGTTCTAATAGCGTGTCCCATACATCGGGAACCACATGGAGCACGAAGTCTGACGGTTTTCGATAACGAAACTCGATGCTGGCTTAACAACATCATTGCCAGCATCTGATCAGGGCAGTAAAACAGCCTGTGGTAATAAAAGCATAAACCCTCGGCCCCAGTTCTGTTTGTGTCTGACCTGGAGTGGATGCCTTTCTAAACAACAACGACGATTTATGTTTCTACGTTTTATCTATATATTTATCCTCTTGACTTGCAGGAATGCAACGGAGACGCTATACTGGACACAGGCAAGCAATTAAAAAATTACCCCGAATTGCTTCCAGATATGCCAAGATATAGCTGTCCCATAGAAGTTTTTTAGTTTTTTTTTAGTTTTTAGAGATATGACTGAAATTTAGAACTGCTTGCCAAGAGCGTCAAGCAGGGGGTGCTATAAAAGTGTTTTTTTTAAGGACGCAACAAAATGGCTTGAGTAGGTTTTAAATCGATATCATGTCGATCACAATGACGGCGCTTTGACGCGCTTTAAGCACTCGACAATTAGGTCTCCATAGTTGTAAAATGAAAATCGCTGGAGTCCCATGTTTGGTGAATAATTCGGAGTCGTTTTTTCAAATGTTCTAGACTCAAAGTTTAATCGGAAGAAATTATTTTGATTTCAAAACCCCGGTTATAAGTCACACTTTGCAACCAGGGAGGATTCAGCAAACAAAAAGCGACACCCTCTTATATGAAAATAGCTGTTAGTAATTGCAGAGTTAGGTTCGTATAATACCTTTTCTTTTCTGCAATTAAGAATAATTAAAATTGAAAAATCTTATTCCTACTCTGGTTACACTCAACCACTGACAAAGCGCTTTTTTCCGTTAAAATAATGCATATTATATGTATTGGAAATAATATAAAATTACAAGCGATAGCTTTGGACAAGTGCCCGCAATTCTTAAAGAATCTTAAAATTTTAGGGAGGGCTGAATTCAAATAAAAACTTTCTTTTTATTCGTCACTTAGCTTTCAAAACCAAAAGACAATTAAGTACATTTTTTATCTCTGATTTTTTTCAATAAAAATATTTTTTAAATTTTTAATTAAATTTTTGAAAACAACTCCAAATCAAAACCTAAGTTTAATTTTGCAAATAAAAAGCCAAATTTGGCTCTCAATATAAAGCCAAAATTGTTTTTAGTTTGCACTTCAAATTAAAGTCAAAAGATGGCCTATCCAAGTACTCGCCATATTTTTGCTTGCTTAGTTTTAAATCATTCAGATGGTACATATGACTATAGCTTCTAGCAATTAACCAAAAATTGGAGTGACCAAAGAAAAATACGAATCCCATACCATCTCCATCACACCTAAAAAGCGACTCCGGCTTTAGTATATTTAAAAAAAACTACTTTGGTTCCGACTCCAACCAAAAACATGCGACTCCGACTTCCGACTCTAGCTCCACAACCCTGGCTTAAACCAAAACAACTTATGTAAAGTCTCTTGTCTCGTCTCGGTCTCAAAGCACCGTGTCTCGACTCCACTTCTGGCCTGCTGTGCAGTAGACTCACTCTTTAATTTGTCTATATTCAATAAGTTTTTGTGTTTTTTATTGCGTTTCGTGAATTACTAAATTGGCGGTTCTAAATTGTTTAAAACTGAAACAAGGTTTAAGCAGCAACCCTTTAAAACATTTTAGTGCTTTAATTGTAAAAATAAAAGTGATTGCTAACTAATTATTTTTTAAAAATGGTACCTGTAACTTGTAACTAGTTATTTTTGCAAAATAACTTGCACACCACTGCTTATAAATATATGCTTATATACGCTTTTTTATGCTTATACAGTATATACGTATTGCAAAAGTTTTTTGCAAATATGTCGATTATGAATGTTTGAAAATCTCGTTTATTGTCGGGAATTTTTCTATTAGTAAATAACGTAATTGTTTTTATTAGCTTCTAAATTAACTAATCACAAAACATTATCTCAAATTTATTATACTAAAGATAACCTTGGTTTATATCCATGTGGCAAATGTGCCTTATGTGGTAATTACAAAAACTATAAAAATACTGTCTTCTTCTTCGTTGGAGCAAGATGTTGTTATTGATGTTGTTTCCTCAGGGCAAGGTGTCAGAGAAAATCGACCAGTCCAGAATTATAAGACTGCATTCTCCATTCGGAGGAGTGTAGATGGGGCAGTTGTTAATGATGTGGTCTGCCGTCCACTCTTTGCCACACACACAGGAGCGTGTCGATTTGGGATAGAGCACGTGTCTTGATTCCAAAGCACGACAGGAAAGTGCTAGAGTTTCTCCTTTGGAACAAAGTCCATCAGTTTGGATGACAGCCAAAACAGGTAAGTTGTCCGTTGGAGTTGGACGTAGGTATCCAGTAACAATGCACAAAACCTCGTTGATGGTAGAATCAACTTTTAAAAAATCACGTTGACATAAGAGTGAAGGCTAGAAAAAAATCATCACTTTGTTTGCTAAACGAATTGCGGCCAGCACGAAATTTATAGTTTAATGTTTCACCCATGAGGCCCGTATATAATCATGAGTTGGAAATGCTTGCTATACGGAAATGTTTCACCCATGAGACCCGTATATAATCATGAGTTGGAAATGAAACAAAAATTACGATCCCTTTTAAAGATGCAAGTATTTCAAAATGTTCGTCACTACCACCCAGCGTTTTGGCTTCAAATGTTTTTTCACCGCTAAAAAGTCTTCTGCTGCTGTGCTTGAAATTAATAATATAGAACAGTGATTATCAACGTGGGGCCAAGAAAAATTTTAGTGGCACATGAAGATTTTAGACTTTATACAAGAGAGCCCCGAGCATACGTTTTTGCCGAAGACTTTTGGGGCAAAAATGAAGAAATTAAATACAGTTTCGCAGTAATGAGTTTTCTTTTTTTTGGGTTTTACTAGTCTTTTGGGGGCAAAAATGAAGAAATTAGAGACAGTTTTAAAGTGATGAACTTTTTTTTAGTCTTTACTAGTCTGTTCCACAAACTGTATTGCCCCCCAATATGTACCACTAAATGGGAGACATCAGAATTTTAAAACTGATTAGGTGGGGCATGACCAAAAAAGGTTGAGAAACAGTGATATAGAAGGATTTCATTTAATAAAAAAAGGCTTGAACTTGAATTTAAAAAAATATTTGTAACTTGTAACTTTGATAGAGTCAAAATAGTAGTTCGTTACAAGAGTCAAAATAGTAGTTCGTTATAATTTGGCTAAACAGTTACAGTTACTGAAAAAGCCAATTTACCAATTACAGTTACAGTTACTGAAAAAGACACTAGAGTTACAGCTGAGCTCTATTTATAAGTGTGCTTCAATTTCGTCATGAAGACCTTGGCTTTTATTCGAACAGAACAGAATTTAACTCTAGACGACGTCAAGCGGCTTTAAGCAACGCTTTGCATTGTGTAAAAATGCTCGTTAGGCGGAGGCAGACAATTGTGAATAAGTTTGAGCGATTAAAACGAAAACGTATTAAGAAATCAATCGCAAAGTTTCACAGAAATAGTGCCAGACTAACTTTCGACTGAATTGAGACAACATTGGGCAAGGCTTGGCGGGAAAAGATAAGAATTTCTTGAAATAGCCTAAGGCTTTCGAAAATTTAAAATTCTAACCGAGAACTTTCAAATTCAAACATAGAAAATAGTGGCATTATTATTACAGAACCAATCAGAAATTACGATTACAACTACGATCTGAATTGAAGTACACTAAAGGTTTTATCAGTAGCCTTAACTGAGAAATTAAATTCTGCAAAAAGACAAAGTTAAATATTCCGCGTTATAATTAATTGGTAGAAAAATTAAACCATTATTTATCTTCATTCAAAGAGAATCAAAAAGATATTTTGTTTAAAAATTACTGATCATAAAATCTAAAAAAAAATATATATTATCATTTTATTATAAATTTTTAGATTAAAAAGTTTGATCGAACTTTTCGAGTGACCTAGAAAGTAAAAATTAGATTTTAGTGAAACTTTTTACTCATAGACTGACTTTAGTTCTGTGCAGTTTCTTTTAGTCTTTTCTTTTAAAAACAAAATCTGATGAGGTTTACATGGTACATTATTGCTTTACGTTTGTTTTCCTTTGAATTTGTTCATCAATCCTTCCCGAAAAAAAACACATGTCGCAAAAACCAAATTGCATTTATAGTTGTTTCCATTCTATTTGTAAATTTATTTTTCACAAAAATTTGAATGTAAGTTTATTATTGTTTGATTTGAAGTCACTAAGTAATTATTTGGAAACCCTTTTGTTAAATATTAACTTGAGTTACTGTTTCAACGAGCCATATAAGATTACTGTTGCAGCGAAGCCGTATAAGAAATGATTTTCAGTACAAAAACGATTCAGTGCAACCAAAGCTTGAAATAGCGCGATAAAGTGATGAGCACTAGTTGTTATTCTGAAAAGTCAAAAGCAGATTTTTGGTCAGAAATAAGAAAAATATATTGCTCAAACACAAGTATTTTATTCAGTTACAGAGTTCCAGCGGCAAGTAAATTTGCGAAGATATGGGTATGCTCTGGCACGCCAAAACGAGGCTGCTGTCCTACGCCTTTAAACCAACCAACAAACTTACCCCTAGAAAGTAATTTAACAATTCAGGTAAATAATAGTTTCAGAAAAAGTGACACTCTCTCTATAGCAGTTTTTGGTAGCTCCCATGGTTCAACAAAAGTTTTACAAAAAAAATTTAACTTTACCAATTGCTCTGAGCATGTTAAGAAAAATTGGGAATCAGGAGCAATTCCTGTAGTTATTTCGCTTTCCCTAGTATTGTTCATAGTCCTGGGAATTCTATTCCGAAAAAAACTGGGAGGATATTTCCACAATTTAACCCTGAAAAAGAAAATAGAAAAAGGAAATGACTCTGTTCCAAAAATTATAAATTCAGCTCAGCAAATGCCTTTATCTCCTGTATTAACTGCAAAAGCTAAGAGAAATGAAACCTTTTCTTTCTCAGCAGAGTTACACTCTGAAGAAGTAACATGTTCTCAATTTACATGCCTTTCTGACTTAGACTGTATATCACCAAAACAAAAACGTTTATCTTCTGATGACACCAAAATTGTTTCAATAGCAGATAGGATTTCCTCACTATACATTATATTTGTGGACGAAAGCCCGGAACATACGTATGTTGTTTCGCAATTTGCTAGTTTTTTGCAACAAGATTTGGGATTTAGAGTGATTTTTGAACATTGGGAAAGAAGAAAAGCAGAAAGAAATTACACATTTTGTATAAAAAGAGCCATGAATTCGGCCGATAAAATTGTTGTAGTGTGGTCTGCGCTGGCCATGGTTAAATTGGACTTGTTTAAAAACGGGAAGGGCTTTTATCATGACACGTTTTCACCAATTTTTTTACAAATGCAAGGTGATTTATTTGAATTTAAAAATACAACAAAGTATATCTTTGTTTATTTCACTTATTCGGATAGAAATTGCATTCCACCGTATTTATCGAAATATCCTTGTTACGAGCTTATGACCGATTTTGAAGAGCTGTACTTTGCACTTAACGACACCGAAAAACATCGGCCCAATTTAGTTAAAAACTATAGTGACAAGATAAAATGCTCACGCTATTTTGATCCAGCAATCAACGAATTTGGAGCCGGTCTGAAGCAAGCAATACAAAAAGCAACTGAAGCAATCGAACTTGAAGTAATTGATGACGAAAGAAAACCTCTCATGTCAAAAAAACTTGACACCGAGGAAAATGGTAAAACACTAAAAAGTTGTATAAGTGTAAAATCTCTTGCTGAGCTCAACTACACTGTGGAACCGTTTCAAGCTTTAATGGCGATAAACAATTTAACCTACATGATGCAAACGCAAACCATAGTTACTGCAAATGAAACGTGTCAGATATGTAACCCGTCGTTACACAGCTAATAATAATTTATTTAAAACGGTAATTCATTAGTTTGTCAAAAAACTGTTGCTACTCTAACGTGCAATCTCACTGTCTTATAAATACTCTGAGGTGCGATCTTAATTGTAATTAAAAAAAATAACTTTTTATTTCCAAATTGTAATTATGAAGTTGTTTAATTGTGATAAAAGTTGTAACAGATGCGATAAAAGCTGTAGAACCAATCAACTCAATGTAGATATCGGCTATCTGAGATCATTCATCACTTGAGATTGCACGTTAGAGTAGCACCATAAAATTTGTCAGTATTAAGACCGAGAAGCGGAATTAGAACAGTATAGACGCGTACAATCTTGGACAGAGGCGGGAAACCTGTTGGTGGAAACTGTTGGGGATTAACAATGAAAAGGTTCCCCACTTTTAATCTGAGGTTTCTATCAAATTAGTTCAAACTGAAAAATCATTTATTGATTTAATATTGATTCTTTGTTATAACTGTACTAAAACATTTGTTCTAAATTAAACGGTATGATAAGCATTTTAATCTATTAGCAATTGATTTATAAGCGAGCTCATTCTTTTTCAAAAAGTCGGAAAACATTTTCAATAGAATACGTGCTTTTGAAAATGTGTTATTATTAGCTTCATCTTGTTTTGTACTTAGCTCAATTATACTAGGAGTAAGTAAAGCTTATTGGGCAAGAACCACGAGACTCAATTAATATTTCAAGTAAACGCAGCAAACATTAAGAAATAATTATTTCAATGGTAAATATTAAAGAATTGATTTCCTTTTTAAATGTCAACAACACCTGGCTTCGTTTTCTCTTCATTTTTTTGAGTAGTTTAGTTGTTTGGCCAACAAACTATCATGGGCCAAAAGTATTATAATTAGAAGGGCAAGAAGTGTTCCCACTAAAGTACGCAATGTACGTAATGCGCATCGCCACCAAACCGTTTGCACCTTGAAATCTTGTTTGCGTACTAAAAACATAACAACGTTAAAAAGAAAAAAAATATTTGTTTCGTCTTTTCATAGCTTAAAATGCTACGGCAAAATAAACTTGCTTAATAAATTAAAGTAATGACCTTTTTATTAATCTTCAATTAAAATTTCGGTACCGATTATAGTTCTTATGTATCTTTTACCGCTAGCTTGAAAATATTACTTTGTAATTGAAGAGAAGATCACAAATCAGCAGTCACTTTGGACGACATACCTCTAACTTAAGACTTTGCCGGCGCAACTATCAATTATTACGCTCACAGAAAAAATAATTGTGCAGTGTAGAATTCTTTTAGAAGGAACTTTTACGGCAAGTACTGTAGCTTTGTTTTCTCATAGATAGTATCTATCTTAAACCAGCGCTTTCTTATTCGTTTTTTTACCCTGAACCCGATTAGATTAACAAAGTCGATCTCTTTTTTTAGAACTGGGTTGATTGTTAGCGGGGGGTGTTTAACTTTTTTGCATGTGCTAGGCGTGAAGTTCTTGAGCACGGCGAGCTCCTTTGCTTTGTATCATAAACCAAAATTTATCTTTTCATCTTGAAAAGTCGAGACGAAAAAAATAAGGTTTGCATTTAAAATTAGTTTTCAAAACGTTAAAAGGCAACATGTCTCCATCGACGCCACACGTTGGTCACCCCTGGCCTGATAATGGTTCAGTCTTGGTAGGTTTTTGTATCTCTAGTGGCAGCTTCTGGCTCCTCTAAGTGTGAGGTCACATTAAATCTTTGATTGAGTGATGCGCCATGAAAAAGACAATTTTTACTATGCGTAAACGAAAAAACAGCGAGAAAATTAATTGTTTGAAAAACAAAAGACTGTCTTACTGTATTCTTTTTTTGGGTTTGTTATTAATCATTTTCTACTTTGACCAACTTATGCACATTTAACATTTTCAAAACCAAAATGATAATTAATTTTTCCCCTTTTAAGTGAAAAAATAAGAACTTCTTGTAAATTTTTTTTACGTTTAAATTGTTTATTGTTCTTTTTGTACAAACATTTTATTTTGTTTTTCGTTCAATTCTTTCAGTCGAAAAACGTTTAAAAACGCAACGTGGTTTTAAAAACTACCGGTTTTGCTGAATTTTTTCTTTATCATCTCTTCTTTAGTTTCATGTTAAGTATTTGAGAAGCAAGGGTGTTTTCATCCATGTTAATTCCTTTCCTTTTAAGTGAAAAAATAAAAAAATTTTTGTTAATTTTTTACGTTTAAACTGTTTATTGTTCTTTTCGTACCAACATTTTTATTTGTACAAACACTTTTATTTTTTATTTTGTTTTTTGTTCACTTTTTTCACTTGAAAAACATTCAAAAATGCAACGTGGTTTTATTGAATTTTTCTTTATCATCTCTTCTTTAGTTTCATTTTTAAGTATTTAAGAAGCAAGGGTTTTTTGATGCATGTAATAATTCTAATAAGCAGCACAATTAACTTCATGTATCAGTAGAGATATAATTCAAAGGAAACAACAAACGTATGTTTTGACTTCAACAAACCCTCTTCAGGAAAAACAAAAAAAAAACACGTTTTTGTTGCTTGAGGCATTTTTTTGTTTCTTCTTCAAAGGGTTTATGCCGACGAAATTGTTTACACCTGTTATTTTGTTTGTAGCAATTATATTTTTACTTATGAATGCAATGATGTTGTTTACAGCGATATATTCATTTCATTTTTTATTTTGTTCAAGTTGCTTTGGTTGTTTTATGCGATTGTTGTTGTTTTTTTGGTATGTAACATGAGTTCTGTTTTTATAATTAATTAAACTGTTTTTTTTTTGTTTTTTTTAACCAATTCGTTTCACACATTTACTGTTTGAAGTTACCCTGAAGTCACAAATGCGTTGGGGTGCTTGTTGCAATTGAAGTGAAACCACTTACTTTCTTGTAGCCCATAATATATGTTTTTCTTTTTTAAGCAAGGCAATCTTAAACTAAATATGCACAAAACGTGTAAAAGTGTAGAGTAGTATTTCTCAACGTGATCCACTAGGCTTTCTAAAGAGGAATTTGCTATTTGAGGGGGAAGTTGCTCAGAGAAAAACTGGGGAGAAATTCGAGAATTTGATAAAATGTAAGTTCATTCAAAAAAAAAAGCCCACGTCCTTGACGATTCAATCATGATTGCTGATAAAAGCTGTTTCATTACTAGGAAGACCTTTACTTGGTCTCCGTTTTGATTTCAATGTAAATTTCATTGATGAATCTCCTGGGTAACAGGAATTCGGAACAGAAATTTGGTTTAAACCAAAAAAAGGCATTCCTTCATTCTGTGTAACAAAAAAAAAATTTTCTTAAATTGACTTTAGTGGTTTGATGTTGTGAAAGAATGGTACCTGAGTCTTGAAAGAGAAAGAGGCGAAAGCTTTGAGAACTACTGCTTTATAGGCTCGGGAAGCTTTTTTATGAATGTGCGTTGCGCTGCGCTGCTGTTAACGCAGATAAGCTGTTAGACACAAAAATAACTTTATCATGAGCGGAATATCTGTTCAACCGATTCGAGGCTAGGAGAGAAACAAATGTGCTCCCATTCCTTGATACGTTTCTGAAAAAAGTTGCAAACTTGATTTTTCGCACGCTTGTTTGTAGTTTTTCATGAATTTTAAAAATTTTATCAAAATTGCAATGATGGCGACCTCATTTAGAAAAAGTCATATAAATATGATTTATGTGTCATATTGTTTGGTTCATCTGCCTTTTCAAAAAAATTCTTCTGATATGGTCGATTGTTGATTTTGTTGAGATTTTACATTTATTAGACGATTTGCTGGATTTGTTTGTGCCCCCTCCCCCTTTACCTGCAAATAAAATGTTGTTTCAGAAGATGGTTTTTGACGATTCACGATTCAAGGTGATATATTATCAACTACTGTTTTCAAATTGTAACGCAAAGATTACAAAATACGATGAACAGATTGAATCAGTATTGGTTAAGCATGCGGTCTACCATCTCTAACCCTAATCTTGATCCTTAATCAAACCAAATCTTATGGATGGTGAAACCAGACTTGTAATCAGACCCAATTATTTGACCCGAACACGAAAATACAAGCCCGAACTCAGCTCGAACGTTTTTCAAACCCTCTTCACCAAATTTTTTTCACCGAATTTCAACCAAATTTTTTTCAAGCCCTCTTCAAGCAAATCTTTTTTTTATAGAGATTAATTATTTTAATGGATTCAACAGTAGAAAAGGAGACAATAAAGCTCGGCGTTGTGATATTGTTAGTCCACACGCGGAAAAGTCTCCGGTTAAGTTGCGGCAAATCTGAAATATGAGCCAATAATAAAATTTGAATTTATTTTAAATGGTAACACTTTTTTAGTTTTATTATGAATAACAGTGGTTATGTCTCGATGATAAGCACAATAATGGCGAAACTAGAGCTTGTTGCTTCCAAACTGTTTTGCTAATTGACTTTTGATATGGTTTTAGTTTATATTTTCAATTTTTTCTCCTCTTTTCTATTGTTTGATTGGACTATTTTAAAATCGACAAATAAGTTTTAGGTATGTTTTTATCTTCCTAATTTTAAACAGCTTTATCATTGCAACTTCAATACTGCCAGACGTTGCAAAACTTTTGATTATTGTAAAAGAGTTATTTTGAATTGGTTTTTGAGCTTAATTTTCTTTTTACTATAAAACCGTGTGTCCGAACTGCACAAATTTGATCATTGAACGATACTTTTTTTCTCTTTCATTTTAGTATTGTATTATTGTGCTAAAACGTGAGAAAATCTTAAATCAGCACCTTTGTCTTGATGCAATCAAAAGTTTCTAATGTTGACAACAGACTGTGAGACGAAACTCAAATTTTATTGCTTCCACCAGCTGCTGTGTAAACAAGTCGATCTTCCGTCCTTTCTTTTCTTATTTTTAAACCAGAGAAGGTCGTCGTTGAAGGGTGTAATGATTTATTAATTTGTTGATCGTTTAAGCCAAGTTTTGAAATGCAGACCTTAAAATCTAATTGATATCGTTTCGTCTTAAAGCGCTTAATTTGATCATCATAATTAGTAGTTTTTTTATTGAAGCTTTATGCTGGCAGCCAGACATTTAATGTTAAAATCTTTTTGTTAGTGATGATCTCTCTTTTAGTTAATCTTGGCAACGTTGTTTTGAGCGTTATTGTTCTTGTTGGTTAAATTGAAATAAATGCTCGTCTTTATTTAATAATCGTTGACATATCTGATTGTTTAGTAGCCAACTTATGAAAGCATCTCTTATAAACTGATCACGGTGCTCGGAAGCAGTCACTGGCTTAAAATTAAAATCCTTGCTTAAAACGGTGAGTACATGCAAGTACTCATCAAGCAAAAACCAGACGAGAACCTAGATAAGCTACGGATTTTGATAAATTTTGTCGCACCCGAGATTTACGAATTATTTTCTGATTTCAATAATTACGACGAAGCTATCGCTAAACTAAAAGCTGCGTACGTTAAAACTCCCAACAAAATCTTTGCAAGACATACTTTATCGTCACGAAAGCAAAGGCCAGAAGAATCTCTTTATGAGTACTTGCGTGTACTCACCGTTTTAAGCAAGGATTTTAATTTTAAGTATGACTACTACAGTGACTGCTTCCGAGCACCGTGATCAGTTTATAAGAGATGCTTTCATAAGTGGGCTACTAAACAATCAGATATGTCAACGATTATTAAATAAAGACGAGCATTTATTTCAATTTAACCAACAAGAACAATAACGCTCAAAACAACGTTGCCAAGATTAACTAAAAGAGAGATCATCACTAACAAAAAGATTTTAACATTAAATGTCTGGCTGCCAGCATAAAGCTTCAATAAAAAAACTACTAATTATGATGATCAAATTAAGCGCTTTAAGACGAAACAATATCAATTAGATTTTAAGGTCTGCATTTCAAAACTTGGCTTAAACGATCAACAAATTAATAAATCATTACAAAGGGTATCCACTCCAGGTCATACATAAACCAAATTGGGGCCGAGAGTGTATCCTTTTACTACCCCAGGCTGCTGCACTGCTTAAATCAGATGCTGGCAGTGATGTTATTAAGCCAGCATCGACCATTCCAACAGGCCTGGCACCGGTCCCGGGCACAAAAGCACGGAGCCTGGAAGCATTTTCACAGTACTCCGTTTTCCATTTGTGATTTGTCCATTCAGAAGCGCGGATGCCAAGTCTGGCAAGGTTCCGCGCAGCTGGCATAAACGGGCGTCTGGATGTCTCACTTGGCGAGTATCTGAGGACCCACTTAAAAGACCATACAAGATATGATCGGAGCCCAGAGATTCACGATGAGCCAAAGAAAGTGTCGCTTCCAGTCGGCGAAGCTCAGCTGGTTGGATGCCTTAGAGTACAGGTAGGTGGTCCGTTGGAGTGGGACGCAGACATCCAGAACTATGCGCAAGGCGTCGCTCAAGACACTGTCGATGAGGCGAGTGTGAGCACTGCGATACCAAACTGGCGCACAGTACTCAGCTGTTGAGTAGATAAGGTGGATGTGCGTAGTGTTTTAGCACCAGCACCCCATCCCGAGCCCACGAGTCGCCTCAGCAGTGTGACGCGCGATGATAGTTTTTTGAGCAATGCCGTCGTCGTCTTCGTCATTTGAAGGGTATCCACTCTGTAGTGTCTGCTGGCTATCTTAACAGATTAAACCTCCACATAGTCCAACAGACCTGTGCACGCGTTCTCTTACAAACGTGTATTCCTCTAAACTAAAAACAATTACATAACAATATGTACAGTGTTGCCAATTATGCTTCAATTTACAATAATAATTATTCACAAACACTACATCCCCTCCTTTCTTTCTTTAAAACATTACTCAATTATCAAAACGTTTCGGTTATTTAAGAATTTCTCGAGAGCGCAAACATTTCGCATTAACATTGTTTTCTACGTTATTTTCACAATAGCTATTTACATGATCAGGTGTGGAATCAGAAGCATTCATCTCCCCACCGTCATTTCGAGAATAATCACATACATTTGTACAAGGATTAAATCTTTTTACATGCGTTACGTTTCGCTTGAGACACAATCATCATTTTGAACTGTTACACAATTTCCTTTTCGTTCAGTTATAATAAACGGATCTTTACGATACACAATCGACATTTTGTTGCTTTCATTTTGTTTAAACAGAACGTTATCTCCTACTTTCAAATCATTATTAACAGCATTACGTTTTACATCAATATAGGAGGTACATTTTCCCTTTTTCCTTCATTTCAGTATCGTTATCTTCACATTTTTGCACATTAAAGTCGTAACCACAATACATTTCTAACTGAAGCAATTTCGTACGCAACTTACGATTAAATAGTTCTGGCATAATCGATTTGCTTACTAGTTGACAACCATAACATTCTTTACAAAATCGTTCGCTATCTTTATCAATACCAGGCCACCATATTTTACTTCCCAATCTCTTTTTCATCATTACGATTCCGGGATGACCTTCGTGAGCTAATTTATTCACATGTTCGCGGAACTCGCTAGGGATTACTATTCTCGTTCCCCGTAATACAATAAAACCAATCGTCGTCAACTCACTACGAACAGGTAAATACGATTTACAATCAAGTTTTAGCCAATCATTCGACAATATACAATTTCTTAAGTTTCTTAACTCTTTATCTGCATTACTCGCTTTTTCAATTTTATGTGTGCTTAAAGCAATAGGCGTAGCATATTTCACAATCAAATTTACGTATTCATCAATACTATCATCACTTTCAGCATTTTTGATCACATTTTCATTAAACAATCGTGACAGAGAATCAGTAATGTTTTTACTTCCCGCAATATGAATTACTTTATACCGATAAGGTTGCAATCTTAACATTCATCGTTCCATTCGCGCACTAAATTTCGACCTTGGAGAAAATATAAATTCTAACGCTTTATGATCAGTTAATAAATCAAAATCAGCACTGTATAAATACACATGAAAATGTTCACATAACCACACTAACGCAAGAGCTTCTTTTTCGATTTGAGAGTATTTTCTCTTTATTTGCGGTAATATTCGACTCGCGTACGCCATAATACGATTTTGACCATTTTGCTTTTGCACTAGCACCGCTGCTAGACCGTACAGACTCGCGTCTGCAATTACTTGAGTATGACATGTTTTGTCAAAATAACTTAAAACAGGTGCGTCACACAATTTTTGTTTCAATGTTTGAAATGATTCTTTTTCGGATTCACCCCATGTAAACATAGTACTTTTTTGTGTTAATTTTCGCAATGGTTCTGAGATAGTTGCCAAATCAGGAATAAATCGTCCGCAATAATTCACCAATCCCAAAAAACTACAAACTTCACTGGCATTCTTTGGTTCTCTTGCAGATGCTACTGCTTTTATTTTTGATTCTTCTGGTGCAACGCCATCTTTGGAAAGTACATGGCCCATTGTCACAGACTTTGTTGGGGAATCCCGAAGGACCAGTTGAGTTAAGTAACCTGAATACCTTGCTGAAACAAAGCTGTGTCTAAATTTTATTTTATTCCGGCTCAAGAAGTAGTCTTGCTATGAACCTGACGATTTATACAGTTGGTTTAACGAAAGCTCGGATTGGTTTCGTTGAAGACTCTTCTTCACAAACAAACAGAGACCACTGTTTCTAATAAGAACGAATGTATTACAAAAATCACGACCGACGAAACTTCTATTCCACGCTTTGCCAAACTGCAAAGCGAACTCAACGCTATAACTTAATTCAATCAACACAAATAATTCTACCTCTGTAGAACACAACTCCCAGCCACTGGCGCAAAATAAATTCAACACTCGACGACCAATACAGAAAACTAACGGGCCTTCCGCGCCCAACCAATTACTTCCACTCAAGTTGTCTCCAAATCACATCTCAATAATAATAATTCGCTACGCATCGCCTTTATATAGAAAAAAGATCACGTGACGCAAATTTGATCGTAAACGCTAGACAGTTCTACAACTCTCCAGAGAGATCGTTATGCTCGAATCAAGTAGCATATACGCGAAGATTCCAGTACAGTGACGTTGATCAAAAACATATTACGTCAATAAAAAGAGAAAAAGGCAAGAAATACATCAAGCGAACTGTAGACATTACATCGCATAGTACGAGAGTCGCGCTTCACTGGCCATGCGATAATATTTTACTATAAAACTACGAATTACAATTAACGGTGATAAACTACATCGTTATGATTAAAATTATGAATGAAGTGTGACATCCATGAATTCTACTTTCATCGTATTAAAACAAGATTTTTCTTTATTGAATTTCAGGCCTTTTTCTTTCAACCTTTTCAATACTTCTTCTAATCTTTCATTGTGCTCTTTCTCTGAAGATGCAAATACAATAATGTCATCAAGGATGTTACATACTCCTTTACATCCTGCCAAGGTTTGTTGCATTGTTCTCTGGTACATCTCTGGAGCACAGCTTACTCCGAACATTAATCTCTTGCATCTGAATAATCCTTCATGAGTTGCAAAAGTTGTTATATCTCTCGACTCTGGGTCTAATTCAATTTGATGATAAGCCCATTTCACGTCTAGCTTACTAAATTTTTTACTTTGGTTCATCTCTTGGAGTAATTCTTCAATGATTGGAATAGGGGTCTTTCCCTTTTTACAGCTAAATTTGCTCTTCTCATGTCAACACATAAACGAATATCTCCATCGGACTTTGGTACAACAATTACAGGTGATACCCAATGTGTTGGACCAATTGTCTTTTCAATGATATCAAGTTCTTCTAATTCTTTCAGTTTTTGTGACAATGTATCACGTAGATGATACGGCACCCGACGTGCAGTTTGACATACAGGTTCTATAGATGAGTCAATTGGAATGTTTAATTGAAAATCTTTCAGTTTGCCTATCCCTTTAAATAAGCTTTTATACCGATCCACTATTTCAGCTGTAGAATCATCTTTAACTAAATTGTTAATTTCAGGTTCAATTTTCAAAATTCCTAATTTTGTTAGCGTGTCTGTAACTAATATTGGTTCTCCTTCTCCTTCCAAAACAAGAAAATCGACATTGTCAATCACTTTATTATTAAAGGACACTTTTGCTTTAAAACCTCCCGCAAGCTTTAGCGGTTCTTTACTTCCATAAGCATAAATTTTCTTCTCGGTAAAGTAACATTTACATTTAATTGAATTCTTTTTTTAAAAATTCCCACAATTGTCGGTCTAAAATATTGCATGTTGCTCCCGAATCAATAAGCATTTCTACTTCCACATCACCAATAAATATTTTTCGTCTTTCAATTTGATTTTTCGCATTTAAAGCAAAAAGAAAACCTGAGTCATCCGCTAGGGACTTTCCCCGATCGCGAAGTTGTTTTACGCTTTGACGTTTCGAATTAAATTCTTTATTTTTATTCAGCGCTAATTTCGTTTTACTACATCGCGCATAATGTCCCGTTTTATTGCATTTAAAACGTTTACGATTTCTTGCCGGACAATTAAGAATTTTCGCTCGATGACCTGTTTTTCCGCAACGAAAACATTTTTCTTGATTATACGATTTAGGTTTATTAAAATTAGCAAACCTAAACTACACTTGACTTTTTCAACAAACGGTTTACATTTTCTCTTTCTTCTCGCTTGGACCTCTTCGGGCTTAGCAAAATTTTCTATTTGAGCTACTGCGGTTTCGAACGACCTTGCTATCTCTCTTAGCATTTCCAGAGTTAAATCTTTTCCTTTTCCTAAAAATTTTTGACGCAATACATTTGAGTTACATTTTTCAATTATTTGGTCTCTTATATGCTCTTCGACTTTGGTAAATTCTCATGTTTCTGCTTTTTGTCTTAACACATTGACTGCCAAGCCCATTTTCAGAAAATGGTTCCCAGAGGCCATGGTGCAAAAATTTTTTTTTCTGATGTATTTTAACTAAAAATTACTTATATATATCGAAATTTCCTATGTTAGTGCATTTTAGGTATGAAATTTAACTTTTTCCGTGTCAGTCACTAATGTCTGACGCGGCCCCAGATTGAAACGTTTTTGCGCCAGGCCACGTCAGTCATTTTTGGTAGACAGTAATTGCTACACATTTTGCTGTTCTTGAAACCCCCAACTATCAATTTACCGAAAACGTAAAGGATTGCGGTGATTGTTGCTCTTTTACTGTATTTCAGATAGGCTAAATATAGAAATTTTCAAATATGACTAAACGAAAGTTAACTGCTGATGCAAGAATCTGATTTTGACTCTAGTGAATCAGACCATGATGATTCTTGTGATGATGCGAATTGGGATCCGGACCCTCTTTCTAGTGATGGCAGTGATTTTGACTCTGATGAATCAGAAACTGAAGCCGCTGCCATGGACATGGATGACAGCGTCACTGCAGCATCTGACACTAATGGCAGTAAGTAGTATATAAAAGGAATTTTGGTTGGTGTTGTGACGTCATCAGAGGCGCCCTCGGAGGCGCGGTGGCGCACTGACGTCATCGCAGGAGCGGTTTTGGAGGGTGGCGCTAGAGAGCAGTGCCGGATCCGAATCCTATTCCGAATCCTAATCCAAATCCTAATCCTATTTTAAATCCTATTTCTAATTCTAATCCTATACCTACTCCTATTCCTAATCCTAATCCTAATCCTAATCCTACTCATAATCCTATTTCTAATTCTATTGCTAATCCTACTCCTACTCCTATTCCTAATCCTACTCCTATTCCTAATCCTACTCCTATTCCTAATCCTACTCCTATTCCTAATCCTACTCCTATTCCTAATCCTACTCCTATTCCTAATCCTACTCCTATTCCTAATCCTACTCCTATTCCTAATCCTACTCCTATTCCTAATCCTACTCCTATTCCTAATCCTACTCCTATTCCTAATCCTACTCCTATTCCTAATCCTACTCCTATTCCTAATCCTACTCCTATTCCTAATCCTACTCCTATTCCTAATCCTACTCCTATTCCTAATCCTACTCCTATTCCTAATCCTACTCCTATTCCTAATCCTACTCCTATTCCTAATCCTATTTCTTATCCTTCTCCTAATCCTATTTCTTATCCTTCTCCTAATCCTATTTCTAATCCTTTCCTAATCCTATTCTTATTCTTATTCCTAATCCTATTCCTATTCCTAATCCTATTTCTATTCTTGTTCCTATTCCTAAGAAAGACGATGATCCTGAGTTCAATTCTTAGCCAAGACAATGTAAAACCTAAACCTAAGACAGACAGTAGTCCTGAGTTTGACTCCCAACCAAGACAGCGAAGCTGTAAATCCTAAACCTGAAAAAAAAACAGTGGTTCTAAGTTTGATTCCTACCCAAAACAGTAGAAATCCTAATCCTAAGAATGTCAGTGGTCCTGAGTTTGACTCCCACCCAAGACAGTATAAATCCTAGCCCTAAGAAAACCAGTGGTCTTGAGTTTGATTCTTATCCAAGATAATAAAAAGCCAAACTCTATGAAAGACAGTGGTCCTGAGTTTGACTCCCACCCAAGACAGTATAAATCCTAACCCTAAGAATCTCAGAGTTTGATTCCTACCCAAGACAGTATAAATCCTAACCCTAAGAAAAACAGTGGTTTTGAGTTCGTTTCTTGTCCAAGACAGTGTAAATCCTAACTCTATGAAAGTGGATAATCCTGAGTTTGATTCCTAACCAAGACTTCAAAACATAACATAAGATTATTTCAAGACATTCTGCAAGAATTTAAAGCAATAAAGTCAAAACGCTTTTTATTTTAAGCACTCGTAAAACGAACCTACCTAACCAGTTTCCTGTTTTTAAGCACTCTGTAGAAAAATCTGTCAAAGCTTTTCCTGTTTTTAAGCACTCTATAGAAAAAAAAAACCTGCCAAAATATGTTCCACAAAGGGCAAGTCAGGACACATCGAGTCAATACTCGGTTTTCCCCGTGGGGATTTCTTTAGGTTTTTACCGGGATTGTTTGTATAGGTTTCTTTGTGCATTGCAAAACTTTGTCTTGATTTTTGCTATATTTATGTTCAATTTCTCAATTTTTCCCTAAAAAAGTTTGGTTTTTAGATATTTTTATTCAATTTTAAAACTTTTTTTCTAAAAAAACCTTGATTTTTATTATAACTTTGTTTAATTTTTTCTAATCAATCTTAATTTTTATAGGCGAGCTTGATTTTTGTTATACTTATGCTCAATTTTTCAAAAATTTTTCTCACACAACCTTGTTTTTTGTTACACCTATCTTCAATTTTTTCTAGACAAATTCGATTTTTATTATACCTTTGTTGAAATTTTAAAACTTTTTCTCTTAACAACCTTGATTTTTGTTACACATTTGTTTAATTCTTCAAACATTTTCTTAGTCAACCGTGATTTTTAGATACCTATTTTAATTTTTTCTAAGCAAGTTTGATTTTTGCTATACCCTTGTTGAATTTTTCCAAACTTTTCTTTGTCAACCACGATTTTTATTATACTTTTGTTGAATTTTTAAAAGTTTATCTTGATTTTTGTCGTTCCTATCTTCAATTTTCTCCTATACAAGCTTGATTTTTATTATATCTTTGTTGAAATTTTAAAACTTTTTCTTTAGACAACCTTGATTTTTGTCACACATTTGTTTAATTCTTTAAACATTTTCTTAGTCAACCGTGATTTTTAGATATCTATCTTCAATTTTTTCTTGACATCCTCGATTTTTGTTATACCTAACCTTAATTTTTCTTGTCAACCTTGATTTTTGTCATACCTATGTTTAATTTTTCTTAACAATCATGGTTTTTGTCATATCTTTGTTTAATTTTTCATGGTAACCTTGATTTTTGTCATTCCTAACCTCAATTTCTTCTAGAGAAACTTGATTTTTGTTATACCTTTGCTCAATTTTTTTCTGAACAACATTGTTTTTTGTCAAACCTCTGCTTAATTTTTCCTAGGCAACCTTGATTTTTGTCACATCTACCTTCAATTTTTCTTGGTAACCTTGATTTTTGTCATATCTAACCTCAATTTCTTCTAGACAAACTTGATTTTTGTTGCACCCACCTTCAATTTTTTTTTCTAAACAACCTTGGTTTTTGTTATAACTATCTTCAATTTTTTCTTAACAACCTCGATTTTGTTATATCTTTGTTTAACTTTTCTTGAAAAACTTAATTTTTTTATAACTACCTTCAATTTTTTTTTCCTCGGCAATCTTGATTTTGCTATATCTACGTTTAATTTTTACTTGGTAACCTTGATTTTTCTCATAACTTTGTTTAATTTTTTCTTGACAACCTCGATTTTTGTCACACCTACCTTTAATTTTTCTTAACAATCTTAATTTTTGTCATACCTAAACTCAATTTCTTTCTAAATAACCTTGATTTTTGTCATAACTATCTTCAATTTTTTCTTAACAACCTCGATTTTTGTCATAAGTTTGTTTAATTTTTCTCGGTAATCTTGATTTTTGTCATACCTAACCTCAATTTCTTCTAGACAAACTTGATTTTGTTATACCTTTACTTAACTTTTTCTTGATAACCTTGATTTTTATTATACTTATCTTCCATTTTTTTCTAAACTGTCTTGTTTTTGTTATACCTAATTTCAATTTTTTTTCTTGACATTCTCAATTTTCCTTATACCTTTATTTAAATTTTTCTTGGCAACTTTGATTTTTGTCATACCTTTGTTTAATTTTTCTTAACAATCTTGATTTTGTTGCACCTACCTTCAATTTTTTTCTAAACAACCTTGCTTTTTGTCATACCTTTGTTTAATTTTTCTTAACAATCTTGGTTTTGTTGCACCTACCTTCAATTTTTTTCTAGACAAACTTGATTTTGTTATATCTATGCTTAATTTTTTTTTTGGTAATCTTGATTTTTGTTATACCTTTGCTTAATTTTTTCTTGGCATTTTTTAGATACCTACATTTAATTTTTACCTAAGAAAGCTTGATTTTTAGGTACCTTTATTCAATTTTTTGTCTAAGCAGTCTTGATTTTTGTTATACCCAATCTCAATTTTTCTTTAAGCAACCTTGATTTTTATTATACCTATGTTTAACTTTTTTTTCTAAACAAGCTTGATTTTTTGTTACACCCTTGTTGAATTTTTTTTCTTGACAACCTTGATTTTTATTCGCAGTCAAAGTAATTCTTAAAAGTTTTAAACAAAAATTTTTATTGATAGGTTATTCGTGTTCAATAAGCAGATGTTTCATAATAAAAAAGTCGTCTTTTTTCTTTATTATTTAGTAAACCGAATTCAAACATAGTTATTATTTTTATGGAGTACGAATTCGCTTTCTAGTGTTAACATTTTAATTGTTTCAAAAATGAATTCAGTTCCAACTACGTCTCATCTTTTGGTCGTTTTATAAACTTTTAATAATAAGAAAGCTACCCGTAATCTCTGTAAGCGTGACAACGTGTGTCAAAGTCTCCTCTTACACAGAAGCTGGCCGTATCCTGTTCATAGCGTATTTCGTTTCCTGTTAAAACTGTGACATATTCATGATCGGAGTTTGAAAATCTGGTTACCTTAATTTTCAGAGTAAAAAATAGAGTAAGCGAAAACTTTCTATGATGCACCTTGATTTTTATAGTTTTTAAAAACATTTTGTGAAAGGAAATTTCATTACAAGCTTGACCCAAAAAATTTGATTTCAAAACACCGACTTAAGCTTAGTTTAATCGCCAGTCAATTGCAACCGTTTATGTTAAAAAGTTTTACATTTTTTCACTTTTAAATAAGATAATTCATCATAAAACTGAACATTTTAATTCATTTTACCAACTAAATTTTCTAAACTTAACATAAAATTTGAAATCAAATAAGACCAACGTAAGTTTAAAAAGTTTTGTATAAGTAAGATCAATTCCAAGAAAAATCGGTTGTATTTTGAAAATATATTAAGATTTATTCTATCAAGTCCTATCACAGGTAGTTCTTATGTCTAAATGAAAACAAACCAAACTGAAATTATTTAATAAACTTATTGTCTAGTTCGAAATCTAAAAATAAACTCTTTAAAAAGCAGGATTTTCAAAAAATACCTAAAACTTTGCTTTCAGGATACGGTTTTGCTTGGGGTAACAAACACAAATAAAGTAAGAAACCAATAAATTCACTCTTTTATCTTGAACGTTGCTAACCTCTAAGAAAAAGGTGTGGACATCAACGATGTCAAAGAAAACGTATACGGATATTAAAAATTAAACTTTTAAATTTCATTTTCCGCAACATCGTTTTGTGGTCAAGGTTTAAATTATTGCACTAGTTTAACCAAAAATACTTTAGTTTTTCTTTAACCCAAATAAATGTTTTAACCAAAAACTTCATTAATTGATATTAAAAATTAGTCCACGAATATAATTTTATACATTTTTCAGCCGGAGGTTTTGTGGTTAGGTGTTAAAAACTGTAAAACTTTGAGCCTAATTGTCACCATTTTAAAATTCTCTCAATAATCGCACATTGTAAAGTTTTTTATATGGAAACACTAGATTCCTTTTACGTGAAAAAATTTAACTTTTTGAAAGGATTATCTTTCTTCCAAGTGTTTTACATTTTAAAGTTACAAAAACACTAGCTTGCTTAAAAAATCTAAAAAATTTTTCCTGAAAAGTGTACATTTCTTCGTTGCAGAAGTTTGTTAGTTTTTAGAACCAAACCCTAAAAAATTCTACTTTATGTTAGATTTTTGCCATTTTTTCAATGCATAGCAACAATTCAATCTCAAACTTTTTATCACAATATTGCTTTCTTAAGGCCCGTTTCCACTACGAGCGTGGAAAAAAGCATTCTTTGTTTGTTTTATTGCTTTTTTTTTGCGCTCGCTTCAATTTTAACCGCTCGTTTCAATCGAAGATCCATAAAAGAGAGAAAGAATGCTCTTTTCCACGCTCGTAGTGGAAACGGGCCTTTAATTGCGCAAATGTTGTTAATTTTGTCAAACTCTTTGTACAATTGTTGCACAGAGGCAAATATTTCGACTTTTGCACGGTTCTCATTTTACTTAGTTTTTTCTTTCCAAAGTGAAAAAAGTCGCATTAAAGCCTTTAGTTTAACTAAATATCGATTTGTTTGTTTTAAATACTAAGCAACAACACAAACATTTCAAAGTTAACTAACAAAAAGTTGACTAATCAAGTTTATTAAACTCATCTCTTCATTAAAAGATATCAATTTTTGACTTAAAGAGTTTTTCACCTTGTAACTTAAATATTTTTAATCTACTTTGTATTAAAAAGGTGTTTAGCATTACAAAATTTCACAAGATTTTCTCAAGTTGAAACCGTCTTGATTGAAAAATAGCAAATTTGGCGTTAAAAGTTGTTCGAGTTGCAAATCAATATCTGTTTTTAGCAACTGTTTATTCATTATGTAATCTAAATATGATGCTTTAAATTAATTGTATGATAAAAATCAGTCAATCTTACAAATTTTAACTAGTTGAAACCGTTTGTGCCTCAAAAAATCAGAAACATTACGTTTCAACATGATTTAATTTTACCGTTTTACAAGCAAACTTTTCGATTCTAGTGAAACAAACCTACATTTTACTCTGTTCACGTTTCAATAGAAATTTTACCTAGAATTTTTTTTTCTTTTTAACCTAAGAATCTTTTTTATTTTTCAATTTGAAGTCACAACTTATGTATTTTGATTTATAAACCTAAACTTTTTTAATCTATTATGCATGTAAATTGTAGAGCATATCAATTTCTTGTTTTCAACTGGTCTGTTAGATTTTTATTTTGAAAAATTCTCTCGACTTTACGTATTGTTGTCTTTAGTTATAAAAAATTATCACAATTTGCTAAAAAATTTTCTTTTTCATCATTTATAAGTTCGTTTGATGGTAAGATGTTAGATAAAAGTTACAATTTGAAAAATTTTTATAATAGTGTTTTTATTGCTTTTGAAAACAAAAATTTGTGCACAAACCTTGAAAAATACACAGATCGTCATGAAAAGTTTTATTTAAACCACAGTGTTGTCTATTTTACCAATTTTTTTGTATCATAACAGCAATAAACCTATTTCTCAAGTCAACTGTTGAACTTTGCGTCATAATCACAGTTCTTCTTCTTTCTGTTATTTTCGTTTTCAACACTATCTTTGTCATATTTGATTATTTTCTTGTGTTTTTGCTCCATGTCATCATCACCAACCCATACAACCTAGTTAATTTTACACTTTATTTATTTTGTTGAGATTCACGTGTCTGTTTTTAGTTCATTTTCGAATTTTTAATTTTAAAAGGATTCTTGTTTTTATTTTATCTTTTCGGAAATGTGATTATTTTTAGCAGATAGGAACGACAAAAATCAAGATAAACTTTTAAAAATTCAACAAAAGTATAATAAAAATCGTGGTTGACAAAGAAAAGTTTGGAAAAATTCAACAAGGGTATAGCAAAAATCAAACTTGCTTAGAAAAAATTAAAATAGGTATCTAAAAATCACGGTTGACTAAGAAAATGTTTGAAGAATTAAACAAATGTGTAACAAAAATCAAGGTTGTTAAGAGAAAAAGTTTTAAAATTTCAACAAAGGTATAATAAAAATCGAATTTGTCTAGAAAAAATTGAAGATAGGTGTAACAAAAAACAAGGTTGTGTGAGAAAAATTTTTGAAAAATTGAGCATAAGTATAACAAAAATCAAGCTCGCCTATAAAAATTAAGATTGATTAGAAAAAATTAAACAAAGTTATAATAAAAATCAAGGTTTTTTTAGAAAAAAAGTTTTAAAATTGAATAAAAATATCTAAAAACCAAACTTTTTTAGGGAAAAATTGAGAAATTGAACATAAATATAGCAAAAATCAAGACAAAGTTTTGCAATGCACAAAGAAACCTATACAAACAATCCCGGTAAAAACCTAAAGAAATCCCCACGGGGAAAACCGAGTATTGACTCGATGTGTCCTGACTTGCCCTTTGTGGAACATATTTTGGCAGGTTTTTTTTTTCTATAGAGTGCTTAAAAACAGGAAAAGCTTTGACAGATTTTTCTACAGAGTGCTTAAAAACAGGAAACTGGTTAGGTAGGTTCGTTTTACGAGTGCTTAAAATAAAAAGCGTTTTGACTTTATTGCTTTAAATTCTTGCAGAATGTCTTGAAATAATCTTATGTTATGTTTTGAAGTCTTGGTTAGGAATCAAACTCAGGATTATCCACTTTCATAGAGTTAGGATTTACACTGTCTTGGACAAGAAACGAACTCAAAACCACTGTTTTTCTTAGGGTTAGGATTTATACTGTCTTGGGTAGGAATCAAACTCTGAGATTCTTAGGGTTAGGATTTATACTGTCTTGGGTGGGAGTCAAACTCAGGACCACTGTCTTTCATAGAGTTTGGCTTTTTATTATCTTGGATAAGAATCAAACTCAAGACCACTGGTTTTCTTAGGGCTAGGATTTATACTGTCTTGGGTGGGAGTCAAACTCAGGACCACTGACATTCTTAGGATTAGGATTTCTACTGTTTTGGGTAGGAATCAAACTTAGAACCACTGTTTTTTTTTCAGGTTTAGGATTTACAGCTTCGCTGTCTTGGTTGGGAGTCAAACTCAGGACTACTGTCTGTCTTAGGTTTAGGTTTTACATTGTCTTGGCTAAGAATTGAACTCAGGATCATCGTCTTTCTTAGGAATAGGAACAAGAATAGAAATAGGATTAGGAATAGGAATAGGATTAGGAATAAGAATAAGAATAGGATTAGGAAAGGATTAGAAATAGGATTAGGAGAAGGATAAGAAATAGGATTAGGAGAAGGATAAGAAATAGGATTAGGAATAGGAGTAGGATTAGGAATAGGAGTAGGATTAGGAATAGGAGTAGGATTAGGAATAGGAGTAGGATTAGGAATAGGAGTAGGATTAGGAATAGGAGTAGGATTAGGAATAGGAGTAGGATTAGGAATAGGAGTAGGATTAGGAATAGGAGTAGGATTAGGAATAGGAGTAGGATTAGGAATAGGAGTAGGATTAGGAATAGGAGTAGGATTAGGAATAGGAGTAGGATTAGGAATAGGAGTAGGATTAGGAATAGGAGTAGGATTAGGAATAGGAGTAGGATTAGGAATAGGAGTAGGATTAGGAATAGGAGTAGGATTAGGAATAGGAGTAGGAGTAGGATTAGCAATAGAATTAGAAATAGGATTATGAGTAGGATTAGGATTAGGATTAGGATTAGGAATAGGAGTAGGTATAGGATTAGAATTAGAAATAGGATTTAAAATAGGATTAGGATTTGGATTAGGATTCGGAATAGGATTCGGATCCGGCACTGCTCTCTAGCGCCACCCTCCAAAACCGCTCCTGCGATGACGTCAGTGCGCCACCGCGCCTCCGAGGGCGCCTCTGATGACGTCACAACACCAACCAAAATTCCTTTTATATACTACTTACTGCCATTAGTGTCAGATGCTGCAGTGACGCTGTCATCCATGTCCATGGCAGCGGCTTCAGTTTCTGATTCATCAGAGTCAAAATCACTGCCATCACTAGAAAGAGGGTCCGGATCCCAATTCGCATCATCACAAGAATCATCATGGTCTGATTCACTAGAGTCAAAATCAGATTCTTGCATCAGCAGTTAACTTTCGTTTAGTCATATTTGAAAATTTCTATATTTAGCCTATCTGAAATACAGTAAAAGAGCAACAATCACCGCAATCCTTTACGTTTTCGGTAAATTGATAGTTGGGGGTTTCAAGAACAGCAAAATGTGTAGCAATTACTGTCTACCAAAAATGACTGACGTGGCCTGGCGCAAAAACGTTTCAATCTGGGGCCGCGTCAGACATTAGTGACTGACACGGAAAAAGTTAAATTTCATACCTAAAATGCACTAACATAGGAAATTTCGATATATATAAGTAATTTTTAGTTAAAATACATCAGAAAAAAAAATTTTTGCACCATGGCCTCTGGGAACCATTTTCTGAAAATGGGCTTGGCAGTCAATGTGTTAAGACAAAAAGCAGAAACATGAGAATTTACCAAAGTCGAAGAGCATATAAGAGACCAAATAATTGAAAAATGTAACTCAAATGTATTGCGTCAAAAATTTTTAGGAAAAGGAAAAGATTTAACTCTGGAAATGCTAAGAGAGATAGCAAGGTCGTTCGAAACCGCAGTAGCTCAAATAGAAAATTTTGCTAAGCCCGAAGAGGTCCAAGCGAGAAGAAAGAGAAAATGTAAACCGTTTGTTGAAAAAGTCAAGTGTAGTTTAGGTTTGCTAATTTTAATAAACCTAAATCGTATAATCAAGAAAAATGTTTTCGTTGCGGAAAAACAGGTCATCGAGCGAAAATTCTTAATTGTCCGGCAAGAAATCGTAAACGTTTTAAATGCAATAAAACGGGACATTATGCGCGATGTAGTAAAACGAAATTAGCGCTGAATAAAAATAAAGAATTTAATTCGAAACGTCAAAGCGTAAAACAACTTCGCGATCGGGGAAAGTCCCTAGCGGATGACTCAGGTTTTCTTTTTGCTTTAAATGCGAAAAATCAAATTGAAAGACGAAAAATATTTATTGGTGATGTGGAAGTAGAAATGCTTATTGATTCGGGAGCAACATGCAATATTTTAGACCGACAATTGTGGGAATTTTTAAAAAAAGAATTCAATTAAATGTAAATGTTACTTTACCGAGAAGAAAATTTATGCTTATGGAAGTAAAGAACCGCTAAAGCTTGCGGGAGGTTTTAAAGCAAAAGTGTCCTTTAATAATAAAGTGATTGACAATGTCGATTTTCTTGTTTTGGAAGGAGAAGGAGAACCAATATTAGTTACAGACACGCTAACAAAATTAGGAATTTTGAAAATTGAACCTGAAATTAACAATTTAGTTAAAGATGATTCTACAGCTGAAATAGTGGATCGGTATAAAAGCTTATTTAAAGGGATAGGCAAACTGAAAGATTTTCAATTAAACATTCCAATTGACTCATCTATAGAACCTGTATGTCAAACTGCACGTCGGGTGCCGTATCATCTACGTGATACATTGTCACAAAAACTGAAAGAATTAGAAGAACTTGATATCATTGAAAAGACAATTGGTCCAACACATTGGGTATCACCTGTAATTGTTGTACCAAAGTCCGATGGAGATATTCGTTTATGTGTTGACATGAGAAGAGCAAATTTAGCTGTAAAAAGGGAAAGACCCCTATTCCAATCATTGAAGAATTACTCCAAGAGATGAACCAAAGTAAAAAATTTAGTAAGCTAGACGTGAAATGGGCTTATCATCAAATTGAATTAGACCCAGAGTCGAGAGATATAACAACTTTTGCAACTCATGAAGGATTATTCAGATGCAAGAGATTAATGTTCGGAGTAAGCTGTGCTCCAGAGATGTACCAGAGAACAATGCAACAAACCTTGGCAGGATGTAAAGGAGTATGTAACATCCTTGATGACATTATTGTATTTGCATCTTCAGAGAAAGAGCACAATGAAAGATTAGAAGAAGTATTGAAAAGGTTGAAAGAAAAAGGCCTGAAATTCAATAAAGAAAAATCTTGTTTTAATACGATGAAAGTAGAATTCATGGATGTCACACTTCATTCATAATTTTAATCATAACGATGTAGTTTATCACCGTTAATTGTAATTCGTAGTTTTATAGTAAAATATTATCGCATGGCCAGTGAAGCGCGACTCTCGTACTATGCGATGTAATGTCTACAGTTCGCTTGATGTATTTCTTGCCTTTTTCTCTTTTTATTGACGTAATATGTTTTTGATCAACGTCACTGTACTGGAATCTTCGCGTATATGCTACTTGATTCGAGCATAACGATCTCTCTGGAGAGTTGTAGAACTGTCTAGCGTTTACGATCAAATTTGCGTCACGTGATCTTTTTTCTATATAAAGGCGATGCGTAGCGAATTATTATTATTGAGATGTGATTTGGAGACAACTTGAGTGGAAGTAATTGGTTGGGCGCGGAAGGCCCGTTAGTTTTCTGTATTGGTCGTCGAGTGTTGAATTTATTTTGCGCCAGTGGCTGGGAGTTGTGTTCTACAGAGGTAGAATTATTTGTGTTGATTGAATTAAGTTATAGCGTTGAGTTCGCTTTGCAGTTTGGCAAAGCGTGGAATAGAAGTTTCGTCGGTCGTGATTTTTGTAATACATTCGTTCTTATTAGAAACAGTGGTCTCTGTTTGTTTGTGAAGAAGAGTCTTCAACGAAACCAATCCGAGCTTTCGTTAAACCAACTGTATAAATCGTCAGGTTCATAGCAAGACTACTTCTTGAGCCGGAATAAAATAAAATTTAGACACAGCTTTGTTTCAGCAAGGTATTCAGGTTACTTAACTCAACTGGTCCTTCGGGATTCCCCAACAAAGTCTGTGACAATGGGCCATGTACTTTCCAAAGATGGCGTTGCACCAGAAGAATCAAAAATAAAAGCAGTAGCATCTGCAAGAGAACCAAAGAATGCCAGTGAAGTTTGTAGTTTTTTGGGATTGGTGAATTATTGCGGACGATTTATTCCTGATTTGGCAACTATCTCAGAACCATTGCGAAAATTAACACAAAAAAGTACTATGTTTACATGGGGTGAATCCGAAAAAGAATCATTTCAAACATTGAAACAAAAATTGTGTGACGCACCTGTTTTAAGTTATTTTGACAAAACATGTCATACTCAAGTAATTGCAGACGCGAGTCTGTACGGTCTAGCAGCGGTGCTAGTGCAAAAGCAAAATGGTCAAAATCGTATTATGGCGTACGCGAGTCGAATATTACCGCAAATAAAGAGAAAATACTCTCAAATCGAAAAAGAAGCTCTTGCGTTAGTGTGGTTATGTGAACATTTTCATGTGTATTTATACAGTGCTGATTTTGATTTATTAACTGATCATAAAGCGTTAGAATTTATATTTTCTCCAAGGTCGAAATTTAGTGCGCGAATGGAACGATGAATGTTAAGATTGCAACCTTATCGGTATAAAGTAATTCATATTGCGGGAAGTAAAAACATTACTGATTCTCTGTCACGATTGTTTAATGAAAATGTGATCAAAAATGCTGAAAGTGATGATAGTATTGATGAATACGTAAATTTGATTGTGAAATATGCTACGCCTATTGCTTTAAGCACACATAAAATTGAAAAAGCGAGTAATGCAGATAAAGAGTTAAGAAACTTAAGAAATTGTATATTGTCGAATGATTGGCTAAAACTTGATTGTAAATCGTATTTACCTGTTCGTAGTGAGTTGACGACGATTGGTTTTATTGTATTACGGGGAACGAGAATAGTAATCCCTAGCGAGTTCCGCGAACATGTGAATAAATTAGCTCACGAAGGTCATCCCGGAATCGTAATGATGAAAAAGAGATTGGGAAGTAAAATATGGTGGCCTGGTATTGATAAAGATAGCGAACGATTTTGTAAAGAATGTTATGGTTGTCAACTAGTAAGCAAATCGATTATGCCAGAACTATTTAATCGTAAGTTGCGTACGAAATTGCTTCAGTTAGAAATGTATTGTGGTTACGACTTTAATGTGCAAAAATGTGAAGATAACGATACTGAAATGAAGGAAAAAGGGAAAATGTACCTCCTATATTGATGTAAAACGTAATGCTGTTAATAATGATTTGAAAGTAGGAGATAACGTTCTGTTTAAACAAAATGAAAGCAACAAAATGTCGATTGTGTATCGTAAAGATCCGTTTATTATAACTGAACGAAAAGGAAATTGTGTAACAGTTCAAAATGATGATTGTGTCTCAAGCGAAACGTAACGCATGTAAAAAGATTTAATCCTTGTACAAATGTATGTGATTATTCTCGAAATGACGGTGGGGAGATGAATGCTTCTGATTCCACACCTGATCATGTAAATAGCTATTGTGAAAATAACGTAGAAAACAATGTTAATGCGAAATGTTTGCGCTCTCGAGAAATTCTTAAATAACCGAAACGTTTTGATAATTGAGTAATGTTTTAAAGAAAGAAAGGAGGGGATGTAGTGTTTGTGAATAATTATTATTGTAAATTGAAGCATAATTGGCAACACTGTACATATTGTTATGTAATTGTTTTTAGTTTAGAGGAATACACGTTTGTAAGAGAACGCGTGCACAGGTCTGTTGGACTATGTGGAGGTTTAATCTGTTAAGATAGCCAGCAGACACTACAGAGTGGATACCCTTCAAATGACGAAGACGACGACGGCATTGCTCAAAAAACTATCATCGCGCGTCACACTGCTGAGGCGACTCGTGGGCTCGGGATGGGGTGCTGGTGCTAAAACACTACGCACATCCACCTTATCTACTCAACAGCTGAGTACTGTGCGCCAGTTTGGTATCGCAGTGCTCACACTCGCCTCATCGACAGTGTCTTGAGCGACGCCTTGCGCATAGTTCTGGATGTCTGCGTCCCACTCCAACGGACCACCTACCTGTACTCTAAGGCATCCAACCAGCTGAGCTTCGCCGACTGGAAGCGACACTTTCTTTGGCTCATCGTGAATCTCTGGGCTCCGATCATATCTTGTATGGTCTTTTAAGTGGGTCCTCAGATACTCGCCAAGTGAGACATCCAGACGCCCGTTTATGCCAGCTGCGCGGAACCTTGCCAGACTTGGCATCCGCGCTTCTGAATGGACAAATCACAAATGGAAAACGGAGTACTGTGAAAATGCTTCCAGGCTCCGTGCTTTTGTGCCCGGGACCGGTGCCAGGCCTGTTGGAATGGTCGATGCTGGCTTAATAACATCACTGCCAGCATCTGATTTAAGCAGTGCAGCAGCCTGGGGTAGTAAAAGGATACACTCTCGGCCCCAATTTGGTTTATGTATGACCTGGAGTGGATACCCTTTGTAATGATTTATTAATTTGTTGATCGTTTAAGCCAAGTTTTGAAATGCAGACCTTAAAATCTAATTGATATTGTTTCGTCTTAAAGCGCTTAATTTGATCATCATAATTAGTAGTTTTTTTATTGAAGCTTTATGCTGGCAGCCAGACATTTAATGTTAAAATCTTTTTGTTAGTGATGATCTCTCTTTTAGTTAATCTTGGCAACGTTGTTTTGAGCGTTATTGTTCTTGTTGGTTAAATTGAAATAAATGCTCGTCTTTATTTAATAATCGTTGACATATCTGATTGTTTAGTAGCCCACTTATGAAAGCATCTCTTATAAACTGATCACGGTGCTCGGAAGCAGTCACTGTAGTAGTCATACTTAAAATTAAAATCCTTGCTTAAAACGGTGAGTACACGCAAGTACTCATAAAGAGATTCTTCTGGCCTTTGCTTTCGTGACGATAAAGTATGTCTTGCAAAGATTTTGTTGGGAGTTTTAACGTACGCAGCTTTTAGTTTAGCGATAGCTTCGTCGTAATTATTGAAATCAGAAAATAATTCGTAAATCTCGGGTGCGACAAAATTTATCAAAATCCGTAGCTTATCTAGGTTCTCGTCTGGTTTTTGCTTGATGAGTACTTGCATGTACTCACCGTTTTAAGCAAGGATTTTAATTTTAAGCCAGTGACTGCTTCCGAGCACCGTGATCAGTTTATAAGAGATGCTTTCATAAGTTGGCTACTAAACAATCAGATATGTCAACGATTATTAAATAAAGACGAGCATTTATTTCAATTTAACCAACAAGAACAATAACGCTCAAAACAACGTTGCCAAGATTAACTAAAAGAGAGATCATCACTAACAAAAAGATTTTAACATTAAATGTCTGGCTGCCAGCATAAAGCTTCAATAAAAAAACTACTAATTATGATGATCAAATTAAGCGCTTTAAGACGAAACGATATCAATTAGATTTTAAGGTCTGCATTTCAAAACTTGGCTTAAACGATCAACAAATTAATAAATCATTACACCCTTCAACGACGACCTTCTCTGGTTTAAAAATAAGAAAAGAAAGGACGGAAGATCGACTTGTTTACACAGCAGCTGGTGGAAGCAATAAAATTTGAGTTTCGTCTCACAGTCTGTTGTCAACATTAGAAACTTTTGATTGCATCAAGACAAAGGTGCTGATTTAAGATTTTCTCACGTTTTAGCACAATAATACAATACTAAAATGAAAGAGAAAAAAAGTATCGTTCAATGATCAAATTTGTGCAGTTCGGACACACGGTTTTATAGTAAAAAGAAAATTAAGCTCAAAAACCAATTCAAAATAACTCTTTTACAATAATCAAAAGTTTTGCAACGTCTGGCAGTATTGAAGTTGCAATGATAAAGCTGTTTAAAATTAGGAAGATAAAAACATACCTAAAACTTATTTGTCGATTTTAAAATAGTCCAATCAAACAATAGAAAAGAGGAGAAAAAATTGAAAATATAAACTAAAACCATATCAAAAGTCAATTAGCAAAACAGTTTGGAAGCAACAAGCTCTAGTTTCGCCATTATTGTGCTTATCATCGAGACATAACCACTGTTATTCATAATAAAACTAAAAAAGTGTTACCATTTAAAATAAATTCAAATTTTATTATTGACTCATATTTCAGATTTGCCGAAACTTAACCGGAGACTTTTCCGCGTGTGGACTAACAATATCACAACGCCGAGCTTTATTGTCTCCTTTTCTACTGTTGAATCCATTAAAATAATTAATCTCTATAAAAAAAAGATTTGCTTGAAAAGGGCTTGAAAAAAATTTGGTTGAAATTCGGTGAAAAAAATTTGGTGAAGAGGGTTTGAAAAACGTTCGAGCTGAGTTCGGGCTTGTATTTTCGTGTTCGGGTCAAATAATTGGGTCTGATTACAAGTCTGGTTTCACCATCCATAAGATTTGGTTTGATTAAGGATCAAGATTAGGGTTAGAGATGGTAGACCGCATGCTTAACCAATACTGATTCAATCTGTTCATCGTATTTTGTAATCTTTGCGTTACAATTTGAAAACAGTAGTTGATAATATATCACCTTGAATCGTGAATCGTCAAAAACCATCTTCTGAAACAACATTTTATTTGCAGGTAAAGGGGGAGGGGGCACAAACAAATCCAGCAAATCGTCTAATAAATGTAAAATCTCAACAAAATCAACAATCGACCATATCAGAAGAATTTTTTTGAAAAGGCAGATGAACCAAACAATATGACACATAAATCATATTTATATGACTTTTTCTAAATGAGGTCGCCATCATTGCAATTTTGATAAAATTTTTAAAATTCATGAAAAACTACAAACAAGCGTGCGAAAAATCAAGTTTGCAACTTTTTTCAGAAACGTATCAAGGAATGGGAGCACATTTGTTTCTCTCCTAGCCTCGAATCGGTTGAACAGATATTCCGCTCATGATAAAGTTATTTTTGTGTCTAACAGCTTATCTGCGTTAACAGCAGCGCAGCGCAACGCACATTCATAAAAAAGCTTCCCGAGCCTATAAAGCAGTAGTTCTCAAAGCTTTCGCCTCTTTCTCTTTCAAGACTCAGGTACCATTCTTTCACAACATCAAACCACTAAAGTCAATTTAAGAAAATTTTTTTTTTGTTACACAGAATGAAGGAATGCCTTTTTTTGGTTTTAAACCAAATTTCTGTTCCGAATTCCTGTTACCCAGGAGATTCATCAATGAAATTTACATTGAAATCAAAACGGAGACCAAGTAAAGGTCTTCCTAGTAATGAAACAGCTTTTATCAGCAATCATGATTGAATCGTCAAGGACGTGGGCTTTTTTTTTTGAATGAACTTACATTTTATCAAATTCTCGAATTTCTCCCCAGTTTTTCTCTGAGCAACTTCCCCCTCAAATAGCAAATTCCTCTTTAGAAAGCCTAGTGGATCACGTTGAGAAATACTACTCTACACTTTTACACGTTTTGTGCATATTTAGTTTAAGATTGCCTTGCTTAAAAAAGAAAAACATATATTATGGGCTACAAGAAAGTAAGTGGTTTCACTTCAATTGCAACAAGCACCCCAACGCATTTGTGACTTCAGGGTAACTTCAAACAGTAAATGTGTGAAACGAATTGGTTAAAAAAAACAAAAAAAAAACAGTTTAATTAATTATAAAAACAGAACTCATGTTACATACCAAAAAAACAACAACAATCGCATAAAACAACCAAAGCAACTTGAACAAAATAAAAAATGAAATGAATATATCGCTGTAAACAACATCATTGCATTCATAAGTAAAAATATAATTGCTACAAACAAAATAACAGGTGTAAACAATTTCGTCGGCATAAACCCTTTGAAGAAGAAACAAAAAAATGCCTCAAGCAACAAAAACGTGTTTTTTTTTGTTTTTCCTGAAGAGGGTTTGTTGAAGTCAAAACATACGTTTGTTGTTTCCTTTGAATTATATCTCTACTGATACATGAAGTTAATTGTGCTGCTTATTAGAATTATTACATGCATCAAAAAACCCTTGCTTCTTAAATACTTAAAAATGAAACTAAAGAAGAGATGATAAAGAAAAATTCAATAAAACCACGTTGCATTTTTGAATGTTTTTCAAGTGAAAAAAGTGAACAAAAAACAAAATAAAAAATAAAAGTGTTTGTACAAATAAAAATGTTGGTACGAAAAGAACAATAAACAGTTTAAACGTAAAAAATTAACAAGAATTTTTTTATTTTTTCACTTAAAAGGAAAGGAATTAACATGGATGAAAACACCCTTGCTTCTCAAATACTTAACATGAAACTAAAGAAGAGATGATAAAGAAAAAATTCAGCAAAACCGGTAGTTTTTAAAACCACGTTGCGTTTTTAAACGTTTTTCGACTGAAAGAATTGAACGAAAAACAAAATAAAATGTTTGTACAAAAAGAACCATAAACAATTTAAACGTAAAAAAAATTTACAAGAAGTTTTTATTTTTTCACTTAAAAGGGGAAAAATTAATTATCATTTTGGTTTTGAAAATGTTAAATGTGCATAAGTTGGTCAAAGTAGAAAATGATTAATAACAAACCCAAAAAAAGAATACAGTAAGACAGTCTTTTGTTTTTCAAACAATTAATTTTCTCGCTGTTTTTTCGTTTACGCATAGTAAAAATTGTCTTTTTCATGGCGCATCACTCAATCAAAGATTTAATGTGACCTCACACTTAGAGGAGCCAGAAGCTGCCACTAGAGATACAAAAACCTACCAAGACTGAACCATTATCAGGCCAGGGGTGACCAACGTGTGGGGTCAATGGAGACATGTTGCCTTTTAACGTTTTGAAAACTAATTTTAAATGCAAACCTTATTTTTTTCGTCTCGACTTTTCAAGATGAAAAGATAAATTTTGGTTTATGATACAAAGCAAAGGATTCGGATCCGGCACTGCTCTCTAGCGCCACCCTCCAAAACCGCTCCTGCGATGACGTCAGTGCGCCACCGCGCCTCCGAGGGCGCCTCTGATGACGTCACAACACCAACCAAAATTCCTTTTATATACTACTGCAGTAGCCTAGATCAATCAGCATCCGAAGATGATGATGACAGTAACGACAGCACAATATTGATCAGTGGCAACTGGACCGATTTTGTTGGAAGGCAGCAGCCCTTTACTTTCAGTGACCAATCTGGTTTGTTGAAAACCCTTGCGCCTAATTGCTCCCCACTGGATGTGTTTTCACTTCTAGTGGATGAAAATGTCATTCATCGTATTGTTGCAGAAACAAACCGGTACGCTGCACAAACAATAGCAAATAGGTCTCTCACCAAATTTGCCCGGTTGAATAAGTGGGTAGATACAGATGAAGTCGAAATAAAAAAGTTTCTCGGCTTAATTTTTTGGATGGGGCTTGTTAGACTAAACTCTCTTGAAAAATACTGGTCAACGAATCCTCTCTTTCAGCAAACTGTTCCTCGCGCAACCATGTCTCGCAATCGCTTCCAGTTACTTTTGAGTATGCTACATTTCAGCGACAATGAAACTTCGGAAAGTGGTGATCGTTTAGCCAAAATACAACCATTGATAGATATGCTGCAAAAAAACTTTCAAAGTTTGTTTCGTCCAGAAGAAGATGTTGTTATAAATGAGACTTTAGTGCCATGGCGAGGACGCTTGAACTTCAGGCAATACATCCCAAACAAAACGCATCGCTATGGAGTCAAACTTTTCAAACTTTGCTCAATGGTTGGGTATACATGGGCTCTGAAGGTCTATTCTGGCAAATCCTAAACTGGAGAGCGTGAAATTGGGCTGGCTAAAAATGTTTGCATCGAGCTGATGAAAGACCTGATATGTCAAGGTCGTACATTATATGTAGACAATTTTTATACTAGCTATGAGCTAGCAAACTACTGCCTGCAAAAACAGACCCATCTTGTTGGAACCCTTCGTGCAAACAAGAAACACATTCCGAAAGAAGTTCTGCAAGCAAAGCTAAAACGAGGTGAAATAATTGCTAAAGAAGACCAACAAGGAGTGGTTATTTTGAAGTGGAGAGACACTCGTGACGTCCGTGTTTTGTCAACGAAGCATGCACCGGTTATGAAGCCAATCACAGAACGCGCTCCACGTGCTGCTTCATCAGACGCAGTTGGACAAAGAAGACGACGCCAAAGAGCTACCGAAAAACCACTTGCTATCTTGGAATACAACAAAGGCAAAGGTGGAATCGATCTTTCGGACCAAATGGCGTCATACGCTACTACCCTTAGGAAGGGGGTCAAATGGTACCGAAAGCTAGCAACCGAACTATTGCTGGGGATGTCGGTTGTAAATGCTTGGGTGGTCTATAAAGAAGTGACCAAAACAAAAATAAAAATTTCTAAGTTCAAGGAACTGCTCGTGGAGCAACTGTTATCAGATGCCGGTGTTGTCACACCTTCAATTTCAGGTTCTTCTGCGCCACATCACCATCTGGTTGAGCGTACAGGAGCCCTTGGAAAAAAAATTAGACGAGCATGTGCCTCCTGTTACGCAAAGGCGAAGCAAGAAGGTGGCCGTGATGGGGCAAGAAAGAACTCTTCAAAATCATACACATATTGTGATTTGTGCCCTGGACAACCACAGATGTGCCGAAAATGCTTCAATGAACTTCACAAATGAACAGACGTGATATTCACATTTACGTTGTTGTCGCTTTTCGTTGTATTTCTTTCAAATAAACAAAATTTGCTAAAATTTGTGTGTCGGTTTATAACTTTTTTATTTTTTGCACTTTGCTAAAACCAAAGCTACCAAAATATTCCTCAGAGGCCACGCTATCAAACCTCCATTCGATTTGCACGTACTGTCACCCATAAGTGAGAGACGTGGCCTAGACGGAAAATTCGAGTGTCACACATATATGACTGACAGTGATCGTAATGAAACATTACGTGTCACCCATATATGACTGACATGGCAGTCAAAGTGTTAAACGCGTAATGAATTGCTCGATTGATTCGTCATCTCTTTGACTCGCATTCCTAAACACGTGGCTGCAAATGGTACATTTATGCTAGGTTGAAAATATTGTGTTATAGCTTTTTCAGGATCATCATACTTAGACAGATCTCCTTTTAATGTAAAATAAATATCCTGAAGCTGCATACCACCGACATGAAGAAGCATACTACATTTTTGTTTTTGATTACTTATTTTTCTTGCATTTGCATAAATTTCAAATGCTCTTTTCCACTTAATCCATCTGGTTCCTACACCATTACAAACGCAGTCAAACGTACTCAGATCAAACTTAGATAGCTCCATCTTTTTTTCTAAATCTTTTCCTCGTCGCCAATGTAGTGCCTGCTGACTATCTTAACAGATTAAAGCTTACATCAGTGGTTTTCAACCGTGGTTCCGTCAGAACGGTTCAGGGGTTCCGCAAGTTGTCTGTGGAAGATGAACTTCGTGTGTGTCTATCAAAAACACGACCCAATTTTAAAGAGTTTTGTAAGAAACAGTAGGCTCAAGTTTTTCATTGAATTTTTTGCGAGAATAAATGTAATTTTTTACAGTTTGTATTAATAATTTCAGAGACCGATTCCGAGTGAAGACCTTTTTTTAGAAAACACCCTGATTTTGGGACAAAAATAGGAATTTCGTAGACCGATTCCAAGTGAAAACCTTTTTTTTTTTTTTTTAGAGAACACCCTGATTTTGGGACAAAAATAAGTGTTTATAGCCGGTTAAGGTCCGCAAACTCAAATAATTTTGAAAAGTGGCCCACAAGAGTGCAGAAGTTGGACCACCCTGGCATAAAACAATCAAATTATCGCATAGGGGCTCCTCAAGCCTCTGGAATGTTTCATTGGGGTTCCGCTCCACCAAAAAGGTTGAAAAAGCCTTACATAGTCCAACAGACCTGTGCACGCGTGCCCCTCCTGTTTATGCAACTTCATTAACTGCCCACGGCCGGCTTAAGCTTAATTGAGGCACCAAAAAACTTAAAATGGACCTGTTTATGATACCATTAAACAAATAAACGTAATATTGTCTTTTTTTTATTTTGGGTCCAATTCAGGTGTTTAGAAAATGCTTACGTCGGCTCTACTAATGCTGAATGTTTTCTCATTTAAAAAGCTACAAAAAACGCGAATAGCAATTCTGCAGAAAAGCTTTGTGACGGTCAAAATTATGATAGCTGGGCTTGCAGATCAACTACTGCCAACAGAATTAAAATAAAATCCATCAATAAATAAACTGTGCTTTTCTAATAACCCAACTGCATTGATGACATATTGAACAATGCGAAATCATAAATTATTGTGAGGCAGTAGTTAAACATAGTTACAATAAAACTATTTCCTACTATAGCAATTAAAAAATACAAGTAATGTAATTTTTATACTTCATAATAGTCAAAACTGAATTAAAATGCCACTGTAACCACAACAAAAAAAAACTTGTTTTACCGACAATACGGGGAAAAATCTTGATTTGACTCACGATTTTCTCTCATTGAACAGTTAGAAATTTAACTTGCCAGAAAAACCGAGTTATGATACGTGAAATAGCGTCTGACTAAAAGTTAATTTAAATGATTTAGTTTATCAAAAGATAAACTGAGGCCGAATAAAATACTTCATCTGTTTCATGAAAAATGACAAGTATTTACAATTCAACCAAAATAAAAACATCAAGAATTCTCTTTATGAAATTGTACTGCAAAACATTTTTCTGTTAATCAGCAGCTGTTGGTGTTGGTGTTGTCTGTTGTTTTATTACAACAAAAATAATATTTCTTGGCTGTGAAAACTTTCAGCAAATGTCGAAAAAAATGCAAAACATAAATAAAGGCTGGGCTTGGATTTTAAGAAGCTGGAAATCACATTTGTTTGAAAGCATTCTGTACCACCAGCATAATTTGCCATAAAAAAAATTTTTCTTATTCCTTCCCGTCTCGTTTTACGTCACATAATTAGGTCTTGCGCCACACTACATTAAGCAATGGTTTTGGCAAGCTCCATTTTCATGCCTTTAAACTGGCGTGGTTCAAAGTTTTTACTTTTGTGTGAGACTTTTTAAAAAATGTTTGAACCACGTTGGCGACAGATGCTTTAAAACTGTCCGGTTAAATCAGCAATGAATAAAAATAAAAAAAGTTACTGCTTAGTTGGGAGAAGAAAAAGTAGTTGCACCCCTGGTAAAAAAGTAAAATTAACTTTTCTGTTTGCTCTTCAAAAGTCAATGGGCAGTTAAGTGAATCGTGGTACAGTAAATTGAAGTACAGACAATTGATTTATTTGGTGTGGTGGTAAAAAAATTACTACAGTATATTCATACAAAATTGTAAGCGTATAGAATTTTTTTTTAAACAAGCTGCATAAAGATGAGAAACCTGGGACCTGTAGTCTTCCACGCAGGTTACTATACCACTAGACTACAGATCCCGGACGACAAATGGACTCAAAGCAGCTGTTATAACTTATTCCCGGATTTACTGAACAAGGAATACATAGAATCCACTATGTTGTAATTCCAAGGCCGTACCTCATGACCGGGACTTACCCGACAAGCGTTAAGCATCGCGCTTACTCTCCTATGATCGCGCTTACTGATGAGCTCTAATGAGAGCGAAACTCGAGTCTGGTGTTTCTCATCTTTATGCAGCTTGTTTAAAAATTCATTCTAAATCCTCTTAATTCTTCAAATATAAATTTCTTCTTCGCTCGTCAAGCTCTAGGAGAGTAAGCGCGATGCTTAACGCTTGTCGGGTAAGTCCCGGTCATGAGGTACGGCCTTGGAATTACAACATAGTGGATTCTATGTATTCCTTGTTCAGTAAATCCGGGAATAAGTTATAACAGCTGCTTTGAGTCCATTTGTCGTCCGGGATCTGTAATCTAGTGGTATAGTAACCTGCGTGGAAGACTACAGGTCCCAGGTTCGATTCGCGGTGAGATAAGCCATCACTGATAAGCTCTAATGAGAGCGAAACTCGAGTCTGGTGTTTCTCATCTTTATGCAGCTTGTTTAAAAATTCATTCTAAATCCTCTTAATTCTTCAAGTATAGAATTTTCTATTAATCAATTTAATTGAAAAAGAAACTTAAAATAAATTTGAATGAAACATACAATAACAAGAAAAACTGTAAGTAGTTCTAATTAAAAATACAAGCTACGTTGACACCAGAGAAGAGAACAGCAGGTTAGAGCAGTGTTTCTCAATTCATAGCCACATGGCCCAAACGTTCAAAATTTCTATGACAATGGACGACAAAAATTTTCTTATTTTCAATGGAAAAAGCTTTACTGACAACTGAAGCCGTTTTTTTACTTATTTGTTTTAAGTCTTCACTAGTTATTTCTAGACGAAAATCGAAAAACTTTCGGTGTCCCTCGTAATAAGTACATTTTATGGGCCACAGAAAATTTCTAGCTTAAAAGTAAGTCTGAGCTAAAAAGATTGGAACCACTGGGTTAGAGCAATGGATCTTCATTCAAATCTCATTTTCAATCATCTTATTTACGCAACACAGTACTTTCGGAATTCGTGCATCAAGATAAGTGGCGATTTTACATCTAATTTATTATTTGAGCATTTTCACGCTGATGACGCTACTCCTAAGCTGTAAACGGCCCATCCAAAAAAGATGAAAACACAATTGAAAAAGAACTAAACAAACTTTAAAGTACAAGGTACTGCAATATGTTATAAATAGAACAGCAGGAAAATGATTTTGAACAGAAAAAACTTGTCTGGGTTTAAATGTCAGATCGGTTATAGGAAGACAAGACATTATTTAGTTTGAAAGAACTGCTTTGGATTATTTAATGTGAATTAATGTAGTTTTTCTAGATCAAAGTTAAGGGCGTGCTAAAGAAAATTGTATTGAACTGCAATACTGTTAGTATTGTAAAATTTGTAGGATAACATTAAATGGTTATTGTTTGATGAAAAGTTAAAGTGAATATGTAGCAATTGAAATAAAAACTGAAAAAAGATTGTATTAAAGAGGATTATTTTGTTCAAATACGTTGTATTCTTTTCTTTGCAAAAAAAATATGCAACAGTAATTTACGATGGCAGAAGCTATAATATAAATTTTGCTTTTTCAAAATAACTTTTTACATTTATTTTTTTATGGCAATGCAATTATTGTAATGTTATAGGGTAAAATCTATTTTCCTATTTTCAAACAAAGTTTTACAATGTTTTCTTATGAATTACAAAGACAGCTTGCTAAATTTATTTTATTGTTTGATGTAAAATCGAAGTAGATATGCAGCAGTTGAAATAAAAACTAAAAGAGGATTGTATTAGAGACGATTGCATGGTACAAATTCATTGTTACAACAATTATTTTCGTTGGCAGCAGCTATAATATAAATTTTGCTTTTCTGAATAGCTTTTTACAATCATTTTTTTATTGCAGTGCAATCATTCTCATGTTAGCGTAAGATCTATTTTTTCTATTTTTAAACAAATTTTTACAATGTTTTCTTACGAAATACGTATAAAGACTTGGTTAATATGTTTTATATTTGAAGAATTGTAAGGAATTTAGAATTAATATTAAACAAGCTGCTTAAAGATAAGAAACACCAGACTCGAGTTTCGCTCTTATTAGAGCTCGTCAGTGATGCTTATCTCACCGCAACTCGAACCTGGGACCTGTAGTCTTCCACGCAGGTTACTATACCACTAGACCACAGATCCCAGGAAAACTACAGGTCCTAGGTTCGATTCGCGGTGAGATAAACATCACTGACGAGCTCTAATAAGAGCGAAACTCGAGTCTGGTGTTTCTCATTTTTAAGCAGCTTGTTTAAAATTAATATGTTTTGTTGGTATAAAGAAATAACTGAACAAAATATAATTGTTATTGTGGTTAACTATATATAATCACATGTTTAAACATTTCCAATTTACAGTACTATAATATAAATTAATATTTTATTCATCTTTTTTTTCATTTTAAGCATGCAATAATGGTAAATAACCCTTTATTTTGATTTCATTTATTTCATTCAAGTAATATTAATCCCAGTTAAAAAATTTTCAGCAATTTTATGCGTATGTTTAGTAAATATGAAAAAGCTGTTTAATATTAAACTTCATGTTGTCTTTTAATTGATTTTTAGTTTGCAAAATCTTTTCTTTTGTAAACAAAAAAAAAATTAAAACAATTATAAATATATTTTACTAAGATAAATATCATCGGAGTTTCTGATGAAAAAAATAAATGAATGTTTAAATCTTTTTAGACGTATAATAAACTTCACTTTTTTTACAACACTTTTCTTCGGATTTTATCACTAGAGAGAAAAAACTGTATAAGCTTTCGGATTTGAAAATGTTTTTTCTGATCACACACCTATAACGGGTCGACGTGCCTCATGTACTTTCTGGAACTTTTTGGGTGTCATCCTCTTTTTTTTGCTATTTTTTTCAAATAAACTTATGTCAGAATTAATTTTCACGTAACATTGAAAAAAGGTTGTTTTTACCCATGATTTTAGCAATAGTATAAATTTGTTTAGTCATCAATTGACCTTGAAGACAATTTTTGTTTTGCAAAATCTTTTGTGACTCTTGGTAAACACTACATTTCTCCAAATTGGTGTTGTGTCAAAAAAGTGACGCAACCTGCTTATTGTCTCAATCTTATTATTTTTTCCTTTTATTTATTGTTAATTTTACACTTTTGTTAATTCAAAATACTTCAAAAAATGTTGTTTCAGTAGATTTGGAAACAATGCTTTAACTATTGTAGTTAATGCTTCATTACAATAGCAGAGAAAAAAAGCGGTTTTATTAATAAAAAGTGTAGCTGTAAAAGTCATTTGAACGGATGTCGTGCGGTTGGGTTACATTTTAATCAGGTATATTCGATTGCAATGGTAATGAACTTTATTGAAATGATACACTCTGTAGTACACTATACAAAAAAAACCTTTAATATTTGTGAAACAACCATAAAAAGTAATCCATAATCTCGTGACCGAAACATTTCGTAAACTTGGTTTTAGAAATTATTTTTCATCTAATTAGCGATTTTATGGTTGCTAGTGATAAGGAAGTTTTCAAAGGAAGTTCTATGAAATTCTAAAACGAATAAAAACAAAAAGACATTGTTATTTCTGAATGGCTGCGAAAATTTAAATTTTGCGCACAAGCTTTTTTGAATCTTTATTTAAAACAGTCAGCAGAGACAATAAAATAGGTTCTCCAAATCAAGGGTCCCTTGAGGGGGTTGTGAAATAAACCTAAAAATATCGCATTTTTTAAGTCTTACCTTGCAAAAATGTGTTTTCTTCTTACAAGTCTCAATGAAAGTATTTTTTTAGTCTTTATTTCAATTTAGAAGGACAAAACAATAAATTTTGATCCGCAAGACTTTAAAAAGTAAGTATTTAAATCCCACCGAGAAATATTAGTGGACCTTTTAAACTTTAAAGCAAACAAACGTTTGGTGACTAAAAAATTTAAAACACGTTGCATAACGTTGATTAACCGAGCGAGTGGCTTAGATTTAAAATTGAGCTTTGATCTTTCAAAGAACACTTGAAACCAGATTTTATTACTTGAAATGATATTATTTCTGAAATTTATTGCTTTTCATTTTCTTCAAAACATGTAAATACTTAAATTTTTGTGTTTCATTTTAGTGCACAAAGAAGCAGTCACATATTTCTTAACATATTTTGTCATATTAAAGTAAATCGATTTAACCATAGGTAATTTTTAATTATCATATTCAAAAGGAATATTTCAAATTTATTGTTTTTTTTCAACTCTACGTTTTTTTTTAAAATAAAATAATTAAAGTTAAACTATGCTTGAAATTGATATTAGCTTAGTTTAACAAAAATTTGTTATCTAAGCATGTTACCAATCCTTGCGCCGTAACATAAAACATTTCAATTGAAATCTATTGCGGTGACAAATCTTCACAACGTCGTTATCTAAAAAAGCTAAGTAATTGTTCAAGTGAAACATTGAACAAAAATATAAAAATTTTGAATAGATTAAATTAATTAAATGATTTTAATTATTTTTTTCGTTATACAGGAAGGTGTTGTTGTATTTAAGCATTTAGAGATGAAGTTGTGCAATAAAGTGTTGGTATTCGTGATACTGGTTTGCTTGACTAGAGTACAGGGCTTATTGTCATGCATCCATGAATACGAAGAGTGTGTTCGTATGAATGTTTATGACGTTTTCTGTAACCGCTCATCCGTAGAATTACAATTCAACTATTCCATATTAAGTGATGAAGTAGGTTGCGAAATTTATCAGCGCGAAATCAATTATCTTGCCGTGAGTTTAATGGAGATACGCGATTCTGCCCCGAAAAAAATCTTGAAAACAAAAATTATTGACAACCCGGGAATACAAAATTTTGATTATTTTAATCCTAAAGGACATTCAAAACATCTTAAATTTAAATTAATTCTGGGTGAAAGCGAAAAAATGTCAAACTCTTTGATATCTTGCTCTCTTCAGAGTTTCTGTAACTATACTGATTATACCATCACAGTTAAGCCTTTATATTCATTAAGTACAGTAAATTTTAAAAACGTGACAACCGTAAAAGGTCCTGCTTATAAAAACAATTTGTACTTTTTACTTATTGGAATTTTTGTAATCTTTTGTTTGTTTATCAGCGTAGTTTTGGTGATATTGGCAAGAAGACGAAATATGAATAGCAAAAAAAGAAATTATGATTGTGCTGACGCACAGCAACATCAACAAAGCCCAAATAAAATTCAATCAAATGTTTTAAATCATGGATTTTCGGTAGAATCCAAACCGGTCAAACTTTTTCTTGTGTTTGCAAACAACAACGAGAAACATCGACAAGTTGTTCTCAACTTCGCGAACTTTCTCCAAGCCGATCTCGGATTTGATGTCATGTGTGAACTTTTCCAAAGCTTGGAAATTTCTGTTGATCCTGTTTCATGGATGGATTATTGTATGAAACAATGCAACAAAGTACTTGTTATTTGGCCTCCAAGCCCTCCTATGCAAATCAGCTCTACTAATTCAAAACGAGATCTATTTTCTCCTGTTTTGAAAAACATTCGAAATGATTTATTTTGTGGAGTAAATCTCGACAAGTATTATTTCTGTTATTTTGACTATTGCTCAACTGAATTAATACCGGAGGAGTTCAACGCGTCTAAAGTCTATCACTCTCACTTGATGAATGATTTTGAAAAACTGTATTATTTGTTGATTGAAATAAAAAAATATGAACCAGGTTGTGAAAGGAAAAATGAAAAAGTTATGATCGATAAGTTGTTTCTGAAAGAAATCAATAAATATGGACCATTGATGCAAGATTCTCTACTTGAAATGAACTCTTATTCAAAAACAAACCCAAATTGGTATTTAGAAAATTCAATTGCTGAATCGAAGCAAGACTCTTTAATTATAAGTGCAAATTTAACTGATGACTGTATGTTAAGCAACATCATAAAAGTGTCACCGCCACCTCCACTAACCACTGAACAACCAGATATATCAATGAAAATGATTAATGGCAATTCAGACTCGTTCAGAAACAAATCTCCGTCTACTAGTTTGCAAACAGCAAGTTCTATATTGTTTGATTCCATTGAAAGCAACTACAAAAATGAGCCATTTTACAACAAACACGTACCGATAATCAATTCAAAAAAAGCCAGATTAAATGATATAAACAAAAATATTAACAAAATAACACTTCCTTTTGTTTACGACAATGTAGAAAATAAATCGGAAAAACACGTAAATTCTTATAATCAAGAAGAATCTCAAAAACAGAATTGTCTAAATGACTTAACTTTTAGTAATCAAGAAGATATAGCAGATGAAAATACGTCAGTATTTGAAAATAAACCAAATAAAAATGTTAATCATTCGTCTCTGACGTTATTTGCTTCTCAAAAAACTCCAAGTTACGGTGATTATAAAAAAAATTCGTTTGAAAAATTTTCGCCTCTTGTTGAACTTGATAACGCAGCTCAAACAAAACAAACTTCAGATTTTAAACTAACACTTGCTCCCATAGACTCCAAATCAGATCCGATGAGTTCCTTAATGGCAATAAATATGATGAATTCTGTTTAATACTTCAACAATTTTTGTGTTTTAAAGTAAACTGTTTTGCTGTTTATTGATTTTATTGATTGTTTTGGAGATGCTCCAGAAAAAGCATTCATTTTATAATTTCTAGCATTGATTATAAAGTTTCTTGCAAGCAGATGTGTACGACTCCGCATGCGCAAAATGCATTGCACACTTTGCCATGTGCTCCTTGCAACGTAAAAACTGCTTGCATGCTATTGTACTGTCGCAACTTTTACAATTGCGCATGTGCCCATCCTGGAAAGTATATTTTTTATGTTGCGTAATTAACCATAAAAAAAAGGTAGCTAATTTGTATTTCGTTTAAAAATTTCAAAAACTCCAAGTTTGGCATTTTTTGGTGACTTAATAAAGGATTTTAAATTTTTGACTAAAGAGTGGCAAAAATATTAAAAATGGCAAAAAGTTTTTCTTAGAAGTAATGCAGTCATAATATCATCATAATATATCAACGTTTAGATAATATGATATACTGTAGATTTTGTCGGTGACAAACAGGATTTATTATCTTCATCATCATGTGTTATTTTCTTTTCGCCTCTCCGTAATTTAACTTTATTAAGTTTGACCACTGTTTTATATTCTTTTTTGTCTTCTTTGTCTTTATTTTCAACTTTCTCCTTTTTTAAATCTTTTTCCGGTTGAACCTTTTTTAATATTCAGTATTTCCACTGAAACTCAGTTTTTCCGCTTTCTTTTTAATGTATTTCAACTAAAAACATAATATTTGTGTTTCGTGATGATATATTTGCTGAAATATCACTTGCTTTCAGCTTCCTTTTCAATGGTACAGCTTTTTATTTTATTTTAACAAAGTATTTGAAATTATTGAGAAGAATTAGAACCAAAATGTTTATTTCTTATTTTTTTGATTTGCACTTTTTCATTGTCTGCTTTGTGCAAACTTTTAAGTGTTTTTTAGTTGTTGCAGAGATTATTATTGATCAAAAGTCAATTAAATTTCAGAAAAAAGTTTTTTCGAGAAAAGCAAATTTTATATTTTATTGTTATTTATTACCAAAAATTTAAAAACAAAAAAGCTAAATTGCCTACCCAAGGTCTTCGCTAAAGTTTAAAAAATTAAACTTTATTTCAAATGCAGACAGGCATTATGCATCATTTTAAATTTATTCATTACATCATTATTAAATGTAGCTATATATACGCCAATAGTCGCGGCCGCTTTACATAGTGCATTTACTTTAACAGCCATGATAGATTGTTCGCAAATTACCAGAGGTAGGCATTTTTGAAAAAAAATTGGGCGCAACTAGTTTTTGAAATTAGCAAAGCGCAGCGCACTAAACCGCAACGTGTCTTTGAAATTAGTGAAGCGCAGCGCACTAAAGAGCAAGATATCTTTGATATTAGAAGAAGCGCAGCGCACTAAAGCGCAATGTGTCTTTGAAATTAGTGAAGCGCAATGCACTAAAGCGCAACGAAGTGCTTTAGTCGAAATTTCGTGAAGCGCTCGAAAATTAGTGAAGTGAAGCGAAAATTAGTGAAGCGCAATTAGTGTAGCGTTGCGCAAAATTAGTGAAGCGCAGCGCAACTTGCGTAATGCGCTTTTATAAATCATGTAAAGCGCAACGCAACTTGCGCAATGTCTTTTTCAAGTCAGGGTTTTTTTTGAAACCGTGCCCACTTTTTGTCCTGCAAACAAAAATCGCGCCCCCTTTTATCATACCAACAAATTCCGTCCCAAAATCATGATGTTTACAAAAAAAAGTCTTCACTTAGATTTAGTGTTCTATTTCTCAATTTTCTTCCGAAAATCGTAGTGTTCTCCAAAAAAAGGCCCCAAGGTTCGGTAAAGATTTAGTTTGTAGCTAGTTTTTCGTGCCCCCTTGTAAACCTTTCACTCCACCCCCAAGGCGGCGCACGCTTAAGTTCAAGAATCTAGGAGTTAAAATTTAGTTTGCAGCCAGTTGCTCATGCCCCCCTTCGAAACTTTTACGCCCCCAATTTAAGTTTTAGGTTTTAAATCATGTTAAGCGCAGTGCAAAAAATTTACAAATCTTGTTTTACAAGCTTTTACAAATCATAAAATTAAGCAGAGCGCAATTTCTTTTTTAAATTATGTTATTATTAATTAAATTAAATATAAAATTAAATTATGTTATGCGTAATGCGCTTTATGTTTAATGCATTTAAAAAGACTATATTCATTTTTTTTTATCTCTATATTTATCCTCCTGACTCGCAGGAAAGCGACGGAGGCGCTACACATAGGGTGGCAATTACCCCGACCTGCTTCAGGAGATGCCAAGATATTGCTGTCGGCTTGTAATTTAATAGAGATATGACTGAAGTTTAGAACTGCTTGTAAAGACCACCAAGCAGGATAATGTGCATAAAATGTCTTTCCCAAGGACACAACAGAATGGCGCGAGTGGGTTTTGAACCGAGACCGTGCAGCGCATCAAGATTTTCAAATCACATGAGGCGCAATATTCTGTCAAAATCATTAGCGCAGTCCAATCAGAGCTCTAAATTTCAGTTATGGCACATATAAAATTTTTTTTTAAATTTCAACTAAACTTTCAACCTAACTTTGTCTTTTAAAACAAAAAGACATTTGTATTTACAAATTTCAATCAAAAACAAAAAAAACTTTCGTTGAATTTGCTTTTTATTACACAAACATTCGTGAGCTACTGTTTTCATCAATTGCCTCAAATTTTTATACCGCTATTTTTGAAGTAATCAATAGATTACAAAGCATAGTGAATAAAAAAGCATTTTTTCGATTTGATTGTTTGCGATAATTGAACATTTTTCCTTTTTTATTCATTCGATTTACACAAAATAAATAAAATAATAAATAATATAAATTAATGAAATAAATAATTAAATAAACTCAACAACTCAACAACACAAAACACAAAACGGAATAAATAAATTCAACAACACAAAATAAATTAATTAATTATTTTAATGGGAGCACGCAGTTTTCGTTTTCTCGAATAAATACCAATCGTTCAAAGTTTTCTGACGATAAAGTCGCTCTCTTTGGTTTCATCACGTGGGATCCAACAAAGAAGACACGTTCTATTGCCGCAGAGCTTGGAATGCCAGTGTTGTATTTTAAAAAGACTTCAACCCAAGCTTTTCGGTGGAACACAGGAAAAGATTCCAACTGGAATTGTATCTTCCATAATGGCTTTGTTGCCATATAATCTTCTATAATTTTATTGACCAAAGAAGATATTTGGCCACCCTCCGTTGGTGTTGTTCTTAAGTCTTGTAAAACAAGAGAAGTTGTATAAAATCGAACTGTCGACCTTTTTTTTTACACTCATTGGAGCCGTTTTTGAAAATGTAAAGTACGATAAACCCCAATGTGATGTAATTTAAAACGCGGGCTGAAAACTTATTGACGTGGCAAAACGTACAACCATACTTTTTACACCAGACTTAGTTGAATATGGCACAACTTTCACTTAAATCAAACAATCAAACATTATCAACACCCAAAAATTCTTACAATTTCCCAAAAACTCTCGACCCAAAAGTAAAATTTTTCCAACAAATAGTCAACATCACTAAAACAAAACAAACTCGTACAACAAAAATTAACGTTAAAGAATTACGTCAGAAAACGCAAGCAAAATTCTAATAAGCAAATATTTTATTAATGAATTAGCGTACTTAATCAAAAGAAGAAAACATTAGAACTAAAAAAGATTTCTGTAAAATTAAAATCGATGTGAGCAAAAGCAATCAACTGTAAACAAATTAGTCAAGTCGAAATATTTTTTAATAGTGAAAAAATTTTAGATGAGTTTTCTGCGATGTGGAACTACAAACATAATTTTTTGTGTAATGATTTGCCTTTCTTTTTATATATACAGGGTGTCAAGAAAGTTCCCGATCGATTTTTAAATTTAATGTAATTCAAAAACTTCAATGAATTATGAGAAGTTCTGTACGTCATTTTTCCACTTAATCCTCCTTTTCAATGTTTCAGATACACTTTTCAAATTTTTTTGGCTAAAATAATAATAAAATGAGTAAAAGAGCTGCAATCATTCAACTTCATCGTGCGGGACATTCAAATTCTAAAATTATGAAGTTGCTAAAAGCACCAAAATCGACTGTTCGCGATACAATCTTGCGCTTCCAAGAACTTGGAACCATGGAGGATCGGGATAGGAGTGGACGACGAGTGGACGACCTCGATCCGCTCGCACTCCAGCGAAGATCAAGGCCCTCAGGGAGAGAATTCGGAGGAACCCCAAACGATCCTTGAGGAAAACGGCTAAAGACATGAATATCAGCCATGAGTCTGTCAGAACAATTGTTGAACAGGATCTCAAAATGTCCCCGTACAAAATCAGGACAAGACAACTCCTAACTGACCTCCAGAAGCGAAAAAGAAAGGAGAGGGCCAAAATTCTGCTGAACCGTCTGAAGGGAGGCACGGAGAAAGGCGAAATCGTTTTTTCAGACGAAAAACTCTTCTCGGTGGAGGCGAAGTTCAACACCCAGAATGACAGGATTCTCGGAAAGTCGCCCAAGGACCTCCCTGATCATCTTCGATTCGTTTCACGCCGACAGAAACCCTCGTCTGTGATGGTATGGGGTGCGATCTCCAAATCTTGGAAATCTCCCCTCATTTTTGTTAAAGAGGGGGTCAAAGTGAATACAGATTCGTATGTCAATGATATTTTAACCCCTGCCCTCGCATCGATGAAGGAAAAGTTCAAAAATAAGTCCTTCACCTTCCAACAAGACGGCGCGCCTTCTCACACATCAAAGAAGACACAGAAGTGGTGCGAAGAGCACTTTCCTTCATTCTGGACCAAAGATTTGTGGCCACCATCTTCGCCCGATCTCAATCCTATGGATTTCTGTGTGTGGGGTATTCTGGAAAAAGAAGCCTGTTCTTCACCCCATAACAATCTGGAGGATCTTCGAGCTTCCCTGAAACGAGCATGGGAGAAAATTCCTCAAGATGCCCTTCGTGCTGCTTGTCAGAATTTCCGAGAGAGGCTCCAACGTGTTATTGATACAGATGGGGGTCATTTTGAATAAACCAGATTTTTTTATGTTCATGGAGCTTTGTTCTATCACCACAATAAACCTTTTGTTGATTTAACCTTCTGTCATTAGCCCTATATAATTTTGTTTAGGATCGGGAACTTTCTTGACACCCTGTAAAGTTTCTTGCCTAAATTCTTTACAAAAGTGAATGAAATTAAAAAAATCATTTGATAAATAGCAAAGATCGAAGCTTTGTAAACACTAATAAAACCAGCTTTTAGCAGATTTGCGGGTGAAGAATTTCTTTTTCTATAAACAGTAATAGCCTAATCTTCCAAGTGGATTTCAGCTATTACCATTCCTACTTCTAATTTTACGGATTAATGACGTTCGACAAACAGCCGAAGTCATTAATTCTCTCAAACCACTCTCTCGTTTTCAGCCAATTTACAAAAATTGACTACCCTTTGAAACTGGTTGCTTTTTTAATCCCGAATAATGTTTAAATGCAATATTTAAGTATCTATATTAAAAGAGTATGAAATTCCTTTCTGTACAAACTTGAATGGCAATACTAGCGATAGTAATTGTTGAGATATAAGCAGGCAAAGAGCGCGGGCACTTTCCGTCCCCCAGTCGTACAAAGTTTTCAAAAAGCTCAGTCGAAATAGGGTTGAGCGCGAAAAGATCAATAACGAAAGAAAGAATGTTTCATTCCACACTTGTTGTGGAAACGAGTCCTAATGCTTATAACAAAATTACCTTTTGTATCACCATCAACTTGAAGTAGAAAGAGCTTCCACATCATCGACAACTTCTTCAGCCATGATTTCAATTTAATTACTGACAAATAGTCTAGCTAAAGAAAGGTATATTGATATGATCATGGAAAATCATGACTTATTACAGTATAACACAACCAAATATAAAAACTATACTTTACTAAGCACTTTACTGATTTACACCAAATAAAAAAAAATATAAAATATAAGTTTATACCTTACTAACGAACTGTGGTCTACAATGTACCAACTATTCCAAATTGGGTACATCTTTTAAAACATTTATTGTTAAATTTCAATTTATTGTCAATTGTTAAAAAGCAAATTAATGTAAATACAACTTCCAATTTAGCTCTCATATTTCACTTTACACGTTTTCTGCAATCTTTTATGGCTCAAATTTTTCTGTTCACATGTAATTTGACGGCGTAGTGTGACAACTGTCCGCCAAGCTTTGTTTTTACCAGGGCTGGGGAGCCGGAGCCGGAGCCGGAGCCGGAGCGCGGAGCCATGGAGCCAGCCAATTTTGGAGGAGCCGGAGCCGGAGCCGGAGCCTTTCTAAATATTTCTGCGGAGCCGGAGCCGGAGCCGGAGCCACAAAAATTTTATTAGCTCCGGCTCCAGTAATGGTTCATAGAATTAGTTTCATAGAATGAAATTGATTGTTATGGATTTTTAAATATTATTATAAAAATAAATTTTGTCTTATATAGATATCTTTCTTTTCATTTATTAAACAAAAACATCTCTACAGCCTATTTTATCTGATTAAGAAATTAAGAAATAGATGAAACAGGTTGTCGGGTTGTTTTTTAATAAATGAAAAATCATTGTATTTGTTCCGACTTTCATTAAGCGCTCTACAAAAACGCGTCGATTAATTTTTTCCTAATTTATGTATATTACTTAAGTTTCATATAATATTACAACATATATATGCAGTATGTAGAGAGAGAGAGAGAGAGAGAGAGAGAGCAAGAGTGAATCGATCTTCATTGCAAAGTGCTCAAAGAAAAAATCAGAGCAATTTTGTACAAAATTTATTTAAACTTTATTTTAAAAAATCTCAACAGTCTATTTCATCCAATAAAATCAGTTTTTTTATTCATATTAAGGTAAGAGAAGGGGAGTCAGGTCATCTTAATATGAATGCATAACCTGAGTCATTTTTTCCTATATGACATCACAGGAATTGCATTACGGTATTTGGTTGATTAGTTCAACAAATTATTCTTAACAAAAAATCTCAGCTAAATAGTACTCAGCTCTATAAACTTTCGTTTGTTCAACTTCTTCAAATAAATATAAATAAAAAACAAACAGATGATGATTGAACGTAAAAAATTTTTGGTATTAAAAGATATTACGGTAAAAGAAATAAAAAGAATAAAAGCTGTCCTTCATCAGCTGTTTAATTAGCTGTTTTTATTTATAGTTATCTGAAAAAACTGAATAAAAAAAAGCTTATAGAGCCGAATGGTATTTAGCTGAGATTTTTTGTTCAAAATAATTTTTTTAAATAATTTTCTAAGTCTATGTATCCTATAATAAATATACCACTCTTTGCAAGTTTGGACCTGTTTTACTTTTCGATAGTTTTGAATTATTTTTGTAGTTTAACAAACTACATATTTTGAAGCATAAAATTTGAAAAGCTTAAATAATATTTCTATTGTTAAAAATAATTGAAAATTTTGAAATGATCTCTTATAAATTATGTTTTGCAGAACTACGTATTATTTATCGGATAAGATTGACTTATCGTACTATGTTTTCTTAATGATGTTATGAAAGCATAGTACTATGTTTACTAATGATTATAGCCTATTTTTAATTTTTCCTGTAAACACAGGAAGATTCAATAGAATGAAACAGACTGTTTTGGTTTTTTAAAAAGTAGTTAAATAATTTTGTATAATATATTTAAAAATCCTTTTTTAAATAGAATCTTTCTAATTGAATAAGAATCAAGATTCTATTCAAATAAAGAAGCAACTGATGTTTGTGGTTTTTCAAAACAGTGATTAAACAAATTTTGTATTAAAATATTGCTCTTATTCTTTGCACTCTGCGAGGACGATTGATTCACTTTTTAATATACATATAATCTTTAATTTACAATGGCTAATGGTGAACAATTTAAAACAATCAAGGAAGAGGCACTGTACATGAATTATGCAACTAATTAAACTAGATGCTTTTAAAAAAATTGTTAGCCTCATACAAAATACAAGGTGAATTCTGATAAAGAATCGGAATCGAGAAATATTGTTGAAATCGGCATTGGAGCCAAGAAAAAAAAATTGACATCATCCTATCACTAATCTAAACACTCAATGATTAAGAGTAAATAAATATCAAAATTTAATATGACTAAAACATAATGTAGCCGTGAGAATTGGATCACTTAAATTTTTTATTTGGTTCAATTTTCGCATGATTGTCACGTCGTAAATTTATTTCTTAAAATTGTAGAATGAAGATTTGGCTGACTCAATCTTTTTTATTGCCTTAATGTTTCGTCACAAACGTTCTCGCTTATTTCCTCGTGGGTTAAATTTCTTGGGAGTTTTTTGTTTCGCACACATGTGCTTCTAAAGCAGGGGTGGGCACGCTTTTTGGACGGCGGGCCAAAATTTTTTTAAACTTTGACAAGCGGGCCGGACTATGTGAATGTATGAAACGGACAAGAGTGTTAAGCTGTAGCATAGTTTATTAAAGGCTGTTCACAATAATAAACCAGTTATAAATGATAAAAAATCTTGCTGTAATGTTACATTTAATTGCAGTCTTTAAGCCACGTTTTTCTTTGCCAAAGTATCAAAATCTGGGGATAGCTTAGTTGTCGCGATTGTTAAAACAGATTTTAGCTGAGTATCAGTTGATCGAGATTTGTGGTTTGATTTGTTAAAATTCATCAAGCTGAAAGTCTGTTCACAAATGTATGTTGAGCCAAAGAGAACCAACATTCTCTGCGCCATTTTTTGCATATTCGGGAACGTAGCATCATTTAATAAAGCGTAAAATTCATTTAGCTTCAGGACTTGAAATTTCTCTTTCAAAAGGTAGTCACTCTGAAGGTCAATCAATACCAATTGCAACTCCTGTGGTGCTGTCAGAGCAACTCGAGATAGGGAGGCTGAGACAATATTAAATGATTTTTGGAGTTTTATAAAATCTTGGAATCTACGGCAAAATTGTTGATGCAGATTATCCAGTAACTTGCTGTATTTATTTGCATGTTTAGAAGCTTCTTTCATAGTCACTAAAGTGGGGAAATGTACAAACGAATTGCTTAGCAATTGTTCTAAAAATAAAGTCAGTTTAGATTTAAAAGCTTTAACATTCGTGTACATCTCGGGAGCGAAAAGATCTTTCCCTTGCAACTTCGTATTCAAGTCATTCATGTGTGTCAATATGTCTCTTGCAAAAAAAAAATCACAAAGTTAATCTCCGTCTTCTAGTTCAGGAAAGTCATCACCTTTTCTGATTAACTACATAAATAAGCAAATGGCCTGTTTAAGTACCCAGAAACGTTTACATGCTTTTCCCAAACTTAACTTAACATGAGAATGGTAAAGCAAGTCCTGGTGATCAGAATCGATTTTTTCGAAAAACTTTATAAACTGTCAATGGTGAAGTCCTCTTCCTTTTATGTAGTTGATCAGTTTTATCACTGCCTTCACCACATGATTAAGCTGCAGTACAGACTTACACAAGGCCTCCTGATGGATGATGCAGTGCAAAAAAGTTATATCCATGTCAGGGTTTTCCTCTTTCATCTTATCTTGTGATATGTGATTAAACTAGAAGTCACAAATAAATTTTTAACGATTTTTTAACTGTGATGTAACAAACGCTTAGTTATGAGAAAAGAATTACAGGCATAAACAAGGAAACTTCAACAAGATCAATTGATTCGTATGCTTGGGCATTGGAATGTGATTTTTCTGTAGGGAAAAGGGAAACTATATTCAACAATCAGTAATGAATTGCTTTTAAGTACTCGTTCGTGGTAATAGCAGGCGGGCCAGATTAAACAAGCTCGCGGGCCGGATTTGGCCCGCGGGCCGTAGTTTGCCCATGTCAGTTCTAAAGTTTTACACTAAAAAGATAAAGTTTAGCTATTTGTCAGTGTGGAGTTTGCAATTCATAATAGTTACGATTTAACCTTTTTAATGTTTAGATAACGCCACAATTGATTTTCATTTAGTTATATTTTTTGGTACTCGCTTTCAGATTTGATTAATATAATTGTAAAGATCAGAAGTCGTAATTCTTGTTCGAATAGAATAGTTTATCGCAAAAAAGATTTAAACATTAAATGATAAACTACTTGTTTATTAAAGAGTTGGAGAGCCGGAGCCGGAGCTAGTGGATAAGTGCTTGATAGCTCCGGAGCTGGAGCCGGAGCTAGTGAATGAGTACTTGATAGCTCCGGAGCTGGAGCCGGAGCTAGTGCTTTTCTACAGTGGCTCCCCAGCCCTGGTTTTTACAACGGTTTAATCAACTGGGAAAAGATAGCTTTGATAATGCATAACTTTTATAACTTTTATTGTTAATATCTACGAGTACATGACCACTTTGCCAATTTCAAAATATTTTATAACAAAAATTCGGATCTTTTTTACTATCGGCCGTCACCTTCATTTTAAAAACTTTTTTCTTCTCTCGTTTTCGCTACTCTCACTCACTTTTTTCCTTTCTCTTTTAAGTACACAGTAATCGGTCATACGGGCAAGCTAAGCTTTGATAAATAAAATACTTCAAACATCAGTAAACACGAACGACATGATTTTAAACCAAATATTCACTTTAAATGCAATTTTAGTTTTGATTTGTGTGACGGCTTACAGTAAAACAGATGATGATCAGTGATCTGGCCAAGCTAAGCTTTGATAAACAAAATACTTCAAACATTTCGTTGATAATTTTTATCACATTATTTTAATTTAGTAAACATGAATAAAGTGATTTTGAACCAAAATATTCACTTTAAATGCTGTTTTAGTTTTGATTTGTTGCAAAACATCAGATACAGCTCTCTTATTTTTAGTTATTCAACAGCCGAGTATTGGAGTCGCATTTGTTGTCGTAGTACTTGGTTTATATATAGTGTCTTGAATGACGCCTTGCGCGTAGTCACTGATGCTTCCATCGCTCTCAAAGGAACTACTTACGACTTTTTTCAACATTCAGGCATCTGACCTTTGACAACTACATGTAGTAGCGACAATTGTTTGCCTAAAGGTGGTACTCCAGACCTGTCCTTTGCTACTTTTTCAAACCTGCGGTAGGGGAAAGCGGGGCAAAACGGGACGCCTAAAAATTATTGCTAATATTTCTTAATACAAACAACAATTTAACGCATTTTTGTCATTGCTGCAATCACATGATGCAACAGCACCTACAAACAAACAATCGACACTGTTGTTAATAACCACAGGAAATGCGGGTTAAATAAAATTTTTTTAAAAACTGTCCCGTTTTACCACGCAGTTGGGGCATAATGAGACAGGTGACCCGTTATGCCCCAAGTATTGCTTTTTCTTAAAATGTTGCAATAAAAGTAAATTCTAATGCATACATTACACTTTTGAGTATGTTTATTGATATTAACTTCTAATTGCGGTCATTCAGCACATCAACAACTTCTATCAATAACCAATAAATAAATAATAGGTGGGCACAGAAAAGTATAGTCAGTTAATGGGTAAGCTACAAAAACTCTTATTTCACACAGCAGTATGTATGCCATAGGTAAACAGCTTTGTTTGTAATAAGGAGAGGAGGGAAAGCCGGTCTAATAAAGAAGTGGTCTCTGAAAAAGGTCTCCCACTGCATTCTCTAATCCCCTCCTCCTCTTTTTTACACAGATGATCTGTGCTATTCATTAAATAATTATACTTTCAGTATGCCAATAACATCATTAACCGTTAAATAATGATTAATAAATACTTAAAGCATTGAACAAGCAACATCAAAAATTGCAACCGAAATCAAAGGAGTCTGAACACAACCATACACTATAGCAATCTAACGTAAAAATTTGCAAATACAAAAGCATTGAAAATATTTTTTATCCATAATATAAGAACTAGCTTACTAATGCAAAGTCTAAAACATCTGTATGATACTTCTAAAAATAAAGTTGCTGTTGAAAATTAGCTTTAAAAAGTTGTAGTTACAAATACAAGCAGACTAAGCAGTGCATAGATACATTAGCAATTCACAAACACAAGTAATAATCACAAACTTGCTTTGGCACAATGCAGAAACCTCTTATGTCAAAATGTAATAGCTTACAAACTGCAAGTTATAAAACAAATAACTTAAAACAGCTGATAGAATAATAGCTAAATAAGGAAAATTTTAACCAGAAATGATGCTTTTACATTAAGCATAAAATGCTAGCATATGGTAACATAGCAAGACTAGCTAGCCTTCAAAGTTTGACTAGGCAACTTTAGACATTATGTTTTCCGCTTAAGATAATTTCACGTATAGACGTATAGTCAACGCAAATTATCATCAAACTGATTTGCAAGATATGCTACTGTATCGTACATCTTACCAGTATGGGCTTTCATATAATAATGCAAACAAGTGACTTGTCTATAACAGTAAATAGCATTGTTCTGCCAAAAGCTGTTTAGCAGAATTTTGAAATTCTAAATTATACAACTTATACAAGCTGACAAAACATCAGCATCAAGCATTTAAACACAATTAGCATACGATACGAAGTTTCTAATTCTTATTTATTCACAGTGGTACAAAATACTGGTATTGGTTATAAAGTAAAAAATCTGAAATGACTAAAATTAATAACTTAAACAAAAAAATTTAAAATTTCCACCATGCTATTTTAAGATTAAAAACCATCAGACTTAAAAAAGAGGCAATATTTTTGGTAATATCACATTATTGTGCACTAACAAATTGTGTACACATGTCACATTTATAAACCCTTTTCTATTATAATCTGTGCATTTTTCATGAGACCAGTCCTTACACTTGTGGCACTGAATCCAATCTTCTTTGGGTGGGTGTTTGTATAATTCATGACATACAATGCAGTGATATTCTGCAGAAAAATATATTTGACGTCATTTGGATTTGTGTGGCTTGTGTTTGTGTTGTGGTCCTACATTGTATTACTTTTTATTAGAAGATTAGTAGTGGTTTTGCATGCTTATTTTTCTTTAATATGGAGAGCTGGTTAGCAATTCTGATTGCTTTCCTTTTCTTTTTCTGCTTTTTATAGCAGCATGTGGTAAGGGGGAAAGGTCAATTACATTGACTGAAACATGTTGATTGTTTTGACAACTTGTAGCAACAGAAGTGCTTTCCAAATTTATTCTAGTTGCACTTGTAGTTGACTGAAATGATTCATTTATCTTGCTAGTGCTTATCGGATCAGCAGTAAAGGTAACCACTGCTTCAAAATCCTTATCATCACTTGTTCTGGGTATTTGTAATTTTGTAACTGTTGACTGTGAAAAATCTTCATTGCTTGGACAACTTGCAACAGCAGAAGTGCTTTCTAAATTTATTCATGTTGTACTTGTAGTTGATTAAAGTGATTCACTTCTTCCAGTGCTTACTTCATCATCACTAAAGGCAAGCAATGCTTCCAATTCATTATTTGTTTGGGGCATTTGTAACTCTGTAACTGTTGAAGGGGCAAAATCTTCATCACCAAAAATGTTTGGGTTAAAGGGCACAATCCTTGCAGATCTGAATCCATTTACTGCTTTTTGAACAGTAGCAGCTTGTTTATAAGCATGACAAAAGAGCTCACTCAATTTCCAATTATTGACCCGCTTTCCAGGGTTGCTGACTAACCATTTATCTATTTCTCTGTTGTAAAAAGTTTTTAATGGTCCATTTATCTATTTCTCTGTTGTAAAAAGTTTTTAACGGTCCAAAAAATGTTTTATCTAATGGCTGTAATCTATGGGATGTGTGGGGAGGAATTGAAAGCATTATTATATTGTTTTCTTTTGTGAAATTAATGGCTTCAAGAGACAAATGGCTACAATGGTTGTCTAGAATGAGCAGTGCTTTATTATCAACCTTTGGGCAAGTATGCTCCTTAAAGTGAAATAACCATTGCAAGAAAATGTTACAATCAATCCCACCAGACTTTGATGCAAATCTCTTGGAACCTTGTGGAGCACCTTTTAGTAATGCAGGATGCATTCTCTTTTTAGGATATAGAAAAATTGGTAGTATATAATTACCAATAGCATTCATTGAGCAAACAGCAGTTACTGTTTTTCCTTCTTTCAGCACTGGTTATACTGCCGACTTGTTTTGTACCTTTTTTTGCAATCACTTTTTCAGGTTTTTGTACACATGTTACGCCAATTTCATCAACGTTATATATCATATTACATGTAATTACATTTTTTTCCAATACAAATTTTAGCAAATTGAAGAAACTATTTACCTGAGCTTTATTAAAACCAGTTGCATGATTTAAACTTGTAACTTCTGTTTGATGTATACTAGGCTCTGGATGACGTTTCAAAAATGCAGCTAGCCAGTGTTTTCCAGCCTTTTGATTGGCACTATTAAAAGGTACATGTAAGTGATTAGCCTTAGCAATATCAAAGGCAGGCACATGCAATGATTCTAGTGTTAACCCAAAAAACATATCTTGTAATTTCTTGGCATGTTCAACAAGTTGATTTTCTAAAGATGGGCTTAAAGCTGGTTTAAAATTTCCCAAACTAGTGGTTCCTGGATTGTTAACTTTTGCATTCACATTTCTTTCCAGGGTGCTCTTTGGAACATTGTAGAAAGCAGCTGCTTTTCTGATTGAAAGGTTCTTCTTTTTAACTTCTTTCATTGCTTTGTTTAAACTACTTTCCAACCATTTTGACCTTTCAGTCTTTCTGACAGAATTTCGTACCATGATACAATACTTTAACTAAAATACAACCTTAAAAAGTGTCAAAGTTGTATGACTAATAATATAAGCCTAGGTACTAAATTAAGCTGCATTATATTAGCATTTCAGCAACCAAAACAAAAAATACAATATAGACTGATAAAGACAGTTTGCAGCCTTGAACAAGCAAAAACAGGCCTACATAATTTTTTAAAAGTTGATTTTTAGTTTCTCACTAGGGTGCTATAGGTGTACAAATAAGACTGGCATAAATCAATTTTCATCAGAATTCAACTTCTAAACTTATCAATCGCTCAAATGAGAAAAGCAGGCACTGTCCCATTATGCCCCATTGACAGTGTCCTGTTTTGCCCCGTGACAGTAGGTTAGTTCACGCCCCTCAAAATTTTTTATCTTAAAATTTGATGACTCGACTAATGGCTTATATATAACAGTAAGATAGTACATCACATTTGGAATCAGTGACGAATTAAATACAAGCAATATCTTTTTTGGAGACTCATTTATTTACTGAAGAATTTTATATCAATATATCAACTTTTACATTTCACCGAGCTTCGACTTTATTGTTTTACCTGCAGTCATGCCATTTCACCAGAAAATAGTCTTTATGGTAACCTACCAAATATTTTCTTTTGGGAGCGCTAGAGTATTTATACAAAAAATAATTGCAATGTCCCGTTTTGCCCCGCGTTCCGTTTTACCCCGCTCTCCCCTACACTTTAAAAGGTTCTAGAAATTGTTATGAGTTCCACTAGTATCTGCAGTTAGCTCTTTTATTTATACGGAGTTACACGATAGTTATACGACTGAATCTGTAAATTATACTAATAATTTATCACGCGGTTAACCACACTTAACAAACCAGAGAGAAGAAGGCAGCGGAGCCGTGCGCTATGACGTCACATACTATAACAACCCCCTTTTAAGAAGCGTTTTAGCGAAAAGGTTGTCTAAGAAAAATATTAGTACGTTGTACGAGCCCGATTAATAAACATGCACAAACTATATACAATACGGCACAAGCGTTATGAGTTTTACGCTACTTCATACAAAATCTCTTAAATGATTAGGAAAGCGTTTTTGTCTCACGCTTCGCCGCAAGGTTGGAGATGATGGAAAGACTTCATCTTCAAAATGGACGTGACGTTCGTCTGATGTCATTATTTCCTCTTTGGGATCTCCCCCTTCGGTGGGAAGAGGGCGAATAAAACGTCTATTGCGCCAACAGACTCGACCGCTCGGTAGTTTTATGTGATAGTCGCGGTTTCTCCCGACGCCGATGATGAGTCCCGATCGCAACCATTTTTTTGTAATATGGTCTTGAATTCGAACATGTTGTCCGATTTTTAATGGGCTGAGGTGTTTCGCTCGTTTATTGTATTCTGTTTCTGCAGCCACTTGTAGATTTGATAAAGCTGCATCCCACTTGTGGAATTTGTTTTGCCAATCTTCCTTGAAATATTTCAGTTTAGCTGGGACGATTGAACGTAGCGGGGCGCCGTATAAAATTTCGGCTGGTGATAACCCATGGGCCTTGGGTGTGTTAACCCATTCGATTAGGCCGCTGCTAAATTCATCGCAGTCGAGACTACCATGCTCAGCAGTTTTGGCAACAAGGTGCTTCATGGCTTTCACTGCTGCTTCTGCGTGTTCGTTTGACTGTGGGTAATGTGGAGTACTGATGGTGGAAGTTACTCCCCATTTCTTGAGAAACTGTTGAAACTTGCTCGATGTGAATTGCGGTCCTCCATCAGTTCTGATTCGTACTGGTACCCCTGTGTCCACGAAAAATTTTCTTATAGTGCTGATTATCTGATGTGAACTAGGGTCATGAGAGAACTCGCTGAGCTTAATCCATCCCGACAGACGGTCTACATAAACCAGGTAAGTCTTACCGGCATAATAAAATAAATCTGCAGATACGTCTTCAAAGGGTCTTGATGGGAGGGGATCGCGTTGTAATGGTTCCTGTTGCAAGCTTGGCTGGTGCTCTTGGCATTTCGTGCAGGCTTCAACGGTATTTTTGATGTCGCTATTGATTCCTGGCCAGTACACTATTTGACGCGCTCTTTGTTTTGTTCTTTCGATGCCTTGATGTGAGGCATGTAGCTTTGTCAGTATTTCTTTTCTTTTCTGTACCGGCACCACAATTCGATGGTTGTTCAGGAGAATTAATCCATCTTCGAAAGTAAGCTGATCTTTCAGCTTTTTGAAAGGTTGAGCTAATGGATATTCGTTTCTTTTTGAAAATTTGCTTTTAATAGCAGTGATTATTGTTGTGCTGTTTCGTCCTGCTGAGTACTTTCTTTTAAATCTTCCAGCATTGGATCGATAAATGTTTCTTTTGTAACTTCTGGGTCTTTTCCTCTCAGAATTGTAGAAACGTTTTTGCAGATCATTCTGGTTGTGTCTACGTTTATGATATCTTCTGGTTCTGGGTCGCGGCACGGTGCTCGTGACAACGCGTCGGGGATCACACGGTCTTTGCCTTTTCTCCAGGTGGTGTGGAATATAAAAGCGCTGAGTTTTTCTTTAAGTCTCTGAATCCTGGGATTATCCACCATATCGAGTGTCTGGGTATTCAGGATTGACTCTAATGGCTTGTGATCTACTATCAGCTCGAAATTGGGTAAGCCTTGCAGATATATGCGGCATTTACGCATAGCCCAAACAACAGCGAGCAATTCCAGTTCAACCATAGCGTAGTTGGACTCAGTCTCAGTTATAAAACGTGATCCTGCTTGAACCAATTTCCACGTTTCTTGATGTTTTTGCAAAAGTGCAAAACCTAGACCTTTTAATCGAGATGCATCTGTTTGCAGCATCGTTTCCAGATTGGGGTCGAATGCAACCAAAATATGGGGGCTACAAAGAATTTCTTTTGTCTTTGTAAATGTTTCTTCATGCTGGGGTGACCAGAGAAAAGCATTTTTTGGTTTGAGCAAGTCCCGAAGTGGGCCTGCTGCTTCACTGAGTAGGTGAGTAAATCCGCCCAGCTGGTTTGCCATGCCCATAAAAGATCGTAATTCAGTTATATTTGTTGGAGCAGGAAATTCAGAGATTGCTTCAATTTTTGTGGGGTCTGCTTTAATACCGTCGCTTCTCACTATATATCTGACATATCTCACAGCACTTTGTGGTAACTGCATTTTCTTCGGATTAAGAGTAATACCGTGTTCTCGACATCTGTTTAGTACAGCCACTACGGTGTTCAAGTGCTCCTGTGCGGTTTCGCCTTGAATAAGAATGTCATCTACCACTTTTTCGACTTTTTCAATGCCTTGCAGAGCTTCATCGCCTCTTGCGCAATATTCGTCTTGAGAAGAAGCTAGTCCCATCGGAGCTCGAAGGAATTTAAATCTTCCGAACGGCGTAATGAATGTGGTAAAGTCTTGACTTTCTTTTTCTAAAGGTACTTGCCAGTATCCTTTAGTGGCGTCTAATGTTGAAAAAAATTTAGACGAAGAAGAAATATTCGAAATAGCTTCAGCAGGTGATTTAGATGGATGATATGGACGGCGTACGTATTTGTTCAATTTCTGCAAATCAATACAGAGACGAATTCCACCATTGGGTTTTTGTACAACGACCATAGGGTGCACCCAATCAGTTGCTTCTGTAACTGGTGCAATGACTCTGGCTTGTACAAGTTGGTCAAGCTCTGTCTTCACCATCCTTCTGAAAGCTAGAGGTATTTGGCGTGGAACAGGTAAAGCAAATGGAACCGCATCATTTTTCAAGAAAATTTTCATGGGTTTACTGTTCATTTCCCGTAATGTTGTGTCTTCCGAAAACACATCGCTGTACGATTTTATCAACTTGTTCTCAATTTTACTAATTTCTGCTTCAGTTGGGTTCGCTGATATAATGAATCTTGTGTTCTCTGCTTTTAATATGCTTGCTAATTTTCGAGGTGTTTTTGATGAATTTATCGGTTGAGGATACGTGTCAGGTAGAATGTTAACCTGTTGACATACGTACCAAGCAAGCAAAAAATCTTCTACCTCAGGACAGACGTAAATGGTTTCTTCCACGAATCGGCCGCAGTATTCGATAATGCATGGGAAGGTCCCCACGCATGTTACGGTCTGCCGATTTACTGCACTAAGAGTGTCTTGACTTGGCGGCATTAAATTATCAAGGTCTATTCCGAGCCGTTGAATGATGTTTACCCCAACAAGACTTGCTTCGGCACCTGTGTCTGGTGTAGCTTCTGTGGAACCTAACGGGTTACGATGTTTAAGAGAAAAAAGATTAACAGTTATTTTGGGCGCCGCGGAGTTAGCAAATTTTGCAGTAGCATTGCATCTACGCTTTATTTGTCCCGTTAACTTTTTCTTCATTTCTTCGCGTCTGTTAAACCCAGGTTTGTTGTGAAAGCACACTGATGTAAAGTGACCTTTTTTGCGACATATTAAGCACTCTGTATCCTTTGCGGGACAGTGGGTTTGACCTTTTGGTGGGCAGGTCTTTTTCCCGCATTTTGTACAGGGCTTTTTATTGCGCTCTTTAGATTTAGAGAAATTTCGACGAAATTTCCTTTGGTACGCTCTTCTCTCATTCAGCTGTTGACTTATTCGCGCGTCGTCTGGTTTTGCTGACTCTTCCGATCAGCATAAATCAGTGACGGTCTGAAGATCAGGTAATGGGGACATAGCTAGAAGCTTTGTTCGAGTCTCTTTGTCATATATTCTCGACATGATTTTTGTGACTAAACGACGATTTAAACATTCATTGCACAAGTCTGCGTCTCTTGCCAAAGTTTTAATCGCGATTAAAAACGAATCGAAGTTTTCGCCAGCCGCTTGCTTTCTCTCTTCAAATGCGACGCAATCTAACGCTATATTTCTTTGACTCCGGATGTAATTTTTAATTTTGTCTAACACTTCGTCTGGTTTAAGTGTCGTATCATCCGGGATAAGAAGTACGTATTCTACGGCTTCTCGCATTTCCATCGAAAAAAAACCGCGAAGCAATGCCAACTGACTGCTTAATAGCAGCTCTGCTGCAAGCGAGACCGTAGCATAATCGTTGTACGATTTACGCCATTTCGCAAATTCAGCTAACGAAATTCCCACCTGCAGTGTGGAAGGCTTTTGTGCGTCCGCTTTGGTTCGCCTTGCCTCATTTTTAGAATTGTTAACGTCAATGGTTTGCTCACGTGATTCGCTTCTTTCGCTATTCGCGCTTTGAGGCAGCTGCTGTTGCGAAAATCGTTCGATTATTTCTTGCATTTGTCGCTGACTTTCAAGCTGCATTTGTCTCTGATTTTCGATATTCTGTTCTTGTGTTTGTCTTTGCATCGACAACTGTGCTTCTAAAAAAGTTTTTAACCAAGAAGGAGGTTCATCATTATTAATATTACTATTCGCGTTTTGATTAGATTGAGATAATTCGGCTATACGTTTGTTTGCTGCTTCTAATTCTGCTTGCAGCTCTCGCTTATTTTTTGCCATTTTTCTTTTATCTTCTATCTTTTACAAATCTCCGATCACGAACTTGCAGTATACTTTTATAATGGTTCGTAAGCTTATTTTCTTCAAACAAATTTATAAGCTGACTGTCGACGACGCCATGTTATGAGTTCCACTAGTATCTGCAGTTAGCTCTTTTATTTATACGGAGTTACACGATAGTTATACGACTGAATCTGTAAATTATACTAATAATTTATCACGCGGTTAACCACACTTAACAAACCAGAGAGAAGAAGGCAGCGGAGCCGTGCGCTATGACGTCATATACTATAACAGAAATCAGCAGAACATCTGAACCAGGTAAAGAGCTAAATTTTCAACGCTTTCTGTTACCTAAATTTTCATTTAACTGACATAAAAACCTAAAAATTTCAATCTCAACTCTAATAATAAAGTGATGACTTTCTTTCATCTAAAGTTATCAATTTGCGCATATTGTGCACAATCGAGTCTGGGTAAAAATAGATATAAAAAAATTATCCATTTATTTCTATGGGTACAGAGTGTTTATGTTCACGAAATAAAACTTTATATAAAGAAAACCGTTTGAAATTTAGTGAAAATTAAAAAAAAAGATTTTGACTTTATACAATCAAATGTACTGTATAATAAATTTTTTAAGTTTTTAAGTTGTTACTTCTGAAAACATAACCATTTTTTTATTTCAAAGAGTATGGTTCTCGCTTTTTCCGCAGCACACAAGTTGCAGAGCACTGCTCTAGATCCTGACTGTGGTTTATTTATCGATTATCAAATGCCTGCCTATAAAAACGAAGGTCTAAACGCTTGTTTGCGCCTGCTGCGCAAAAACACGAACAAATTTGTTGAATTAAACTTCCGTTCTGCCCATCACATGAATCATACATCGAACACAGAGTACTATGAGAGTAGCCTACATTTGGCCTCGTACTTTCATTACCAGCGCCTTGCCATACCCCCTTCAAAACAGCGTACCCAGAACAGTTTGCGTTATGTATAAACGCTTTCTGACGGGTTAAAGACAACTAGACGCAACTTAACTAACCAATCGGCTGCGTCTAGTCGGGTTGCGCCCAGTCGGTTGGAGCCAGTTGGCTCATTCCGCCTGCGGACTGTAGTAACGCATTTCAATTTGTGCATAGATAAATGGGGTCTCGTTCCTTTCTCTCATTGCAAATGCGGCGCCAATAGCAATTTGCAATAAAAAAATTAAGCACAGGAGCCAATTTTATTTAAGTGTTTTACTTGAAGTAGATACTTTTACATGCTACAACAATATTGCCTTGTTATACGTAATGTCAAAAAAAGAGCCTTCACAGTTTAACATCTCTTTCTCCAAGTTATCTTGGAGAGGCTTTGTGGTGATCAATATTTTCTAAAGGTAATGAATCTATAACCTTCCACAGTATAAAACAAAAAAACACACTTTTCAATTAAATATATTGAAGCCAAAATGTGTTATTTTATCCCGTATTTCATGCGACACTTTCATATTGCAAATTAAAAAAATATATCTACCTTTGTTACTCAGATTTGCTTATTTTCTGTTTTTGCTTTTAGGTTTTCACTTATTAATTACTTTTTTGCCTCATCGCAAGTTGTTTTTGAAACGGTTATTTTACTATAATTTTTTTGTTATTTTGAATGACACAAAAAAAGTAACTGCTTGACTAAGACATCTTATGGTTATTTCCCAGTCACGTTTTCCTACATTTATTTTCAATTATATGCTGTGCAAATATTTGCAAATGTTTAATGACAAACAAGCAAATGTGAATCTTGAATCCTCACAAATGTTAAAATATTGGTGTTCAAGAAATTTTTTATTGAGCACTCTAGTTTTTATAAGCCGTAATTTATTGTTGCCGTAATACTTTCAAATAGGGAAAGTGCCGCAAAATGTTTTTTCTAATAGAACAATAAAATATGAAAAGAAACGAACGTATACGGTCTTGAGCTGTTTCCATCAAAACAACACTTCCAACCTCTTGCCAGCCCTAATTCAACTACACGTTGAAAGAAGGCCTTTGACTGGCTTACAGCTTGATGTTCAACGAAAAATTAAATTGATCCTGGGCGAAAGTCATTTTCGTGCAAGTGACTGTAGTGTTGTAACGTTTACACCTCGAAATTGCGCTTTAAAGTCTAATTTTAGGAAACGTTGTTATTTCTGCTATGACAATGAAATTGGACCAGGCCAGAAAATGCAAAAAAAAAACATGAACAAATCACGATATCAGTCTCAAACATGTGGCTCTTCAACGTGTTTGGGGCACTGCTTCAAAATTTGCGCTTCATGGTTTGATCGATGCCGAGATATGTTCCACGACTAACAGTAACAATTATATAAAGTAATATTGCTTTTCTCAAATGCTTTTTTGTGATAAAAATTATCAACAAAATGTTTGAAGTATTTTGTTTATCAAAGCTTAGCTTGGCCAGATCACCGATTATCATCTGTTTTACTGTAAGCCGTCGCACAAATCAAAACTAAAACTGCATTTAAAGTGAATATTTTGGTTTAAAATCACGTTGTCAATGTTTACTAATTTAAAATAATGTGATAAAAAATATAAAAAAGATGTTTGAAGTATTTTGTTTATCAAAGCTTAGCTTGGCCAGATCACCGGTCATCATCTGTTTTACTGTAAGCCGTCGCACAAATCAAAACTAAAACTGCATTTAAAGTGAATATTTTGGTTTAAAATCACGTTGTCAATGTTTACTAATTTAAAATAATGTGATAAAAATTATCAACAAAATGTTTGAATTATTTTATTTATTAAAGTTTAGCTTGCCCGTATTACAGATCACCATCTGTTTTACTGTAAGCTGTCGCACAAATCAAAACTAAAACTGCATTTAAAGTGAACATTTAGGTTTAAAATCACGTTGTCCATGTTTACTAATTTTAAAATAATGTGATAAAAATTATCAACAAAATGTTTGAAGTATTTTATTTATCAAAGCTTAGCTTGCCCGTATAACCGATTATCGTTTACTTAAAAGAGAAAGAAAAGAGAAAAGTGAGTGAGAGTAGCGAAAACGAGAGGAGATTTTTAAACAAGAGAAGAAAAAAATTTTTAAAATAAAGATGACGGCCGATAGTAAAAAAGATCCAAAAATTCGCCTAAAAGCTAAGATTTTTACTTTTATTTTTTTATGTAAACTCATCATTTGAACCGATGATAAACTGATTTAGCAGTGATAACACCAAAATTTAGCAAGGTATTTTTATTTAAACTGACATTTCGTCGGTCAGAAATCAACAAACATCTTCAGAGATAAAACGCTCACAGTAAAAACTGCTAAAAGCTCGTCAATAGGAGTTAAAAAGGCATTAAATTCGATTTGATGTATAAACCAAAAGTTATGACAAAATTACTAAATTTGCCGAGCGTACGTTAATCAAATTATTTCACATTTAATAAACAGAGGTACTCTTTATATAAGCTTCAATAGCTTGCTTAATCACAATGACTTTGTCATCCACTGGAAACGACTTAAGTGAGTTGCCAATTTCAACCTCGGCCCGTATATCAAAAGTCACATGAGGTCTTATGATGTCACATGAGGTTTAATTCACTTATGACTCGTGCAATCTCATGACCATCGTCGGGTCTTGAGACAAGGGCGTATACCGAGTTAAAAAACCAATCGCTTTTCGTTTTATCAATTTAGAGAACCAATAGCATTTCTTTCTCAGTTCACTGACATGCAAAATGAAATGGTTGCAATAAAGTTCGCCACGGGTCGTCTGCATTAAAAAACAACCAAAAAATATTGCGCTTTTCCGCAATAAGAGCGCAGCGCAATAAAGCACAATTGATTTGTTTATTCCTTAATGCGCAGCGCAATAAAGCGCAATAAAGCGCAATTGATTTGTTTATTCCTTAATGCGCAGCGCAATAAAGCGCAACTTAAAATTTTTTTATGATTAGCGCAGCGCACTAAAGCGTAACGTTTTCAAAAAAGTATGGAAGCGCAACGCAACTTCCGCAATTGTGCAAGTTGCGGAAGTTGCGCTTTGCGCTTTAAGTTGCGCTCTGCCCACCTCTGCAAATTACACAGGATTTTCGGGTGAACTTTAAAAGAAATTTATGAAAAATGTAACCTGGAAACTTTGTTTGGTGAAAAAAATATAAAGAAATATACACGAATTTGGCAGCCAGGTTGGTAGGAAAAATGTTTTCATGGCAACCGTGTTTGACACATTTCAGATTTAACTCTTAACCTCAAAAAGTGCCTGTGTCCTGCAAAAAGTCATTTTCTTCTGCTCCAAGTGTAAGCAAGGAGCTTTAAATTGCAATGAATGAATTGATTCAATTTCAATTAATAGAACTTTATTGGAGTGAGATTTTTAACGGCCCTTGATGAGGCAGATTGCCAGTTCGTGGAGCAAATAAATTATTGATATAAACACTGTTACTAGACCAAATAAATTATTGTTAAAATAAAATTTTCTGGTCTGATAATTCAATTTGTCATTTCTATATTTATATGCAAAAATTATTGAAAAAATTTTAGTCACTGTTAAAACAAATCACAAAAGTTTGTTTTATTTTGTAGAATTGTCAAGTGGTAAATTGCATTGATCTTTTCACTAAGCACCCTATAAGGAAGATCGATTTACTCTTGCTGATATATAAATTAATTATCTTCACCAACACAATATTATAATGTCTGATTTTTTCTTTAATTAAATGTCTTTGCACCGCAACAATTGTTCTTGACAATTATAATTTTAATCAGAAAACGTCTTGAATATTATACCTTAAAATTGCTGCCTTGCCTTTTTCTTGCGGTGCATTTCTTTTGTTATTGTTTTAAATAGTTTTGGGCAAAATAAATTGCGCGTGTCTTTCTGTCTCTGAAAGCAGGTTGGGGTAATCGGTCAACGGTTGCTTGAGGTTTTAATCTGCAACGTTGTCGGACTAATTAAGCCAAAAAATGTATGGTATAATGATAACTGCTTTATATCAACATATTAGCTATATAATTATTCAATTTAATATTAAGATTTGTTTCAATGCAATTCATTTGTCTGAAAAGAACAGCCATTGATCGAAGCTGAAGAAATAGCTTTTCGGCCTAAAACAATTAAGTTTGCAAAATAACTTCGTCATCGTTGTCGAAATCCCACTCTCTAACTACACATTTCCTGTGGAAATGTTGCTTTAAGTTAAGGCCACGCATTTAATTTTATATTTTATATTAATTTTATATTAATTTTGTATTACTTCAAAATCGATTTTTGGATAGTCGAATGACGTCATTTCCGAGCGAGGTCCAATTTCAATTTAACATTAGTTCTCCGTTCAATAATAAAATTAACACACCTGGTTTTTCGTTGCGTTCAAATTGTGCTCGTGCGTGTAAAGTAGTTTTTTTGCGAAAATTCAATCAGTGACGTAAATAATTTGAATTGCTGTTTCATGCCGAACCGAAGTACGAAGTTTGCAATGATGTCAGTAACTCATTGTGACGCCACAAGCTCTCATGTGTCACGAGCAGAAGCAGCTAATACTGGTAGAAACAACAATTTTTGATGCAAAGTAATTTGAAAATAAAAATTATTATTCCGAAAAGATATAAAATTTATCTTGGCACACTAAGTTTTAAGACAAAAAAATAAGCCAAATAAATAACATCCATGCCTCGCTGCCTATTGTACCGTAAATTCATAAAATTAACCACAGAATTACCAAAAGTGTTTGTTATTCAATCGCAACGGTTTGGAGTGGTGGTTCTCGAACTTTCTTAGTTGGTTGCCCCTTTTTACAGATTCTCATTACCAATGGCCTACAGCTTAAAATATTGCTCCAAGTGAACTTGTGAAGAATAAAAATTAAGTTATAACTCTGATTTCCTTATTTTTGTCCCAAAAAACTGAAGAAGGCCAAAAACGCCTTCTGCTTGCGGGCCACTGGTAAACGCTTTGTGGCCCTTTGAAAAACCCTGATTTGGGTTTTCTGGAAAACATTGAGTAAACAAAAAAAGCGACTTTAAAAAACTACGTTACCCAGAAATTTGAACATAAAAGCCATTGGCTTTTATTAAATCAGATTTAAAAAATACAGGACTTCTTCAACAAATTGCTTTGCCTATTTCAGAAAAAAATCACTTTCATAAAGTATCTTGTGAAGAAAATTACCAACGCACGTGTTTGTTTTATTTTTTGCTTTCCTAATCATAATATGCGCGTGCACTCGCTGCCAGCGCCTTTTCGTTTAATTTTTTTCTTGAGCATAGTTGTTTCTGCAGAGCGTTCATTTAGGGCTGGCTCTATTGTGTGTTCTTATACTTCTGAATCGGTGAGACGACCAGCAACAATTGGTGGCGGTTGGCTGAAGTCTCAGCAGACTTAATCTTTTTTATTGTAACCCTGTTTGGACTGCCACTTCTCGATCTGTGAGGCGACCAGCTGCAGTATTTATTGGCGGCTGGTTGAAGTCTGAGTAGACTTAATGCAGTTTTGTAATTCCGTTTGTGTGTTTCCCGTTCCCCCGTGAGTCAGCACCGACGTAAACTGCTCGGTAAGGCAACTATGTGTTTTTTCTTTGTGTTTGATTTTTAGTTCGTTTTATTTATTTTCAGATTACCGTTTCTTATTGCTTAACTTCGTTATTAATATTCAATTTTATTAAAAATTCTTAGTTATTCTGATTTCTTCTTTTGCCGAAGCCAGAAGTGCATTAATCGACAATTTATTTTGCGGCAACCGGCGAATTTCAGCGCCGCTTACCGTTACATTTTGTGTATAACCAAGCACTTGTGTTTATTTTAAAGAAAGTCTCGATTTGTCACTTAAATAGTTATCAATCTTTTTACCAATAAAGTATAATAGTAGTGCGTTTAGATAAATATTCTATTGTAATAAAAGTAAACCAGAAAAATTAGTGAATCGGGTCACGTGTCACTGTGTTTGAATAAGATTGGAGACGCAACTGTTCGGAGTGTCTTTCCGGCAAAAAAACATTTTTGTGACGACCATTTAACAGTTGTTGAAAATTTAGTAGAGAAAAGTTAGTTGCCGTCAAGCAATGATTATTTTAAGTTGCGCGTCTTCACTTTGTTTATTGATTTGTTCCGTGTTAGCTGACCCTACTGTGAATAGGCTCAGAGAAGGCGTGCGTTTTAAAAAACGTGAGAGGAACTCTAAGTAGACAAAGAAGTGGACGTGAAGTACTAGGAAAAATTGAAGTAATCTTGTTACAAACAACAAATTTTGTTTGCAATGATGATGAACTTAAGTGAACTACAACCAAAGCAATTGGGAAATACGAGAGCTGTAAACCTCTTCGAACAAAAACTGATCTGTCCTGCACTTCATTATTGACTCAGCTCAAAAATAATTGCATTATACGCAATGTACCATTAGAACGTATTGAAAAAGATCACATTAAAGTAAAAACAGTTTTAAGATTTGCATTTATTAAAATGCAAATAGTAATAAATAAACAAACGGTAAAACGGTGCTTTTGAATTTTGATAATTGTAATGGACTAGACCAGAAACAAGAGTTATGACAAAACATTGGAAAGGAAAAGTTTGATGCTCATCTTGCTGGGCAGCACACGAAAGTAAAAGTTGTAGCGCAGTTAACTTGAAATGCAAAACTGCGGTTGCAATCACTCAGCCACAAGTAAACATTGCTCGAGATACATTAAAGAGGCACAAACGATAAAAATTAAAACGGTCAAGAAATTGTCTTTCGCCAAAGCCAGCAATAAAGTCAAGCTAATAAACTAGTAAACAAACAATCAGTATCAGCACTGTATATTATCGACCACCAAATTCAGCAAAAAAAAACCATAATGATAATGTAGAAATCGAGGTCCAAAATACGGACAATATAAACTTCAACTCGAATTTTATGTTTGGAAATCCACAAGATTTTGTTGCTTTTTTGTCGCTTAATTCTTACCTAGATTCTCACCTAGACATTTCAGCTTCTTAACTCGAGAGACAGAATCTTGTGACATATTTCAATGATGAAACCAAATCACGCTGTCTTATATACACCACTTCGTATGACGTCATGGATTGCATTATGTTTTGCAACCATTCTCTAGGAGACTCTTTAATTGCTGACGTGTAATTGCTGTAGGACAGCTGCTGTAGGACAGCTGCTGACAGACTTTAATTGCTGTAGGACAGCTGCTTAAACTTCGTCAAACTTTTAGCTAAACGTGACTTCGTCGCTCTAGGTGAGAATCAAACTCGCAACTTTTTTGCTCAGCTTAAAACGAATTTGTAGTTAAACGCAACTGCATCGCTCTGGGTGAGAATCAAACTCGCAACTTCGTCGGTCCGGGTGAGAATCATACTCGCAACTTCGTCGGTCCGGGTGAGAATCATACTCGCAACTTCGTCGGTCCGGGTGAGAATCAAACTCGCAACTTCGTCGGTCCGGGTGAGAATCATACTCGCAACTTCGTCGATCCGGGTGAGAATCATACTCGCAACTTCGTCGATCCGGGTGAGAATCAAACTCGCAACTTCGTCGGTCCGGGTGAGAATCATACTCGCAACTTTGTCGGTCCGGGTGAGAATCATACTCGCAACTTCGTCGGTCCGGGTGAGAATCAAACTCGCAACTTCGTTGCGCGGCGTAAGTTAGGTTTCAACGCAACTTCGTCGCTCTGCCTGGAAATCGAACTCTTGGTTTTAACTAGAGCTATGGTTAGGTTTTCTCGCCAATCCCCGCTTGATTCCCTCGCTATTTTCCGCTAGATCCCCTGCAATTGATAGAAAATGACCAAATCCTAACTCGTCGTCGTTTGAAGAGGTATCCACTCCAGGTCAGACACAAACAGGACTGGGGCCGAGGGTTTATCCTTTCACTACCCCAGACTGCTGCACTGCCTGGATCAGATGCTGGCAGTGATGTCATTAAGCCAGCATCGAGTTTCGTCATCCAAAACCGTCAGACCTCGTGCTCCATGTGGTGCCCGATGTATAGGGCACTCTGTTAGTACATGGTCTGCGGTTTGCTCAGAGGCGCCACACTCGCAATTCGGTGAAGGAGCGAGACCCCATTTATGCATGGACGAATGGAATCGCCCAACACCAGTCCGCAGGCGGTTGAGCTTAACCCAAGCTGCTCGGGGTAGGCCCATCCCAACAGGCCTGGAACCGGTCTGGGGCACAAAAGCACGGAGCCTGGAAGCACCTTCACAGTACTCCGTTTTCCATTTAAGATTTGTCCATTCAGAGGCGCGGATGCCAAGTCTGGCAAGATTGTCCAAAAGATTCCGCGCAGCTGGCACAAACGGGCGTCTGGATCTTAGTCTCACTTGGCAAGTATCTGAGGACCCACTTAACAGACCATACAAAATATGATCGGGGTCCAGAGATCCACGGTAAGCCAAGGAGAGTGTCGCTCCCATTCGGCGAAGCTCAGCTGGCTGGATGCCTGAGAGTACAGGTAGGTGGTCCGTTGGAGTGGGACGCAGGCATCCAGTAACTATGCGCAAGGCGTCATTCAAGACATTGTCAATGAGGCGAGTGTGAGCACTGCGACACCAGACTGGTGCACAGTACTCAGCTGTTGAGTAGACTAGAGACAAGGTGGCTATGCGTAGTGTTTTAGCACCAGCATCTCATCCCGAGCCCACGAGTCGCCTCAGCAGTGTGACGCGCGAGGATAGTTTTTTGCGCAATGCCACTAAATGGTGACGAAACGTGAGCGATCTGTCCAGTTTTACCCCAAGATAAGTAGGGATTGGACAGAACGATAAAAGTCTATCATTGTTGTAGACCTTTAGCTCACGTTCGGCCTCTCGGTTGTTTAAGTGAAAGCCTGTCGTCACCGTCTTAGTGTGACTGAGCTTCAACCTCCAAGTCTGGAGATACGCTGAAAGTGTAGTCATGTCTTGGCTTAAAATCCCCTCCAAGTCCTTCTAGTTTCCAGAAGAGTGCAACAATGCTAGATCATCAACATAAGCAAACTTTCTGGAAATCATGGAAGGAAGATCGTACATATAGATGTTAAATAGGAGGGGAGCCAAGACCGATCCCTGAGGAACGCCGTTTTAAGACGGCGTAGCCTGCTTTGCTTGCTGTCACCGGTGGTAAGGGTGAAACTTAGATTTCGGACAAGCTCCATGATCATTTTGACCATGTGCTTATCCGGAAGTAGTTTCAGCAGCTTGCAGGTAAGACCACGGTGCCAGACAGTGTCATAAGCAGCTGTCAGATCGATAAATACGGCACCGGCCTTCTTTTTAGCCTCAAAAGAATCCTCGATGTTCTGGGTTAGCAGAACAACTTGATCTACGGTTGACTTCCCGCGTCGGAACCCAGCCTGCTCTTTAGGGAGCAGTGGATCGATTAATGGCTCAACGCGGGCGTAGATAAGCCTCTCGAGGATCTTGTAGGGGACACAGAGCAGAGATATCGGTCGATAACTCTTTGGGTCCCCAACGGGCTTTCCGGGTTTGGGGATCGCGACCACAAGCGCTCTTCTCCTGATCTTGGGAATTTTGAGTCGGCGCAAACAGGAAGAAATGAAGTCACGTAACCAGGACTTCAAAGCAGCTCCGGCATGGAGTATAAGCTCGGGGCAGATGAAATCAAGTCCCGGAGCTTTACCTGGTTTTAAATGTTGGAGGGCAGCAGCAAATTCTCTCTGTGAGAAATTATCAGAGATATTTACTGCGTCTGGTGTTGTGGCCCTCCAAAGGTCACACACTTCTTGAGAGACAAGTCGAGATGACTTGCGGTCAACAGTCTCGTATTTCCCATTTCTAACCAGCTGAGATGCAATAGCATTGGCTGAAACGGGACAGTGACGAGGAGAGTGTCGTGACCTACCAGTAAGGTTGTTCAAAATACTCCATGCTTTTCGACTAGAGTGTGAAAAGTCAATGCTCCGAACTGCTTCGGACCATCGATCCCTCCGCTTTCTGTCAAGTTTGGCAAGCAGAGCTGTAGCAGCCAAACTTGAGTCATCTCCCTGAGGAGACTGCAGAAAGGTTTTATAGAGGGATTCACACTCTGCATCCCAACACGGAATGTAGGTATTTCGATACCCGCGTGGGATAGTCTTTTTGGCTACTTTCTTAATGGTGTTACAGAAGTCCTGGTAAGCCGCATCCACATCAAGTGTATCAGGCGGCAACAAAGTCTTTGCGAATTTATTCGTCAAAGCAATGTAGTGACTCCATTTGGCCTTGCGGAAGTTCCATCGCTTAACAGGCATGCTTGGCACTGACAGAGCAAACCTTGGTGGTGTAATAAGCGAAGGTCGATGTTGTGATTTGGGGAACTTGTCAAGGACACGTCTATCCGGTAAGCGACTGTTTGGACCTACGCTAGCGAAAGCTAGATCTGGATTGGTACCAGTGTTCCAGCGGCCGGAATAAAAACTGGCAGCGTCCTTGGCATTATATAGGAGGGCAAGACAATTAACACTTGCCCAGCCAGCCAAGCACTCACCGTCCGGACTGTTGTCGTCGTAATCCCAGTCAGCATGACGACAGTTAAAATCGCCAGCGTAAAGACAGGAGTGAGGAAACACTGGGAGATCCAGGGTTCGCAATCGCGTTGGCGGTGGTTTGTAGACGTTGACTATTTTATTGCCATCAACGTCCACACACAGCCACTCGATCTCCGATGTCGGTGGAGATTGGTCCAAAAGCGTGTATCTCAGTCGCTCGTGGACAAACGTGGCAAGGCCATGCTTCCTGCTTAAAGAAGACCCAGCTAGTTGGTAGTTTGGTAGTACCAACTTCTCTGCAGCAGTGCAGTGGGTCTCCTGCAGTAGGATGACGAGTGCCTCAGACTGCATAGCGAGATGATGAAGAACGTTCATCTTGCTTGCAGTGAGGCCTTCGATGTTCAGTTGAAGAATAGTGGGTCTTGGGAACTTGTTGGCAATGTGCCCTGAAAAGGGCAGTTTTATCTTAACATTACCCCGTCCTGAAAAGGACGTTTGCCGATTAGCAGACCCACACTGAACATCGGAATGGGTGGATACCTTCCGTTTTGGTAGGTTCGGTTTCGGTCTGTCATTTTAAAATTAATGAACAGACTTACTCACGGCCCAGGCTGCGTGAAAGCACCTACCATCTGGGCCCTAACTACTAACATAGTACAAGCTCCGCTGTTTATGTTAACAGGTTTGCAATTAAACAAGTGATTAAAATTAATGATTACCGGTATTATTCTTTAGTTTTTTCTGCAGAACTATTCGCAATACAATCCTTGTACTGAATCTCGAGAAATATTGATAGGTATGAAAAACTTTATTACTTAGTGATAGTCTTGTCTCATTTAAAGGTTTAACTACATTATCTTACCAAAACAATTTACTTACAGTATAAACAAAATTTTAGTGATTTAATCTTTTCTAGTAAAAAGAGAACTACAGATATCAGTAATGTGGATACTCTCACATGCAGTAATCGAAGGCAACAAGATAGCTGATCAACTAGCTAAATTGGACACTTGTTTGAATCCATCCAAAAAATTTCTGGCCCTATATCAAGAAAATGTGCGATTTTGCCAATTTCAGAAATGGCAATCAAAGTTATAATTAAAGATTATGACAAGTCGCCACATACTGGTGGTGCTTATACATCTTTATTCTCTTCTATTTTTGCTAAAACTATTGCAGTTTTACCATTTATTTTTCCTTTACGAACAGGTCACTGCAGACTTGATAAACATCTGGACAAAATAAATTTATAGTTCTCGGGTCCATGTTTTATATACTCGTATCTAAAAATGTCTAACATGTACTTTTTCACTGTCCACGATACTCTAATTTGAAAGATGCTCTTAGCTCTAACTTAATTAGTCGCATTTATTGTACTTAATCCATTCAACAAAAATTCCAATATACAATATGATTTTCATATAGCATGTTGTGATAATATCAATTCAATTTTGTACGTAAGTGTAAAACTTTGAAGTAGTTTTTTTCCTATTTGGGCCTTAATTACAGGTTGCCAACTTTATTTTGTGTTAAATAAGTATTTGCGAAAGTGCAGGCTCACACAATTAACATTGTTTTTCGTTGTAGGTTTTCGTCCTGGCATGTATTTTTTAGTATGCATAATTTTCTCTTTATCTTGTTATTTTATAGATTAGATAGCGGCAGTTTTGTTAAGTAAAGGCAATCAATACTTTTTTGCTTAATGTTAAATTACGGCAGGCTTCTCATTCTGTACTTTGATTATCGAGTACGATAAATATTCTTTTTTAAAATAAAAATATATTTAAGGGTGCGTTTACTTGAATTTCGACTAACTTTTTTTGATTTTTATTTTTGTTTTCGAACAATTCACTGGCTGTAGCGCCAGAACAAGAAACTGTGACGTTGAACAGTTTCAAACCAAGAGAATAATTAACGTTCTGGGTCTTATGTTTGCTTGTTGATACGTTGCCCTGGCTCACCTCTGTTTGAGGGTAACAGTGCCCTATCAAATTACTCAAGAGCGGCATAATTGAAAAAAAATTGGGCCATTGGGGTAGACCTACTTATTATTGTCCTGTCGGAACTGCTAATTTTTGTTGTCATATTTGTTTTATCATCTATCGGGGAAGTTTAAGTAAAAAACTAATTCTGATTTCATGATCGCCGAAGGGCTGCTGTTGCCTGCCTTGTTAGAGAGTACGGTTGATAGAGAGTACGGTTGTTAGAAAGTTAGAGAGTACGGTTTGCCATGGATCATATTCGACGCTTGCCACATATTTTGTTAGTCTTTATTTTAATTTGAAACGGCAAAAAGCACAATTTTGACATGCAAGACTTCAAAAGTAAGTATTTGAGTTGCACCAAAAATATTAATGGGTCCTCTAAACATTAAAACAAAAAAGCTTTTATTTAAAACATTAAAACAATAAAGATATTTTTGTTAGTCTTTATTTTAATTTGAAACGACAAAAAACACAATTTGGACACGCAAGACTTCAAAAGTAAGTATTTGCGTTCCACCAAAAAATATTAATAGGTCCTCTAAACATTAAAACAAAAAAGCTTTTAAATACTAAAATATTTAAAACATGTTTCATAATGTTGATTGGCCGAGAGCGTGACTTAGATTTAAAATTGAGCTTTAATCTTACAAAGAAAATTTAGAACCAAGTTTTGTTACTTGAAATGAGATTATTTCTGAAATTTATCGCTTTTCATTTTCTTCAAAAATCTAAATACTTAAATTTTTGTGTTTCATTTTAGTGCACAAGAAGCAGTCACTTTAAAGTAAATCGATTTGTTAACATAGTTTTGTCAAATTAAAGTAAATCGATTTAACCATAGGTAATTTTTAATTATCATATTCAAAGAAAATATTCCAAATTTAGTCTTTTTTCAATACACATTATACAGTTATTTTAAAAAAAATAATAGAAGTTAAACAATGTTTGAAAATGATATTAGCTTAGTTAAATAAAAATTCGTTGTCTAAACATGTCACCAATCCTTGTGTCATGACGTAAAACATTTTAATTGTGTTTATTGCGGTGACAAATGTTCACAAAGTCATTATCTAAAACAGCTAATTAATTGGTCAAGTGAAATATTGAACAAAAATAAGAAAATTTTTAAATAGTTTAAATTAATTAAATGATTTTAAGTATTTTTCTTTCGTTATACAGGAAGGTGTTGTTGTAATTAAGCATTTAAAGATGAAGTTGTGCGATAAAGTGTTGGTATTTGCGATACTGGTTTACTTGGCTGGAGTACAGGACTTATCGTCATGCTTCTACCTCCACAGCATCGAAAAATGTGTTCGCATGAATGTTTATGACGTTTTTTGTAACCGCTCATCCGTAGAATTACAATTCAACTATTCCATATCAAGTTATGAAATAGCTTGCGAAAATTATCAGAACCGAATCAATTATCTTGCGCCGTGAGTTTGATGGTGATACGCGATTCTCCTCCGAAAAAAACCTTGAAAACAAAAATTATTGACAACCGGGGAACACAAAAGTTTGATTATTTTAATCCTAAAGGACATTCAAAACATTTTAAATTTAAATTATTTCTGGGTACAAACGAAGAAACGGCAGATCCTTTGCTATCTTTCAATCTTCAGAATTTCTGTAACTATACTGATTATACACCACAGTTAAACCCTTATATTCATTAAGTACAAAAATGTTTACAAATCTTACAATCATAAAAGGTCCTGCTTATAAAAACAATTTGCACCTTTTACTTATTGGAATTTTTGTAATTTTTTGTTTGTTTATCAGCGTAGTTTTGGTAATATTGGCAAGAAGACGAAATACCTTTCTTTCCACACTTCCCTCTGCCTCTTCACTCGCCTTCTTTTGTTTTCACTATGTTCAGCAGTAGCGTAATATTCACTGGTGCCCTGCTGTGCAACACCTGAGGCGGTCGTTAGTAACCCGGGTCGCAATTGATCCGGTATGGATTTATGGACACAACGCATTTGTATGTTTTGGCAAAAAATTTTTACACCGAATGCCCTTCCTGCCACAACCCTCCCCATTTATTCGGGCTTGGGACCGGCATCATGAAACACAAGAATGTGCCTCCGATAGCTGGGTTATTTGTAATAATTAACAATAAAATATAAAATTTGCTTTTTCTCCAAAAAAAATTTTTTTTGAAGTTTCGACTGACTTTTAGTCAATGATAATTTCTGCAACAACTAAGAAAACACGTAAGAGTTTGCAAAAAGCTGGCAATGAAAATGCGAAAATCAAATCAAAATAAAAAAATAAACATTATAGTTCTAATTCTTCTCAATAATTTCAAAGAAGAATATAAAAAAGTGATCAAGCTTAATAAAATCAAATTACGGAGAGGCGAAAAGAAAATGACTCATGATGATAACCATAAGAAATCCTGTTTGTCACCATTAAATATATATCATGTTATCTAAACGTTGATATAATATGATGATATTATGACTACATTACTTCTAACAAGACTTTAACTTGAAAAAAGGCTTGAACTTGAATTAAAAAAAAAATTTATAACTAACTTAGATTGAGTCAAAATAGTAGTTCGTTACAATTGTTAAAATGTAACCAAATTACAATTACAGTTACTAAAAAAGCAACTATAGTTACAGCCGAGCTCTTTTTAGAAGTTTGTTTTAATTTCGTCATGAAGACCTTGGCTTTTATTCGAACAAAATTTGCGGTTGATTTAACTCCAGACGACGTCAAGCGGCTTTAAACAACACCTTACATTGTGTAAAAATGCTCGTTAGGTGGAGGCAGACGATGATGAATAAGTTTGAGCGATTAAAACGAAAACGTATTAAGAAATCAATCGAAAAGTCTCACAGAAATAGTGCCAGACTATCTTTCGACTGAATTGAGACAACATTTGGAAAGGCTTGGAGGAAAAAGATAAGAATTTCTTGAAATAGCCTAAAGCTTTCGAAAATATAAAATTCCAACCGAGAAGCTTTAAGTCCAAACATAAATAATATTGGCATTATTATTATACAACCAAATACTACGATTACAACTACGATCTGAACTGAAATACACTAAAGGTTTTATCTGAAGCTGGAAATGAGAAATTAAATTCCGCATAAAGACAAAGTTAAACTTTTCGCGTAATTTAATTGGTAGAAAAATAAAACCATTATTTATCTTCATTCGAAGGGAATCAAAAAGATTTTTTGTTTAAAAATTACTGATAATAAAATCTAAAAAAAAATATATTATCATTTTATTATAAATTTTTAGATTAAAAAGATTGATCAAACTTTTCGAGTGACCTAGAAAGTAAAAAAATTAGATTTTAGTGAAACTTTTTACTCATAGACTGACTTTAGTTCTGTGCAGTTTCTTTTAGTCTTTCCTTTTAAAAACAAAATCTGATGAGGTTTATATGTTACATTATTGCTTTACGTTTGTTTTCCTTTGAATTTGTTCATCAATCCTTCCCGAAAAAAAAAATAAGAAATTGCAAAAACACATGACGCAAAAACCAAATTGCATTTATAGTTGTTTCCATTCTATTTGTAAATTTATTTTTCCCAAAAATTTCAATGTATGTTTGTTATTGTTTGATTTGAAGTCACTAAGTAATTATTTGGAAACTCTTTTGTTAAATATTAACTTGAGTTACTGTTTCAACGAGCCCTATAAGATTACTGTTGCAGCAAAGCCGTATAAGAAATGATTTTCAGTACAAAAACGATTCAGTGCAACCAAAACTTGAAGTAGCGCGATAAAGTGATGAGCACTAGTTGTTATTCCGAAAAGTCAAAAGCAGATTTTTGGTCAGAAATAAGAAAAATATATTGCTCAAACACAAGTATTTTATTCAGTTACAGAGTTCCAGCGGCAAGTAAATTTGCGAAGATATGGGTATGCTCTGGCACGCCAATACGAGGCTGCTGTCCTAAGCGTTTAAACCAAACAATAAACTTACCCCTAGAAAGTAATTTAACAATTCAGGTAAATAATAGTTTCAGAAAAAGTGACACTCTCTCTACAGCAGTTTTTGGTAGCTCCCATGGTTCAACAAAAGTTTTACAAAAAAAATTTAACTTTACCAATTGTTCTGAGCATGTTAACAAAAATCGGGAATCAGGAGCAATTCCTGTAGTTATTTCGCTTTCCCTAGTATTGTTCATAGTCCTGGGAATTCTATTCCGAAAAAAACTGGGGGGATATTTTCACAAATTAACACTGAAAAAGAAAATAGAAAAAGGAAATGACTCTGTTCCAAAAATTATAAATTCAGCTCAGCAAATGCCTTTATCTCCTGTATTAACTGCAAAAGCTAAGAGAAATGAAACCTTTTCTTTCTCAGCAGCGCTACACTCTGAAGAAGTAACATGTTCTCAATTTACGTGCCTTTCTGACTTAGACTGTATATCACCAAAGCAAAAACGTTTATCTTCTGATGACACCAAAATTGTTTCAATAGCAGATAGGATTTCCTCACTATACATTATATTTGTGGACGAAAGCCCCGAACATACGTCTGTTGTTTCGCAATTTGCTAGTTTTTTGCAACAAGATTTGGGATTTAGAGTGATTTTTGAACATTGGGAAAGAAGAAAAGCAGAAAAAAATTACACATTTTGTATAAAAAGAGCCATGAATTCGGCCGATAAAATTGTTGTAGTGTGGTCTGCGCTGGCCATGGTTAAATTGGACTTGTTCAAAAACGGGAAGGGCTTTTATCATGACACGTTTTCACCAATTTTTTTACAAATGCAAGGTGATTTATTTGAATTTAAAAATACAACAAAGTATATCTTTGTTTATTTCACTTATTCGAATAGAAATTGCATTCCACCGTATTTATCGAAATATCCTTGTTACGAGCTTATGACCGATTTTGAAGAGCTGTACTTTGCACTTAACGACACCAAAAAACATTGGCCCAATTTAGTTAAAAACTATAGTGACAAGATAAAATGCTCACGCTATTTTGATCCAGCAATCAACGAATTTGGAGCCGGTCTGAAGCAAGCAATACAAAAAGCAACTGAAGCAATCGAACTTGAAGTAATTGATGACGAAAGAAAACCTCTCATGTCAAAAAAACTTGACACCGAGGAAAACGGTAAAACACTAAAAAGTTGTAAAAGTGTAAAATCTCTTGCTGAGCTCAACTACACTGTGGAACCGTTTCAAGCTTTAATGGCGATAAACAATTTAACCTACATGATGCAAACGCAAACCATAGTTACTGCAAATGAAACGTGTCAGATATGTAACCCGTCGCTACACAGCTAATAATAATTTATTTGAAACGGTAATTCATTAGTTTCTCAAAAAACTGTTGCTACTCTAATGTGCAATCTCACTGTCTTATAAATACTCTGAGGTGCGATCTTAATTGTAATTAATAAAAATAACTTTTTATTTCCAAATTGTAATTATGAAGTTGTTTAATTGTGATAAAAGTTGTAACAGATGCGATAAAAGCTGTAGAACCAATTAACTCAATGTAGATATCGGCTGTCCGAGATCATTCATCACTTGAGATTGCACGTTAGAGTAGCACCATAAAATTTGTCAGTATTAAGACCGAGAAGCGGAATTAGAACAGTATAGACGCGCACAATCTTGGACGGAGGTGGGAAACCTGTTGGTGGAAACTGGTGGGGATTAACAATGAAAAGGTTCCCCAATTTTAATCTGAGGTTTCTATCAAATTAGTTCAAACTAAAAAATCATTTATTGACTTAATATTGATTCTTTGTTATAACTGTACTAAAACATTTGTTCTAAATTAAACGGTATGATAAGCATTTTAATCTATTAGCAATTGATTTATAAGCGAGCTCATTTTTTTTAAAAGTTGGAAAACATTTTCAATAGAATACGTGCTTTTGAAAATGTGTTATTATCAGCTTCACCTTGTTTTGTAATTAGCTCAATTATATTAATACTAGAAGTAAGTAAAGCTTATTGGGCAAGAACCACGAGACTCAATTAATATTTCAAGTGAACGCAGCAAACATTAAGAAATAATTATTTCAATGGTAAATATTAAAGAATTGATTTTCTTTTCAAATGTCAACAACACCTGGCTTCGTTTTCTCTTCATTTTTTTGAGTAGTTTAGTTGTTTGGCCAACAAACTATCATGGGCCAAAAGTATTATAATTAGAAGGGCAAGAAGTGTTCCCACTAAAGTGCGCAATGTACGTAATGCGCATCGCCACCAAACCGTTTGCACCTTGAAATCTTGTTTGCGTACTAAAAACATAACAACGTTAAAAAGAAAAAAAATGTTTGTTTCGTCTTTTCATAGCTTAAAATGCTATGGCAAAATAAACTTGCTTAATAAATTAAAGTAATGACCTTTTTATTAATCTTCATTAAAATTTCGGTACCGATTATAGTTCTTATGTATCTTTTACCGCTAGCTTGAAAATATTACGTTGTAATTGAAGAGAAGATCACAAATCAGCAGTCACTTTGGACGACATACCTCTAATTTAGGACTTTGCTGGAGCACCTATCAATTATTACGCTCACAGAAAAAATAATTGTGCAGTGTAGAATTTTTTTAGAAGGAACTTTTACTGCAAGTACTGTAGCTTTGTTTTTTCATAGATAGTATCTATCTTAAACCAGCGCTTTCTTATTCGTTTTTTTACCCTGAACCCGATTAGATTAACAAAGTCGATATCTTTTTTTAGAACTGGGTTGATTGTTAGCGGGGGGTGTTTAACTTTTTTGCATGTGCTAGGCGTGAAGTTCTTGAGCACGGCGAGCTCCTTTGCTTTGTATCATAAACCAAAATTTATCTTTTCATCTTGAAAAGTCGAGACGAAAAAAATAAGGTTTACATTTAAAATTAGTTTTCAAAACGTTAAAAGGCAACATGTCTCCATCGACGCCACACGTTGGTCACCCCTGGCCTGATAATGGTTCAGTCTTGGTAGGTTTTTGTATCTCTAGTGGCAGCTTCTGGCCCCTCTAAGTGTGAGGGCACATTAAATCTTTGATTGAGTGATGCGTCATGAAAAAGACAACTTTTACTATGCGTAAACAAAAAAACAGCGAGAAAATTAATTGCTTGAAAAACAAAAGACTGTCTTACTGTATTCTTTTTTTGTGTTTGTTATTAATCATTTTCTACTTTGATCAACTTATGCACATTTAACATTTTCAAAAGCAAAACGATAATAAATTTTTCCTCTTTTAAGTGAAAAAATAAAAACTTCTTGTAAATTTTTTTTACGTTTAAATTGTTTATTGTTTTTTTTGTATTTTATTTTGTTTTTCGTTAAATTTTTTTTAGCTCGAATAACATTTAAAAACGCAACGTGGTTTTAAAAACTACCGGTTTTGCTGAATTTTTTCTTTATCATCTCTTCTTTAGTTTCATGTTAAGTATTTGAGAAGCAAGGGTGTTTTCATCCATGTTAATTCCTTTTCTTTTAAGAGAAACAATAAAAAAATTCTTGTTAATTTTTTACGTTTAATCTGTTCATTGTTCTTTTCGTACCAACATTTTTATTTGTACAAACACTTTTATTTTTTATTTTGTTTTTTCTTCATTTTTTTCAGCTCGAAAAACATTCAAAAATGCAACGTGGTTTTATTGAAGTTTTCTTTATCATCTCTTCTCTAGTTTCATTTTTAAGTATTTAAGAAGCAAGGGTTTTTTGATGCATATAATAATTCTGATAAGCAGCACAATTAACTTCATGTATCAGTAGAGATACAATTCAAAGGAAACAACAAACGTATGTTTTGACTTCAACAAACCCTCTTCAGGAAAAACGAAAAAAAACACGTTTTTGTTGCTTGAGGCATTTTTTTGTTTCTTCTTCAAAGGGTTTATGCCGACGAAATTGTTCACACCTGTTATTTTGTTTGTAGCAATTATATCTTTACTTATGAATGCAATGATGTTGTTTACAGCGATATATTCATTTCATTTTTTATTTTGTTCAAGTTGCTTTGGTTGTTTTATGCGAATATTGTTGCTTGTTTTTTTGGTATGTAACATGAGTTCTGTTTTTATAATTAATTAAACTGTTTTTTTTTGTTTTTTCTTAACCAATTCGTTTCACACATTTACTGTTTGAAGTTACCCTGAATTCATAAATGCGTTGGGGTGCTTGCTGCAATTGAAGTGAAACCACTTACTTTCTTGTAGCCCATAATATATGTTTTTCTTTTCTTGTAGCCCATAATATATGTTTTTCTTTTTTAAGCAAGGCAACGTTAAACTAAATATGCACAAAACGTGTAAACCTGTAGAGTAGTATTTCTCAACATGATCCACTAGGCTTTCTAAAGAGGAATTCGCTATTTGAGGGGGAAGTTGCTCAGAGAAAAACTGGGAAGGAATTCGAGAATTTGAATACAATGTAAGTTCATCCAAAAAAAAAAAAAATTGGTAGCCCACGTCCTTGACAATTCAATCATGATTGCTGATAAAAGTTGTTTCATTACTACGAAGACTTTTATTTGGTCTCCGTTTTGATTTCAATGTAAATTTCATTGATGAATCTCCTGGGTAACAGGAATTCGGAACAGAAATTTGGTTTAAAACCAAAAAAAGGCATTCCTTCATTCTGTATAACAAAAAAAAATTTTCTTAAATTGACTTTTGTGGTTTGATGTTGTGAAAGAATGGTATCTGAGTCTTGAAAGCGAAAGAGGCGAAAGCTTTGAGAACTATTGCTTTATAGGCTCGGGAAGCTTTTTCATGAGTGTGCGTTGCGCTGCGCTGCTGTTAACGCAGATAAGCTGTTAGACACAAAAATAACTTTATCATGAGCGGAATATCTGTTCAACCAATTCGAGGCTAGGAGAGAAACAAATGTGCTCCCATTCCTTGATACGTTTCTGAAAAAAGTTGCAAACTTGATTTTTCGCACGCTTGTTTGTAGTTTTTCATGAATTTTAAAAATTTTATCAAAATTGCAATGATGGCGACCTCATTTAGAAAAAGTCATATAAATATGATTTATGTGTCATATTGCTTAGTTCATCTGCCTTTTCAAAAAAATTCTTCTGATATGGTCGATTGTTGATTTTGTTGAGATTTTACATTTTTTTAATTCACTAAATGCATGCTAAGTAATCATCATCGTTGTATTGAACTGTATTCATTTAGAGCTAGACACAAAACTGAAGCCGAGAGTTTGTCTTTTAACTAACCTAAATTGCTGTATTACCCGGATCAAATGCTAGAAGCAATGGTGAATAGCAATATCAAAGACAACGATAGAAAGTAATTGCGGTCTGAATTTTGATGCACCTGGAAATTTAATAAAATTTTAAAAACTATTTCGAAATTTTTCTGTTGAAATTTGCCTTGGTAAGTTGTTGCAATGCTTTTTTTATGCTTATTGTGCTTGCACTGATTTTTTTTGAGTTTAAAAGGTTATATAATTTTTATTTTTTGCAAAGTGATGAAATAAATCCGTAAAAATAATCAAAAATCCCGATTTATTGCAATCGAAAAAGTGTTTAAAATAAAATACGGTTTTCAGAGGAACCATGTTGTGCCCCACATCACAAAAAAAAAACCAAAAAAAGTATTGTTTAGGTGTTATAGGTATATTTGAAAAAACTGAAACTTCCTCGGAGGTTTGTAGTAAAAAATTATCATTAATGCAATGTATTGCTTCAGAAAATCTTTGTTTTTATTTTTCACAATACATCTTTTTTCCGACATTTTTGTGATTACAGTTCAGAATTTTTATTTTTTGTATTTAAAAAGATGAATCAACGACAACAACAATTTTTCTATTATTGTATCATTTACTTTTAAAAATACACTTCTTTTTAAAAACTGTTGTGACGTAGTTACCCGGAAAAATTTTTAGAAGAAAAGTGGATTCTTCAAAAGTAAAGACTCAAAATAGTCTATTTGATGAAGTAAATTTAATTTGTCGATCTGCAAATTTGTTTTGACCGTGCCATTAAATACATAAGTAGATTAAATAGCAATATCGTCCCATCAAATTGCGAGTGTATCACCACTAAGCAAACACCAGACCATGTGATATCATCGTAGCACCAGGCGCTCAGACGTTGTCGTCGATTAAGAAAATAAATATGAATAAAATAATAAATAATAGGATGCAATGATGGAGTGCAAGGTCTGACGGTGTTAGATGACAAACTTGATGCTGATCAACAATCATAACGGTCAGCAAGTGTTCTGGACAGAATAGCAGCCTGGTTTGTGTAAGGAAAAATTCCTGAATTCTCCTCTTTCTGTTTTTAAACTGGATACATTTTGTGGTTAGCCGCCTAAACGATCACGACTATGATCATTTCATAAACCTTTCTCAAAGAATTTTACAGCCCGCGAGGTCGAGAATGACTCATCTAGCCCAAGGCATGGCTATGATTAAATTTTTTAAATGTTTCCGTATCTACAACAAAAAAAGTTTTTGGAGAAAGAAAAATAGATTAAGTTTGCTCGTCGTGTGGAATTAAAGATTCGTCTACGAAATCGGATAAAAATTGGTTTAAATTTTGAAAAGCAAGAAATAGCGTGTTGAATGACGTACGAAGTTTTATAAGAACAATCTTTCGGTTCAGTTAAAAACTGATCTCAATGGACAGAAAGCGATCAAAATTTTTAACAAGCGTTTTCTGGTAAGCAAGTTCTTCATTATCTTATTCCACAGTTTTTTATTTATTTTTTATTAAATCTATTTGGTCTTAAATCAGTGCCTATGTTTCAGGCATTGACCCTTTATCCCCAAGAGCTCGATTAATGTTTCCGGTTTCGTTTATTTCACAAATTTTTAATACAAAGCAAAATCTTTTTGGAATTTGATTTGTTAAGGTAAGAATAAGATTTTTTAAACTTGGGATCATTTTCTTCCTTGTCTTTTTTCCTCTTTTTCCTCATTCACATCGATAACCAAACAATAAAACTTGGTGTATTGTGTAATAAAAATAATTGATGAAACCATTTGCATTAGTAGAATTATTGTTTAGCCTATATAAGTAGTGAAACTGTCTGATGGTGATTTATTGTCTAAGGCAGGCATGTCAAACTAGCTATCCGTGAAGTCTTTTGAAGAATTTTTTAATCAGATGCTCTGTTCCAGCGGTAGACAAACCTGTTCGATTGTCCAGGCGCGGTCGCCTTATTAAACTGCCTCTTCGTTATCACAATTAATTGCAAACAATTTGTTGTTAAACCCTCTCTCTTTATTGTTTTAACTTTTCTAACTTTTTTTAACTTTCTTTTTTTATTGTTTTACTTTCTTTCTTTCTGACTTACTCCGTTTTTGCTTAGGCTATTCCTAATTATCTATTACGTCACTATGATCTTTTCATATTTTTTCACGTACAGGCTAAATTAACAGTAATCATAGTTTGAAAAGCTTAAAATTGTTTAAACGTGCTAGATTTTTTATAATTATTAGCCTGCAAGCATTTTAAAGGGATTTTAGTTAGACAAGCCTTTGTTTAAATTGCTTAATCAGTATGTGTTTTTTTATTTTTTTTTTATTCTACGTGTATTTGAATAAGAATTGTTGAATAAAAGTAAGGCTTGATAAATTGATTAAGTTGATTGAATTTGTGATAAGATTTCTGAGTTTAACACCGCGCCAGGGTTTTTGTGTCCCGAAGTCGGCTCATTCTATGCCGCACTGAAACATGCTCTATTTCAAATCAAAATATCAATTAATCCAAAACTGGGTTTCATCTACAAAAACAACATAGATTTTTTTGCGAGAACTAATTGGAAGCTGACCCAGTTTTTTTCGGCCTTCACTTTGATTTCAACACGGAATTTTAAAAAAGTTTTAATCGACCTGCCGCGGGGCCAAGTTTTGTCACCCAATTAAGGCAAAAATTTTTTTGCGATATTTACTTTGACTTTAACGTAAAACTCAAAAAACAGTGGCTAAACCTGAGGCACAATTTCTAGAGTCCAGTGAGAGAAAATTTTTATTTTTACATTGAAATTCAAATGAAGACCAAACAAAAGTTTTTTCTTTAAATGGGTGAAAAATTTTGGCTTCGCAAAATGTTGCGTCAACCTTTTTTTTCAAATTCCGTGTTGAAATCGAAGTGAAGAACGAAAAAAAAGATTACGCCCCGCATTCGCCTACGAGTTTGACATACCTGGTCTAAGGGATGTAAAATATGGTAATAAACAGGACAGGGGCGGCTCCTGTAAACTTTTGTTGGGGGGCAGACTTCAATGACGAATTTAATTTCTTTACGGTCCCTAACTACAATGACAAAAAATTAAAACAAAGAGGCATTGCGTTCAGAACTGCAAATCGCCAAAGAAGTAACGTATTATATTATACTACTCTTGGTTGGGCAACTTTCTCTTCCGGTAAAAAGAAAAAAAAAAAACCATTCATTATTTCCTGTAATGAAGCTACATCAAGATACAAGGAAAAGCTGATACAGTTTTCAAATTATGCAAAGATGACCGGATGTTTGAAAATACAGTTATGCTCACCTGTGATTGGTTCAATTTCAGGAAAAATGTGTTGACTAGCTAAATTACTTGTCAAGAAAGTGTCGACAGTAGTTAAGTCACGCATGAAGAATTCCCGGCAATTTCCAAAATCATTTATGAAGACACATAATTAAATCACCACAATAACGAAAATCACGACAAACCCTTATTTGCCCAACTTACGCAATTGGACTTATAGCATATTGCTTTGAAAAACCGTTAAACCCAAAATATTCTTTCAGAAGCTTCATCTCTTTTTTAGTAAACTTACTGCAGTGTCACGTTTAAGAATAGCCATTTAATGTCTATGTATAACCACATCGAAATATATATATATATTTTATATACACTGTATATAATAAAATGTTTTTGAGTATTTAGGAAGTTGCCCGCAGACATGTAAGAAAAGTACTCAACAACTTTTTTCTATATTTAATTGTTCGAGTGAATAGAGTTTGTGACTCTGAACTGGTGATTAAGTTTAAAGGATCGTTTTGACTACGAGCGTGAAATGCATCATTCTTTGTTGCTTTTATTGTTCTTTCCCTGCTTAAAATCTAAGCCAGCGCTAAGGGAAGAAAAAAAAAACAATAAAACAAACAAAGAATGCTCCATTCCACGCTCGTAGTCAAAACGAGCATTAATGTCAAGTCGCTTTGAAACAAGGCTTTAAAAATTGGCATTTCCAGCTATCCTGTTTGAAGTTCAGTACAGCGGTTCCCAACCTTTTTAGTGCTGCGGACTCTTTCTGTGATTTGGCTGAAACTTGTGGATCCCTTTAATAAAACCAGTTGATATTATTAGGTGTATGTGGTCTCTACTGTGAAACAAAATTTTAAAAATTATTAAAGAGCATACAAAATACCTCATGGAAAAGTTTTGCAATCTACGCTTGCAATGAAATAATAACAGTTTGAGCAGAATACGTCGTGCAATGAATAAGATAGGAGGAAAGCTTAAAAAAACAGAGTTGCTACGTCATTTTAGTCACTAACAAAGTTTTGCAAGTTTTTGCTAAAATAGATAACACATCTTAGGTGTCCTTAGTGTTCTGAATCTGCAAGGGGAGGGAAAGCCAACGGGATTTGCTTTATATTTTGCATACACTGATAGGTATACTTGGGAAAAGCGAAATATGGAAAGCAAATTGTAATGCTGATGTGTCAATTAATGTTATGTGAAAGTGTAAATTTTAGCACATAAAGCCTCACTTTAAAAGCTAATAGCTGATTAGAATCGTTACGATTACAACATGAAAATAGAAAATTTCTACTGGGCAACACTGAAAGTAGCTCTTATTACAATAGTTTAAACAAATTCTAAGATTTAAAGTTGATTAACATCGTTTCTGTCAATTTGAACTGTTAATTAAATTTGACAGATTGAACAAGATTTTTAATAAAAACAACTGCTGTGCATCTTTATTTAGTTTAAGAATGAGTTGCAAGAAAAAGCAGAAGTAAAATGACTCATATGCTATATTCAGTACTGGTAAGGGGTTACATCCATGAACACTGTTAGAGAAGAAAAACCTCTATGTCTGATTTGTTCCCAGGTTCTCTCTAATTGCATATGAAGCTCTCAAAATTAAAATTGCATTTCTTATTACTGCAAATTTTCGCAATAATCGTACGGTTTTAAAAAGACACAGAAGTTTTCTCAAAGGTATTTTGAATTTAATGAATGCCAAAATTCTGATAAAAGCTTAAATGAAATCAATGCAAAACTTCTGGTAACTTCCATCTCTTGCTATGTCAAATCAAAAACACAATGGGTTACTTTGTTTTTCGATGGTTGATCTTAGCAGAAACCACATTTTATCACTCCAAGATTTAGTTTAGGCAAAGCTGCCTAATCAGTTTGTTTAGGATTTTTATTTAGGTAGAAAAAGGAAGTAAAAAAAAGAAAAAATTCAATACCAGTTTATTGAAACGGTTTTGGTAATTATTTTAGGGTTGTTTTAAACCACTATTTCCCAAAGTGAGTGGCACCGCCCCCAGGGGGCGGTGACACAAAAGGGGGCACTTGGGTGGAGATAGCGTAGCATTAACAATATTTAAGCAATAAAGAGCTAGCTTTATTTATCTTTTTTACAAAATGTGAATGACAAAATATACTTCATAGACTCATCCACTATGGTAGAAGAACTTGTATGTAATTAATAAATAATATGAGTGTTCTTAGCATTATAAAGTTATTAGCGAATGCATAGTAGTGATGTGCTTAACTGTTACTTTTGAATAACTGTTACTAACTGCTTTTTTGAATATTTTATCTGTTACTTTTAACTCAATTTAAATTCATTCAGCCAACTAAGAAATAATCAATAGTTATTGTGACGTTATTATGATATCAAAGGCAAAAACAGATATTTTTAAAATAAATATTTTATGTATAATATTCTTTTCACTAAAAAAAAGAAGTGAAGGGGGCGCTGGTAATCTATCTGGAGGCCAAGGAGGCGCCAGGCTAAAAAAGTTTGGGAAACACTGTTTTGAACTCTTTATTGAGCACCAATCCTTCCAACCAAGAGTAATACAATTGTTCTTTCTTACTTTCCTGTGTATTTATGTATGTATGTATGTATGTATGTATGTATGTATGTATGTATGTATGTATGTATGTATGTATGTATGTATGTATGTATGTATGTATGTATGTATGTATGTATGTATGTATGTATGTATGTATGTATGTATGTATGTATATATGTATGTATGTATGTATGTTTTTTATTTCTCAGCCGCAACAGCACAAATCAAAGCACAAAAACACAATAAACGCTGAAAAAAAGGAAGCAGTAAAAAATGATATACGTTGTAGGACATGCAAACAATACATTGTATAGATATAACAAAGTCATTATAAATAGCATGCTTACTGCACCGTAAATGTGTCCGCTACTACAAGGTTATAGTGGCTTCCTTCAATTCTTCTTCGCAATACTCTGTCTCTTTTACACGCTATAGTTGTACGAATAAAATATGAAAAAAATTAATGGCCAAATCCTAAATCAAAGTGACTCGATTTATTTAAAATTTACAATAGGTAGTGCAATTATTGTGGCTAAAGGCAAAATAAGTTTTTTTTAAGTACTCTCGATGCTTTTTCGTTGATAATACAAAACCTAAAAATGAGAAAGATATATTATTTTTTAAATTGATCTATTGCTGGTCAGCACTCAACAGGCATCTGCAGATCTGGAGGTTGTGTTCGATACATGATAAATCCGGCCTTTTCAAGAAACGACCTTAAGCGATTTTACTTAGTTAAACTAACGTGGAACGTCCTCGTGGTCACTATCACTTCTTAAAGAAATCCTTTTTCTCTAGGTTTCTTTTTTATTCCTTTCTGGTTGGTTACACCAGGGCGTATGTGATATATAACCCAATGTAACTTGTTGATTTTTGGTTTGACACTTTTACCGGAAGAGCAGTCAGAATAATTAATAAAATTAATCAAAATAATTAAGAAGGTGGGGGAACAATTTCACTATATTTATGACATAAACTGTTGTTTAGTTTAGTACATTAATTTAGAAATAAGAAACAATCGCTGTTGTTGTTTAAAGTGTTTGCTCTTGTAAAATTAACCGTGAAACTTTCTTGGATTCTATTAGTGAAGCATAATCCTGTGCGTTTTTGTTTTTTTTATCATCAAACACAAATTGTAAGTAAAACAGTTTTCAAATAGTTAAAGATTTAGTTAATTTAGTTACATTTAGGCCACTCTTTATTTCTTTATGAACATCTCCACATACTATTTTAGATGCCAAAACGACGTAACTTTTTACCGTTAATAAAGTGTTTACAACTTAAAACTTTTTCAGTGACGTTGCAAAGCGATTTCACCATAAGATAGTCTTGTTTAATTGAAAATGAGTAATCTTTTTTGTGACTCGGCGTGTGCAAAAAACGTTTTCATCTAGCAAGAAAATCTTGCGTTATCATCGGTTTTAGTCTAGAAATAGATGGAGTTGTTGTTGAGCTGTTTTATAATTTGCGGCATGTGATGCGACAAAAGTCAATTGTAAGCGGAAAAAAATATGATTCGTTTTTAATTTCTGATAAGTGTAATATAAATTGGTTTTAAAATACCAGTAAAAAATCCTTTAGAAAAGTTTTGGTTTTCGCATCGAATGCGATGTCAAATTACCAAGAAAATAATTGGAAACAATTCTATCACCGTTTGCATCAACGTTCTTCTTGCAAAAGCGTCAGTTCTGTTTTATTTTGAAGTATCAGAGAATGTTCGGTTTTAAACAGGGTTCATTTGTTTCGTTTGATTTGATTTTAAATATCAGTTTCTAAAATAAACTATTTTGAATGCAAAGGAGAAACATAATTTGTTCGAATTAAAGAACAAAATAAATAATTATGTACTGCATTATAATAATTTATTTAAAGCTAAAGGATTGATAAAAAAGAAATTGCCGGTTTATAGACAACAATAAAAGCCACATCGTAGCGTCTTGAATTTTAAAATTGAAAATATTTTGGTTGTCCGTGAAACGCATGCAAATATTGAAAAATGATTTTGCAGCACGTCGTGCTTTAGGCAATAACAATGTCCAATGCACAAAATGAAAAAAGCTTTTCAATATTCGTGCGCAACTCGATTCACTGAAATCTGATAGATTCGAACGTTATCGCTCCCAGCGCTAGTTAACTCTGCACGAAAAGCCGCAAATCAATTTATTTTTAATGTATGATTTGCTTAGATTCAGTTTAAAATTGGTTTGCTCACTGTGAAACGACAGTTTTATTCTGCTTCACAGAAATAGCCTTGAGGGTTGTTCTTGGTTCAGCAAAACGTGAGTTAATTGATTAAAATAATTTGAATAAAAAGGAAGTCAAGAGCAAAGCAGACAGGAAACAGTAATAAAATAAAAGAATTTGATAAAAAGTAACGTTAATTCGATTCGTTTAAGATTTATAAATAGATTGAAGAATTTTGCAATGTGAGATTTGTTGCTCATTCATTAATCGTATCATTTATTATGTTCTAATCTTTACAAATGGGCTTACAGCGTTAAATTTGTCATAATTCAAAACTAGTTTTTTTAAATAATCAAAGTTATAATAAAGCTCAATAGTGTGCCTAGAAGGTATTCCAACGATTTGCAGACGCGCTTTACGTTCACCGAATAATTTTGCTTTAATCTTTCCATAATTCAAAGCGTTTTAGCAATCGAAAAGCTAAAATATAAATAAAGGGACTGATTGAGAAATACAAAAAAATAAAAGACTAAACCAGTGCTTCTCAACCAATGGTCTGCAAAGGTCTTCAGGTAGGCCAAGTATTATTTACTATGCCATTTCAATTTGGTAAATGCAAACAATAGCTACTTTATACTTTTATTATTTTATTAACAGTATAAACTAGGGATTCCCAAGTTGTATAAATACCCGATGAACTAATATTAAAAGACTTTTTCTTATTTTTGCTTTTTACTTTTTACCAGCTCTGGAGTTACAGCTCTAAATTGAATTAAAGTGAAAACCAAAGGAGGTCTTTGTTTGTTGGCAAAGCACATTTAAAGGACAGAAACTTTTTTTGGTCTTCACTTCAATTCTATGTGTATTTTTAATTTTTTTTTTAAATCCGAGGCTAAAATTAAAGGTTTTGACATCCTAAATGTGTTTCGCTAAAGAAAGATCTTTTTTTTGTTTTCACTTTAGTTCCACGTTTCTTTTTTTTTTAAATAAAGCAAAAAACTCCTACAGAGCCGCAACAATCGCATTTTAAGTTTTCTGTCAAACGTGTTGAAAAGGTTAAAAAACGCTACACTATAACATATGTGAATTTTAAATTCAGGATAATATATCCGCTTGATTTTTGGATTCTTTACAATATACTTTAAACGGAGAGCACATCGCAAGCAATTGCATTGTTGAAAAGCTAAAAGATGCTTTTTACCACCTCTCTGTTTATGCTGTTCTACATCTATTTTTCACTGGATTACCGCTTCTGAAAAACGCGCAATGGAATCCAAATAAAACGGCCGCAGTTTCACTTTCTGTAAAAAAAAATTTAAAATAAGACGAACCCATGCATTTTGTGCAATAATTGACTAAGCTACAATCTGGTATTTTTGGAGTATTGCTTATGTCTATAGAACGTTGATCTCTCAACAAGGGGGTATTTTTGTTGATTATCCTAGTACGCCTTATTGGTAATTTTGCCATACAAACCAAATTCTTGTTTTTCATTTTTTTTATTTGCTTAAAAAATTTCAAATTTTTTCAAATAGAAAGTGGAAAAAATGACCTATCTTCTTGTAATTGTGATTTCTTGGCAGTGTAAGTGCAACTATGAATTGTCTTTTTACAAGACAAAAATTATTGGGACCTTTTCAGCCTAAAAAACTTAAATATTTTCACAGTCGTTGTAGCAGAGGTGGGAAACCTGCGGTCTCTATGACAATAGAATTATGTGTCAAAGACTACCGCTGTTAACTTAAGAACACTACATTATAGGGACAAAAATCAAGAAATTCAAGTCAGATTCAAAGTGATGACTATTTTTTTGGATATCACTAATTTTTGGCGACAAAAATCAAGAAATACGAGACAGATAAAAAATAATTACGCTATTTTTTTGGGTATTTCAACTTATGGGGCCTTCTCTTCCAAAAATTTTAAAATCTGGCCTCCAATAACAAAAAGGTTTTTCCCACCTCTGGTATATTACAAAAATAAAGATAAACACAATGTAACTGTGTAAGAGATGAGTCGCTACATTATAGTGTTTTAAGCTATTCCGACCAGATCGTGATGTTCAGTTCATTGTGTAGTAAATTACCAGTTTAACGCGTAAATTTTTCAAACACTCGCTTTCATTTTATAGTATCTTTGTTGCTGCATTTTGTTTTCATCGTAAGTAGGTCCATTTTTTTGACCTAAAAATTTTTTTACTTTATTTTTTAAAATTTTGACTAAACAATTTTTTTCTCTATCATTGAAATTTTTGTGGACAAACTTTGTTAAATTGTGGCGCAAACCGCAATTTTCATTAGTTTAGAAAAGTATAATTGTAGTTTTTTGTCAAAAATGAGATAAAAAATCCCGCAAGTATAAACACTACCAAAAACAGTTTTTTCCGCGTAACAAATAATGCCTATAAAAGCTTTGGCGCTTTTTCATTTGTTTTCTAATATAGCATTTTTGCTGATTCAGCATTATTTTGGCGTTTTTTTAGAGCTGGAATAAGGGTTACAATTAGGGCTAGGATTAGTCTAAACCTAATTTTAAGCGGATCTTTTGTAGAAAGTCCCCACCACTAATGTAAAAATGTGAGACTTGAGAAAAACACCCCCACCACGTTTTAAGTACTGCACGGTGGCGGGGGTGTTTTTCTTAGCGGGGAATTTTTACAAAAGATCCTTTTAACCTTATCCTCACCTTAACAAGGGAAAAAATGATCAAGGAAAAATTCTAAATTAGTAATTTCTATATGTCCGATCAACAAGCGAAAAAGCGCCAAAACTTCAACATTCACACAAAAAAATCTTCTCATGCACCAAGAATTATGATATTGATGTAATGTTTCTATCACAAGCGCGCAGAAAGAGGCAAATTTTTGTTTCAATTTGGCTGCATGAGGATAATTCTGTAATTTCAAAACTGAGCAGACAGGGTTCCGTTTTGTGATTATTTTTAAGATTCATGCTTACTTTTATGAACGTCGTCTTGAAAAATTTTATGTGCAAATTTCTAAAAAACGAGCTTATTTTAAAGCAAAAAGCTTAGTTTTCATCAAAAATGTTAATATATTTTACTTTTCAATACCACTTTTAGAAAAAGTGCTTATTTTACTGACAATGTCAAGCAAAAACCAAAAGAAAAAATTTTACATCAGAGGTCGTTTTCTGGTTGAACGTCAAGTAAAGATCTTTTTTAATCTTTACTTGACGTTGCTAGTTTCAAATAACAACAGTTCACAAGCTTCACTCCCCTCTCATTTTGGATAACTACTCGTAACTATATTTTGGTCAGTTTAAATGGCAACCCTGCTTGTAGATCTAGGATTCTGAAACTGAAAATCGCTCATCCCGGCTTGAGGTCGTGAATAATCTAAAGGAGAGACGCTAAGTTGGTGAAACACGCAAAGAGGAGGGCAAAGATTCTACGAGTGATGATAAAAGAGGTGGCAGCCAATTAAGTTTGAGAATATCTGGTGTAACTTTGAGAAAAAAATATTGAAATTTTGAATGCTTGCACAACAAGCATACAAACAACTCGAAAAATTGCAAAAACAACCCAATAATTATCTTTTAAATAAAATTTGATGAGGTAAAATTTTGACAAATTTTGACTTTATTCAAAAATTAACTTTATTTTGACCTATAAAACTTTGTAAAAAGGCTCCTGAGCAATTGAAATTAATGTTTTGTAAGTCCGAAAGAGTAACAAAGTCCTCAAAAAAATTTGACTTTAGCGGGCCCTAATTGTAAGTTATCTTTAATTTTTTAAAAATCATTATGACTATATTTTAGAAAATGCATCGTTCTTTTATCAAAAAATAAAAATTTTACTCGCACAAAAAGTTTACATACAGAAAAAATTTTTGACACACTACTGCGAACAAAATGCAATCATATCTCATTAATAAGTCAGTAGCTTATTCTATAAATAATTCATTACTTGTGCTGGACTTGCGAGAAGTCATGCGGATGATTGTTTGACAAGAATACTTATGAATCCCAAAATATTTCTCTGCAAATAACTTGAAGAGGCATTTACTAACACAAGGTTTCTTAAAGTTTTAGTTCATTGGTACCCTTTGGAAACTTTGACAGGTTTGCATGTACCCCCAAAATTTTGTGACGTTTCTCTAAAAAACAAAAAGCTTTAGAATCAACCAAAAATTTTCCCACTTCAAGCCCAAAATTAAGGTAATCTCTAAAAAAAAAGGTCTTCTCTCTTGCTTGTCCTATTTAGCGTAATTACAATCTACTGGATTTGAAAATTCCAGACATTTAAGTCTATTTAAAAATTTCTTCCGGACACGAAATTTAACTTAAATAAGCATATTTGCATAATAATGTACCCCTTGAGAAGCCTAAATGTACCCCAGTTTCGGAACCCCTGTACTAACAATAAACTTGGACTGTGGCATACTGTACTTGATTATAGAAGAAAAAAGAGTTATTATTGCTGATTTGTTATGCATTGCGTAACATACGTCGCAAGCAATTCTATTAACTTTCATTTCATTTTATGGTACTCGTAATCTAACTTAGACTTTGACCTTGTGCAGCAGTCTCAAAGCAGTAGTCTTCAAAAAACGAACTTGTTTCAAGGGCCTGTAACACTAAGACTGTAAAAAGTGTCCGTTAATTATGGGACTAAACCACATAAAAATTTAAAATTCTCACTTTGTAATTTCACTTTGCAATTCACATTCCATTTTCAATTTGCCCAATAGAGTATCTTAGAATAATATAATAGTTTTTAAATTTAAAAGCTATTTATTTTTCATTGTTTGACTTATTGTTATTGGAACATTGACCAAAAAAATTATTTTTACATATTCTATGTTTAATAAAAATATTTTGAAAAATATTTATGCTTTTTCAAAAATTCGGTTAAAAAAGCATTTATTTGACGGTAGGTTCATCATTAAAAAAAAGAAAAAAATATGTTCACTCTTTGAACATCAAATGAAAAACAAAAAGACAAGAATAAGATTACATTGTGCAGTAGAGTCTAGCCACAAAATTGAATGGTGAAAAGAGTTAGAAACTACCTTCTGAAAACGGTATTTATTTTAAGAATTTATGTCACAAGAATGCAAATTGTCTGTTGCTTCAGTTTAATTTTACAATTTCCGTATTATAAAGATACCATTTGTCATGTTTCCACCATTAAATATATAAAGCCATTTTTAATTGTTTTTGCTACCCTGCTAAGAGTAGTCGTGAGTCGTGACATAGGCTATTTTTGTAAAACATAAAATCTTTAGAAGGTATTAGATTTTTTTATTTGTTTCTTCGACATATCATTCATATATTACGTCACATTGCACAAACACCAATAAGAATTATGCTTTACAAACAAAGTTTGTTACATTAGCAGTATACTAAATCCCAAATCCTCGAAGATATGTAATTGTACGTTTTACATACTTTTTTTTAACAAGTATTTGAACTCGAGTCAATCTCAATTTTGTCAAGCAAATACAAAATTCGTTTGCGAATGAATTTTATTTTTAACATCGTGTAACTCCCGGCTGACGTCTTTGATTGCTTCTAGTTTTCATACCATTGATTCGAAATGCAATGTTCTTGTTTGGGTTTTTTTTATAAAGTCTATTTTAGTTTTGTAGGTGATAATTATTTTTAGATTTTATACCCGCTCAATGCACGACCCATTTGGGCAGTTTTCGAACTCACGTCTCAAACAAACTAGTTCAGAGCTATTGTTTTCTGAAAATTATTTTGAACCAACTTTGGTTCAAAATAATTTTCTTAGTTACTTTCGAGTTTTGTACTGCGGCGGCTTCTTTTTGGGGTAAAAATTCAAGTTTTTTATCGTTAAAAAACATCAAAAATTGCTTTTGTAAAATTTTCTCTTAAATTGTCACACAGCAAACCCTTAATTTAGCAATTTTTTGATGCGCAAAGCTAAAATATCAGTTATCAGGAACAGCCATGTTAGTTACTTTTTGGTGATAAACATCGCATAATTCAATCGAAATTTTTCTTCAATTTTTTGTAGAAACATTTTTTTGAAAATTTTGTTGCCTGCGGAAGTTTTTATTTTTGCTGCTTTAAGTATCGTAAATCAAAATAATTTTCTAAATGGAAATTTTCACAAAACGACGACAGCGTTGGTCTTTATGAGTCAGATAATTAAAACGAATCTTTTAAAAGTAGCTAAATCTAAAGGTTTTTATTAAACGTTATTTAAATCTATTTAAAAAGGTAAAACTATAAAGAAAAGAAAAAAAAAGTTGTTTTAAACTATACATAAACCAATTATATTGTAAAAACCAAGGTAGTTAAATGTAATTATTCACAGATATTTCTTAGCAAAAAATAAAAGAAAAAGCATAAAAGAAGATGAAGTTTATTGTCATCGGTTGATCCATTTAGGGGCAAAATCACGGCGATATCATACGAATCTACTGTATATTAGTTCTACTTAAATTTGTACGTTCTTCTTTGGGGTTCGTTTTCACTACGAGCGTGAAATCGAGCGTTCTTTGTTTGTTTTATTGATCTTCCGGCGCTTAAAATCTAAGCGAGCGTTAAGCCAAGAAAAAAATTAATAAAAAAAGAAAGAATACTTCCTTCCGCGCTCGTAGTGCAAATGAACCTTTAGAGTCACACAGTCGACTGAACAGCAGAATGCTTCAGGTTAATATCGAAATATCTGCTTCTTCTTCACTTATTTCTGTTGATGCTTTTCTACTTTGCTTTGCAAAATAGCTGAGTATTGAACCATTTTTCGTTTTTCACTCATTTTTGCTCTTTTCAAATTCTGACTAATCTTTTTATATTTTGGAAATGTATGGAGAATATGCTTTAAAGCGCATGGAGATCTCAAACATTTGACATACCGTAATTGTGACATAACGTTTATTGAAAGATTCAATCGGTGCTGGAATATGCGGTCTATCATCTTTCAAAAAGCCTGTTGACTAACTTTTAGTTAAGAATGCGTTCCACCCAGAGTTGTACATCGGGTCGGGTTTGGGCATAAGTTATTAAAAAATTCGGGCTTATTTCGGACTTTAGTTTGCATTGTGATATCATTATTCAAGCGCTCATTTGAGTAGTTAATACCATCCTGAAGAAATTAATTTACTATTTGGACTATTTGGATTAGCAGAATGTAAGTGACGTCATTTCTTAAACAAAGACTTGTTTATATCGCCCGGTTTAAAATTAAAGCAATAAACTCACATTTTGTTTTACCTTCTCTGGTTTAAAAATAAGAAAAGAAAGGACGGAAGATCGACTTGTTTACACAGCAGCTAGTGGAAGCAATAAAATTTGAGTTTCGTCTCACAGTCTGTTGTCAACATTAGAAACTTTTGATTGCATCAAGACATTCGTGCTGATTTAAGATTTCTCACGTTTTAGCTTAGCACAATAATACGGTACAATACTAAATGAGAGAGAAAAAAAGTATTGTTGAATGATCAAATTTGTGCAGTTCGGACACACGGTTTTATAGTAAAAAGAAAATTAAGCTCAAAAACCAATTCAAAATAACTCTTTTGCAATAATCAAAAGTTTTTCAATCTCTGGCAGTATTGAAGTTGCAATGATAAAGCTGTTTAAAAATTACGAAGATAAAACCATACCTAAAACTTATTTTTTGAGTTTAAAATAGTCCAATCAAACAATAGAAAAGAAGAAAAAAAATTTAAAATACAAACTAAAACAATATCAAAAGTCAATTAGCAAAACAGTTTGGAAGCAACAAGCTCTAGTTTCGCCATTATTTGTGCTTATCATCGAGACATAACCACTGTTATTCATAATAAAACTAAAAAAGTGTTACCATTTAAAATAAATTAAAATTTTATTATTGACTCATATTTCAGATTTGCCGAAACTTAACCGGAGACTTTTCTGCGTGTGGACTAACAATATCACAACGTCAAACTTTTCTACTGTTGAATCCATTAAAATAATTAACTTTTTATAAAAAAAAATTGATTTTAAATTATGTTATCGTTTTGTATTTGTTGAGCGTTTAGTCAGATTAGATTCTCCAAAGATAATCGTTTAAGCTGTTATTAAAGTTTATATCATTTAAGTTCAACTAATTTATTTGCTAAATATTAAACCTAAAATGAAATTCGGGCCCGATTTTGGCTTGAAAAAAATTCGAGTTCGGGCTGAGTTGGGGCTTGTATTTTCGTGTTCGGGTCAAATAATTGGGTTTGATTACAAGTCTGGTTCCAGCATTCATAAGATTTGGTTCGGTTTAGGGTTAAGATTAGGGTTAGAGATGGTAGACCGCACACTTAACCAGTACTGATTCGATCTGTTCATCGTATTTTGTAATTTTTGCGTTACAATTTGAAAACAGTAGTTGATAATATATTACATTGAATCGCGAATTGTCAAAAACCATCTTCTGAAACAACATTTTATTTGCAGGTAAAGGGGAGGGGGCACAAACAAATTGAGCAAATCGTCTAATAAACAGTAACTGGACAACATATCCTGCAGATCTGTCCTGATGACTCTGTTTCTACAGTGTTGAACATTCAGGGAAAAGGAATCTATTGTCCCTGCTCTTTGTTCTCTTTAAATTGCTGTTTTCCAAACGGGAGGCACAGGTGGACAGATAATGAACTTTGCAATTCGCAGTACAGAAGCATTGGAGCAAATTTGTTTCTATAATCATTGATACTTGATCAAGATATCATATTGATTGAAAGTGAAGGCTATTTTTTTATTCTTCACTTTAGATTTGGAATAAAAATGAAGATTTCGGAAACCCAATAAAAGTAATGACCATTTTTTTGTCTTTTCTAAATTTTTGCGCTGAAAATGGTTGCAGATTTAATGTGACAACTCTGCAAAATACCATAAAATCATAATTCGACCTGTCCTCAACAAAGTTTAAGCAAGATCGTATTGTCTGCTAAAATTTTTCGGCTGGTACGGCTATAAACCTTAATTTTAATTTTTCTATCAAACCAAACAAAGAAGACTTTGTTTTGAATTTTGCCCCCGCCATAGAATTTTCCAGTGAACCTGGCAATGGCACGGGTACCCCTCCTGTTTACGCGACTTCATTAGTTCCCACGGCCGGCTTAAGCTTAATTGAGGCACCAAAAAAACTTAAAATGAACCTTTTTATGATACCATTAAACAAACAAACGTAATATTGTCGTTTTTTTTTATTTTAGGCCCAATTCAGATGTTTAGAAAATGCTTACGTCGGCTCTGCTAATGCTGAATGTTTTCTTATTTTACAAAAAACGCGAATAGCAATTCTGCAGAATAGCTTTGTGACCGTCAAAATTATAATAGCTGGGCTTGCAGATCAATTACTGCCAACAGAATTAAAATAAAATCCATCAATAAATAAACTGTGCTTTTCTAATAACCCAACTGCATTGATGACATATTGAACAATGTTAAATCATAAATTATTGTGAGGCAGTAGTTAAACATAGTTACAATAAAACTATTTCCTACTATAGCAATTAAAACATTAAAAATACAAGTAATGTAATTTTTATACTTCAAAGTAGTCAAAACTGAATTAGAAATGCCACTGTAACCTCTCACAACAAAAAAAAACTTGTTTAACCGACAATACCGGGAAAAATCTCGATTTGACTCAAGGTTTTCTCTCATTGAACAGTTAAAAATTTAACTTGCCAGAAAAACCGAATTATGATACGTGAAATAGCGTCTGACTAAAAGTTAATTTAAATGATTTAGTTTATCAAAAGATAAACTGAGGCCGAATAAAATACTTCATCTGTTTCATGAAAAATGACAAGTATTTACAATTCAACCGAAATAAAAACATCAAGAATTCTCTTTATGAAATTGTACTGCAAAACATTTTTCTATTAATCAGCAGCTGTTGGTATTGGTGTTGTCTGTTATTTTATTACAACAAAAATAATATTTCTTGGCTTTGAAAACTTTCAGCAAATGTTGAAAAAAATGTAAAACATGAATAAAGGCTGGGTTTGGATTTTAAGAAGCCGGAAATGACATTTGTTTGAAAGCATTCTGTACCACCAGCATAATTTGCCATAAAAAAAATTTTCCCTATTCCTTCCCGTTTCGTTTTACGTCACATAATTATGTCTTGCGTCACACTACATTAAGCAATGCTTTTGGCAAGCTCCATTTTCATGCCTTTAAACTGGTGTGGTTCAAAGTTTTACTTTTGTGTGAGACTTTTTAAAAAATGTTTGAACCACGTTGGCGACAGATGCTTTAAAACTGTCCGGTTAAATCAGCGATGAATAAAAATTAAAAAAAGTTACTACTTAGTTGGGAGAAGAAAAAGTAGTTGCACCCCTGGTAAAAAAGTAAAATTAACTTTTCTGTTTGCTCTTCAAAAGTCAATGGGCAGTTAAGTGAATCGTGTTACAGTAAATTGAAGTACAGACAATTGATTTATTTGGTGTGGTGGTAAAAAAATTACTACAGTATATTCATACAAAATTGTAAGCGTATAGAATTTTCTATTAATCAATTTAATTGAAAAAGAAACTTAAAATGAATTTGAATTTGAATGAAACATACAATAACAAGAAAAACTGTAAGTAGTTCTAATTAAAAATACAAGCTACGTTGACACCAGAGAAGAGAACAGCAGGTTAGAGCAGTGTTTCTCAACTCATGGCCACATGGCCCAAACGTTCAAAATTTCTATGACAGTGGACGACAGAAATTTTCTTATTTTCAGTTGGAAAAAGCTTTACCGACAACTCAAGAGTCGTTTTTTTACTTATTTGTTTTGGGTCTTCACTAGTTATTTCTAGACGAAAATCGAAAAACTTTCCGATGCCCCTCATAATAAGTACATTTTATGGGCCACAGAAAATTTCTAGCTTAAAAGTAAGTCTGAGCTAAAAAGATTGGAACCACTGGGTTAGAGCAATGGATCTTCATCCAAATCTCATTTTCAATCATCTTATTTACGCAACACAGTACTTTTGGAATTCGTGCATCGAGATAAGTGGCGATTTTACATCTAATTTATTATTTGAGCATTTTCACGCTGATGACGCTACTCCTAAGCTGTAAACGGCCCATCCAAAAAAGATGAAAACACAATTAAAAAAGAACTAAACAAACTTTAAAGTACAAGGTACTGCAATATGTTATAAATAGAACAGCACGAAAATGATTTTGAACAGAAAAAAAACCTGTCTGGGTTTAAATGTCAGATCGGTTATAGGAAGACAAGACATTATTTAGTTTGAAACAACTGCTTTGGATTATTTAATGTGAATTAATGTAGTTTTTCTAGATCAAAGTTAAGGGCGTGCTAAAGAAAATTGTATTGAACTGCAATACTGTTAGTATTGTAAAATTTGTAGGATAACATTAAATGGTTATTAATTGATGAAAAGTTAAAGTGAATATGTAGCAATTGAAATAAAAACTGAAAAAAGATTGTATTAAAGAGGATTATTTTGTTCAAATACGTTGTATTCTTTTCTTTGCAAAAAAAAATATGCAACAGAATTTACGATGGCAGAAGCTATAATATAAATTTTGCTTTTTCAAAATAACTTTTTACGTTTATTTTTTTATGGCAATGCAATTATTGTAATGTTATAGGACTGTGTGGTCCAAACCCTGGCCCGCGGAACAATTTTGCACAAGTCTTGTCGATCACAAGCAGCCGTAATTTTTTTTGGAGAACGCTATGATTTTGCGCAAAAATAGGAATTTTGGAGACCGATTCTAAGATTTTTTTTTTTTAGAGAACACCCTGATTTTGGAACGAAAATAGGAATTTTGGAGACCGATTCTAAGATTTTTTTTTTTTTAGAGAACACCCTGATTTTGGAACGAAAATAGGAATTTTGCAGACCGATTCCAAGTGAAGACCTTTTTTTTTTTTTTAGAGAACACCCTAATTTTGAGACGAAAATAAGCGTTTTTAGCCGGTTGAGGCCCGCAAACTCAAATAATTTTGAAAAGCGGCCCACAAGAGTGGAGAAGTTGGACCACCCTGACCTAGATTTAATTTTTGCGGCCCGCGAAGCTTTTTCAAACCTTAATGCGGCCCTTCATGCTCTTAGCCTTGGACCACACTGTTATAGGGTAAAATCTTTTTTCCTATTTTCAAACAAAGTTTTACAATGTTTTCTTATGAATTACAAAGACAGCTTGCTAAATTCATTTTATAGGCAGAAGGAAACAACTGAACAAAATATAATTATTATTGTGCTTAGCTATATATAACGACATGTTTAAGTATTTCCGATTTACTATAAATTGGTATTTTATTTATTTTTTTTATACACTTTTTCATTTTAAGCATGCAATATGCGTAAATAAGCTTTTACTTTGATTTCATCTATTTCATTCAAGTAATATTAATGACAGTTTAAAAATTTTCAGCAATTTCATGCGTATGTTTAGTAAATATGAAAAAGCTGTTTAATATTAAACTTCATGTTGTCTTTTAATTGATTTTTAGTTTGCAAAATCTTTTCTTTTGTAAACAAAAAAAACTTTAAAACAATTATAAATATATTTTACTAAGATAAATATCATCGGGGTTTCTGATGAAAAAAATAAATGAATATTTAAATCTTTTTAGACGTATAATAAACTTTACTTTTTTTAAAAGTAGTGCAGGTTCAAAAAAAAATAATACAACACTTTTCGCCATCGGATTTTATCACTCCGGACGGAAAAACTATTACAAGCTTTCGGATTTGCGAAATGTTTTTTCTGATCACACACGATTGCTATAACGGGTAACCAAAGATCGGCGGGCCTCATGCAGGTTTTTGGTACTTTTTGGGAGTCATCATCTTTTTTTGCTATTTTTTTTCAAATAAACTTATGTCAGAATTAATCTTCACGTAACATTGAAAAAAGGTCGCTTTTGGCCATGATTTAAGCAATGATATGAATTTGTTTAGTCATCAATTGACCTTGAAGACAATTTTTGTTTTGCAAAATCTTTTGTGGTTCTTGGTAAACACTACGTTTCTCAGGCATCCAGCCAGCTGAGCTTCGCCGAATGGAAGCGACACTCTCCTTGGCTTACCGTGGATCTCTGGACCCCGATGATATCTTGTATGGTCTTTTAAGTGGGTCCTCAGAGACTCGCCAAGTGAGACTAAGATCCAGACGCCCGTTTGTGCCAGCTGCGCATAATCGTTTGGACAACCTTGCCAGACTTGGCATCCGCGCTTCTGAATGGACAAATTATAAATGGAAAACGGAGTACTGTGAAAATGCTTCCAGGCTCCGTGCTTTTGTGCCCGAGACCGGTGCCGGGCCTGTTGTGATAGGCTTACCCCAAGCAGCTTGGGTTAAGCTCAACCGCCTGCGAAATGGTGTTGGGCGATTCCATTCGTCCATGCACAATTGGGGTCTCGCTCCTTCACCGAAATGCGAGTGTGGTACTCTGAGCAAACCGCAGCCATGTACTAACAGCGTGTCCTATACATCGGGCACCACATGGAGCACGAGGTCTGACGGTTTTAGATGATGAAACTCGATGCTGGCTTAATAACACCACTGCCAGCATCTGATTCAGGAATTGCAGCAGTCTGGGGTAGTAAAAGGATAAACCCTCGGCCCCAGTCCTGTTTGTGTCTGACCTGGAGTGGATACCCTTCAAACGACGACGACGACGTTTCTCCAAATTGGTGTTGTGTCAAAAAAGCGACCAACCTGCCTATTATCTCTGTATTATTTTTTCCTTTTATTTATTGTTAATTTTACACTTTTGTTAATTCAAAATATTTCAAAAAATGTTATTTCAGTAGATTTGGAAACAATGCTTTAACTATTGTAGTTAATGCTTTATTACGATACCAGACAAAAAAGCGGTTTTATTAATAAAAAGTGTAGCTGTAAAAGTCATTTGAACGGATGTCGTGCGGTTGGGTTACATTTAAATCACGTATATTCGATTACAATGATAATTAACTTTATTGAAACGATTAACGCTGTAGTAGGCTATACAAAAAAAAAACCTTTAACATTTGAGAAACAACCATAAAAAGTACTCCATAATCTTGTGACCCAAACATTTTGTAAACTTGGTTTTAGAAAATTATTTTTTATCTAATTAGCAATGTTACGGCTGCTGGTGATAATTTCAAATGAAGTTGTATGAAATTTAAAAATGAATAAAAACTAAAACACATTGTTATTTGTGAAAAAACACACAGTGTTTCATTTCAGTGCACAAAGAAGAAGTTAGATATTTCTTAACATATTTTGTCAAATTAAAGTAAATTAATTTAACCATAGGCTATTTTTAATTACCGTATTCAAAGAGAATATTCCAAATTTATTCTTTTTTTTAACTATACCGTTTTTTTTTTTTTTTTAAATAAAATAATTGAAGTTAAACTATGCTTGAAATTGATATTAGCTTAGTTTAACAAAAATTTGTTATCTAAGCATGCACTAATACTTGCGTCATAACATAAAATATTTCAATTGAGATTTATTGCGGTAACAAATCGGCACAAAGTCATTATCTAAAACAGCTGAGTAATTGTTCAAGTAAAACATTGAACAAAAATATAAAAATTTTGAATAGATTAAATTAACTAAATGATTTTAATTATTTTTTTCGTTATACAGGACGGTCTTGTTGTAGTTAAGCATTTAGAGATGAAGTTGTGCAATAAAGTGTTGGTATTCGTGATACTGGTTTGCTTAGCTAGAGTGCAGGGCTTATTGTCATGCATCTACACTCACGATACGTGTGTTCGTATGAATGTTTTTGACGTTTTCTGTAACCGCTCATCCGTAGAATTACAATTCAACTATTCCATATCAAGTGATGAAATAGCTTGTGAAATTTATCAGAGCGGAATCAATTATCTTGCCGTGAGTTTAATGGAGATACCCGATTCTGCTCCGAAAAAATTCTTGAAAACAAAAATTATTGACAACCCGGGAATACAAAAGTTTGATTATTTTAATCCGAAAGGACATTCAAAACATCTTAAATTTAAATTATTTCTGGGTGTAAGCAAAGAATTTGCAGACCCTTTAGTATCTTGCCCTCTTCAGAGTTTCTGTAATTATACTGATTATACCACCACAGTTAAGCCTTTATATTCATCAAGTACAACAAATTTTACAAATGTTACAACCGTAAAAGATCCTGCTCATAAAAACAATTTGTACTTTTTACTTATTGGAATTTTTGTAATCTTTTGTTTGTTTATCAGCTTAGTTTTGGTGATATTGGCAAGAAGACGAAATATGAATAGCAAAAAAAGAAATTATAATTGTGCTGATGCACAGAAACATCAACAAAGCCCAAATAAAATTCAATCAAATGTTTTAAATCATTTATTTACGGTAGAATCCAAACCGGTCAAACTTTTTCTTGTGTTTGCAAACAACAACGAGAAACATCGACAAGTTGTTCTCAACTTCGCGAACTTTCTCCAAGCCGATCTCGGATTTGATGTCATGTGTGAACTTTTCCAAAGCTTGGAAATTTCTGTTGATCCTGTTTCATGGATGGATTATTGTATGAAACAATGCAACAAAGTACTTGTTATTTGGCCTCCAAGCCCTCCCATGCAAAGCAGCTCTACTAATTCAAAACGAGATCTATTTTCTCCTGTTTTGAAAAACATTCGAAATGATTTATTTTGTGGAGTAAATCTCGACAAGTATTATTTTTGTTATTTTGACTATTGCTCAATTGAATTAATACCGGAGGAGTTCAACGCGTCTAAAGTCTATCACTTTCACTTGATGAATGATTTTGAAAAACTGTATTATTTGTTGATTGAAATAAAAAAATATGAACCAGGTGGTGAAAGGAAAAATGAAAAAGTGATGATCGATAAGTTGTTTCTGAAAGAAATCAATGAATATGGACCACTGCTGCAAGATTCTCTACTTGAAATGAACTCTTATTCAAAAACAAACCCAAATTGGTATTTAGAAAATTCAATTGCTGAATCGAAGCAAGACTCTTTGATTATAAGTGCAAATTTAACTGATGATTGTATGTTAAGCAACATTATAAAAGTGTCACCGCCACCTCCACTAACCACTGACCAACCAGATATATCAATGAAAATGATTAATGGCGATTCAGACTCAATCAGAAACCAATCTCCGTCTCTCAGTTTACAAACAGCGAGTTCTATATTGTTTGATTCCATTGAAAGCAACTACAAAAATGAGCCATTTTACAACAAACACATACCGATAATCAATTCAGAAAAAGCCAGAACAGATGATATAAACCAAAATACAAACAAAATAACACTTTCTTTTGTTTACGACAATGTAGAAAATAAATCGGAAAAACACGTAAATTCTTATAATCATGAAGAATCTCAAAAACAGAATTGTCTAAATGACTTAACTTTTAGTAATCAAAAAGATATAGCAGATAAAAATACGTCAGTATTTGAAAATAAACCAAATGAAAATGTTAATTATTCGTCTCTGACGTTATTTGCTTCTCAAAAAACTCCAAGTTACGATGATTGTAAAAAAAATTCGTTTGAAAAATTTTCGCCTCTTGTTGAACTTGATAACACAGCTCAAACAAAACAAACTTCAGATTTTAAACTAACACTTGCTCCCATAGACTCCGAATCAGATCCGATGAGTTCCTTAATGGCAATAAATATGATGAATTCTGTTTAATACTTCAACAATTTTTGTGTTTTAAAGTAAACTGTTTTGCTGTTTATTGATTTTATTGATTGTTTTGGAGATGCTCCGAGAAAAGCATTGATTTTATAATTTTTAGCATTGGTTATAAAATTTCCTGCAAGCAGATGTGAGCAACTTCGCCTGCGCAAAGTGCATTGTACACTTTACCATGTGTTCCAACAAACATAAAAAGTACTTGCATGCATTGCGCTGTCGCAAATTTTACAATTGCGCATGTGCCCATCTTTGCAAGTATATTTTTTATGTTGCGTAATTAACCATTAAAAAAGGTAGCTAATTTGTATTTCGTTTAAAAATTTCAAAAACTCCAAGTTTGGCATTTTTTGGTGACTTAATAAAGATTTTTAAATTTTAACTAAAAAGTGACTAAAATATTGAAAATGGCAAAAAGTTTTTCTTAAAAGTAATGCAGTTATAATATCATCATAATATATCAACGCTTAGATAATATGATATACTATAGGTTTTGTCGGTGACAAACAGGATTCATTATGTTTATCATCATGTGTTATTTTCTTTTCGCCTCTCTGTAATTTGACCTTATTAAGTTTGACCACTGTTTTATATTCTTTTTTTGTCTTCTTCGTCTTTATTTTCAACTTTCTCCTTTTTTAAATCTTTTTCCGGTTGATCTTTTTTTAATATACAGTATTTCCACTGAAACTCAGTTTTTCCGCTTTCTTTTTAATGTTTTTCAACTAAAACATAATATTTGCATTTCGTGATGATGTATTTGCTGAAATGTCACTTGCTTTCAGCTTTCTTTTCAACGGTACAGCTTTTTATTTTATTTTAACAAATTATTTGAAATTATTGAGAAGAATTAGAACTAAAATGTTTATTTTTATTTTTTTGATTTGCACTTTTTCATTGTCTGCTTTGTGCAAACTTTTATGTGTTTTTTAGTAGTTGCAGAGATTATTATTGATCAAAAGTCAATTAAATTTCAGAAAAAAGTTTTTTTCTGGAGAAAAGCAAATTTTATATTTTATTGTTACTTATTACCAAAAATCTCTAAAAACAAAAAAGTTAAATTGCCTACCCAAGGTCTTCGCTAAAGTTAAAAAAATTAAACTTTATTTCAAATGCAGACAGGCATTATGCATCATTATAAATTTATTCATTACATCATTATTAAATGTAGCTATATATACGCCAATAGTCGCGGCTGCTTTACATAGTGCATTTACTTTAACAGCCATGACAGATTGTCCGCAAATTACACAGGATTTTCGGGTGAACTTTAAAAGAAACTTATGAAAAATGTAACCAGGAAACTTTGTTCGGTGAAAAAAATATAAAGAAATATACACGAATTTGGCAGCCAAGTTGATAGGAAAGATGTTTTCATGGCAACCGTGTTCGACACATTTGAGGTTTAACTCTTAACCTCAAAAAGTTCTTGTGTCCTGCAAAAAGACATTTTCTTCCGCTCGAAGTGTAAGCAAAGAGCTTTAAATTGCATTCGTATGTACATTAAAATATATGTATGAATGAATTGATTTAATTTCAATTAATAGAACTTTATTGGAGTACGATTTTTAACGGCCCTTGATGAGCCGTGGCAGGTTGCCAGTCCGTGGAGCAAATAAATTAATGTTAAAATAAAATTTTCTGGTCTGATAGTTCAATTTGTCATTTATATATTTATATGCAAAAATTACTGAAAAAATTGTAATCACTTTTAAAACAAACCACAACAGTTTATTTGATTTTGTAGAATTGTCAAGTGGTAAATTGGTTTGATCTTTTCACTAAGCACCCTATAAGGAAGATCGATTCGCTCTTGCTGACATATAAATTAATTATCTTCACCGACACAATATTATATTGCTTGATTTTTTTTTAATTAAATGTCTTCGCACAACAACAATGGTTCTTGATAATTATAATTTTAATCAGAAAACGTCTTGAATATTTTTCTTTAAAATTGCTGCCTGGTGCATTTCTTTTGTTATTGTTTTAAATAGTTGTGGGCAAAATAAATTGCGCGTGTCTTTCTGTCTCTGAAAACAGGTTGGGGTAATCGCTCAACGGTTGCTTGAGGTTTTAATCTGCAACGTTTCCGACTAATTAAGCCGAAAAATGTATGGTATAATGATAGCTGCTCTATATCAACATATTAACTATATGATTCATTAATTTAATATTAAGATTTGTTTCAATGCAATTCATTTGTCAGAAAAGAACAGCCATTGATCAAAGCTAAAAAAATAGCTTTTCGGCCTCCAACAATTGAGTTTGCAAAATAACTTCGTCATCGTTGTCGAAATCCCACTCTCTAACTACACATTTCCTGTGGAAATGTTGCTTTAAGTTAAGGCCACGCATTTTATAATACTTTAAAATCGATATTTGAATAGTCGAATGACGTCATTTCTGAGCGAGGTTCAATTTCAACTAACATTAGTTTTCCATCCAATAATAAAATTGACACACCTGGTTTTTCGTTGCGTTCAAATTGTCCTCGTGCGTGTAAGGTAGTTTTTTTGCGGAAATTCGATCAGTGACGTAATAATTTTAATTACTGTTTCATGCCGAACCGAAGCACGAAGTTTGCAATGATGTCAGTAACTCATTGTGACGCCACAAGCTCTCATGTGTCACGAGCAAAAGCAGCTAATACTGGTAGAAACAGCAATTTTTGATGCAAAGTAATTTGAAAATAAAAATTATTATTCCGAAAAGATTTAAAATTTATCTTGGCACACTAAGTTTTAAGACAAAAAAAAAAGCCAAATAAATAACATCTATGCCTCACTGCCTACTGTACCGTAAATTCATAAAATTAACCACAGAATTACCGAACGTGTTTGTTATTCAATCGCAACGGTTTGGGGCGGTGGTTCTCGAACTTTCTTAGTTGGTTGCCCCTTTTTACAGATCCACAATACCCGTAGCCCACTGCTTAAAATATTGACCCAAACGACTTGTGAAGAATAAAAATAAAGGTTATAACTTTGAAACTGTCTCTGATTTCCTTATGTTTGTCCCAAAAGAATAAAGAAGGCCAAAAAAGGCTTCTGCTTGCGGGCCCCTGGTAAACGTCTTGTGGCTCTTTGAAAAACCCTGATTTAGGGTTTGCTGGAAAACATTGAGTAAACAAAAAAAGCGACTTTAAAAAACTACGTTACCCGGAAATTTGGAAATAAAAACTGTTGGCTTTTATTAAATTAGATTTAAAAAAATACCGGTACAGGACTCTTTCAACAAATTGTTTTGGCTATTTCAGAAAAAAATCGCTTTCGTAAAATATCTTGTGAAGAAAATTACCAACGCACGTGTTTGTTTTATTCCTTTGCTTTTCTAATCTCTTGCGCGTGCACTCGCTGCCAGCGCCTTTTCGTTTTACACTTTAATTATTAGTTTATTTTTTCTTGATTTGGACAATTGATTTAGATTTTAGACAATTCATTAAACTTGAATTAGACAAAGAACTACAATTAGACTAAGAAAAATCGAAGTAATGTTGTTACGAACAACAAATCTTGTTTGCAATGATAATGAAGTTACAACTGTTAGTAGGAAAGGTAAAGGGAAGTTATTAAGTACAATAAACGGCGAAACAAATTTTTTTAAAGCTACAAAGTAATTGGGAAATATGAGAGCTGTAAACCTCTTTGAACTAAAACTTTACCTCAAACTTAAGGAATTAACTGATCTGTCCTGAAAAAGCATTTCAATTGTGCTTCATTATTGACTCAGCCCGAAAATAAGTGCGTAATACGCAATATACCATAAGAACTTATAGAAAAGATTTTCTATAAGTAAAAACAGTTGAAAGATTTGCATTTACAAATGCAGATAGTAGTGATAAATAAACATACAGTAAAAGGATGCTTTCGCATTTCGACAATTGTATCAATAATAGACCAGAAACTGTGCGACTAGTTTATTTTAATTTTAAAACAGAATTGTGTATTCACGACCATTGCGATATTTCAAAGTTTGATGCTCATCTTGCTGCGCAGCGCACGAAAGTAAAAGTTGTAGCGCAGTTAACTTGAAATGCGAAACTGCGGTCGTAATCACTCAACCACAAGTAAACATTGCTCGAGATACATTAAAGAGGCACAAACAATAAAAATTAAAACGGTTAAGAAATTGTCTTACACCAAACCCTGCATTAAAGTCAAGTTAATACTCGTAATAAACCAACTATCAGATTACTTAAAACCCATAAGATTTGGCTGATAATATGCACTTTCTCTTCAGGTACCGGTATCAGCACTGCATATTATCGACCACCACCTTCAGCAAAAAAAAACAATAATCATAATGTAGAAATTGTGGTCCAAAATATGGACAATATAGATTTTAATTCGAACTTTATCTTTGGAAATCTACTAGATTTTGTATCTTTTTTGGCGGAAATTCTCCACAAGGCAATTTCAGCCAAAGACATTACTATTAACGTTTTTGAAATCATTTTAGAAGCTGTTGGGAAACGTATGGGATTATCTGTCAACGCAGACCAACTAAAATCATTAATATAATGATATAGTGGACTCGATTAGAATTTTACAGGAACTGTCAATCTATATTTAGTAAACTTCCAGAATTTAAACATTATCTATCTACTTTATCAAATTTACGACATTTAATTTATTTACTGGAAACATTTCTATTTTTTAAATATAATTTTTTTAGTCCAGAATATGGCATGTTACGAAGAGATAGACCATTATCTCAGGGAAATGATGGATAGATATGTATGTTTATAAAAAATGATGTTATTTTCAGCAAATTATATGTGATTCAAACTATAATCCGCAAGAATTTATTAGAATCGAGGCAAGCGGTATTTGTATAATAAACCTAACAACATTTTATTTATTAATAAACTAAATGCCTTCTTTAAAAATGATAAACTTCTAATACTGTTTGTATATACGTATGTTTTGTTGTTTCTCAGCCGCAGCAGCACGAATCAAAGCACATGACACATTAAAAGCTGACAAAAAGGAAGCAGTAAAAAAGGATATACGTTATAGGACATGCAAACAATACATTGTGCAGATATAACAAACGTCATTATAATCTATATGCTCAGTGCACCCTAAGCCATAAAACACTAACGAAAAAAAAAACTTGAAAAGGACAAACGGAGAACTAGCTTCTATGACTTGTGATGAATATTTATGTCAAACCATACTTGTATAGGCAAATTAAATTATATTTATTGCATGTAAATTATAAAAATATTGTGTGGGTAAAACATAATAAATACATATGTAATTGAAAGTCTGGGTCACAATAAAAAGTTTTTAATCATGATTAGGAGACTAGCAACTTTCGGTGACATGTATGATATAATTGACGCTATTGATTTAATTTTTGTTGGTAGTAATTTCTTGATAAAAGAATAATGACGGTGACGCTAAGCGCTGTAACATGAAAAGTAGCAATTGAACACAATCTTGACAAAAGGTTAAGATTTTTAGTTTAGAATAAGTCTTTATCATATTAAGAGAGAAATTAAAATCAAGTGCCCAATATGAACTTTATATCATTAAAAAATAATGCCTTCTCAAGCTGGTAGAGATACAAGTGAAGATCAAAACTAAACACTAATATTAAAAAGAATAATTCTAGGAGAACGATAAGAACAAAATAGATTAGAAGAGTTATTTTTAAACAAGATGTTGAGCATTGACTGTCTATAGACCAGGGATGGCGAACCACTGACCCGCGGGTCACGTTGTAACCCACTATTTGAAATTCAATGACCAACCTGATGTTCTGAAATTTCTGGCATTTGACAAGCCCTGTGTCCTGTCAATTTTGGTAGAAGTCTAAGACAGATTTGCTGTGAAGAGCACAATGTTTGTGCCGTCCTTTTTTCTCGTTTTTTTATCAAATTTTAGAGGTCACTGTAATTTCGGGACAAAAAGGGGGAATCTGAGACTGATTTCATGTAAGAACCTTTTTTTTTTTTTTTAGAGATCGCTATGATTTTGGTACAAAAAGTGGGAATTCCGAGACTGATTTCAGGTGAAGACTTTTTTTTAGTCTTCAACATTTTTTAGCCAATGACCCACTTAATGTAAGTTTTAAAAAACTGTCATTTTTTGACCCGCCCTATAAAAAAGGTTCACCTACCCTACTATAGACCATGATGAGTGAGAGTTTTCTGGGATAACGAAACCATTTGTTTTTTCTCGTTTCTTTTCACCCGTCTTTCCTTCTATTTTCTTTTCGTTCTGCTTATGAGGGATAATGAGGTAATTTTAACGCACATCACTCTATGTGAGACAGCATTTACTACAACAGGAATGGCTCTGTCTTTGCACAATGGTTAACATCTCTCGACTGCTTTTGTTGAATTCTACAAAAAAATAAAAAACAACTCATTTTTCAAATGCAAATGTGCATTCATGGTTTTTTATTTGAGTTAAGCATTGCATCGCCAAGTTCGGCTCATAAATGCGACACAAAAATAACCCAAATTTTAATGGCAGTGATCATTGCATAATCTTTATCAATATAAATAAAACTGTAGATTTTAAAAATGGTTATATTTTTCGTTGATCGTTTTCAAGGACTAACTGGACCGCTTTTCGTGTTCAATGCAATTTTTTTCTCGGCACCGCACTTGTTCACGACATTAATAAAAGTGTTGATGATATAACCGAGGAACAAATCTTTTTAGTCTCAAGCACAAAGCTTAAAACAAAATTCTTTAACAAACTATTTGTCTCATGGTGGAATATTAGTACATCAGCTGTCAAAGCCGAAAAACATACTCTTAGATGCAAGCAGCGCAACACCACACCTGAAAATGTTATCATATTTAAACGCGTTAGATGTAATGCTAAACGTGTAATTTTTGAATCGAAAACTAATAGTTGAAAAACTTACTGCAACTCTCTTAATAATAACTTTAAACTGGTGCAGGTTTGAAAAACTATGAAAAGGTTTTCCCGACATTCAAAAAACCAATTACTATTGGGACATTGTATCATGGCTCAACAACAGCAAAAACCGATCATGAAAAAGCTTATATGTTGGCTAAACAATTTTATTCGACAAGCACTACAGAAACAGATCATTACTAATTCATTGGAGAAATCTTTATCTGAATGTATCTGCAAAGAAAAACGCTTAAATCTTCCACTAATGGTCAACGAATTCAGATTTTGCCTTCTTTAAATCAAAAATACAAGCCTAGGTAGTGATCCAATTTGCTATAAAATCTTTAACCATCTATCTAATTTTTCAATTTATGTTATTGTTAGGTTTTTTAACAAAGATTTGTTTTTCCGGTAGAATTCCGAAATTCTGGCTTCATTCTTTAATTATACCCATTCACAAACCAAATGAACCAATCCGCTGCCTCTTTAACATTAATCAGCAATTTACGCAAGATTATGGATGAGATTGTCGCCAAAAGCCTAAAGGCCCGTTTCCACTACGAGCGTGGAAAAGAGCATTCTTTCTCTCTTTTATTGATCTTCGATTGAAGCGAGCGGTTAAAATTGAAGCGAGCGCAAAAAAAATCAATAAAACAAACAAAGAATGCTTTTTTTCACGCTCGTAGTGGAAACGGGCCTTAATTCGGTATCTTGAAACTAACAACTTAATTAATTTTTTCAAGCAGGTTTTAGAAGTCAACGAAGAACAAAGGATTACATCATCTTTCTTAATGATATGATTTACAAAGCATTCGCTAATAAACGTTCACTGATTTCTGTATTTTTAAAACATCAAAAAAGTTTATAATATGGTTTTCAAAAATGCTGTTTTATTTAAATTATCAAAATTAGGAATTTAACAGCCCAATTTTTGACTTTATAAAAGCACTACTTTTAAATTGAACTTTTCAGGTACGAGTCTCTGCTTATTATTCAGAAATTAAAGATCTGGAAAACGGAATCCCGCAGAGTACTTTGAGTCCCATACTTTTTGCAATAATGATTGATGATTTACCTAATTGAATAGATTTCCCAGTTGCTCTTTATGCAGACGATTGTTTTTATTTCAGATTGGAACAAGTATAATTGAAATACAAAAATTTATAACAAAAAACTTCCTCAAATCTCCACTTGGTTAAAACATTGGAAGCTTAAAATATTCTTAAAATAAAACAAAATCCGGTGCTATGTTATTTAACAAAGAAAATCGCTCCAGTTGCGACTTATTAAACTTGGAAATCAAGAGATAACTTTCGAAACAATTCAAATATCTCAGAGATGTTTTTCAAACAAACGGTAATTATAATAAACATGTCAAAACGCATTGTACAAAAATGTGAAAAACGAATACATATTTTACAATTCTTGATGGGTACAACTTGAGGTACTTCTAAATACCCTATGATTACTCTTTACAGAGCTTCTATTTGATTAATAACAGATTACGCCATGGATATAGGGTATATTTTAATCTCAGTATGCAAAAACAAATTGAGGCAATTCAAAATCAAGTTTTACGAATTTATACAGGGGCGATGAAGTGCCCATAGCAACGAAGCTCCCCATTTACGGTACACCTAAGTTTTTTCAAAGAATAGAGCTCATGTTTTTACTTTTATTTCTCACCCTGCTTCTAGTGTAATTTCGGACAACTGGTACAATTGATTTCTAAGTAGTAATAATTATTTACCTTTTAATCTTCAAACTAAAAAATTTTTTCAGACATTTAAAAAAACATCTTTTTTCAGATACATGTTAATTTTTATTATTCATCTAGCAAACCCACCTATACCTTATTAAACTTTGTATTCTGTGGCAGTTGCTTTCTATAATATATTTAAACTTTAAGTAAAATCCATTAGCAAATATGCAGTTGCTTTTTGAATATATTGTATCTAATTACAGTGATTACATACATATTTATACAGATGGCTGGAAGAATGAACATAGTACAAACTCCGCTTTTTATATTAACAGGTTTACTATTAAACAAGTGATTAAACTTAATGATTATTCTTTAGTTTTTTCTGCAGAACTGTTTGCAATATAATCCTTGTACTGAATCTCGAGAAATAGGCATAAAAAAACTTTAATATTAATGATGGTCTTGACTCATTAAAGGTTTAACTACATTATCTTACCAAAACAATCTACTTATAAACAAAATTTTAGTGATTTATTCTTTTCTAGTAAAAAGAGCACTACAGATATCAGTGATTTGGATGCCCTGATATGCAGTAATCGAAGAAACAAGATAGCTGATAGAAGAAAGAAGAAGAAACAACAAGAAACAAACTAACTAATTTGGACACTTGTTTGAATTCATCCAAAAAATTTCTGGCCCTATATCAAGAAAATGTGAGATTTTACCGATTTCAGAAATGGAAATCAATGTTATAATTAAAGCTTATGACAAGTCGCCACCTACTGGTGATGCTAATAAATCTTTATTCCCTTCTATTTTTGCTAAAACTATTGCAACTTTACCATATATTTTTCGTTTACGAACAGTTTATTGCAGATTTGATAAACATCTGCATAGAATAAATTTATATTTCTCGGGTCCATGTTTTATACGCTCGTATCTGAAAATTTCGAACATGTACTTCTTCATTATCCTCGATACTCTAATTCAGAAGATGTTCTTCGCTCCAACTTAATTAGTCGTATTTATTGTACTTAATCTATTTAACAAAAATTCCAATATAATATGATTTTCGTATAGCATGTTGTGCACTATCAATTTAATTTTATACGTAAGTGTAAAACTTTAAAATAGTTTATTTCCTATTTGGGCCTTAATTACAGGTTGCCAACTCTATTTTGTGTTAAATAGGTATTTGCAAAAGTGCAGGCTCACACAATTAACTTTGTTTTTGGTTGTAGGTTTTCGTCCTGGCATGTATTTTTTGGTTAGCGTAATCTTTTCTTCATCTTGTTATCTTATAGATTTGATAGCGGCAGTTTTGTTAATTAATGGCAATCAATACTTGTTTGCTTAATGTTAAATTACGGCAGGCTTCTCATTCATACTTTGAGTATCAAGTAAGATAAATATTATTTTTTAAAATTAAAATATATTTAAGGGTGTGTTTACTTGAATTTTGACTAACTTTTTTGATTTTCATTTTTGTTCTTGAGCAATTCACTGGCTGTAGCGCCAGAACAAGAAACTGTGACGTTGAACAGTTTCAAACCAAGAGAATAATTAACTTTCTGGGTCTTATGCTTGCTTTTTGATATGTTACCCTGGCTCACCTCTGTTTGAGGGTAACAGTGCCCTATCAAATTACTCAAGAGCGGCATAATTGAAAAAAAATTGAGTTATCGGAATAGACCTACTTATTATTGTCCTGTCGGAACTGCTAATTTTTGTTGTCATATTTGTTTTATCATCTATCGGGGAAGTTTAAGTAAAAAGCTAATTCTGATTTCATGACTTCTCCTATGGCCATTCAGACTCAAAAACAGCCTCTAGAGTTTTGATACCGATACTGTCACCACGTAGAATTTTTGATTGTGTTGACCTTTTAATATTGGCAGAGTGGAAGTTTCTTATTGATCTAGCTTTCGGATAATGGAGCATAGGAATTAACTTAATTGGTTCTAAATTTTGGAAAACTTTTTGAATATTTACGCACTTAGAAGGAATTTTATCTTGCATTTTTTAGTCTCTTTACCTCATTTTCAAAGTTTTAAACATCTCATTTAACTTATGTTTAACTGGATTGATCCTAAAAAAAATTAAAAATGGTACAGAAAAGATAAACAGCGAAGAGGGTTGTCTCGATAACTCGTGGCCATTTTTACGAAAAACAATTAGCTGAATTCACAATTTACGCTGAAGGTCAGCTACAAAACCAACTTTTTCTTTCGCGAAAATTTCCTTTTCTACATAGAACATGTTAAACTTTTTTTAAGTCATGTATTTTATCAGCACAAACGTTCCAAGTTTTATATTGTCACTGGTATGTTCATTATTATTAATTTCTTTGATTGTATAATCAGAATCAGAAGCCAATGACCCTTCTAGTTCTTTTTTTGTCAGACTTTTTTCAACTGGCCATCCTAAACTTTTTGTGGCTGCTCGTTGCCCTATTTTTTTTTCAAAAGCCAATGCTTTTTTGGCGTGACAATTAGAATAGTAGATTTAGCTGAACGCCTATTAGATGTTTTTTGTGGTTTGGTTTTTGTAATGGTAGTATCTGATCAGGAGTTACCAGAACCTGTACATTACAAGTTGATGGCCGTGTTATTTGAGTCGAGGAAATTGTCCCTGTCGCTACTTGAAGTGTAAGAATTTTTGCAGATTGACTCTTCCCTCAAAAACATTGGTTTTTGCAGATGTTAATTGTTCATTTGTAGCAAAAGGAACAATAAATTCATGGTTAGTAAATATCAAATTCAGCGGACATATACCAGTGCACGGAAAACCTGACAATGAGTGATGTAGTCGGGATCACACAATTCGAGATCGAGACCGAAAAATTTCGAGACCTAAGGTTTGAGACCGAGACCAAAATATTTTTCGAAGAACAAATATATTTTTAGTAGGAATAGTCTTTATTTTTTTAAACGTCCAAAGTCACATATCAAATAAACTGGCATCTCCAGCATTGTTACAAAAAAGCCTTCTTTTGTTAATATGTAGTCGCACGTTCAATGGGAGCAGACGAAGCGGGAACACACAAGGCGTGGTTTGCAACTTTGAAAAGAGCAGGATATTCTCCACACTTTTCTTTCCAAAAATATGTAAAAAAATAGAAAATTTGAATAAGGTACATGACGGCGTAAGTATTGTTTATAAGTGGTTAAAGGTTTTTGTTATTATTGGTAAATTATTTTGATAAATATTTAAACAATGGCGAACCAGAAACTTGATGAAGTAATGGAACTGTTGAACAAGGTCAAGGAAAGACAGGATAAGTATGAAAAAGATTATTTAAATAAAGACCAAGATACTGCTTCTTGTAATTGTTTTGCAGGTGAAAAGGAAAAAATGGAACAGCATCAAGAACTTATGAAATTATCAACTATTATTGATTCTATTAAAGTTGAAGTTGGACAGTTGGCAGAAATGATGGAGAAACAGGAACAATATCTAGATGACTTAGAGCAATATGGAAGATCTAATTGTCTCATATTGCATGGGAACAATATAGATCACAGGATAAGTAGCATGGATGTTGAGAAGTATGTGCTAAATATATTAAATACCAAATTAGATTTGCCTACTAGTATTAGTGACTCTGATATTGATATTTGTCACCCTCTTCCTTCTAAAACCAACAAAAAACCAATTATATTACGGGTCAGTCAATAAGTAATGAGACTTTTTTAATAACTCAAGTTTGCAATGACTGGTAATCAAAAAATGCTTTTTTATTTTTCAACATAGTCTCCCTCCTTTGCAACACACTTGTTCCATCTTGATATTAGATTGTCTATTCCTTTGGCATAGAATTCCGTGGACTGGGTCCTTAGCCAGTTGCTCACAGCAGCCTTCACTTCTTCATCAGTCTGGAAGTGAATTCCCCTCATACTCTCTTTGAGTGGGCCGAAGAGGTGAAAATCAGATGGTGCAAGGTCTGGGCTGTAGGGTGGGTGTGTTAGAAGTTTCCAGCCTAAATCTTCAATTTTGGCTAGGGTTCTTGCTGCTGTGTGGGGCCTTGCATTATCCTGAAGGAGAATCACACCTCTTGATTGAAGTCCTCTCCGTTTGTTCTTAATGTCTTTTTTCACTTGAGTTAGCAGCTCACAGTAGTTCTCTGAGTTCACAGTATTGCCCCTTTCCAAGAAACTGATAGTGATCGGCCCATTTCTGTCCCAGAACACAGTGAGCATGACTTTCCTTAAACTTTTCTGAGATTTGAATTTTTTCTTCACTGGGGAAGAAACATGCTTCCACTCCATTGATCGTCGTTTCGATTCAGGTTCATAATGAAAGACCCAGGTCTCATCAGTTGTCACTATTCTCGATCATCTCCCTCCTTTCTGTATCTGCGTAGTGATGCTCTGGAAGCCATCAGGCGCTGCATTTTGTGATCATCCGTTAACATCTTTGGAACCCAGCGACAGCTGACTTTTGAAAAACGCAGCTTCTCACGCACAATTGCGTACACTGTGCCATGGGAGATGTCCAAGTTTGTAGCAATTTCATCTAAAGTGACCCTTCTATCAGATTTGATCAGGTCTTCAACTGCCTGTACTGCTTCTGGGGTAGAGACATCCACAGGTCTTCCACTTCTCAGATCATCAGTAATGCTTTCGCGTCCATCTTTGAATGCTTGCACCCATTTGTAGAAGTTTGCTCTAGACATACAGGAAGGACCATATTGTCTTTGCATTCTAGACAGAATCTCACATGATTTTACACTCTCTGCCAACAGAAATCTGATGACTCCTCTTTGTTCCAAGCATGAGCTGTTTCCTAGCCTAGTAGTCATTTCAATTTATCGTCACACCTACAGTAATCTGAAAATAAACAAGTTTTGTTGTAAATAAGATGACAACTCCATTCATAATCATCACATAAAATTTCAGTTGCATAACTCCAAGAACACCAAAGTAATTGAGAAAGTCTCATTACTTATTGACTGACCCTCGTATTAAATTTGTTCGCAGGTCAATAAGGAATATGGTATACTCGCATAAGAAGAACTTGAAAACATCGAATGGACCCAAACTATCAATTACTGAGTCTTTAACCAAAAAAAGACTAAAGATTGTGGAGGAAGCCAGAAAGGTATTTGGTTTTGGCAATGTCTGGAGCATGAAAGGTATTGTATACTGTTCATTCAAAGGTAAGAAACAAGCTATCAATAAACTATCCGATATTAGTAAGATAAGATTTTCTTCTTAATTAACTAGTGATTTTAATAATCAAATTAATACAGTACTTGATTTAACCTTACCACGACACATCATAATTTTCTTTATATTAACCTTAGCTTATCTTTATATAACTATTCATTTTATACATCTAAAATCAATTTAAAATTTGTGTTTTATTTATTTGTATTTTTTTTTACTTTTTGTTTATTTTATTACTTATTATTAATTATTTAGTTTAATTTTTTTTTGTTTTATATATATATAATTACTCATTTGTGCAACATAAATCTTAAGTATTATGACTTTGAAAAAACTTGTATGTCAATTTTGCCAAAAAACAATTAGAAAAGACTTTGTGCCTATTCAATGCCAAACATGTTTAGCTCACTTTCATAAAAAATGTGCTAAAATACTTAAGAACCAAGCAATAGCCTCAAATAATTTTTACTGTAAATGTAGTTGTTATGAACATAAAAATTCCCTTATTTCACATAATTCTGATAAAGAAAAAATTGTAAGTAGTCAACCTGAAAAATATGTTAATGCTGAAAAATTAAATTCAATCTTTGTTGATGACAGTAATTCTGAAAATAAAGAACATGATAATTTAATTGGCCCAAATAGTCATCACTTTCAAGAGCAATACTTGGAAATTCAATCTACAAAATCATTGATCTTTAATAAAAAAATTTGTAATAGTTTTCTTATTATTTGTGTTAATATTAGGTCACTATCCAATCCTTTAAATTTTAGTAAATTAGAAAGCTTTGTTCATAATCTAAACCCCAAACCAGACATAATTGCTGTGACTGAAACATGGATTCAGAATAATTCATCTGGCCCATACTGTAATCTTGAAAATTATAATTTTATCTCTAACAGCAGAAAAGTTGCCAAGGGTGGTGGAGTTGGTTTGTATATTAAAAATTGCCATAAATTTAACCTAATTGATGAATTAACAATAATGAATGAAAAAATTTTTGAATCAATTTTTATAAAAATTCAATTACATAATGAAAATTTATTCTGTGGTAACATTTATAGATCTCCTTCTAATGACAATCATTTAAATGAAAACTTTTTGAATAATCTTTACAATTGTATCCATAATAGTAATGAATCACTAAACAAATGTTTTATCACTGGAGACTTTAATTATGATTTATCAAATCAAGATAATGAACATGTATGCAATTTTATTGAAATGATGCTTGAAGGTCATTACTTCCCAGTTATTAACAAACCAACTCGCATCACAGATTCAAGTGCAACAGTATTAGACCACATCTGGACAAATTTACACCAACAGCAAATAAAATCCGGAGTCATTTTAAATCCACTTTCTGACCATCTACCAGTATATATGTGTTTTAATCTTAATAAACAGAATTTGTATAGACCTCAACAAAAAAGATCTTTTACCCCCCAAAGTATAACCAAGTTTAATGAAATGTTAGAAAATATTGATATTAATGCAATACTAAATGAAACTAATTCTAATTTAGCATTTAAATTATTAATGGACAATTACAAATCTACTTTTAACTACTGCTTCCCTTTCATCAAGCAAAATATTGAAAACAAAAATAAACAGCCATGGTTTGATAATGATCTTTATTTATTAATGCTGAAAAAAAACAAGTGTTTTAAAAAGTTTCTGAAAAACAGGAGTGTTTTAAACAAAGCAAACTTTAATAAAGAAAGAAATAAATACAATCGCGCCTTACAAGAAAAAAAACAGAGTTATTTTAGACAAACATTTAAGAAATTATGTAATAATTTAAAAGAGACCTGGAAAAATATAAACAAACAATTAGGTAAAGTTAAATCATCAGTATGTTCTTCCATATCCATAAACAATAATTTGGTAAATGACTCTCTCCAGATTACTAATTATTTTAATGATTACTTTGTCAATGTTGCAAATAATTTAATATCAGATTTACCCCAAACATCTCATAGTTTTCAAACATTTATGCAATCTCCCACATTGAGCACACTTTATCTCTATCCAACTAGTTTAACTGAAATAAAAAAATTAATCAGTGACCTTCAGCCTAAAAAAAGTACTGGCATTGATGAAATTCCCCCAACTATTTTAAAAAGCACACCAGACAATATATTAATAGCTCTAACACATGTGTTTAATCTTTCGTTAGCTTGTGGTGAATTTATCTCTGACTTTAAAACTGCAAAAGTAGTACCAATTCATAAAAAGGGTAGTGTAACTAATGTATGCAATTATCGCCCAATCAGCTTACTTTGCTCCATGTCAAAAATATTGGAAAAGTTAATGTACAATCGTGTAGTATTATTCTTAAAAAAACAAAACTTTTTTTATAAATATCAATTTGGCTTTAGAAAAAATCACTCAACTAGTCACGCAACTTCATTATTAATTGAAAATATTGCTGAAGCTTTTGAAAACAAAGAACATGTACTTGGCATATTTCTTGATCTATCTAAACTCTAAAGCATTCGATACCATTGATCATAAAATTTTATTATCCAAATTATGGCATTGTGGAATTCGTGGTGTAGCGCATGATTGGTTTTGTAGCTATCTTAGCAACAGAAAACAATTAGTTGAAATAAATAATATCTGCTCCAATACTAAGTCAATAAAATATGGTGTCCCTCAGGGTTCAATTTTAGGCCCTTTACTGTTCTCAATTTATGTAAATGATTTAAATAATTGCTTAACCTTAGGAAAATGCATTATGTACGCAGACGACACTAACATATTTTTAAAAAGTAATTGCTATGAAACCTTATATGAAGCTGCAAATAAGGAGTTAGGGAACATAGATAAGTGGCTTCTGGCAAATCGGCTATTTCTGAACACTGACAAAACACATTATGTGATCTTTCGCACACCCAAAACAAAGCCTCCCTCAAAAAAACTGACAATTTCAATTAGAAATAAATTTATCTCTCAGCAACCAAAAACGAAATTTTTGGGAATAATATTTCATGAACATTTAAGTTGGAAATTGCATATGAACTTTGTTCTACGAAAAATCTGCGTAAGTTATGGTACTATCAAAAAAATTTCAAAACACTTTGACAAAAAAACTTTGCTTGTATTGTATAACTCCCTGATAATCAGTCATATAAGATATTGTATTATAACTTGGCATATTGGTAATAAAACCACAGCCTCAAAAATTCAACGAATCGCTAATAAATTCATACGATTAACATTTGGATTACATCATAGAGTTAACGTTACTGACATCTTGCGAAACAACAACGTAATGACAATTGATCAAATAACCGAATTAGAAATAACTTGTTTTATGTACAAATATATAAAAGGCATGTTACCACCATGTTTTGATCATTTTTTTCAAAATAACCTGATAAGCGATAAATTCACTAAATGTACAAGAAGCCAGACCAAATTCTATCCTTCATTTTGTAGATTAAATGTAACTAAACAATCTTTAAGATACAGAGGTCCTCTTGCTTAAAATAAAGTCCCAACAAGCATTAAACAGATAAAATCATATAGTAAATTTCGTACAGAATTTCAAAAGCATCTTATTGCAACGTAATTTTTAATGGTAATAGACTTCATAAATTTTAAAGCTTCTGCTGCTGGTTTTTTATGTTACAGGTAACTCCACCAAATTGTACAAAGAAATTGAAGGTGATAAAAGCCCGATGCGACTTCAAAGGCAACATCCAGATCATTTTGGCCCATCCAGTTCGATGAAAATTCACATAATTTAATTATTTTGCACCTATTCTTGTTCACTATTTGTATGTTCTATCTTATGCATATAAATTTTTTTTTTGTCCAGCCATATGCTTTTGAAATGGTCCTTTTGACTCGTGGCAGGATTTCTTTTGGTGGGTTTCTTTGCCTGCCTGACCCTTTTGGTCCAGACCCTTTTGGTCTTTGAATTTGTTGTTTCTCCCACCCATGATTACACAACATTCTCTGACTATGGCTCGGATGTGTGTATTAATTATCTTCTTTTCGCTTTCCTTTTCTTATTAACATCACATCGCTTTGTTCAAAGGTACAGCGACCATGCACAACTGACGTTGTGCATGTAATAACGTACTTCGTTTAGTCGCTGCTTCCTTATTCACAATCTTTATTTCTACATGCACTATGATTAATTTCAAGTTGATTGTGAGTAAAAATGAAATAAATAAATAAAAAAAAAAAAAAAAAAAAAAATGTTTTGGAAAAATTCTTCCAAAATAAACAATAGCGAGAACTCCGCTCCTGTTCTTTCATTGAACTTTTTTGAGTATTTGATTAAAAAAGGATAATAGTCTGTTTAGCCTCCAATAAGTTAAAATTGTCTGCTGAAAAAATTCTAGATGCTTTGCTACAGTTTACCTATACAATTTGTTTCAATGAAAATTAATCAAAATCAAAACAAATCCATAAAAATCTTCGCTTGAAGTAAAAAGCTAAACATAAAACAACTTGTTCGTTTCACCTCTTTGATATTTCTTATATTCTTTTCATTTTTGGAAACTATTTTTTATCATGTACATTTAAATTTTCAAACAATTGACTGTTAATTTTTAATGATTTAATTTCATACTTTTTTCAGGTGATTGGTCAACCTTGGAAACCAGTAAAAACGAGTAAATTTTACCATTGCCTCAGTAAAAATCGAAGTTCAGGCGCCAAAATTTCTATATCAAACAACTGTTTCTCACAATTTGAGATTATTTAGTAATGTTTTTTGAGCTTCTAAAATTATTTGGATAAAGTCCATAAAAGTCGGGTCGCTTTTATCTTTGCTTTATCAACCAATGATTATAAAAAATATTTTGCAATGATTAGGAAAACACATTTTTTAATCAAATTAATCTTAAAATTACTAGCTGCAATAGTAGAAAAAATCACTCATCTATACTAACTTTGTGTCAGATCTGTCGCTTCTGCGAATGGAGCAAAAATGTTGCACAGTTCCTGTAATTGGCTGTATTCTAGTAACATAATTAAAGCTTCGCTGAAATCACTGCTGCACCTATCTGCTGGGGCTCGCCAATCAAGCTTTAATAACGATAGTATTTGGTTTAGTATGGAATTTCATCGGGTATTAGTTGTATTGAGAATAGATTTGTTTTTCCCAAACTTTTCCTCAAACCTAAAAAAACAATTTATTATCTTGATTCTAAAATATTTTGATAAAACTTTAAAAGCTGTTATTGAAGCTTGGTTATTCTTATTGATTAGGCTATATGTAAATCAACTCTTTTTAAAAATCGTGCTGCAATGCAAAAATGCAGCTAGACGGGATACTTTTCTTATGCCACCTTCCAAGTACTTCGTTTCTTTTAAGCCGTCTTTTATGGTGAGTTGCAAAGTATGAGCAAAACAAGAAATTCGTTCTTTTGAAAATAGTTGTAATGTACCTTCAATGGAGGCATCTTTATGATTTTTCAAGCTTTGATAAGCTTTGTCATTTACTTGTGGTTCTTCATTGTTGTTTTCATTGAATTCCAAAGCGTATTTGATTCCGGAAAAAGATGTTTTAAAAGCAGCTCGCATATTCGCAGCATTATTGGTCAAAATAATCTCTACTGTATTTTTTAGATTACTTTATCCATAGTTTTGTAAAAGGCTTCAGAAGTTTTTTTCGGCTGTATGTAAACCAGGAAATCATTAAAATTTTAGCAAAACGGACTGCAAGTTTATAGTGATGGCCTTACAAAAAGGGGGCCTGGTGCAAGAAAAGTAAGGGGGCCACTATTTAATGTACAAAAAAAGGTAGCTGAAGCCATTTCTAGTGAATGAAAACAAAGTAACAACTAAAAAAAAGGTCTTCAATTTATGGGAGCATTACTAAGTGATCCAAAGCATGGAGAGATAAAGTATATCTTAAAAAAAGTATTCAAATTAGGGGGGCCACTATTACCTGATCCAAAGCATGGAGAAGCACTTTTTACTTTCTCAAAACATTGTGATCTCTAAAAAGCACAAGTGACACAACAATCTAAGGAGCAGCAGCCTGCTGTCATAAAGTAAACCGTAAACTAGGCTTTTATTCACAAAATTATGACTAAAATCTGAAAAGAAAGCAATAATAATAATTGAAATAGAATTAAGCGTTTGAAATTAAATTAGCTAAAATCCATTAAACAAAACCAGAGTGCTATTTAAAGTTTAGAAAGTTCGCGCAAGGCAACAAGTTACATAGAAAGATGACAACGAGGAAAATGAATAAACTTATGAATAAGGCAAGTGTTACGGTGGTTCGAGTCCAGGTTAAATCATGATATCTGCTGATCTTCAAATTTTTTTTCTTTTTTGGAATGTCATCGACGTCCTGCTGCTGCTATTAAGACATAGACCAATTTTTGGTGTAGGGGGTCACTTTTTAATGGATTTTAGGGGTGCTGGTGTGGTCGCTCTGTTTGCACCCTATTAAAGCCATCACTGCATTTCTTTAGTAATTGGACTAAAGATAATAGTTTGGGCTGTGATTCCGAGATAGCTTTGCATTATACGGTCTGTCCAAACATCAACAACAACTGAAAAGAATGATTTTTTTGCCAAAAGCTCCTCAATTTGTTTCTTGGCAGAAGAGTTTTTGTGATCATATATCCGAGGAAAAGTTGTTTTTATGAGTTTGCATCGTGATATAAAGGTGTAACTAAAAAAATTATTATTTTTCAATTTTTTAATAAAATAACTCTTAATTACGCGACGCTTTCTGTTACTCTTCAAAGGAGTAATGCCTTTATAAACATAGATAAAGGCCAAAAAAAAAATAGCCAAGAATACGAATTACATTTTAAGCCCATAAAAAAGCTTATTTTATCTATCAATGCTGATGGTTGATTATTTAAATAGAAAATAATTCAGTTATAATTTTATCAATCTGTGTAAAATATCATATTCTTAGAATTCTTGAACAAGATCAAAAAATAATTAGAAAACTGTACCTAGGTTCAACTGTTGTAATGAATTTTTGAAAATGAACATTTTCCACAATTTGACAATTGCATTGGGCAACCAATTAACAAGTCTTGCACAATTTTATCGCTGATCGCTTTTTGTCGAGGATTTTGATGGTTAAACATAAAATTATCTCTGGAATTGCTTATGGCCATTGGCAATAGATATCCCGTTACTATCTGTTGATTGATCTGTTGATCGAAAGAGTAATTTAAAAAATTTGTTTAATATTTAAATAGTACTCACTTGGTTTTATGATGCCTTTGCAAATGCCTAACGAAAGCTCAACTGTCCCTTTTTTTTCTGATACAATCAATGGATTGGTATAAAATTTGCAAAGGGCCTAATGATTTTGATTACCTGCAATCTCATCTTCGTATTCTTTATGATCAACGTAGCCATATTTTATGATTGCAGAATGTTTTGACATTTTATCAATTATTATTTAAATCTGCAAAAGAATTTACAAACTGCCTTATTTCATTACATAAACCAAATCCACTTTGAGCTCTATCTATGTAAAAAAAATTTTTCGTAGACTAAGTTATATCGATAAGTCGTAAAAAAATTAATTTAAACATGAAAAAGTTTAAAAAACTAACTTATAAAAACTTGTCTCAAAAAGGCTGCGTTTTTTTGAAGTAAGGTTTTCATAAGGCTTAACTTTATTACCACTGTGGTAGGTGAAGCGAAAAATGTCCGGTCTCGAGACCAATTTAAAAAATACAAGACCGAGACCACATTATTACAATACCAGGACCGAGGCCGCCAGCAGAAGGCCGAGACCGAGACCAAAACCGAGACTCTGAAAATTGGTCTCGAGATCTTCATCATTGCTGACAATATGTTTTCCGCGTCATACGTTGGGTAAAAGCCTGGGAAGAAAGCTTACACATCTCATATATGAAAACAAACTTTCCTGGTTTAAAGCGCATTCAGTCATCAATAGCTTGATCAAGGTATGTTTTAGAGGGCTATAAATACATCTATCAAGAGGTTGCAGTTTATGGAAACAGTGCGGAGGTAGAGTTAGAAGGTGAACACCATTAGCTTTGCCTAACTCACAGCTTTCAGCGATATATGAGAAGAGTGATTATCTAAAGTTTACAGTACAAGCTGTTGTGTTGTGCAGCGTGTGCTGTTAATAAAAAAGGACAAATAGTCTTCGGAAAATGAATCTGAATATATCTTTTCTGACGTTATTTGGTACACATAAAAAATAAATTTTTTATGTGTACCAAATAACGTCAGAAAAGTACATTTTTTTTTATTATTTTATTACCTTTATTGTTTTGTGAGCATAATTGTATTTTATATTGAATCGTATGAAATAAATTGCTCTGTTTCTGAATTCATATAACCAGACTTGGCAGCAACACTTCTGGAGCCACGTATGCAGCCAGTCGTAAAATCATTATATTGTTAAGGATTATTGAATATAAAAAATGTGCTTAGTTGTAACATCTTAGATTGTTTTTTGACAAATAATACAACAGCAAAATTAGCCAATAACTGTGAGGTAAGCTGTGCCATGGCTTAAGTTACGCTATAATCAATGACTCTAATTACCCTAAACCCTAAGTTTAAGCAAAACGCAAAATTTTTTTAGTAATGGCTTGAAAAAAAGTAGAAAATCAGAAACTTACGAAAAAAGATTTACTTTATTCAGTATCACTAAAGTGACTTTGATATCTATAACATTTTACTTACCAAAACTTAAAAGACATTTAAGATGGCCAATTTAGAAAACTACTGGTAAACAGAAAAGGCAAATGTGTAGTTTTTTTTTTTTCACAAACGGCTTTGGAACTAAGTAACCCATGGCACTACCTACTTGGAACTTTCTGGTGAGCTAATCCGCTTCAGGAAAACAATACATAAAACCACAAACATTTCACAAATGCAAAAACACAAAAAAATAATTTGTAAATTCAAAAACGTAGAAAATTAAAGTTAAACATGTAATTGTATCATTGTCGTTGCGTCGTCATTGTCTTCGTTTGGAAAAGCATCCAATCCGGTTGATATACTCCCGGGATTAAATTTTGGAAGCGATTGTATTGATCTAGGATCTGGTTTCGTGATTTAGATCCGTAGACTTCCTGCTCGTAGACTAGTTAGTGTTTGAGTATGGGGAACGCTGTTAAAACGGGGTCTGGTGTTTGTTTAGTGGCGCCGCACTTGAAATTCAATGAAGAATATAATTTTATAAGCACAGGAAACATGAAGGATAGCGTATTAGCACTGGAAACACTGAACTGTCACTTTTTTTTTTACTCTAGCTGGTAACCTCTTGTCATAAATTACTCCTGATACTTTTATCCATCCGTTCCATCCTGCTTGCACTCTTCTCTTTACGTCCATCTCATAACTACCACTTTCTTGCACCGTTGATCCCAAATACTTAAATTCTTTTACTCTTTTTACTTATGTATCATCCATCTTCACTATTTTGTCGTCATTTCCTTCATTTATGCAAAGATATTCGGTCTTTGACCTACTTACTTTCATCCCTCTTCTTTCCAATGCATACTTCCAGGATTTTAGTCTCCGCTCCACTTCTTCTCTGGTCTCTTCCCAAATCACAATATCATCAGCAAATAGCACCGTCCACGGTGATTCTCTCCTTACTTCACCCATTAGCCTGTCCATTATCACTGCAAACAGAAACGGAATTAACGCTGAACCCTGGTGCAGTCCGACCTTGAGCTTGAAAATTTCTGTAGTTCCTCCTGCACACCTCACCACTATTTCGCTTTCCTCATACATATCCTGTACAAGTCACACATACTTTTCCACTATTCCTGATTTTCTCATACAGTACTACAGCTCTTCCCACGGAACCCAGTCGTAAGCTTTCTCTAGGTCCACGAATACACAATGGAGTTCTCTTTCACCTTCCCTGTACTTTTTTATCAACATTCTTAAAGCAAACATGGTATCGGTAGTTTCCATTTCCTGGCATAAATCCATATTGCTGTTCACTGATCTTTACTTTATCACTTATCCTGGCTTCAATTATTTTTTCCCATATCTTCATTGCATGGCTTATCAGCTTTGCGGTACCTTCACAGTACCTTCACAGTACTGTCCTTCACAGTACCTTCACAGTGCGTACCTTCACAGTCCTTCACAGTACACAGTCCTTCACAGTTTCACAGTCCTTCACAGTACCTTCACAGTGCGTACCTTCACAGTACTCTGCGTCCCCTTTGTTTTTATAGATTGGGATAAGCACACTCTTCTGGCATCCGTTCACTCATTAATAGTCTGTTGAACAGTCTGGTCAAAAACTTTATCCTCATTTTTCCCATGCACTTCCAAACTTCTATTGGCAACTCATCTGGCCCAACCGCTTTACCTTTTTTCATCCTTCTCAATGAATGCTTGACTTCTTCTCTACTGACACATTTTATCTCTTCGTTAACCACTTCTGCTTCCTCTGTCCTATGTTCTCTGTCATTTTCCTCATTCATCAGTTTCTCAAAATATTCCTTCCATCTCTTTAACACAGCCTCCGAACTTACCGTCACATTACCGTTTTCATCCTTCAAAACTCTCATGTACTGTACATCTTTTCCTGCTCTGTCTCTCTGACTACCCAATCTATACTATTCCTTCTCACCTTCTTTTTTTCCAATCTAGCATACAAATCGTCATACACACGTCCCTTTGCCATCGCAACTGCCTTCTCTGCCTTACTCTTTTTATCTTTGTAGATATTTTTAGTATTTTCATTTCTTATTTTGTCCCATGCTTTCTTCGCCTCTTTCTTTTCCTTTATGCTCCCTTGAACTTCCTCATTCCACCACCATGTTTTCCTGTCTCCTTTTCATTTCCCAAATTTCACTCCCAGTACAGTTTCAGCTGTTTTGTTCCACTCATCAGGTAACCCATCCTTGCCTCCCAAAATCCTGGTCACCTCTCGTCCAAACGCTTCTTGACAGCTTGTTTCCTTTAGTTCTACCATCTTATCCTTTGCTTTACTTTCTCTGCCTTTTTATTTTTCACCACGAGAGCCATTTTGCATATTACCATACGGTGCTGCTTTAGGACGCACTCATTTTACAAGTTGGGAAAGTTGTGCTTTGCGCTTTAAGTTGCGCTCTAGCCAGCTCTGGGTGTGGTGAAAATAAAAAATACTGTAGTTGCAGGCAGTTTTGCAGAAGCTTTTGACTAAGGGCAAGGGATGAAAATATGTAAACATGTGATTTTCTACAAAGGCTCTTTATTTTCTTACTTGATTTACAAGAACTTGACTTTCTTCTAATTTATTTATGGAACTGTACTTTTACATTTTTTCTTGCTCAAAACTGTATCTTTAAAATGTAGCATCTTTCAATATCGAATGTTGCCAACTATATTCTAGCTGTGTTTCTTAAGACTTAATATTTTACAGCTTGAATCAACCACGTCTCTTCAATATAATTGTTGCTATCACTTTCTACTCATGACTTGGTCAAAATTAGTTTGAACATTTTATTTTTGTCAAAGCTGCAAAGTGCTCTTATATTTCTTTCTAATGTATGGCGTCAATGGATATTTTGTCACAATAGATCTACTTTTATTGATTCTTTTGTTCAAATCTTTGTGAAAGAATAAAATATGTCCGTTTAATGTTTATAATGTCAAGTTTAAAAACAATCATAAACATGGGCGTTAGAAGTGAGGTGGCAAGGCAAAAGAAGCATAACTACAGCACTAAAACTGCGTGTTTATAGCTATACTGACACGTTAATAGAAGCAGAGTAAGGCAAAAAAATGGGGTTCCCCATACTTTTGTGAAGGCATATCAAAGTTTGTTCTCCAGCTAAAAATTAACCCCAACGCCCTAAATCATAAATGAATATAACAGTTAGAAGATTCTGGGGCTAAACAATGCCGTTTAATTAATAAAAAGTAATTTTTACAAAATTCTTAAAAAATAATTCATTGTCGAATTAAAATACTCTATTAACTTTTTTAAAAATTTTTTTGGTCACCAGCTGTGAATAAGAATGTCTTTTTAAAATCATCACAGTTTTTTTGATTTAAACAAAATTAAATCAACTTTTCCTGTTGAAAGACGCATGGCGCGCCATAACCTTTGTTCGTAATTCTTTCACGTTTCGGTAGAACTGAAATGAAAAATTTATTGTAAATTTGCAGAAACAGTAGTGAAGAAGAAGGCAAAGATAACTTATTAAAAATCTGAAAATTACAAACATAAGTAAGAATGGTCAAGTCAATCAACAAGCAAGTGCCGACAGACCTGTTTCGTCCTTATTAGGACTCGTCAGGACACTACAGCTTGTTGTTGACCCCAGCTGAAAAAGTGACCATTCTTACTTATGTTTGTAATGGGAACTGCAGGGTTTTGCTTGTCTCAACCCGTATCCGTGTTAGCTAACTCGATGTGGTTAGCATATCGGAACCGCCGCCAGTATGCCCTTGCGGCTTAGCGGTGTCTTTTGCAGATGCGCTGGTGAATCTGAAAATTTTTGGAAAAATATTGCTATATATATGGATAATAAATTGATAAATCTCAATAAATTCAACAATAATTTGGCGATCTTAAATATTACTGTGCGCTGATGAAACACACACACAAAAAAAGTAAAGTTGACAAGTAAAATAAACAAAAAAACATATGGACCGAAACCGCCCGAAACGACTCGAAAGCGCTTGAAACCGCTCTGGGCATGAACCGACCACACATTCAAACAAAATACATTGAGCTGTGCTGGTTATCACTTTGTTTCTTTTCAAAATTGTGATGCAATCAGGAAATGGTATAGAGTAGACAGAAAGTTATCAGACTGTTTTTTTTGTAGGATTGCATTTTGAAATAGTCTTATGTAATGCTTTGAAATGTTGCACAAAGTTTTAAAATAAAAATCTTACATAATGAAGTTAAATCTTGCGCCTGTCTCGGGTGAGAATTGAACTCACCACTGTCTTTGGTTGGGTTATTTGGCTTTGATGTCGACTGTCCTGATGGGAATTGAACGCAGGACCACTATCTTTCTTAGGTTTTGGATTAGTTGAAAATCTTGCTTCTGTCGTGGGTGGGAATTGATCTTACGACCATCGTCTTTCTTCGGGTTAAGGTTAGAGTATTTTTTTAGTTTTTCGATTTCAATGTCAACTGTTTTGGGCAGGAATTAAACTCAAGATTACTGTCTTTTTTAAGGTTAGGGTTAGGGTTGAAATCTTGCACCTGTCTTGGGTGAGAATTAAATTCTGAACCACTGTTTTTTAGGGTTAGGGTTAGAGTGTTCTCTAGGTTTATCAGCTTCAATGTTAACTGTTTTGGGCGAAAATTGAGCTCAGAATAACTGTCTTTCTTAGGGTTTGGATTAGGGTTGAAATATTGCACCTGTCGTGAGTGGGAGGCAAACTAAGAACTACTGTCTTAAGGTTAGGGTTAGAGTATTCTTTAAATTTGTCAGCTTCATTGTCAACTGTCTTGTGTGGCAATTGAATTCAGGATCACTGTCTTTCATAGGGTTTGAATTAAGGTAGAAATCTTGCACCTGTGTTGGGTGGGAATTGAAATCAGGAGCACTATCTTTTTTAGGGTTAGGGTTTGAGGATCATGGTTAGGACAGGGTTTCCCAAACTTTCTGTTCATGGGTACCCTTTGGACAATTATAGATTCGCTCGTGACTCCCAAAATTTTTTCATATTTTTAGCTGCAAAGCTCAACTTGCTCTAAGGTACAACTTATTTTCTATAGCTAGGCAACCCATTACATTCCCTCTAAATTTGCTTAATCTTTAAAATTGATTATTTTAGTTTAAAACGAAAAAGTTGCGTGATTAGTACTAATCAAAGCACACAAAGTTATTCATAACAATGTAATCTAAGCTTAAACAAACACTACAATCAAACTAACAATATATCGGTTGAATAAGCCCAGCAGTTTTAGCTAATGTGATGGATAAACCTGCTTTTTAGCAACAAGCTTATTAATACGCTGTGAAACATTCGCAACAGTACAACGAAGATCATGTTCAGATGTTTTTAGCTGTGATCGGTACTTTGATTTGATTCCAAGCATCACTGAAAATGTCGATTCACACAACCATATTCGTGACAACTACATTTATTCGTGTGATAAAAAACTCGCCTATAAACCCAAAACCTCGCTTAATAACCCACACTTTTTGTCTTGCATTTGACGGTTTCACACTTCGTTACGCTGTTATTTGATTTTGTTTTTAAAATGGCGAAGAGACATAAACGTTGTTTAAAATAAGCGGGGTTGACTGTATTTGCTTTCTAGTCTTTGTAACTGCGGTTCTTGTAGCAATTTATTAGCTGTTTTGTCTTGCGTGCCGTCATTGGACAAAATAAGTCATGTGAACTGCGAAAGTGGACTTGCTAGTTACTGTAGTTGTAGTTTAAAAGTTTTTACTGGGGTAAAAATCTGACTTCCTCAAGAGTTCTCAAACTCAGGTCTTCCATTTATTAACATCAGGTGATAAAAAATATTTTAATGCAGATTACAAATTATGGAAAGAATATCCTTATACTTAATCTAATGTACCCCTTGAAAAGTCGAAATGTACTGCTGGGGGTACATGTACCCCAGTTTGGAAACCTTTGGGTTAGGAACAGTAATTTTCTTTAGGGTTTGACTTATAACACTCTAGCGCCAGCCTGCTCTTTCGGTTTGCTACTTTACTGGCAACTGACTTGAGTGAGAATCGAACTAAGAACCACTGTCTTTCTTAGGATTAAAAGACAAGGGTTAGGGTTAGCCAGGGTTGGGCAAGCTTTTCAGCTCGCGGGCTGCATTTAGATGTTGAATTTGTTCGCGGGCGGCACTATAGTGATCTCTAAAAAAGTTTTTGCTTTGATTCTGACACGGATTTTTAAATTTTTGAGCTCAAAATGAAATGATCTCTTAAAAATAAAAATTTTTACTTTGATTCTGCATCCGACTTTGAGTTTAAGTCCAAAATGAAGTGACCTCTAAAAAACGGTCTTCACTTTGATTCTGCCTCAGGTTTCTTGGTTTTCTAAAAATCAGTGATCGCTAAAAGTAGCGATCAAAAATTTGGTTGAAGACAAAAAACAATTAATAACTTTTTTAAAGTATTTGTTTAAAGCCTTCGCGGGCCGTAGTTTGTCCACCCCTGGGTTAAGCCTGTTCTTTAGGGTTAAGATTAGGGTTTGCCTGCTTACGGCAGTGCGCCTGCGCATGTAATCTTTGTTCCTCGCCAAAAAAACATTCATATTACCAATATCACCCCAACAAAAATATATCTCGGCTCCTAAATTTTTTTTCTTTTATTAGGTAATGGTAAAACCCAGACAAAATGTGCAAGTTTTGTTCTGGTAATCATAGTTTGTTATATGCACAAGTGGAGCAAACTAAATATGGATAAAAAACAATCGAAAATTTATTTTTAAAATTTTTTTAATGGATAACACTTTTCGATGACTTTTTTTCTTTTTTTGATTTTCATTTTCGTTCTTTTAACAATTTAATGGTTCTAGAAAGAAGCATAAAAGAGAATGTGACGTCAATCAGTTTCAAGCCGGAAGCAACTATAACGGTAAACGGCGCTGAAATTAGTCGATTGCTGCAAAATGAATTGTCGAATAACACGCTTCTGGCTTCGGCAAAAGGAAAAGTCAAAATAACCAAGGATTTTCAATAAAAATAAAAATTAATAACGAAGCTAAGCGATAAGAAGCGGTAATCTGTAAATAAATAAAACAATCTAAAAATCAAACATAAAGAGAAAGCACACAGTTGCCTTACCGAAAAGTTCACGTCGGTGCTGACTCACGGGGAAACGGGAAACACACAAACGGGATTACAAAACAGCACTAAGTCTTTCAGACTTCAAACACCCGCCCACAACTATTGCAGCTGGTCGCTTCACAATAGAGAAGTGACAATCCAATCAAAATTGCAATAAACAGCACTAAGTCTACTCAGACGTCAACCTGCTGCCACCGATATTACTGCTGGTCACCTCAAAGATTGAGAAGTGGAAAAAAACGCAAAAAAGCCAGCGCTAAATAAACGCGCTGCAGAAACGAACTATGCTCGGGAAACTATTGGCTAATACAGTGTTTTTCGATCTACTTTAGTCCTCCACCGATCAATTTTAATCATGTGTCGATCAATTTTAGTCACTACTGATCAAATTTAGTTCTATGTCGACCAATTTTAGTCATGTGCCTATCAAATTTAATCTTGTGTCGATCAATTTTAATCGTGTACCGACCAAAAATAGTTATGTCGACAAACTTTATTTTTATTGGTAAATACATGTAAACAATTTTGAGATATAATTTTTACCATAAGTTTTTTGTTAATTAAAGTTTTACAACTACTGCATTTTCAAAAATAAATACTGTATGAATATCATACTTTTCTAGAATACCTCAAAGAATTTATAGGGTTTTTCGATCTAATTCGTTGTTTTTGCAATCAAATTCGTTTTTTTTGCAATCAATTTCGTTTTGCAAAAACTTTTATATATATATACAGTATCTTTGTATAGGGTCTCCCGATAGGATCTATATACATATATGTATTATGGGGTTTCTGTATTAGGTCTCCACAATCTATAGTCTCTATAATTACGTTTCTATACATGTAATATAGTCTCCATAATGTATACATAGATGGTATATATACCTATCGGAAATTCTATATGTGGACCCAATATTATGGCAACTATATTATGGAGACCATATTATGGAGACCTAATACTGTATCTATTATAGAGAGTAAATTATGAAGACCTAATTTTGGAGACCTAATATTATGAAAACTATATTATAGAAACCTAATTATGGAGACTATAAACATCGTGGAAACCTAATGATGGAGACCTAATATTGTGGTGACCTAATACAGAAACCCTATATTACAGTATATATCTATATATTTGATAATATAGGTCTCTGTATTAGGTCACCACAATATTAGGTCTCCATCATTAGGTTTCCACGATGTTTATAGTCTCCATAATTAGGTTTCTATAATATAGTTTTCATAATATTAGGTCTCCAAAATTAGGTCTTCATAATTTACTCTCTATAATAGATACAGTATTAGGTCTCCATAATATGGTCTCCATAATATAGTTGCCATAATATTGGGTCCCCAACTAGAATTTCCGATAGGTATATATACCATCTATGTATACATTATGGAGACTATATTACATGTATAGAAACGTAATTATAGAGACTATAGATTATGGAGACCTAATACAGAAACCCCATAATACATATATGTATATAGATCCTATCGGGAGACCCTATACAAAGATACTGTATATATATATAAAAGTTTTTGCAAAACGAAATTGATTGCAAAAAAAACGAATTTGATTGCAAAAACAACGAATTAGATCGAAAAACCCTATAAATTCTTTGAGGTATTCTAGAAAAGTATGATATTCATACAGTATTTATTTTTGAAAATGCAGTAGTTGTAAAACTTTAATTAACAAAAAACTTATGGTAAAAATTATATCTCAAAATTGTTTACATGTATTTACCAATAAAAATAAAGTTTGTCGACATAACTATTTTTGGTCGGTACACGATTAAAATTGATCGACACAAGATTAAATTTGATCGGCACATGACTAAAATTGGTCGACATAGAACTAAATTTGATCAGTAGTGACTAAAATTGATCGACACATGATTAAAATTGATCGGTAGAGGACTAAAGTAGATCGAAAAACACTGTAATTAAAGTATTAAAGCGAAAATGTGCTGGCACCGAGTGCACGCGCAAATAAGGATTAGGAAAGCAAAATAAATAAAACATACACGTGCGTTGGTAATTTTCTGCAGCAACAATTAACTTACATATTTTTGGCTTTTTCTTTTCTTGATAATTTAAACTTTTTTCCCAAAATAATAATAAAGCATTTGGTTAAGCAGAATTAACTTTATTTGGAAACCGACACTATCACAACGCAGGAGTTTCGATTTTGTTAACCTTTTGATATTGGCAGAGTGGAAGTATTTTATTGATCTGACTTTCTGATAATGGCGCATAGAAATTAATCTAATAAGTCAATTGTCTGGACTAGACCAAAGTGATTTAAATTTTGGAAAACCTTTTAAATCTTTGCGCGCTTTGAAGGAATTTTATTTAGTTTTTTCTTTTTATGTTTTTTAGTCTCTTTTATCTTTTTTTTCAAAATTTTAAACTTTTTATTTAAATTACTTTTAACTAAAGTTGATTTTACGAAAAAAGTAAAAAAATGGCACAGAAAAGATAAACAGCGAAGCGAGTTGTTCTCAATAACTCGTGGCCATTTTTACTAAAAACATTTAGCCGAAAATTTATCATTGTGGACCAAAATGATCATATTACCTTTTTTAATGGTTTAACAATCAGCATTGGAAAACTCAGTTGATTATTTCGTTGCATAAAATATTGAGTTTTTGTTTATCTGTAGGCTGCCTAATTTTTTGAAAGCCTTTTGTAGCCTCCGTTGGTGAAGAATTTTTAAAAAGTTAAAAGTGATACATAAATATTTTAACATTTTATAAAATACCTCCCCAAACAAAAAATGATGAAAGGAAACTTAACGTTGTGTTTAGGTATGTGTGGATATAAGTCTTTATTCAACAAAATGCGAAAACGACTACCTTTCAAGCAAACTTGCTGAACAAAATGCACTGGGATAAGTGGAGTAAATGGTGCCATTTTTTAGTTATCTTGACATGATGACTACATATTGAGCATTTCCTTCTGAATTTTATTGGACACTTAGAATAATAATTCACCTACAATATCATTTTACCAAATTCACAATTTATACCAAAGGTCAACTACAAAACCACATTTTCAAAAATTAGTCAAATGACTACAATTTACCCCACGTTAAGGGTAAGTAGTGTCATGTGTTATACTTGCTAATTTATACCAATATATAATTCTAAAAATATCAATTAAGCGTTTATTTTTATTATACAGTATGCAAGTTAGGCTATAATATTTAAAGTTGAAAGATATTTGTGTATCTTTTATCTATTTGAAAACAAAAAATACAGAGTTCTACTCACAAAGCACAGCCAACTATTCAATACAGAAATCACTCTGATCGACTTGAAACATGACTTTGCTGGCAGCTCTTTTGGTGCCAATCAATAAAACAGGTTCTTCCAAAATGAGCATAATGTCGCTCAACGTGCCATTATCTTTGTCTTCTTTATCAGAAAATGTAAATAAATCAGTAGATTCTTTTATTTTTCTCATAAATTTAACTTCATAACTTTTGTCTTCCGCAATTATTACCTCCTAACATAGAACTTGTTAAAATTTTTAAAAGTTATGTATCTTACCAGCACAAAGTTATGTATCTTCCAGGTTTTACATTGTCACTTGTATTGTCATTATCATTATTCTTCGATTGTATAATCAGAATCAGAAGCCAATAATACTTCTGTAGTTCTTTTTTTGATGAAAAGTCTGCAAATAAAAGAAATTGTTTTTTTGTTAAACTTTTTCTACTGGCCATCCTCAGTTTTTTGTGGCTGTTCGTTCCTGTATTTCCTTCAAAAACCGTTGCTTCTTTGGCATGTCTATTAGAATAGTAGATTTAGCTGAACGCCTGTTGCAGATCTTTTGTGGTTCTGCTTTTGTTAATGGTAGTATTTGCCCAGGAGTTACCAGCACCAGTATAGTACAAGTTGATTGCCGTGGTGTTTGAGTTGAAGAAATTGTCCTTGTCGCTAACTAAACTGTAAGAGTTGTTCCAGATTGGCTATTTCCCTCAAAAACATCGGCTTCTGCAGTTTTCCGAAAATACATTGATATTGAGAGATTCTAAAGTTTAAAATACATTTTTTGGGAAGAAAAAATGTGAAAACACAGGTTGACAAATAAATGACACATGATTACAAATCCATTTGTCACATATAAAAATAACTTAGAATTAAAGTGATGCGTTTACTAGAAAAAAGTAAAAAAATTACTAATGTCGATGCCAACGAAATGCTTTCCCAGTTAGAAGATATAATCTCCCCTTTTCTTACATCCATTACCTTTATTGATATGCCCCCGAATTGCAAAAGCATTTACAATTTTTACACCCATCAAATTATAAAATAAGGCGATGGATTGTCTTTGCAAAATTTGTTTTGATCTTTTTTCACAACCTTATCCGCTTTATTCGGCTTTTTGTAATGTTGCCATTAATTTTCCTGATTAAATTTTAGTTTCTTGTTTTTTAAGGACGAAAAAAGACATCGTATATTATTTCGAATGCTCAAAAAGTGGATTGTTGCCTTTTTCTTGGGTTGAAAACAAATAGATACAGGCAGTTTTGCGAAAGCTTTCGACTAAGAGCAAGGAATGAAAATATTTAAACGTGTGATTTTCTCCAGTTGCTTTTTATTTTTATTACCTGATTGACAAGAACTTGACTCCTTTTTAATTTATTTGTCAACCTGTGCTTTCACATTTTTTCTTGCCAAAAAATGTATCTTTAAACTGTAGTATCTCTCAATATCGAATGTTGCCAAATATATTCAAGCTGTGTTTCTTACGATTTAAAGTATTTTAGTGCTCAAATCAACAACTTTTCCTTCATTAGGATTGTTGCAACCACTTTCTACTCAAGACTTGGTCAAAAATGTGTGACCGTTCTCTGTTCTTCAAAGCTGCAAAGTGTTGTTAAATTTCTTTCTTATGTATGACGTCAAGAAATATTTGTCACAATAGGCCTACAACTTCTATTAATTTTTGTGTTCAAATGTTTGTGAAAAGAATAAAATGTGTTCTTTAAATATACGTATGATGTGAACCTTAAAAACAATCATAAACATGGTCGTTGGAAGTAAGAAGACAAGGGGCTGAAGAAGCATAACTACAGCGTAAAACTGGGTGTTTATAGCTATATTGACACGTTGATGGAAGTAGAATAAGACAAGAAAACGGAGTTTCCCATGTGTTAGTGCAGACGTATCAAAGTCGGTTCCCCAGCTAAAAATTAGCCTCAACGTTCTTGATCACAGATATATAAAGGTTAGAAAATTTTGGGGTTACACTGACCCAGGGTAAACAATGCCGTTTTTTTCAATTAGAATAAAAAGTAATTTCTACAAATTCTTAAAAAATAATTTAATTTTGCATTAAAATATTAACTTTTTTTCAAATTTTTTCGATTACTAGCGGTAAATAAAATTGTCTTTTTAAAATTATCACTATTCTTTTTGACTTAAACGAAATTCGATCAACTTTTGCTGTTGAAAGACGCATGGCGCGCCATGACCTTTATTCTCAATTCTGTCACACTTCGGTAGAACTGAAATGAAAAATTTATTGTAAATTCGCAGAAACAGCAGTGAAGACGAAGATGATGATAAATCATTATAAATCAGAAAATTTTTGGGAAAAACTGACATATAGATAATAGATAATAGATGAATGTCAATCGACTCAACAATAATTTGGCGATTGGATGATGATTTGATGATTAACAACGAATTAAAGAAGCTGGACGAGACGACGGCGACGGTTTTTTAATTTTATTTTGAACAATTCAAAAAGCGACCGTTTACTCGATACAAAACTTTAAACTGCCAACTACTGCAAAAACTCAGAACTCTTCCAGATTACTGGGCGCTGATGAAACACGAGAAAAAAACAAAGTATAGTTGACAAGTAAAATAAGCAAAAAAACATATTGTCCGAAACCGCTTAAAACCTGTCGAAACTACCCAAAACCGCTCCGGGTATAAACCGACAACATATTTTGACAACACAGATCTTATTTTCGATTAATTGATTTACGCAATGCTTTCGAAATTCGTGCATCGAGATAAGTAGCGATTTTACGTACATCTAATTTTGTTATCCGAGCACTTTCACGCTGATGATGCTGTTGCTAAGCTGCAATGGGCTTATCCAAATGCCCATTCAAAAAAGGATAAAAGCACAATAAAAAAAACTAAACAAGCTTTAAAGCACAAGGTACTGCAATATGTTATAAATAGAATAGGGAGAAAATGATTTTGAACAGAAAAAAAAACGTGTTTGGGTTTAAATGTCAGATTGGTTCAGCCAGACAAGCCATTATGTAGTCTGAAATAACTGCTTTGGATAATTTAATGTGAATTAATGTAGTTTTTTTTATCAAAGTTGAGGACATGCTAAAGAGAATACCAATTATTGTTTGTTAAATATTATTGTAAAATTCTAAATCAAAAATAATATTGTCAAATACGGAAGAAAATTAAATATTGTAAAATTCGTAAGGATAATAGTAAATAGTTATTGTTTGATGAAAAGTCAAAGTAGATTTGCAGCAGTTGAAATAAAAACTGAGAGAGGATTGTATTAGAGAGAATTGCATTGTACAAATACGTTGTTACAACAATTATTTTCGTTGGCAGAAGCTATAATATGAATTTTACTTTTTTTGAATAGGTTTTTACATTCATTTTTTTATGGCAGTGCAATTATTCTCTTGTTAGCGTAAGATCTATTTTTCCTATTTTTAAACAAATTTTTACAATGTTTTCTTACGAAATAGAAAGACAGCTTGCTTAATATGTTTTGTTGGCATAAGGAAATAACTGAACAATATATAATATTTACTGTGCTTAGCTATATATAATCACATGTTAAACATTTCTAATTTACTCTAAATTGGTAATTTATCTTTTTTATTTTTTTATAAGATACTCTTTCATTTAAAGCACACAATTTTTGTTAACAACCTTTTCACTTCATTTCATTTATTTCATTCAAGAAATATTAATGACAACAACTTTTTAGCGATTTCTCGCATATGTTTGGTAAATACAAAAAACTGATAAATATTAAACTTTATATTGTTTGTCTTTTAATTGATTTTGAGTTTGCAAAGTCTTATCTTATGTAAATAAAAAATAAATAAATAAATTAAAACAGTTCAATACTTAGAAAAACAGATATAAATATATTTTACTAAAATAAATGTCTTTTGGGTTTCTGATGAAAAAATGTATGAATGTCTAAATCTTTTCAGACGTGCAATAAATTTCACTTTCTATAAAAGTAATGCAGGTTTAAAAAATTTACAACATTTTTCTCCATCGGATTTTATCACTCGGGACGAAAAAACTATTATAAGGTTTCGGATTTCAAAATGTTTTCCTGACCACACATGATTGTTATAACGGGTAACCAAAGGCTCGCAGGCCTCATGCAGGTTTTTGGAACTTTTTGGGTGTCATCATCTTTTTTGCTATTTTATCCAAATAAAGTTATATTATATTTATTTACACTTTACCTAACATTGAAAAACAAAAAAATTGGTTTTGTTAATGATTTAAAGCGATGATCTTGTAACGTGGTTTGTTTGGCACCAAGTAAAACTTTAACTCCTTTTATTAATGCAATCAAATAAATTAAGCAAACCAAATATTACTTAAACTTCAAAACAAGAATTCAGGCGGAGTCTTTGCCTAATAATGTTGCAAGGTTGAGACTCAAATTAATTAGCCTCGATCTGTTTGCTTTGATTTCTATCTGTCTGACTGGCCGGCGACTCCGTCCAGGAAGTATGTAACGTCGAAGTAGTTTTATTTAGTTGCTATTATGACGCCTAAACTTTTTCACAGGTAAAAGCACGAGGCACTACGTCACATGATCAGACTATATCCTGTTTGCAGTTGTGGCGAAAATAACTACACAAAGAGCGGTACGGCCTTGATGGCGGTATCAGCAAACAATTATTTGGGGGGAACAACGGAAAGACGGTAAAAATACGAAAATCAAGAAATGCAAGTTATTACATGACGGTTGCCATGGTAGCAGATAAACGATGTACAGCGAGCCGATGAGCGCTACAAGTTAAGTCTGCAGCAAAGCAAAATACAGCGTTCGAAAAATACATTTGTGGAAAGCTTTACAAAATCAAAGCAAATGCAAGCACCAAAGAAAGTTTGCGGCGATGAGTTCGCTACAATCTCATTTTGTTTAATCATCATTTGACCTTAAAGACAATATTTGTTTTTCGGAACCTTGTGTGGTTCTTAGTAAACACTACATTTTTCCAAATTGCTATTGGGTTAAAAAAAGTGACGAAACCTGCCAATGATCTCTTTATAAATTTTTATTCCGTTTTTTTATTGTTAGTTTTATTCTTTTTTCAATTCAAAATACTTCAAAAAATGCTGTATCAGTAGATTCGGAAACAATGCTTTAACTATTGCAGTTAATGTTTTATTACGATACCAGGCAAAAAAAATTTTGTTTATAAAAATTGTAGCTGTAAAAGTCATTTAAACTAATGTTGTGAAGTTGGGTTACATTTTAATTATGTACAGTATATTTGATTACAATGATAATTTGTAAACGATACACTCTGCAGTACGCTATAAGCAAAAAAAAACTTTAATATTTGTGAAACATCCTTAAAAGTACTAAATAATTTTGTAAACCAAGCATTTTGTAAACTTGGTTTTAGAAAATCATTTTCATCTAATTAGCGATGTTACTGCTGCTGGTGATAATGAAATTTTTAAACGAAGTTGTATGAAATTCTAAAATGAATAAAACAAAAACACACTGTTATGTCTGAATAACTGCAAAGGTTTAAATTTCGCAAACAAGCATTTTTTAACCTTTAATTAAAACAATCAGCAGAAACAATAAAATATTTGATGTTCTCCAAATCAGGGATCCCCAAATAGTGGGTTATGAAATCACACATCGGGTTGTGAGAAAATCTAAAAATTGCTCTTTCGTTAAGTCTTAACTTTAGTTTTTTTTTGCAAACGTGTTTTTTTCTTAAAAGTCTCAATGAAGATATTTTGTTAGTCTTTATTTTAATTTGAAACGACAAAAAACACAATTTTGTCACGCAAGACTTCAAAAGTAAGCATTTGAGTTGCACCGAAAAGTATTAGTGGGTCCTCTAAACATTAAACAAAAAAGCTTTTAAATACTAAAATATTTAAAACATATTACGTCATGTTGATTGGCCGAGCAAGTGACTCAGATTTAACACTAGAAGGACCAAAATTTACGACTACCTAGAAGGACCAAACGCGTCAATCGACGCACGCGCTTTTTTTTGAAATTTGTATGCGTTTCTCGCTATAATGCAAGGTTTCTGAAAGGCAGACCGTACACATTTGAAAAGTTATAACATTGACAAGTATCTAGGTCAACGAAACGAGCATGCTTTCAAAACTTTATCATGGACAGGACAAGCATCGTTTGCTGCAACACTTTCACTGGGCTTTGACACACTATACAGACGTTAGTTTTTCTATTTCTACACGATTTACCACAACACTTGCATCGGTCTTTTGGAGCAGGCTGTCACACCCTCTTTTTTCAGTTTTCGTGTAGCAGAAGAGCCTGTACTGGATCTCGTAGGTCTTTAAAAAATCAATGACTCCGTAGCATTATTTAGGCTACCAGTGAGTTCTTCACATACTTTTTGTATGTACGCACTATGGCTGAAGTTGCTCTTGCACACAGCTTTGTAGATAACCCAACTTCTCATTAGAGCCATGTCAATGATATTATAAAAGATATGTACTGGCCATCTTCTGCTAGCAGCTTTCACTGAATATAGCCTGGATATTTAATCCAAAACATCCACACCAACCTTTGTCTGGTTATGAAAAAGCATGGTTTCTGGCTTATGCTTCGGATTATTGTGCTCTGTAATAACAACTTTTTATGTAGGGTGCTCAGAATGTTTAAAGAATTCGAATGTTTGCACTGATAAGAAATGATAGTTGCTGTTGTGTCCCCTGTGGAGTGTACAGCCATGGTGTTATGCAACATACGCTTCTTCTTCAACAAATCTGGAATTTTCTTTCGGTTTGCTCGAATTGTCGCCACCAAACTGCACTGCCGTTTTGCGAGTCTTAATAAAAAGTCCAAGAAAGTGAAGTAATTGTCACACGTGACGTTAAAACCTTGGCTGAATAAAGGAATCGTTAGCTTCATCACCACATCCGTTGGCAAGCTGGCATCTCCACTTCTCGTCCAGTCCTTTCCAAGATAAGAAAATCCGTTGTATAGATACTTGCTCTCTACATCGAAGGCCATCCAAAACTTTATGCCAAACCTATCTGGCTTGTTTGGCATATGCTGAATAAACTTACACCTGGCTTGCAAAAAAAGAAGTTACTCTTCGATGGTTATATTCACGTTGGGATCGTAGGCCTTTTGTAAATATTTTAAAAACGGATTCCACAGCAATTATGCAAGCAAAATTTTTCTTCCAAATTCCTTCTCCTTTTAGTTTTTAAAAGCAAAACTTCCAAATTTCTCCTGGTTTTAAATCAAACCTGAGAAACTTGATGATTTTTAAAAATCTCCAATTTGGCATAGTAGCGTTGAACAAAGGGCATCCCCATGATTTATCCCATATACTTTTTATAGGCAAAGTCCTTCCACCAATTACGCCACGGGCCACAACAAGTCCCATAAGTTTGTCCAGTTTATCTAAAGTAACCGTCCAGCTGTTATTTCCAGTGACACGATGTGCTTCTGAAGTAGTGCACTTCAGAATATTCTTTAGCGTGGGCTCGTTAAAAAAGATGCGGAACGAAGAAAGAGGAATGCCGCGTATGATGCTGGATGTGAAATATGATGTAGGTCCTGCACGGATTCTAACAATATTGTGCTGCTGTAGTCGTCCAGTAGTGACTTGGGAGGGAACTGAGCGCCGCCAGTGGGATCAGTCTTTGCTCAAAAGGATTTGTTCATCATTATACTGTAACTGCTGCTTCGAGCACGCGCACCATCATCTGCTTTAATTGGTGCTTCCTGGTTTGTATAGAAAAATTCTCCTCATTTTGAATATCCACAATCACATTGTTGAGTTCATCAGATTTGGAATCTGAGTACTCACTATCAGAAGACTGTAAAGCAATACTTTGCAACAATTGCAACGGTTGATCAGCAGCAAACCTTTGAGACATTTTACATTCAAAGAAAATACTGTATCAGTAATTTATTTGGCTTCTGACTTGTGAAAACACAACTCATCGTTAGACACTATGCAAAATGCTCGTTGCCAAAATTATTTCAAACTTGCTGCTCCTGTGGTGCTAAGAATAAACATATTATTGTCAGGAACAACCTATTTAGAGCTTCCATGACTGAGATATAGCTTGATCAAGTTAATAACCATGCCTCTCAAATACAGCTTATCCTCTTTTGCAACTTAATACTTACAATAATAACTTCTATGGCAGCAATATCCAAAGCACTGGGCTAAGCTATACCTGATGTTCTTGTAATTAATGCAAAACAGAAAACTACTACGTATTGTCCGCCAGGCCCTCACCCAGCCATGCCCCGTAAATTTCTCATAACACAAAATAGCTTAGCTGGTGATGCCGAGCATCACCAGAAAAAGAGTGACAACGAATTGAAAGTACTTTTTCATAGGTCAGGACAGTAGCAGCACAACGAGCGATTGATAAAACTAACTTGATAGAGAATAAATAAACTTAAAACACAATAGTTACGTCATAGTAAGGTACGCTGCCTACGTTTTTTGATGCCATAAAAAACTACTTTAGAAAAAGACAATATAATGATATCTACCAAGAAAGTATTGGTAAACAGGTTGGTATGGTTAATTTCGACGTGTTAACGAGTCTTGCGTCAATTGACGTGCTTGGTCCTTCTAGGTATAATTTTATTTTTTTCCTTAATTTTTGCCCCCAGGTCACGAAATTTGGTCTGAGAGTGTCTACCTATAAAAAAATAAAAGTCAAAAAGTACAAAGCGATATAATTCTTCAGAAAGTGCGATTTATCGCCATGTAAAAATTTAAATGCGTCAATTGACGCGCTTGGTCCTTCTAGTGTTAAAATTGAGCTTTGATCTTCAAAAAAACTTAAAGCCAAGTTTTGCTACTTGAAATGAAATTATTTCTGAAATTTAGTGCTTTTTTCTTTTTCTTCAAAAATGAAAATACCAAAATTTTTGTGTTTAAATTTAGTGCACAAGAAGCAGTCACATATTTCTTAACATAGTTTTGTGAAATTAAAATAAATCGATTTAACCATGAGTAATTTTTAATTATCGTATTTGAGGAAAATATTCCTAGTATATTCTTCTTTTTTAATATACACTATACAGTCTTTGTTTGATAAGATAATTGAAGTTGACCTGTGCTTGAAATTGATATTAGCTTAGTTTAATAAAAATTTGTTATCGAAATATGTCACAAATCCTCGTATCATTACATAAAACATTTCAATTAAGATTTATTGCGGTGACAAATGGTCACAGAGCCATTATCTAAAAGAAATATTGAAAAAAAAGAAAACTTTTGAATAGATGAAGTTAATTAAATGATTTTAATTATTTTTCTTTTGTTATACAGGAAGGTCTTGTTGTAGTTAAGCATTTAGAGATGAAGTTGTGCAATAAAGTGTTGGTATTCGTGATACTGGTTTGCTTAGCTAGAGTGCAGGGCTTATCGTCATGCATCCACACTTACGATACTTGTGTTCGTATGAATGTTTATGACGTTTTTTGTAACCGCTCATCCGTAGAATTAAAATTCAACTATTCCATATCAAGTGATGAAATAGCTTGTGAAATTTATCAGAGCGGAATCAATTATCTTGCCGTGAGTTTAATGGAGATACCCGATTCTGCTCCGAAAAAATTCTTGAAAACAAAAATTATTGACAACCCGGGAATACAAAAGTTTGATTATTTTAATCCGAAAGGACATTCAAAACATCTTAAATTTAAATTATTTCTGGGTGTAAGCAAAGAATTTGCAGACCCTTTTGTATCTTGCCCTCTTCAGAGTTTCTGTAATTATACTGATTATACCACCACAGTTAAGCCTTTATATTCATTAATTACAGCAAATTTTACAAACCTGACAACTATAAAATGTCCTGCTCATAAAAACAATTTATACTTTTTATTTATTGGAATTTTTGTAATCTTTTGTTTGTTTATCAGCGTAGTTTTGGTGATATTGACAAGAAGACGAAATATGAATACGAACAATAGAAGTTATAACTGTGCTGATGCACAGAAACATCAACAAAGCCCAAATAAAACTCCATCAAACGTTTTAAATCATTTATTTACGGTAGAATCCAAACCGGTCAAATTTTATCGTGTTTTGTAAATAACATCGCTTATTTTTTTGAATTGTCATGCGTGAACTTTTCCAAACGTTGCAAATTTCTGTTAATCCTGTTTTATGGATGAATTATTGTATGAGACAATACAACAAAGTACTTGTATTTGGCCTCCAAGCCCTCCCATGCAAAGCAGCTCTACTAATCCAAAACGAGATCTATTTTCTTCTGTTATAAAAACATTCGAAATGATCTATTTTGTGGAGTAAATCTCGATAAATCTTATTTCTGTTATTTTGATTATTTCTCAACTGAAATAATACCAGAGAAGTTTAACGCGTCTAAAGTCTATCAATTTCATCTTGATGAATGATTTTGAAAAACTGTATTATTTGTTCATTGAAATCAAAAAATATAAACCAGGGGTAAGAAAACCCAGGCTGGACCCAAAACTCGCGGGCGGAATTATGTTTAAGACCTGGCCTGGTCACATCTTGGAATTTTACCAGCATAATTGCCGATAGTTGCAGGAGATCGAGATGCTTAGAGATTAAAACTCGAGCTGCTGCCCCCGCAACCCCAAAAGGACAAGCTGGCAAAGGAATGTACACTGAACTAATTGAATGTTTTCTTGGAAAATGATGATGATGATGGTAAAAAAAAACGAAAAATTAAGATCGATAAGTTGTTTCTGAAAAAAATCAATAAATATGGACTATTGCTGCAAGATTCTCTACTTGAAATGAAGTTCTGTTCAAAAACAAACCAAAATTGGTATTTAAAAAATTCAATTGCTGCATCAAAACAAGACTCTTTGATTATAAGTGCTAATTTAACTGATCATCGTATGTTAACCCTATTTCGACTGGGGGGGAGCTGAAACTGCCCGCGATGTTAAAATGCTGTGTGCTGCTCAAAAACTACTTGCACAAATTTTCTGAAATTTTATGACTTTTCCTGATTTTTATTCATCTAAAAGTTAGTGTAATTTTTGAAAAAATTGCTCAAGTAATTTTAGAGTAAATAATAGTTTTTGACACCTAGTCACTAATTTTTTGACTATTTCATGAAACGTGAGAAAAAGGCAGCAAAAAGCGAGAAAAAGGCAATTGTAAACTGTTTATCGAAACAATTGAGACCGAACAGTTCATTAAATATGTTTACTCAAACACTTTACGAGGCAATAAAACACTTTCAATCTCACTTTCCAAGGGAAGTTGTTTATGCAGAACAGCGTGGTCCAACTACGGGCTCGTGGAACCATTTTACAGAATTTAAGTTTTGTCGATTGTAAGCGGCGGCAACCTTCTATAACAAGGCATGGCAAGCTATTGGGAGAGAATCTAGGGTTGATTGAGACCGATTCCAAGTGAAGGCTTTTTTAGAGAACACCATGATTTGGAGACAAAAATAGGAAAATCGGAGGCTGATTCTAAGTGAAGACCTTTAGAGAACACCATAATTTTGGGAAAAAAATAGGAAAAATCGAAGGCTGATTCCAAATGAAGACCTTTTTTTTAGAGAACACCATGATTGGGAACAATTTCTAGCCGGCTGAGGTCCACAAGCTCGAACAATTTCGAAAAGTGGCCTGCAAGAGTGAAGAAATTGGACCACCCTGATGTAAAAAAAGAAGTAATTGTAGATTTAGAATTCGTTTCGTATAAAATTTTCTAACTAATTCGGATAAAATCCCGACCACTTGATTTGGCTTTGTTACAAATGTTGATCTTACAATCGATCATACACTTAAATACCTTTGGTATAATGGCTATTGGAATGGAATATTACTACCATCGGGACTATTCAAGCTAAGCGCAAAAAAATATCAAACGAAATAAAGCAAGTGTGTAATAGAGATATTTGTTTCTAAAAAGTTTTTTGGAACGAACCTGAAAAAAATATCAACCTCAATTTTTTTATTGTAAACTCTAAAACTACAGGAAAGCGAAATATTTCAATCTTATCAACAATGCACCCAATTTTTTAAATTTCAAAAAATCAAAATAAGAAACCGGCTTTGTACAAGTTATGTGATTATACAAAACGAGGTACAGACATTGTAGACTAAAAAATTACTTTCTATTCGAGTAAAACCAAGTATCAAAAGTGGATCACAATTGCATTTTCGTATTTGCTTGATATTTGTTGCATAAATGCAGCAAGTGTATTAGCAATGAATAAACACACGAAACCGCGCAAACAGAATTTGTTTGAAGTTGGGTTTAGTCTTGTTTGGAAATTAGTAAAACCTTTCGTCCAAGGCAAAGTCTAACCCAATGTTTCTCAACCTTTTTCCGATTGCGGCACATTTTTGAAATTTTTTAAAAATCGCGGCACCTTTAGACTATTTTTATTGAATTTTGTTTCCAAAATCAGGTGATCACTAAAAAAAAAGTTTTCACCCAGAATTGGGCTCAGATGTCTAGCTTTTGTCCCTAAAATCAGTTCTATTTTAAAAATACCGTTACTCTGGTCGCGCACGAAATTTGTATCTTTTGAAGTTCGCGGCACACTTTAGCCAGGATTCTTGATTTCCGCCCCCAAAATTATGTGATCTCTAAAAAAAAAGCTCTTCACCTAAATTCACGGTCTCTCTAGTAAATTTCCTTTCCTGGATCAGTTTTTTCTAAATAAAAATGGTCTTCGCTCCGAGTATTATCAATACATATTTTACGTGTAAAAAGCGCAATATTCGACGTCCCTAGCTAATTTTTTTCCGAAATCTTTCGCGGCACATAGGTTGAGAAACACAGATATATGTAGTAACATCAAAGCTTGTAATTAAAAATAACATTACAACACTCAACCCTTTTCCTGGATTAGTGAATAATGTGCAATACTTGCAGCGCCCTAGCAAAATGCAAATGGCACTCTCCCGTTTGCCCTGAAATTCTACAGTAAAGCTGATACTTAGCAAAAATGTTGTGGAACCAAGTATTTATACCGCTTTGTTATCGATATTTCTTCCTCAATCAGAAAAAAACGTCGGTGTGAAATATGTATATCAGAAATATCAGGTCCGGAATGAAAAAAAAATATGGCATTAAAATGGCGCTTCCAATCTTTTGTTCAGCCTGGTAACAGTTTTAAAAATTCACATAACTCAAAAAATATTCGAAGGAAATATAATAAATTGAGCTGTTCTTGAGTGCAATATTATTCTATGATTGTTCTGGTGTTTTTGTTTTTCAAACAATAATGTTGAAATTCGGATTATCAATTGAATAATTTCTATCCCAACAAAAAATATCGGTTTCATAAGTTTTGAACAAAGTTACGTTACTCGTCACAGTTAATATATAAGTTGATGATAATTAAATTACTTTTTTAAAACATTTTAACTTTTTGTAACTCTTACGAAAACTAGACCTAACTAATTAAACCAGTCGTACAACAGGGGTGGTCAACCTTTTTCCTCAAGCGCCAATTTTATTCAAGTCCAGTTCATATCCGCCACAGAAACGAAAGAGTTGTAAACACTAATAAAACCAGCTTTTAGCAGATTTGCTTGTGTAGAATTTCTTTCTCTGTAAACAGTAATAATCTTGCCAAGTGGATTTCCGCTGTCAGCATTCTTACTTTTAATTTTACGGATTAATGACGTTCGACAAACAGCCGAAGTCGTTAATTCTCTCAAATCGCTCTCTCGTTTTCAGCCAATTTACGAAAATTAACTACCCTTTGAAAACTTGCTTTTTCAATCCCAAATGATGTTAAAATGCAACATTTAAGTATCTACATCAAAAGAGTATAAAATTTCCTTTCTATACAAACTTGAATGACAATTCTAGCGCTAGTAATTGTTGAGATATAAGCAAGCAAAAAGCGCGGGTATTTTCAGCCCCGCCAGTCGTACAAAGTTTTCAAAAAGCCCAGTCTAAATAGGATTAAGTAACATCATGAAAGTGTCACTGCCACCTCCACTAACCCATGACCAACAAGAAATATCAATGAAAGTGATTAATGGCGATTAAGACTCGATCAGAAACCAATCTCCGTCTTCTACATAGTTTACAAACAGCAAATTCTGTATTGTTTGATTCCATTGAAAACAATTACAAAAATGAGCCGTTTTACAACAAACGCCTATCAATAAGCAATTCAGAAAAAAAACAGAATAGATGTTATGAACAAAAATAAAACAATATAAATATAAATAAATTCTTAAAATTTAACAGAAACCAAAAAAAGTGTTGTTTACGTGACTTAACCGCGTTTAGCGGTGTCTTTTGCAGTTGCGCTGGTGGAACATTGTTTTCATTGTACTACCTACCCAGCGTTCAGGTCCACAACTGGATGTTTGAGGTGTAAAAACCACAAACAGAAAGTTGTGCCAGCTGTTTAAGTTTTCAACTTTTTCAGCTGGGGTCAACAACAAGCTGTAGTGTCCTGACGAGTCCTAATAAGGACGAAACAGGTCTGTCGGCACTTGCTTGTTGATTGACTTGACCATTCTTACTATATGTTTGCAATGGGAACTGCAGGGTTTTGCTTGTCTTAACTCGTCTCCGTGCTAGCTAACTCGATGTGGTTAGCATATCGGAACCGCCGCCAGTATACCCTTGCGGTTTAGCGGTGTCTTTTGCAGTTGCGCTGGTGGAACATTTGTTTTCATTGTAATAAAACATTTTGGTTAAAAAGAATAAACGTTATTTTGATACCAATGCTGTCACACCGCAGAATTTTCGATTGTGTTAACCTTTCAATATTGGTAGAGTGGAAATTTCTTATTAATCTGGCTTTCTGATAATGGCGCATAGAAATAAACTTAATAGGTCAATTGTCTTGACATTATAAAAGTGATTTTTAATTTTGAAAATCTTTTTTTGATTTTTGCGCGCTTTGGAGGAATATCATTTAATTTCTTCTTTTTTCTTGTGTTTTTTAGTTTATTTTATTTTTTTTCAAAATTTTGAACATCTTATTTAAATTATTTTTAACTGTAATTGATTCTACAAAAAAATTTAAAAAATGGCCCAGAAAAGATAAACAGCGAAGCGAGTTGTTCTCCATAACCGGTGGACATTTGGAGACCGGAAAATTCCCCCCGAAAAATTCCCCCGCGGAAAATTCACCTGCTTTAAGTTCCACCAATGGTAGTAAATTCTTTGATTGAAAAAACCAAGATAATTGAAAGGTAAATCTTAGAATCATTGCAGCCAACCTTATTAATCTAAAAAATTTTGCAAAAAAATTTTTTAACCTCTATAAATATCCTTCGATTGATGTGAGGGGAGGATTTAAAAAAAAAATAAGATAGAATCAGACACAAACAGGATAGAGACTGAGAGCTTATATTTTTTCTACTTCGACTGCTGTACTGCCCGGATCAGATGTTGGTGGTGATGGTGTTGAGCCAGAATTGGGTTTCGTGATTCAGCAACGACAATTGCTCTTCTGCTCCACGTGGTTCTCAATGTATGGAGCACGCTGTTAAAACAAAGCCTACGGTCTGTTCAGTGGCTACGCATTTGCTATTCAATAAAGAATATAATTTTATTAGCATTGAAAACCTGAGAAATAAAATGTTTTGTAGCCATAAGGACCCGATATTTTAGGATAAAAGTTTATGGTAAATGTCAAGACTTTACGTGACACCTTATTATATTTTAATAACAAGTGATAAATTTTTTGTATTGAAATAAACCAGCAAACGCATCACGTAAATTTAATATGAGACTTAGTTAGAAATTTGATGTCACATGTAAAAGTAATTTAGAATTAACGTAATGCGTTTGCTAGAAAAAAGGCAAGAACGAGCTATTGTCCATGCCCACCAAATGCTTTTCCAGTTAGAAAATATAATTTCATCTTTTCTTGAATCTATTACTTTTATTGATATGTCCCCAGATTGCAAAGGCATTCACAATTTTTACATCCATGAAATTGTAAAATAAGGCAATTGATTGTCTTTGCGACATTTGTTTTGATCTTTTTTCACAACCCTAATCGCTGTATTCTGTTTTTTGTAATGTTACAATAAATTTATCTGATTATCTTTTAGTTTTTAGTTTATTTAAATAACAAATTGCGAACAAATTTTTTTAAAGACAAAAAAAGACATTGTATATTATTTTAAATGCTCAAAAAGTGGGTTGTTGCGTTTTTTGTGCTTTGATGAAAATTAAAAATAGTTTCAGGCAGTTTTGCGAAAGCTTTCGACTAAGGGCAAGAGAGTTGAATGTATTTAAACATGTGATTTTCTCCAGTTGCTTTTTATTTTTATTACCTGATTCACAAGAACTTGACTCCCTTTCAATTTATTTGTCAACCTGTGCTTTCACATTTTTTCTTGCCGAAAACTGTATCTTTAAACTGTAGTATCTCTCAATATCGAATGTTGCCAAATATATTCAAGCTGTGTTTCTTACGATTTAAAGTATTTTAGTGCTCGAATCAACAACTTTTCCTTCATTAGGGTTATTGTTATCACTTTTTACTCAAGACTTGGTCAAAAATGTGTGACCGTTCTCTGTTCTTCAAAGCTGCAAAGTGTTCTTAAATTTCTTTCTTATGTATGACGTCAAGAAATATTTGTCACAATAGGCCTACAACTTCTATTGATTTCTCTCTTCAACTGTTTGTGAAAATAATAAAAAATGTTCTTTAAATATATGATGTGAAGTTTAAAAACAATCACATGGTTATTGGAAGTAAGAAGACAAGGGGTTGAAAAAGCATAACTACAGCCGTAAAACTGGGTGTTTATAGCTATATTGACACATTGATAGAAGTAGAGTAAGACAAGAAAACGGAATTTCCCATGTGTTAGTGCAGACGTATCAAAGTCCGTTCCTCAGCTAAAAATTAGCTCCAACGCTTTTGATCATAAATATATAAAGGTTAGTGTCACACTTCATTCATAATGATTTTAATCATAACGATGTAGTTTATTGCCGTTAAAAGTAATTCGTAGTTTTATTATAAAATAATAATTGCGTTGCCTTGAAGCGCTGCTCTCGTATTATGTAACATAACGTCCAATTCGCTTTCTATTGCTTGATGTATGTATTCCTTTTTCTTTTTTTGTCCCACAGTAATGACGTAATATGTTTTTGTCCTATTTTTGCTATCTCCATGGTAGTGGAATGTTCTGGCACATTTAAACGTAGCGCTCTCTCCAGGGAATTCGAGTTAAGTTCCGCATATACGAGTAAATTTGTCATCACGTGACTTTTATCTATATATGTACGCTCGCTCGATCGCAAAAGAGGAGAGATACGACGAAAGAAAGACGAACACGAGAGAGACGCATAAAGCAAAAAGTGTCGCTTTGAGAGAAAGTAGAATTTGGGGCAAGTTTTAAATTATTTTGAGCCAGTGTTTTGGAGTTGCGTTCTACGGAGGTAGAATCATTTGTGTTGATTGAATCAAGTTATAGCGTTGATTTCGTTTTGTAGTGTGGCAAAGCATGAAATACAAATTTCGTCGGTCGTGATTTTTTGTAATACATTCGTTCTTATTAGATACAGTGGTCTCTGTTTGTTTTTGAAAAAGAGTCTTCAACGGATCAATTCGAGCTTTGGTTTAAACCAACTGTATAAAAGCTTCAGGCTCATAGCAGGCTACTTCTTGAGCCGGAATAAAATAAAATTTAGACACAGCTTTGTTTCAGCGCAGGTATTCGGGTTACCTATTTCAACTGGTCCTTTAAGATTCCCGAACAAAATCTGTGACAGTTAGAAAACTCTGGAGTTATATCAACCCCGAGGGTAACAATGCCGTTGCTTTTTAATTAAAATAAAAAAAAATTTTTAAAAAAAGTTTTTAAAAATAATTTATCGTCAAATTAAAATATTAAGTTCGTAACCAATGAGCCGCAAGACGATGCTAATGTGCCGCAGAGAAACTGTAATCAATTCAGAATCAAAAATTATTTCCTTTAATTTTAACTTTTCAACTGTTTGAAAATTTATTAACTCAACCTTAGTTAAATTATTAATAAATCTTTATGTTGTTTTTGTAACGAAACTATCAAACTAGTACTATTGACAAAGAAATGCCAGTAAATTACATTCAAAAAACCTAACTTTGTCCAAGAAAACTACATTGTATACGCTTTTTCTTAATTAACACAGAATGATACAATTGAATCCGAAATCTTTTTAAGGCTAATAATAAAGTGTCAGTTCTAGAATTTTTTTAGTCCAGTGGTTTTCAACCTGTGGACGTTTGGCTATTTTCTGGAGGTCGCGGAAGTGTTTGATAAACAGTATTTTTGATTTAAAACGAAGACCTTTTTTGAAGAACACTAATACAAAAATCAAAAAGAGGTTCAAAGAGAAGAAATTTTCTTTCAGAAAACACTTCTTTTTATGGGCAAAAATTAAGAAATCTCAAACAGAATTAAAAACTTTTTTTTAGAGATCAGCAGGACTTTGCGATGGAAGTTAAATTTTGCTTACCAAAGGGAGTCGTTAAGCTACCTTGAGTTGGAAATTGGGTCGCGGAATAAAAAAGGTTGAAAAATACAATCTTAGTCTATTAAAGAAGAATTAGAAACCTATTAAAGAAGAATTTTTGAACAGAATGTAGGATAAATAATAAGTCCCTTTATATTTTGTTTTTTTCTCACTGTGAGTTTTTTTAACAAATATTTTTGCCCAAATTTTAATAAAGTATTTTATAGTTTTTAACACCAGAGATCGCTACTAATTAACAGTAAAGATTTTAATTGATTTCAGTATACTTTTAACCTATTTGTACTAATATGCCATCTGCAAGTATCATTCCTAACAAAACCTTCTCTTTTTGTTCGTGATTTTGAGTTTGTAACCAAAAAGTTTGTAACCAACTCGATTAATTTACCAGCTTTTTAAATCTAAAAATTATATTCTTGGACATATGTTTCTGTTCTTATTTAAACAGCCCGTTGTAATTACTTATATCATATTGATATTGATTTAGCTGTGGCTTTCTCTTTTAAGCATCGTTGGGTAAGCAGCATTACCCGTGTCAGTAAATAGTTTTTACGAGGGTACAAAGCGGGTATTATTTTGATAGATGAACCCCAAGCTGGTGTTTTTCTGCTAGTAAGTCAAAATACTAGTACTTTAAGTTGTTTTGCAACCTTGTGTTGAATTGAAGAGTTTTACTTGTTGGTTACTACAAGATGAAGAGGTGAACCCGAATAATCAGGAAACAGAAGGTTGAACTTGACCCCAACAGTTCTGTTGATCCCATTCGCCAGTACACAGCGATTCAAACATGTGAAAACACAATGAAGATGAATCTAAACTTCAATTTTATTAATGCTTCAGTTTTATAAAACTTCAGTTTTATCAAATTAAACGTCATCATCCAATTTATTTAAAGTTTTTTTCATTTCAATTGAAATGTCTTTTTGTTTATTTTTCCTTAAAGCTAAAACATCATATAAAAAATTTAAACAGAGCAGCAATATTTATTTTTAAAAACAAGTTAATGGGGTTTTATGATGCCATAAGTCCCCATTAGAAAAGCCTATCTCTCTGAAAAATGTTAATCGAACTCTAGAGGAGATATTTCAAAAACTACCAGTTAAAATTGACTTAAATGTTGCATAGGGTTTATTTATTGTACCTTAAAGTAGGGAGCAGCGTTAGATGGGAATGCGAAGATGTACTTTAAGAAACATTGATCTAATAAAAAGTTTTTTTCTGTTTTTTGAAGTAAAAATTCAAACAACTTAGTTTATTAGACAACCTTTTCTGAAGGAATGAAATAAGTTTAAAAATTTTGGTTTACATATCCAAGCCCCATAAATCCATTGTTTTCTTTTTTTTTAATAAAAAACTTTTAAAAAACAGTTTAAACATTTCCGCATATCTCTGATTATAAATAGTTTTCTTAGCCGGTAATTAGCAAGAACTTTTTGTTAACATCATGTTGAAATTACACGATTTTGACTTTAATTTTGATCTTGAATGTTGAAGTCGATCACACATAGCACCGTTAACTCGATTCTCCAATAGGCAGAAAAGCCATATACTGTAAATGATTGAGTTGTAAAATACTCTAGTTTCTCAATGGATTATTTTTACTGTGAAAAGTCCCATAATCGAAAATATTTTTTCATTTTTATTGTTTTTTTATTAAGTTTATAAAAAAGTATGGAGTTAAGACGTTAATTGCTTCTTGAACAAAGTTTATACAGCTGTAAAATTTTTACAAAATTTTTGGAAAACGTTGTGATTTGTTTTAAAATAAGGCTGCGAGGGTTATGATTTGAACAGAACAAAAAAAACCGAAGCTACATCTGGGTTTATCTAAGGGGAATAATTTTTACAATAACTTTTAAAATTTAGTTTTAAAACAGTATTCATCTCGTTGAAAATTCTCCTACTTAACCTAAATTTTCAAAATAAAATTTACAAACTGCTGACCTGACAAATTAGAAAACGATATACCTCCTTACAAGTAGGGCCATTTTTTTGGCCAAAAAATTAGGTTTGGAATTTATTTTTGTTGAATTTTGACTTGATAATTTTGGTCTGTTATAGAAGTTTGTACAGACAAATTTTCGTTAAATAGTTGCAAAAACAATAATTTAATCAGCTTAGTAAAGGTTGATTGCATTTTTTGTCAACAGTAAGTTAAAAATGTCAATTAATTCTAATACATTAGTGATCCACAATAAAAAAACATTACCAAAATGGGTTCTTCTGCATAATACACATAAAAACGTAAACGCGCATAAGTTGGCAACAGCAACTTGATTTTGTTTTTGATAAACATGCATTTAGAGAAACATTTTCTTTTTACTTAATTGAAAATAATTTAAATTTTGAATCACCTTTGTCGTAATTTGTGTATGCCAAATGCTTGATTACAGCATGCTCAGCTTATGTTTATTATTTTATCAATCTTACTCTACTTCCCATAATATTTATCGTATGAAATTTTGATTTATCGTGTTCTGACCTCCCAACTTTGATGCGACGGCATTTCTATGTCCCACACTCAGTAATTTAGAGCTACGTGTACATTCGCTCATTATCTCTTTATATGGTGACTTGGCTGTATCATTCGAGAGACAAGAGCCCGAATTCTATAAGATCTAATTGCTTTACTCTGTATCAGAGACGTTTTTAAATTATAATTGATCAATAAATTCGATTGATTCTATTTGATTAAGTTTGTTATACTGTGTTAGGGCAAGTTTCTAAATTAAAATCCCTATTCCTAACATATCGGTGACCCCGACGTGATATGAACACGCATACCCCTGGGTAAAAGGAAAGTATGTCGAGCCAAATGACGCATAAAATTTGTGACAACAGAGAAATTGGCGCCGTAAGCTTCACATGCTTGAACGAGAAGATGGCTTGCTGTTACCTATCTCTATCTACAGCAATGGCGGCAATTATTGCAAGCAATGGAATGTAAATCGGTCCAACCGTTATGTGTTTCCGAAATCGGTTGATCTACGATATATCTACAAAAATTTTTTACAGAGATTGTGTCTATTATAGCTGTTGGAGGCTGTTGTGATATTATGCAATAGATGACGTAGTGTTTCTTAAACGCTCTAATCTTAATCAGCGCCTTCTGCTCAAACAATTATTGGACGCGCGCGTCTCCAGGCATAGTTGTTACTAGTTAAATATGCGCCTTTATTTTGGTTTAGCAGTCAGTTCAGAGTTATCAAGCTACTACAGCAAACTAACTAATAGCATTATATTTCAATACGGTTGTTTTTTGGCTAAGTACTTTTGTAAATTTTAACTATTGTTTTTTAATAAACCTGTGTATTCGTGCAAAGATACAACAGGCAAAAGTGGCGACGAGGATTCAAGGAACTCAACTGCGTCGAGAAAAAAAGAAAATTTGTTGATTTTGCATTACAGCTTGAATTGTCGACAATGAGTGAAATTTCTGAACTGAATTTGTTGTAAAATAAGCAACACCAAGAGCAAATGACAGTTTTACGCGACGAGCATTGCGAGCAGAACAAGCAACACCAAGAGCAAATGGCAGTTTTACGCGACGAGCAGAACAAGCAACACCAAGAGCAAATGACAATGCTTCAAGAGCAGCTGAAAATTTTACAAAGCAGCTTGAACAACACGCGAGAAAATGTTCCAACACCGATGGCAAGTTTTCAACCATTCGATTCCACATCTGAGTTATGGACTGATTATTTGGCAAGGTTCCGAACATTCGTCACTGCTAACTCTATTCCCGACAACAAGCAAGCACAAATTTTTCTTACCAACCAATCTAACTCCGTTTACAAAATGCTTAGCAACTTAGCGGCTCAGCAACAACCTGTCAAAAGCATACATGAGCTAACGATGAATGATATTCAGACGTTTATGGCAGAGCAGTTTGATCCAAAACGGTTTGTTGTCAGAGAACGTTTCAAGTTCTGGTCTGACATGAAACGCAAACCTGGCGAAACTATTCCTGAACTGGCAAGCAGAATACGACAAGATGCAGCTACATGTGATTTTCAATCCATTAAAGATCCATTAGATGAAGCCTTGCGAACTAAATTTATCTGTTCAGTCGACAACGAAGCAGTTTTGAAGACACTCTTCAAGCTCAAGGACGATGAACTGAAGTTTAGCAACGCCATCAGAGTGGCTCAAGAAGTGGAAGAAGCAGCCAAGGTAGCAAAGGAAACCGTACACGGTCAAGTCCAAAACTTCCAAAACGCAAGAAAAAAAAACCGCCTGCTTCAGGTGTGGAAATTCTGGACATTTTAGCAAAGCTTGTCCCCACATTAAAGCTATTTGCAGCTTCTGCAAGAAAACAGGTCATCTGCAATCTGTATGCATGTCTCGACTCAGAGATAACAGCAAGCTTGTGAAACAACAGATGAAATTGGTGCACAAAGTCCAATGTTCTGTTTCACCCATCTATCAAACTATTAAACTTAATGACCACAGAATTAAGTTTGAAATTGATAGCGGAGCCAGTGACACATTTTGCTGTGAAGCGACGTGGCAAACGCTGGGTAAACCCATTCTACAACCTGTATCAGTTCAATATCAAGTTGCTGAAGGTAGCCCGCTACCCGTCGTGGGACAATTCCAATCAACCGCAAGTATTGATGGAAAATCACCTGACGTGACCTTTCCTGTAATTGTCACTAAGGTACCCAATCTAAATTTACTAGGTCGTCTGGCGATGATGAAGTTGAAACTCACCAACTTAACTGATCACTTCAGAGAAAACCTAAGTTGTGCTGAATCTACTGCAACGATAGAGCACGTCACTACAACTGGTCCAGAAAACTCATTAGATGCGGCATGTATTCAATTATGTGGAGAGTTTCCTACTTTATTTGAATCTACATTGGGTTGTCTAAAAGATTTTTCACTGGACATACGGTTTAAACCTGAAGCTAAACCTATTTTCAAGAAGCCAAGACCTGTTCCGTTCTCAATCCTACAAGATTTAAACGAAGCATACGAAGCAGGAATTAAGAGAGGTGTATGGGAGCTTACAGATTTTAACTCGTACGGCACCCCCGTAACTGTAAACTCGCAACTGGAAGACCATCGTCAACCAATCCCTCTCCCAGAAGATCTAATGCGCAAGCTAGGACGTGGTTACTGCTTTAGTAAGATTGATCTAGCTAATGCATATAATCAAATCTGTCTTTCTCCTGACAGCCAGAAGAAGCTGGCTCTCAGCACTCACAAAGGCGTTTTACTGCAGAAAAGACTTCCTTTCGGAATTAAATCCGCACCAGGGTATTTCCAAGAAATCATGGAACAGTTAACGCAAAATTTGCGAGGAGTTGCCGTGTATTTCGATGATATTTTGGTAAGTGGTGACAACGCAAAAGATCATTTGATGAACCTGCGAGCTTTGTTCAAAAGACTAGAAGAAAAAGGTCTTCGCTGCAACCGTGAGAAATGCGTTTTCGCCCAAGTATCAATTGATTACCTGGGTCACACTTTATCAAGTCGAGGAATTGCAAAAGGGTCCAAAGTTGATGCCATACTAGAAATGCCTACACCCAAGAACATTTCTACGTTAAAATCTTTTTTAGCATCTGTGCAGTTTTATTCTAAATTCTTACCTCCATATTTTTCGGAAATCACCGAGCCGTTGTACAAGCTTACACGCAAAGGACAACAGTGGAAGTGGGGTGAAGAAGAAGCGACATCTTTCAAAGAAATCAAACGGTTACTATGCACAGAGACTGTACTTGCGCACTATGACCCATCTCTTCCGTTGGGTTTATCTTGTGACGCCTCAGAATGCGGAATTGGAGCGGTATTATTTCATCGCTTTGCAGACGGAAGCGAGCGTCCGATTCTCAATATTTCTAAAATTTTATCGGCAACACAAAGACGCTACAGCCAAATACAGAAAGAAGCACTATCCTTAGTGTACGCTTTGAAGAAATTTGATCAGTTTCTCTACGGTCGTAAGTTCATTGTGGTTACCGATCACAAACCTTTAGTGACCTTGTTTGCCCCTGATAAAGGTACTCCTGCAATGGCCGCGAATCGACTTGCACGATGGGCATTACTAGTCCATCAATATGACTACACGGTGGAATACCGTAGAAGCAAGGATCATGGCAATGCCGATGCTCTTAGTCGCTTGCCATTTTCAAATGACACTAGTTTTGATGGGGAGGAGATGGAAGATGATGTCGATAGCGTTTGTTTAGTTCGAACAATCAGTCGTCAAATCAATCCTGACAATCCATTGCTTGTGGTCAGAGAGACTGCCAAGGATCCAATTCTTTCCCAACTAATGCGATTTGTGAAGGAAGGATGGCCGCATGCATTTTCGGAAGAGCTTAAAGACTTCAAAAAGTTGGAAAATTCGTTGTCAACAGAGAATGGTTGCGTTTTTTACGGCTTACGGGTAATAATTCCTTCAACCCTACGTAATCATATTCTTAAATTATTACACCTTGGACATTTTGGCATGCAACGGATGAAACAACTTGCCAGGTCAACTGTCTATTGGCCAAGAATTGACTTTGACATCGAGAACTTATGTCGCAAATGCACTTCCTGTGGCCAATTTCAAAATAAGCCGGATAAACCTTCAATCCATCCGTGGATGATGCCAGAAAAAACCATGGTCAAGACTCCACTTGGACCATGCGATCAACTTTCTGGGAAGAAACTGGTTAGTCCTCGTAGACGCTTATTCAAAATATCCTTGCATTCATCCAACAACCTCAACGTCTTCGAAAAGTACTACTGCTATACTTGAACAAGAATTTGCTCATTTCGGATATCCCCACACGTTGGTGACCGATAATGCCACAACATTCATGTCTCAAGAGTTCCAAGCTTGGTGCAAACAACGAGGCATTGTACATCTCACCGGAGCACCTTATCATCCAGCAACAAACGGTGCTGCCGAGCGTTTGATACAATCCTTCAAACAGGCATTGAGAAAATCCTCGTTACCTCCAAAGGAAGCTTTGCAAGAATTTCTAATGCAATATAGAAGAATTCCTTTTGCATCAGGACTGTCACCAAGCGAATTGTTGAATGGAAGAAGAATTCGCACCAAAATTGACACTTTGGTTCCATCCATTCCGCATCTCCTGCAGGGAAGACAGTCAAAACAAGCGAGCAAGCATTCAAATGCTGAAGACTCGGAAGTGGTTTCGAAAGTCGAACATCATTACTCACTAGGAGACCCTTGTTACGCACTGTACTTCGGCCCTAGAAGAGATCGTGACCCACGATGGGTGCCTGCGATAGTTACGAAAGTCCATGGTACACGAAGCGTCAATGTACGAGTCATTCCTCGAGGACCAACTTGGAGAAGACATCTTGATCAACTTCGACCTCGATACGGTTCGGATCAAGATGATGATCCCTGTGAAATCCCAACGAGCGTTTTGTCTACAGAAACACTTCCAGCCGGGACTGACCACGCATCTAGTTCTTCTTCGATGAACCAACGCAACAATCCGAGACTACCAACCGGAGACGAGTACGGGCGACACAATCTACGACGATCAACGAGAACAAAGAGACCTCCAAAAAAATATTGTTGCTAAAATGTATATATATTTTTTTGTCGTAGTTTATTTGGGGAGGTGTTGTGATATTATGCAATAGATGACGTAGTGTTTCTTAAACGCTCTAATCCTAATCAGCGCCTTCTGCTCAAACAATTATTGGACGCGCGCGTCTCCAGGCATAGTTGTTACTAGTTAAATATGCGCCTTTATTTTGGTTTAGCAGTCAGTTCAGAGTTATCAAGCTACTACAGCAAACTAACTAATAGCATTATATTTCAATACGGTTGTTTTTTGGCTAAGTACTTTTGTGAATTTTAACTATTGTTTTTTAATAAACCTGTGTATTCGTGCAAAGATACAACAGAGGCTATGTAATTGATTAACCGGCAGATTTGAATGAAAAAGTGAATAGTTTTTGAAAAGAACAAATCTCAAATTTATTTGAAAGATAAGAGTTTGCTCAGGGCGGTAATGTTCATAACCTCTGTTTGTCGTGAATACTTTTCACGAGCAAACAGTTTGTAATGTAAAAAGTACAGTATTTTGCTGGTACAAAACTTGAAAAAGGCTCTTAAAAGCAAATGTTTCATTTGAAACTCTTATGTTAAATGGAGCCAAATGACGGGTAGGGGACTATTTGGCGAAGCCATTTTGGCGCGGCCGTTGGCACGGCAGCCCTAGGAGTTTAATGTGTCAGCAGGATACGGAATCAACGTGGTTCCGTATGAAAGCTAGCGTTGTTCGTTGTGAAGTTGTAACTTTCTGTGGCACGGCAAGCTGGCAGTGCTTTAGCTTGGGAATTCTGTGATCTGAGATGGTGGAGGAAAATTTTTTTTGACTACTGGAGGTGTGTGTCGTAAATTCTTTCATTCTGTACAAAAACGTAACAGGACTAGAAGAATTAAGGCACTTTGCATACGGAAAAAATCTCATCCTGCAACTTGCTGGAACAACCAGGAACAGTATTGCCAAAAAGCGAGGCAGGCCAAGTTTGTCAGATGATCATGAAAGGCTGCGCAGAGTACCACATTTAATCGCGAATGCCGGAAGTGGACGCAATAAAATCTGCATGGTATGTTCCACAAGCCAGCAACGAAAAACAACTGTTTACGATTGTGAAACGTGCTCCCGATAACCTGGTCCTGGTCTCCCGATAACGTGGTACAAGCGTAAAAAATTTTCTCTTTAGTTCCAAATTTTAACACAAAACTTGCATAATTTTGTTTCTTTTTTTTTGCCAAAATTTCTACGCCGACGAAATGTGGTTTTATTTTATTAAATATTTTCAATTATTATGATAAATGTTACTAACCTTAATTTTTAGCCAATCAGAATCAGTGTTAAAACATTTCAAATACTACGTTTAGTTCGTTAATTCATTTTAGCGAAACCTTTTGAAGAGAACTAGACGAAAACGATTGAGTTTTTCAAAACAGCCTTTTTTAAGACTACTCATGTAACAAAACAGTTTCAAATGAAACATTTGGTTTTAAGAGCTATTTTAAAGCTTGTAATGTGTTGAGTTTTTTTGTCTGTCTCTTATGTTTTATTTTACTGTGTCCTCTGATATAGCTCTTATGTTAATTTTTGTATGCATGCTTAAATTCACTTTTTCTTACTGTATTATATTTCAAATTTATTTATAATTATTACCCAGATCGTTGTCGCCTATAGTTGTATTTTTCAGTGCTCAACAGTCGTCATGTCACACAACACCGCCATTTCACAGCCACAAGTTTAACAACTTCAAAACAATTTTTGAATTGCACAGAGCTTCATTTACAAGAAACGATGCCAATTGAAAGACTTTTAAAAAAATGACGTAATTGGAATCAATTACTTTCTACTACCATAATATCAATCGACTAGTATATCGAAGATGCAAATGAATAGATCGAATAGTTTTGGACGATTTCTTGATAAAGGACTTTTAACAACTACTTCCTACAACTTGATTTTAACAATTTTGCTAAATGTTTTTTTAGTATTTTAAAAAAATATTTTGCTGTTTAATGCGTTTGTGATGCCATGTCTACTTTATAATTGGGGATTTATATACTGGCTATGAATTAAACAACTATATGTCTCTTTTTATATAACTTGCATCAATAACGAAATATGACATTAACAATATAATATCTGTAAAGTTGATCAGAGATTCGTCAAGAATTTTTTTACTGAAAATTTATGATTTATATAAAGTGTCTTAATGATGCGATTCGAAGTTATTTTCACAAACATTTCATGTTTACACATATCCCATACCCAGTCTAGCATCCCAATATTATGTTTTATTGTTTTAGACATTAATTGTGTTTAACTGGTCTCAAAATGTGGCTCGAGTTTTTCTTATTAGTAATTTCTCAACTTCTTACAATATTTTTTAACAATCTCTTTCTGTACTCTTATTTTCGAATTTGTGTCCACCAATTTTTTTTGCAACTAGGAAGAAAATGTCGTGATTTGTGTGTGCCAAATGCGTGATTACAGCATGCTCAACATATGCTTATTATTTTATCAATCATACTCTATTTCTCATAATATTTATCGTTTGAAATTTTGATTTATTGTTTTCTGACATTTCGATTTTGATTCGACGGCGTTTCTATGTTCCAGTACATTTAGAGCTACGTGTACGTTCGCTCATGATCTCTTTATATAGTGACGTGCTGCACCATTCGAGAGACAAGAGACGAAATTTTGTAAGATCTAATTGCTTTACTCTGTATCAGAGACGTTTTTAAATTATAATTGATCAATAAATTCGATTGATTCTATATTTGACTAAGTTTGTTATACTGTGTTAGGGTAAGCTTCTAAAACAAATTCCCTAATCCTAACACCCTGTTTATATATTGTATATAAAAAAAGTTATTTTAATAAAGATAAACGTAAATTCAAAATATAGGCTATGTTGTTTGTAAAATATAGTGTATGGTATTAATTTTTTTTAATTCTCAGTCTTGCTCAAATAATATTATCATAATTAAAAACAGTTCGAAATGGAATTCTTGCGTTTTTCCCTAATTTTTTCCAATCCTTGTTTTCATTCTAAGTTTCAAATATCCATTTTCGATCAACTAACGAAATCTTTTGCACTTTATCATAAGTATTTGTGCCATAACAAAAAGTTTATTGTTCTAACAACTTAATCACATACTGCCTATATATCTAAACATGGTAATAATAAATGCAATTTGTTGTAAATTTAATTTTATTGTAGGTTTCCCAGCAGTTATTACTTCTAGTTTTTCACTGTGAGTTCTGCTTGGAATTGTTTTTGTATTTTTTTTTAATGCTTTCAACGCTATTTTTCAAACTATTATTATTTTAACCATTGAACTAAATTAGCCTAATACAATGTTTAAAATTAAGAACTATATGGCAAACTATAAAAATTTAGCCGGATTTCTTTAAAAAAAGCTTTTGCTGTTGTGATGCGCAATTCCGTTTCTTTAATCACATTTTAATTCCAGGTTTTATAGTATTTTAAAATTAAATTTTTCCAGATAAAAGAGAATGCCAATTTACGATTTACCTTTTTTATCTCACACTTCACGTTCAAGATTTTCTGCGCATGAACAGCCAATATACGTAAAATAAACGCGTTTATTGTAAAACAAGCAAAGCCAATATCAGCTAAAGGCTGCTTTGAAAATACCTGTACATAGTAAAAGATAAATTTGTCTGCGCTGTAGAATCGGAGTTTAAAATTTTTAAATATCATTAAAGTTTATTCTTAGATTATAATTTTCTCGTTTAAAAATGAAATAAAATATATTTAATTTAATGTTCTGATAAAAATATCATTTAATTTGATTTAGAATTTAAAAAAATCATTTTTTACACTCTGCTCTATAATTACAAGGTGTGCACCCATTTTTTTATTTTTTCATTTCCTAAAGTTGTGGAAAAAGTTTAAGATGTTTGTATTTTCGTGCGATTTTAAAATAATTCCCGTTCAACTAATTTACGATTTATCATCTAGGCAGGTAAAAGACGTAAAGCGTTTTAGAAAAGAAACTTGTTCATTATCACTTGTGGCAATTTTTAACAATTGATATTATTACTTTTCGCTGTCAACAAGTGGTTAGTTGGATCGTCGCATTTTTTATGTCAGGCTTAGTTCCGCATTTGTTCGAACATTTTGCTTTTACTTTGTAAAAATTTTAAGCTGCATTTCCCAAGACTTATTTTTAGTTTTTGTTCACTTTTATTTGCTGATTTTTTTTTGTTTGACAATTAATTTTTGTCTTCCCTAAAAATGGGAACTACTACGCTTTCATAACCTATCTTTGCCTCAGCAACAACATATTGAGGAACTGCATTGCCCTGAATCTACGGGCTAAATGCGCAAGACAAAGTTTCCAAATATAGAAATATGATTAAGATTTAAATTAAAAGACTTTTTTAATTTTTAGTCCATAACTGATTTTTTGGGTCGAAAAAGGAAAAATTAAACACGGTTTCAAAGTGATGATCTTTTGTTTAGTCATTACTAGTGTTTTGAGTCAAAAATGGAGGGACCCGGCACGGTTTCAAGAATTTATTAAAATTTTGAGACAACAAGTTGTGACATTTTGTTTCAACTTCTGCAAAGCTATAAGATCACGATTTGGGCAAACGTTAATAAAATTTTGGCAAAACTGTATTGACCCCCAAAGTTTTTTTGGTTGGTAAGGATTTAGAACACACAATTTTAAATTTTAAACTTTAATGCGCCGGCTAAAGATACTTTAAAAAGATTAAATCCTTGTTTGGACTTTGATTTGGATGCTTGATGTTATAGAAAATATTCTTTTTTGATGAAAATTTAAAGCAGATTAAACTAGTATAAAAAAATCACTTTAAAATCAACTTGAGCTAAGGGTTTTAAATTTTTTTTATTTTTTCTTTATATTTATCCTCCTGATATGCAGGAAAGCAACGGAGGCGCTAATACATAGGGTAAGCAATTTTTCCGACCTGCTTCCGAAGATGCCAAGATATTGCTGTCCGCTTGCAATTTTTAATAAATACATGACTGTGATTCAAAACTGCTTGCCAAGACCACTAAGCAAGGGAAAGTGCCGTAAAATGTCTTTTCCAAGAATACAATAGAATGGCGCGAGTGGGTTTTGAACCGAGACTATGCTGATCATAAGCACGGCGCTTCAACCACTAGACCACGCTGCCGACAAATATCTATAATATAATAAAATAACTTTCTAAAGTAAATTTACACGTACATTCAGACTCCAATAGTAATAAGTAATAAGGCTATGTCGAGAAATTTTTCACAAAATTCATTTATGAAATGAAGATAGGACTTTCAGCGGGTAGCGCAATAGAATATAATAATTTGTTTAAAAGTTGTACGAACACCTATCGTATAATGTCGAATCAGAAGAGCTACAAAACAATCAAGCGGTAGCTCTTTTTTTTTTCAGAGAAAACGCAATAATGTCTTCTGTTGCAAGTCCTGCATTTTTGTTTTAAACGTAGTCGCTATAACCACCATTACTATCGGATCTGATCAAAGAATAAGTTTGGGTAATTACGCAGAAAAAGGGATACCAAAACTTGCGAGCTCTTCAGTAGTTTTGAAATTGTTTTTACTTGAAACCTTAAGTGAAGATAAAAAAATGTTTTTCACTTGATTTTCAACCAAAATATAACCTTTAATCGAACTTTTTTTGTTTTTGTTTGACTTTGTCACATAAACAAGCACGTTTTTGAAAAAGTCTTTTCCGAGGACACAGCAGAATGCGCAAGTAAATTTTGAAGCCATGCTATCAGTGGTGGATATTCAAAATTAGGGGCCTGAGGCAAAATCCTAATTAGGGGCCCCAAAAATGACGTCACAAAAATTTGATTACCATTTTACCAATGTCATCAGAACAGTGTTCTTCAAACTTTTTTCATCGAGACCCATTTTCCACGGCCAAATTTTTTCGCGACCCCTAAAAAAAGGTCTTCACTTAGAATCGATCTCTCATTCCGCTATTTTTCTTCCAAAATGAAGGTGTTCTCTAAAAAAAAAAAAAGGTCTTCACCTAGAATCGATCTCTGATTCCGCTATTTTTCTTCCAAAATCAAGGTGTTCTCTAAAAAAAAAAAAAAAGGTCTTTACCTAGAATCGATTTCTGATTCCGCTATTTTTCTTCCAAAATCAAGGTGTTCTCTAAAAAAAAAAAAAAAGGTCTTCGCTTCGAATTAATCTTGTATTTCGCTACTTTTCTTCCAAAATCATCGTAATCTCTAAAAATCCAAAATTTAAAATCTCGCGAGGCCCGTTGAGCCTCTTTGCGACCCACTAGGGGGTCGCGACCCCCATTTTGAAGAGCCCTGATCTAGAAAGATAGGCTACAAATTATTGGGAAAAAATTGATTCTGATACGAAACTTGAAATAATTCAAATCAGTGGCAGACACAGAAAGTTATCATGAAAGGTTTACCTGCGAACTGACAGTTGATCAAACGACACTTGATTGAAACGACACTTGATCAAAACAACACTTAATCCAAACGACATCTGATCGAATAATGAAAGAGAAAATTTACAAAACAGAATCTATCCCAATTTTGTCAACTTTTCGTTCCAAAAACACAGTTCTTTAATCTGTCCCGATTTTGTTGATTTTTTGTCCCAAAATCATAAATCTCTAAAAATAAGATTTTTTCTTTGAATCTGTCTCTGATTTCTGCAAGAGGTCTACAAGGGTGGAGCCATGGAACAATACCCCCCTCTTATGACTACGTAAAAACAATGCAAAAAATGACAGGAATAAGCATCTAACGAGACATAACAATGACAAGAGATCTACTTGTTGCCCCCTTAAAAATGCTTTGCCCAAAGACTTTGTTATAAAAACCTTGACCTTGACATTGGCAAAAAATCATAAAAAATATAAACAAATTGTCTTCTTACTGTTGGCCTCTGCTTTTTATAAATCTAATTTACAGCAACAAAGAGATTTTTTAATCACAGAAACATACAGAAATAAATCTTTTTTTATCAACTGTCATTTTGATCAAATAACGTTTCGATCAAATGTCGCTTGGATCAAGTGTTGTTTTGGTCAAATGTCGTTTTGATCAAGTGTCGTTTGATCAAATGTCGTTTCGATCAAGTGTCGTTCGATCAAATGTCGTTCGGTCAACTGTCATTCAATCAGCTGTCGTAGCATCGGGTTTACAAATCAAAAACCCAATTAGTATAAAAGTTAAAATAATGTAAAAACCTTTTTTTTCTACACTTTTTTACTGCTCTATTGTCTTTTAATTGGTCTACATATCCTTCATTTTTCAAAGGGGGGGAGGTCACTTTTAAACTCCTTCCTCCCATGCATATGCTTATGACTAAAATTTTCTTTTTTACATGAAAAAGTCTTGGACAGACTTGAATTCAGTGATGGGATTCAGGAAGTTTCTAACTATTTGCGTGAACACGTTCTTATAAATGTTATAACGTTCAACAAGCGCGTTCTTAATTAAACGTAATCTCTATATTTTTATATCTCTGATAATGAAAGAACATATTATTCATAACTTCTATACTATAGAGAAAAGAACTTGTCTATTTTTAAAAATTTTTAAATTTCATCATTGCTTGAACCCGATTTCAGCCTTTTTTACAAAAAGCAAGGACTCACCCAAGTCCTCAAATCAATAGTTGTTGACTTGGAGTTGGTTTTGTGTGCTTAGTAAACTAAGCTATATGCAATGCATAGAAACGACTTGGGAAAATGGTTTTGAAAATTTGAATTTCGTAGACTCAGATTCATGTTTGCATGGATTTATACTAAATTTACACCATTTTTGGTAGTCTTGGACTTTAATCGGTTTGAGCTTTTTGAAAAGGACTCGAACTCGGTTCGATATTTAAAAGTTGTAAGTTGTTGGACTATTGTTAGCAATGACACAATCTATTAAAGGAATATTTTAAAAATTTTCCCACCGCTACATAATACACACTCATACCATAGCCTTGATAGTCTCAAAAAATAATAAATTTGTTAAAATATATTGCAACAGAATTAAAAATTAAAATGACTAAATAGGTAGGCTACTATCACAGAAAAAAATTTGATCTTTTTTTTAGCAGTAAAAACAAATTTGCACTGATTACATAGCAACAACAACAAAAACAATTTTTTTATTGTGTACATATAACAATAACAATTAAGCCAGTCGAGCAAAACAATTTAAATCTCAAAAATTATGCCGATTCGAAAATGTACAACAAGTTTTATCACGAGAATCGAAAAATCTATGGCCTAAAACATTATTAAAAAAAGAAGCTTTAGTTATGGTTTTTTAACACAAAAAAGATTAAGAAATGTTGGTAATATGAACCTTTGTGAAATATTTAATTATATGAACCTTAATTTTTACAAAAAAATTTAAATTATATGTACATTTGAAAGCTAACAAAGTTTGTTAAAAAATAAAAAATTATGTTTGCTTTTAGGCAAATGAGTCAAAAAAATACTAACCCAAAAATATAAATTTGTTAGTCTATTAATATACTCGTATTATAAAGGAGCCAATTATTTATTGAATATTTTCAGCTTATGCTGCTTTAATTAAATCTTTCGAAGATTTTTGTCTTGAAGGAATAGAAATATGCAATGCAAACTTGAAATAATGCTAGCTTTAAACTAAAATTGTAAAAATAATAAAAGTGTTGTGAAATATTGTCAAAACCATTTAATCTTATGATTATTTGTGCAAGATAGACCAACTGATAATCACAATTAAATTTGATGTAAGAAGCCATTTAGCTTATTCTATATTAGATTACCTTTTACAGTTGCCATTTAAAATCAAAATACTTTACCTAAATAATTTCTAATTTAATTTTTTCAGAATGACAATATATAAAATTTTAACTTTAATTAAGCAGTTGTTTTTACCAGATCACCTCACAAACCAGTTTCAAAATGTTAAGTTTGAAAATTGCTTAACTCCTTACAAAAAAGTTGCAATCAAGTCTTCATGTCAAGTAAATGAATAAACTGCCTATTAATCAATTAAAAACTTTAAAAAAAAAGTGAAAATTTCCATATAAATTTGGTTAATGGTAAAACATTTGTAGACTGGATTTAGTGTTTATTAATTTCTATTGTACATGAAGCATTTGCTACAAAAAGAAAAAAAATGCATTTTTTATTATTAGTGTTTGTAAATTTTTTGTTTTGTACGTCATTATTTTGTTACAATTATAGAAAGTGATTAATATTGATGCATAACTACAATTAATTTTAAAAGTAGTGTTTTTATCAATAAAAAATTTAAATTTAAAACAAGATTTCTCTTTTTGTTATGAATATTTTAGTTGTAAAGTTGTTGCTGCTAAATTTCAATCACTTTTAGATAACTTTTATAACAATTTGACTATTAAGAATAGTTTACATTACGTAGTTGTTGTGCACTATTTAGAAACTAAAGAAATTTTATGCATTTTTGTTTTAAATTTGAAGTGTTCTGCCAACATTATCCTATATGCCATATTATGTGATATACATTTCACCTATTTCCTGAAAACTCCCAACTTTTGAGAGTTTCTGAGGTTCATGAAACCACGTAAAATATCACGAAATAAAATTACATACGGCATTTTCAAAAAGGGGGCCCCTCGACAACTGTAAAAAAGGGGGGGCCCGAGGCGATCGCCTCGCTCGCCTCACCCAATATCCACCGCTGCATACTATGCTGATCACAATCACGGCTCTCTTAACCACTTGACTACGCTGCCGAAACCACTCTGTAAAACTGTAAAGATCCAATTAAAATACATAAAACCTTTTTTTTAGTTTTGTCTTTACTATTTCTTTTTATGACAAAACTGGAAAACTCGAAGACAAATGCAAATAAAACCTTTTTCTTAGTCTTCACCAGTTTTTTCTGAGGAAAATGTGTTACATTTCGTCATTTCCATGAAATGCTACAAATCGGGCAATCGTCGATAAAATTATGGCAAAACTGTATTGTCCCCAAAGTTTTTTGGCTATGCGCACTGCTGGGCTGCAACAATTGCTTTTTAAATTTTATGATCAGCGATGTTTAAAAGGTTAAAAATCACCGCTTTGCTGTATACAAGTTTCTTTTAAAGGAGCCCATAAAGCTTTCTAAGACAGTGTCGGTAACAAATAAATTTTGTATTTCAACTTTTGACTCTTCACACGTCACAATCGCCTTTATGAACATACAATCAGCTGTTTTTCTTGATGTTTACTATCGTATAGGTCAGGGTTTCCCAACCAGGGGTGTGAGATGGGTCTTCGAGATGGATGCAAAATGAATCTTCACGAAAAAGGTCTCCACTTCAATTTCATCTCTGATTTCTCTATTTTTCTCCCAAAAAAAAAAGATCTTCACTTTAATTTCATCTCTAATTTCTCTATTTTTCTCCCAAAATCAGAGTGTTCTCTAAAAAAAAAACAAAGTGCCACGTTTTGAAAAACTCCTAAGCAATAAACAGGAACAAAAGAGTCATTAAATTTGAATTTTTTTAGATTTTTTAAAAATTATACAGTACATAGATGTCCAGTTTATTCAATGTTCAGTTTATTGTATTTTTTTGTTTCCATATATTTCATTTTTGCTCATACAGTACATTCTTAAAAATTAGTTTTGCAAATTTTTCGCTCGCTTTCAAATTTATTCTTAAGTAAATCATTACGTGTACATGTACTGTAAGGGGTGCCAGAAAATATTAAAATATTTTAGGGGTGCGGGGGATTAAAAGGTTGCGAACCACTGGTATAGTTTATTTAATTTAATTGGCACTAGCAGTTTAGAAGTTTAACATTTTTGACAGTTCTTTTAAGTTTTTCGATAAGAATTTTTACTTTAATATTTAAAAAAATTTTTTGCCAAGTGAGTACATTTCATTTTATTCTATGACATACATTAAATTTAATCATTAATCAATAATTTTCAATAATTTTCTAATAATTTGTATTCTTACAATTTCACAGACTTGATAGAATTGTTAACTGATGATGATCTTATGATCGAAATCGATTTTAAATTAAAATAAAGTAAATTTTTAACAAGTTTTGGACTGATTCTTGTCTCCCTAATTGAAACATTCTGATTTATTTTAAAAAATTTATTTTTTATTTTTATTTCATTGTTATATTTATCCTCCTGACTCGCAGGAAAGCAACAGAGGCGCTAATACATAGGGTAGGCAATTATCCCGACCTGCTTCCGGAGATGCCAAGATATTGCTGTCCGCTTGTAATTTTTAATAAAGATATGACTGTGATTTAAAACCGCTTACAAAGATCAAGGAAAGTGCCGTAAAATGTTTTTTCCAAGAACACAACAGAATGGCGCAAGTGGGTTTTGAACCGAGACTATGCTGATCATAAGCACATTGCTTCAACCACTAGACCACGCTGACACAAAATAATACAAGCTTTTAAGGATTCTTTCAACACGTTGTTTTGTTAATATAAAAGACACCTAAACTTTATTGCATTTCTAGAATAAAGCCTCAGCCATTTTCACTGACTTGTCTTTGTACTGTTATACCTATGCCTGTTCTTAAAACTTCTAAACGTATTGTCCACTGTTAAATTTTTTGAGTTAAAACAAGACTCTGATAGATGACTAATAATTTTATATTTTTGCATAAAAAGCTGATAATATGCAATATAGACAGTGTTTTGGGTAAATAATATATACCAAATTTTCTACCATTAAAAAAAACAAAATATTTTTTAGTTAGAAAAAACAAAAATTAGTTTAAGATTAAAAAAAACTTTTCAAAGATATTAATTTAATGAAATAATAAACTTGTCCTTATATTTGACTGCAACTGCGTTTCAGATAAAGCAACTGCAATGTCTAGCATTAAAAAAACTTAAAATCTCAGATAAACGCAACTTTGCTGTTCTGAGTGGGGATCAAACTCACACATAAAAGCAACTTCGTTGACCGAGAATCAAACTTACCTTGGATTAGCTAGATCTTAGAATTAATTTATTTGAATGACAGGTTTTAAAATATAATCTTAGAAAATAGAACTTCATATTAGCTAATTGGTTAGAAAGCTGATTGTTGTTTGATGTGTATTTGGCTATACTTATTTTTAGTTTTTATAAAACTTTAAACTCGTTGGTCCTTGTTAAAAATAAGTAGAAAAACCACTGGTTAGAAAGCTATAGTCATAAGGAGTAAATTTTTAAAATACCCTTCTGACGGATTACAACAAAATCTATCAAGTTAAATTATTCCTTGACAGATTACAACGTTGAACGTCATACTAGTAAGATCTTGATTGATTTCTTGTACTAATTACCTAAATCTTAGGTTTTAAAATAAAATTTTGAATATTATATTACCAAGATTAACTACACTTTACTGTTAATTGACTAAGATTCAAACTGAGCTTGGATTATCCAGATCTTAAGTTTATAATTGAGTTGAACAATAGCCAGATACTTGATTAATTAGATTTTAAGATTCATGTTCATAATGGGAATCGAACCTGTTCCTAGAAACCTAGATACTTGATTAGCTACACTTTAAGATTAATTGACCAAAAATCAAACTTAACTTGGATTACCTAGATCTTAGGTTTAATTAATTTGAATAATTTTTAGATACTTGATTAACTAGATCTTAGGATTCATGTTTATACTGAAAATTAAACATGTTCTTACGTCATCTAGATACTTTACTTAATTAGCTACATTTAAGGTTATTTGACCAAGAATCAAACTTAACTTGGATTACCTAGATCTTAGGTTTAATTTGGTTGAAAAACATTTAGATACTTGATTAACTAGATGTTACATAATGCAAATCGCTTCTGTGTGAATTTTTGTGACCTATTTAGAAAATTAGATTAATTTTTTGTGACCTATTAGAGGTGCAGTGAGTCGCGGCTGCCAGCAGCGAGGAAATGTGATAAAATTGACGCCTTTAAAAGATCAATCAATTTATAGATTTTTAAATTAACTGCACCTTCTAAAATAACCTAAATACATCGTCCTAATTTAATTAATCCCTGTGCGACCTCGTTTTGGCAGTAACTTGTATAATAGCATGGAATCGAATTTTACCGTTAATTTTGTCGTCGGCCACGTGGCCCGGTTCGGATTTGTTATAAATAGAGTGAGAGATCACTCTTATAAAGCAGTAACTAGAATTTGTATCAGAGAACGGTGGCCGTGTTTGCTGAATGGTCAGGTGACTCTTGTATTATTAATTTTTGCTGTATAGTGTTGACTGCTTGTGTGCAAACCGCAGATAAAAAATAAATTATCTCCTTCCTCTCGTGCAACTATAATTTTCTGTACTGGGCGTCATAGAGTTACGCATATTTAAATAACGGTAGTTGTAACTTGGAGGGATTTTGCTGACCTTATTTAGACAAGCTCAGCATTTTAAGGACGGTTCTAGTTATTTAATTCCGTTTTCATTGTTGGACACGCCGGAACCTTTCGGCGGGGAGCGGATTGAGTCTTTCCTTCATTAACAAGAATTTAATCTCTTTCTCTCATCAATAAATTTGAATTTATAAGTAGTGTTTCTAACAAAAATTTGAATTTATTATTTGGTCTCTGTACCAAATTTAAATTTATTCTTCTCCAAAATTTGAATTTAATTCTCTCGTGACCACTAGATTTTAGGATTCAGGTTTGTAGTGGGAATCAAATCTGTTCCCAGATGAGTTCAGGTAAGTACGTAATCTCATCAAAATATTTTGTCGCTAGACGATATTGGGAAATTGCATCACCACAAGGACAACTTTTTCCGTTGGATTTGCCGCTAGATGATGCTAGAGGACTGCAACACCGTTCTGAGATAGTATATTCCTCAATAACACCATCTCCGCACCACCGCAATTGCAACCAAATGACGCGACCCAAACGACCCTAACTACTGGGGGTAGTGATTAAATGACTTTTTGTCCCTTACTACCACTGAATCATATCTTCATAGTGCATTTTGGTTTAATATAAATTCCTTATTATTATTATTCAATTTGTCTAATTTCACTATGTAAAAACCATTATGTTTCGTTATAACTGCTATATATTTAAAAATTTGATGCAAATAAAAGATCTTTTTCTCTCCCTCTCTCTCTCTCTCTCTCTCTCTCTCTCTCTCTCTCAATATCCGAAAGAAACTTTTTAAATTTACGGTGGTTAAGTGCATTTGTTCTAATTCACTTTACTGTTGTTATTATCACTTTTGTCACAAGAGACATTTTCAGACACTTTCTTGATGTAAAATGCAGTGATGCCATGCCACACGAGAAAGATTATTTTCTACATGCCATTTGTCAATAACTATTTGTAGTCCTTGATTTGCTCCAAGCAGTGAAAGCCACCAATCTCTTGCCATTGAAAACAACTTTGATGGATACAAATGTGGTTTTTGAATAGCAGCATGAAACTTACGAAGTATATCTGTTCTGTTTATTAAGTCATGTCACAAATGGAAGACAAAGTTACTATTTTTCGTAAATCTTAAAGTCTGCCATTACTCCCTGATAAGCACAGCTATTTGCTTTGTAGCGGTAAACGTTTTTGAAGTGACATGTGCAAGAAAGTAGAGAAAAAAATTTTTGACTGACAAAGAAGCTGTTCCTGTTTGTTGTTAGATACACATTATTTGCATCGATTTACGGTGTCATTACTAAACTACAATTTTAGCTTTAAATTGAATGCTGTAAAACAGCATTTTTTAACAAACATGACAATAACCTGCTTTATAGTTTCACCATCCAGACATGGTTTTATATTGCGGGCCACTAAATGGCTAATTTCATATGAGTTATTCTTTTTCTTCGGGTTTGCTGCCAACAGTGATGGCTATACAAAAGGAAGGCCCGGTGCAAAAAAACAGAGGGGGCACTTTTTAGTGCGCCAAGTTTTTCTTCCAAAATAAAGTGATCTCAAGGTCTTCACTTTTTATTGTTGTCCAAAATCTTAATTTTCGTCCCAAATTGATGGTGATCTCTAAACAAAAAAAAGGTTCTAACGATCAATCAAGTACATTATCCCTACTTTTGTCCTAAAGTTAAGATGGGGACAGGGGAACCATTATTATGGTGCTACTATGAAGAAATACTTTACAGCAATATTTTGCTTAAGGGGTCCACTTTTAGAGTTTCTTTAAGGGATCTCGGTGCTGCAGCGCCGTTCGTTTCGTATTAAAGCCATCACTGGTTACCACACTTAAATATCTTTGCCTACTTACTGTATTTCGTGGTGACTTAAGTAATTCTAACTTTCTTTTTCTTGATTTTCCTTTGTAGCAATCATACTCTGCAAAATAAATTTTGTAGTGCCTTTTAACTTTAAAAAATTTTTACCCTGTTTACTACCATAAAATACATAAGGCAATGTGTTTTGTTTTCTACTTCAATTTGAAAAAATTTATCTTTTCAATCACTTTTAAAAGCCCGATTTTCTCGCTGAAGAATGCAAGTTTTTTTAAGTTTGCTCTAAAATTATGACTTAAGATATATAGAATAGTCTTATAATAGAAGTTAATAAAATAAATATTAAGAAATTTAAACCTCATTTATTAAGAAATTATTCTTTATACTGAATACGATCAATCGCTGGGTGCTATATGTGAATGGTTCAGAAGTGAAAGCCGCAAGATGGACAGTTGAGAGCCACATGCGGCTCTGGAAGCTAAGATTGAGAATCACTGGTCTAGACAGAGCTTACTTATGTAACCTCGTATGTTATCTCAATATTTAAAAATAAAAATTTATTGGTTTTAGAATAATCAAAATTATACTTATTCTAAATTTTGCGGTTTCGGTCTTGGTCAATACTTAATTTATTTATTCGAAAATTAAAGAAAAAGGAAAATCATAACAATTTCTTAAAAGAAATATTTACACTTGCTTTGCTGTTTATTGATAGATAAAATGATTTTGAACAAAACACATGCAAATCAATATATTATTGGGTTAAATTATTCGCGGTCGTCGTTTGAAGGGTATCCACTCCAGGTCAGACACAAACAGAACTGGGACCGAGGGTTTATCCTTCTACTATCCCAGACTGCTGTACTGCCTGAATCAGATGCTGGCAGTGATGTTATTAAGCCAGCATCAAATTTTGTCATCCAAAACCGTCAGACATCGTGCTCCATGTGGTGCCCGATGTATGGGGCACACTGTTAGTACATGGTTTGTGGTTTGTTCAGAGGCGCCACACTCGCAATTCGGTGAAGGAGCGAGACCCCATTTATGCATAGACGAATGGAATTGCCCAACATCAGTCCGCAGGCGGTTGAGCTTAACCCAAGCTACTCGGGGTAAGCCCATCCCAATAGGCCTGGAACCGGTCCTAGGCACAAAAACATGGAGTCTAGAAGCATTTTCACAATACTTCGCGTTCCATTTGTGATTTGTCCATTCAGAAGCGCGGATGCTAAGTCTGGCAAGGTTGTTCAAACAATTCCGCGCAGCTGACACAAACGGGCGTCTGGATCTTAGTATCACTTGGCGAGTATCTGAGGACCCAGTTAAAAGCATTACAAAATATGATCAGGGTCCAGAGATCCACGGTGAGCCAAGGAGAGTGTCGCTCCCATTCGGCGAAGCTCAGCTGGCTGGATGCCTGAGAGTATAGGTAGGTGGTCAGTTGGAGTGGGACGCAGGCATCCAGTGACTATGCACAAGGCGTCGTTCAAGACACTGTTGATGAGGCAAGTGTGAGCACTGCAACACCCGATTGGTGCACAGTACTCAGCTGTTGATTAGACTAGAGATAAGGTGGCTATGCGTAGTGTTTTAGCACCAGCACCCAATCCCGACCCCATGACTCGTTTCAGCAGTGTGATGCGGGAGGATATTTTTTTGCACAATGCCACTAGATGGTGACGAAACGTGAGCGATCTGTCCAATTTTGCTCCAAGATAAGTAGGGGTTGGACAGAACGGTAAAAATCGACCGTTGTTGTAGACTAATTTTTATATCAATTTTATGATGGCCATAAAATTGCAACATAATTTATCATTAATAAAACAATCTTTCTGAGCCGTTCTGAGACAGCAAGCTTTATCAAAAGCATGCTTTACGGTTAATCTATTAGTTTTGAGTGGACTCTGATTGATAGAAAGCAAAGAAATTCTGATTACAAAAGCTTCTCGAACTAATTCGTTCCGATACTTCTCAGCGGTGACAGCCTCTAAAACACAGTCTTTGCTCAGAAGGTGAAGCAAATGAAAAAATTCTTTAAGAGTCTCTCCTGGTTGTTGCTTATTTGTCGCAAGCATATGACTAGAAAATATATTGTTGTGCGCTTTGATATAGATACTTTTGAGTTTTTCTAAGGCAGCTGCATAAGTCTCACAATCCTCGATGTACTCGTAAATGTCAGCACTCACATAAACAAATAATCGATTGGGTGCTTTACCCTCCTAAGCTGCCGCTGTCTTTTCGCACCTTTTCAAAAAGTCTGTAAATGTGTTGAGCCAATGCTTGAGTTGTTCTGCTCCCTTTAGAGAGTTCAGATTGGCGTCAAACCTGATTGACTTTAACAAATTATTCATAATTACCACAGGTAACCATCCGAAAAAATTGAGGTGCAATACAGTTTTGCTCAAATTTTATGATGTTTGTCCGAATCTACTAATTTTTTTGTAGTTTACGGATAAAATATCCAAAAATATTTTGTCTACAATTTAGAGTAAAGACCAGAAAAAGGTCTTTACTCAAAATCTGTCTCTGATTTTTTACGTTTCGTCCCCAAAACAAAATGATCTCAAAAAAAGATCTTCACCTTAAATCTTAACCTTTTTTCTGCATTTAGTGTTCATTTTGAATGAACAAAAAACTTGTTTTGCCCAAATTGTGGCTGCCTTAAATTCCTAATTTTAATTATATTTTTCCTATCACTGTCCAAACATATTTGGTTTCACCCAAATATTTTCTTGTCATTGCCCGAAAAATTCTAATTTGCAAAATTTTTTCAGATTTGAGTGGAAATGATGGCTGCCATTATTATACAATTCAAGTTGATTTAATTCATGCGTTGATATAAATCTTTTATTCGCTCTTAAAATAACTTAAAAAACTTAAATATTTGGCCTATTAAACTTTGACTAATTCTATTGATTAATTTGTGTATCGCAATTTGATCATTTAAATAAAATCGTCAATTTTTCTTTGCTGAAAAGGATAATAGTTTTCTGTTATAAGAATTTTAACATATCTAAGTCAAAAAAGTCATAGCAGTGCACAAATCAAAAAATGTAATATAAGCATGCGATTCGGTGGAAAATTAAACCATTCTGCGCTACAAGAATAAATCACGCCACGAAGAGACAGATAACATATTAATTAAAGCATCACGCTTGAAGGAAAACCAAGAAAAGCACAACAAAGTTAATTTTTCAAGTTCAAAGCTTAAACACAAACCGACGCTAGCAAACTTTGCGAACATCATCATCAAGTTCATAGCAAACTATTGATACATAAAAGAACGACAAGCGTGTACGTAATGCACGGCACGATTTTAAAATTCAAACGAACCAAGCGTGGAGTACTATGAGGCGGAGTTATGTCTCCAACATATTCAAAATTTACACCTCTGACATTTCATATTCCCCAAAAGACGTGCAAATCACAACATTAGCCGATGATATAACAATCACAACATCCAAGACAAAATACCGTAAAACCCACAACTCATTCAGCCATATCTTTATAAAATATGTCAATGGGCCCCGTTAGTATTCTTTATAGAAACTCAGATAAAACTCCAATTACACTTTTTATCCCGGTTTATTTAAATAAGGCCAAATTAAACAATCAAACTCTGGTACAACAAAGCACCTAAAAGTTTTTGAGATCACTATAAACCCAAAACTAACATTTTTACAATACATATAAATAATTGTTGCCATCAATAAAGTGAAACAAATTTTTAACGTTCTTAAAACACTCACTTCCACCAAATGGGACAAACAAAAGTAACCAATCATTTTTACACTTAACGCTATCTCTCGCCCCATTTTAAAAAATGTAAACACGATGTGGAGTCCTTTCTCATCAAGCACCAACATCGTATACGATGCACCTAATATCGAGCCGATACAGTGCTGATACAATGCTACCTGATGTCGTTTGCTTACAGTATAGATATTGGCGCGGTATCGTATACATGCCCATAATATCGAGCCAATACAGTGCTGATACAATGCCACAGTATAGGTTATATATTGACCTGATGTCGTTTACTCACAGTGTGGATATTGACGCGGTATCGTATGTACGTTGCATTTGATATAGAGCCGATACTATGCTGATACATTTGTGTAGTATAGGTTGAATGTTAGCTGAATATCGTTTGCAAAAATATAAATATTGACTCGTTATCGTATCTTTGGTGCATTTGATATTGAGTTACTACAACCATGATATATTGGCACAGCACCAGTTGTTGTATATTTACCATGTGTCGCCTGGAAAAAAAACGTATATTGTTTTATGCAAGGCATTTCTGTCGGATAATTGCTCTATTCACACATTATTATTTTGCAACGAAATAGTGACGTATTTGAAAACCTTGGTGCAGTTTAAGTTACACAAAAGCATTTAAAAAAAAACACTGTTTGTAGTTTTTGTTCAATTGACATTTATCTGAGCAACATAATACTGATTTTAACTGTTAAATCATTACCAGAGAGAGTCGAGAGCCTATTTTTCTTTTGTTTATCTTGTAAATTTATCTATTTCTTAACAATCTGCCAATTATCTTTTTTGTTATTTATTTTATTTTATTATTGTTATTCTCAGACAGCCTTTCATCATTATATGATTTAAGCTATACGTTAAAATTATATTTCATCACTAAAATTTTTCTAACAATTTGTCTAATATTATAAAAAACGGTCATAATTCCAAATTATCAATTTCTTTTATTTTTAAGTAAATTACATGAATCATAATTTTATTGAGCTAATGTTTTCTTCCACCACTCCGGTCTCGCCAGTTGCGCATCCACTTGCTGCACTCTTTTTCCATTTCAGCTTCAGTGGCATTTGGATGCAATTGCTGCCCAAAATTGCATCTGAAATAATTGCAGAGATATAAAAAAAAGCAAGTTTATACATTTCATATTTACACGCAAATTTTACAAATTACCTGCAGACTACAAAGCAATGAACATTAGCATAAAACATTTATAGCTTTTTTGTGAATTTTAAATTAATCGGCTCGTTTTTTGTGACAAGTTGTAAACACATTGCAATGTGACCTGGTGAAAAAAATTGTAGACATAGTCAGATTACAGACATTGAAAACAAGTTGTACATCTTTTTACTTTAGGGCAGGGTTTCACGCCTGCGGCACATTTTGGAGCCTTTACAAAATTCTTTCTTGAGACCTTTCATGGCACACTTAGACAAGAGTACAAATCTTGATTTTCGTCCCTAAAAAGTAATGTTTGCTAAAAAGGTTTTCACTTTAAATCTGTCTCGGAGTTCTTACTTTTGTTTCTAAAAAGTAGTGTCTACAAAAAAAGGATAGCGGAGCAATGGTTCAATGTTTTTTAAAAAGTTTTGCGGACACAGGTTGAGAACCACTGCTTTAGGGGACTGGCAGGGACGTTGAGTGATATGTTTTGTATATAAGTCCAGCAACACAACTAAACTAATAAATACAGTTAATTTTTGAACGTTTTCAGCTTCTTAAGCTCTTTTTAAAAAAAACAACTGGAACTTAAAATAAATTTTTAACAATATTGCGTTAAAACTAAATAATTGCTTTTCTTTGTTTTCACGCGTTATTTTTAAAATATATTTTAAGTTTAAGATTTTTTTTAAGGACATAGAAAGCAAAAAAATTTTGAAGATGACATTAAAGTTTTTTTTAAAATTCATTTAAGTACATTGCAGTAGCGGTTTTAGTATAGCGCAAAACAAGTGGCCGCACCAAACCTCTCGTAAAAAACGTCATTAATTTTTTCCCTTCCTAAACAAAAATTGGTCTCCCTTTTACCGTAGCACCATCACAGCTTTACAAAGCTGTTAAATTAAAATTAAAACCTTTTTTTGGTCTTCAATTTTATGAAGCTTTAAAAATTTTTAAATTCATGTCCTTAATTAAAAATCTGCGCTCTAATCTAAAGAAAAGACATTAAAAATAGCGTAAAGTTTTCATTTTAAAAATGTAATTATTTTGTTTCAGAGAGTTCCTATAAAAGGGCCTTCTTTTTTCTTTCAAGCACAAGCCCCTTTCTTTTTGTAAAGCCATTATTGTATATGTACCATTATTAATATAATAACACTATGATCAAATAAATTTTCTCTTTATTAAAATTGTAAATTAAAATTTGGTTTGACAAAAACAAAATACATATATATGAAGTTCAAACTTACGTTTAACAGCTTGTGAAAGCTTTAAAGATGAAAAGCCTTTTTTTTTCTGGATTCATCCTCCCTTTCCAACCACTTTTACCCGACCAGTTGTAGAATTGGCACAATTCATTACTTATGATGTTCTGCATCACTCTCCAACAATTATCTTTGAGGTTATTTCCTCCGATAATTTTCAAGCGAGAAATCTACAAAAATTAAAATATTAAAAAAAAAAGATTTAAAATACGGTTATGTAAAAAACCTCGGGTAACCCAAATTCGATTTGCAGACAAAATCATCCGAATTAGGCAAAACTCCGGATAATCCCAAGCTTTTTATTTAAAAATTATAATTGTACTGTTTTATCCGAGTAGAGCAAAATTCTGCATTAACCGAATCCGGATTAACAGAAATCTACTGTATATTTTTTCCAGGTAACAATTCGCATTTTAGACTTTTTTTCAACGCAAACTTATAAGAAAGTAATTTTATGAGTGGTAGTTAAAAATGTTTTAATCAACATCCTATAAATTTTGAATATATTTAAGTTCTATAATTGCAAAATTAGTAATTTAGTTATTATAAAAAATAACTGATGGTTTAAATTACTCCAAAAATATTCCACAATCATTTGATTGCTATTTAGAAAAGGTAAAAGGAATTTTATTTTTTAAAACAATTGCAATGCGGTTAAATCAGAATAAAATGTCTTACCAAAACGTCCATTACACGTTTATCCTCCAAACTTTTTTCTATTGAATCGATTTCTTCTATACTTTTTAGTGGCAGATGTATGCCCTCGGGGAGCTCGAAGAAAGTATTTTGAGGTTGTTTACTTTGAGCAATTTCTTTGCGCAACGATTTTAGCTCCTCCAATATTAATTCCATGTTAACTTTAATATTTGATAATTCGCGGAGTACAATTTTGTCTCTTGCATCTGAAAAAATTTGTTATATCTACATTTTTGTGTAAGGCATATAAAATTTTATTGTTGTTGTTGTTGTAGTTAATTTACCAGCACATATCAACCTCTCCAAAAACCTACCTTCTTTCTCACAAATTAAATTTTTTGGTGTTACTGGAGTTGAATTAACGAATTCTGCTGAAACACAAAAAAGTTAAATTTACAATCAACTAATTTTTTTACTTTCTTGTACAAATACAATATCAAATGAAAAAAATATAACAAAATAAAACTTTACTAAAATTTATGAATAAATAAAGGGCCGAAGCTTTTAGTACGCTCTGGTCAATATTCATCAGAAGAAATCGTTGCAATCATCAAAACCCAAAATCGATGTTTTATTTATAGCAATTAAGAGCATTGAAATCAACTTACGTACTTTATTGGACAGTATTAAGAATTAACTTCAAAAATTTTGTTTTGAGATTACACTTTGTTATAAAAAGTAATGAATCGCCTCGGTTAAGCCTTTTTTACAACAAATTTTATACCATCTAAACTAAAATACAATAGAGAACAATATTTTGTACATGTTTTTGATAAACTGTGAAAGCTAAATCAAGGTTTTAAATTAAAACAATTTTACTGGCTTTTTTTTTGTAAAAACTCTTGACTTGATTCGAAGAATGATAAATCGGTTCCACTGTTAAGCTGACTGATTGTGACAACAAAAAATAATAGTTTTACCCTAAAATATTTACTTCAACTCCAAAGTTAGTTTTCTATGAAAAGTCGCACTAAACCATAAAGTAATCAAAAATAATAATACTCACTATGCTGAATGACACGATTTGACGAAGTCGAGTTTTCGCGCTGGAAAAAAATGTTACTTTCGCACATTGAGTCAGTAATATCAGGAGGAGGTAATTCCGTGCGCATCCGTTTACAGCGAACTGCTTTCATAAAAAAAATTATTAGATTATTGTCAAACTTTTAACGATAAAAGCAAAAAAAAATTAGAGTTAGTTAATCTTATTGCAGTTAAAACAGCGTTTCTTAATCGAGTCAATGGATATTTTGTATATAAATATACTGTACAGTATGAACCAATAGAAAGAAGTAAATAAGGGGTAAGTCAGCAAAGGATAGAAAACTCTCAAAAAGAAGCAGGTAATTAGACAGAACTATATTTTAATTACCAAATAGTACAATCCCAACAAAATGCGCAGTGTGATGCCTCGGAGAGTTGATAAAAGCATTAATGGAGTTAAAAAAATTTCTTTCAAAACACACCTTTAATATGCTTTATATTGGGTTAACTTGCACGAATCTCAAAGTGCAAAAAAGTTGCTTTTAGAAGCTTTGTAGCGCGAACGTTCAGGGTTATTCTAGTAACTAATTACAACTTTTTCAACTAAATATAATTTAGTTCGATTTTCTTCTATTTCTGCTCTGCCACATGTAAAAGTAAACAAATATAATTATTTAACAAAATGTAAAACAAATACATGTAAAAGTAAACAAATATAATTAGTTAATAACAAACATGATTAAGGCTGTGGATTAGAAAAAGAAGCACAAAACAAATGTAACTTGTAGCTTGCGAAGATAGTAATGAAATTTATTTATAGAATTTGTATTACAAGAAGCAGGCCAGCACTACCTCAATATGAATTTTTTTCACACAAAGAAAAACGAAAAAGCAGAAAAAAACATTGATTCATTTGATAAATATAAAACTCTGCCATTAAAACGTGCATTGGTGGAATCATAACAGAGTTTGATTCACAGAATATGATCCAGCCTCAAGTTTAGTGGACGTTTGAACACACTCTATCTAACAGATATTTGCATTCTAAATAGATATGGTGCTATGTGTAGTTGTGATAGATAAGCTTGAATTCGACGCTCTTAGATATTTTTACATTCTACAGTATGTTTTTTCATTTCACAAATTCCATCTGATGAGCCATCTTTGTCGAAACAGACTGCGGTGGATTTCAAATTTTCAATTTATTTATTATTATTATTTTTTTTTTTTAATTTTTTAATCACTTTCAAATATATATATATATATAGAAATTTTTCAAAATTTTTTGGTCGGTGCTCATCAGGAAAGTGCTCAATGACGTCGAGTCAGAGCGGTTAGATAATTAACTTACAGACCACAAAATTTTTTAATTTAACATTAATTTTATTTGCTCCAACAGACTGTTTCGCCTGCCTGGGCTCGTCAGGGGGCGGTTAAAAATCTGAAAAACAAAATAAATAAATAAATAAATAAATTAAAAAAATACAGTTTAAACGAAGCGCTTGAATTCCTGCGAAAAAGCGTAAAACAACAACAAGAAAAAACAAGAGAAAAACTACGGTTGTAAGGTTAATCGATAAATGAATTTTATTGCCAAAGAAAAAGTGTTTTTTACGTAGCTTGCTCTATTGTTTGAAAATAATGGGTAAATATAAAAAGTTTGCATTAAAAATGCGTTAAAATTAAATTAAATAGTCTACACCAGGGGTTCCCAACCCGGGGCCAATGGCCCCCCTTGGGGGCCACAGGACGTTATCTGGGGGGCCACAAGCATGGCCTACTTAAAACACGGCCTTGTATGTCACATTTTGCAATCGATTTCTAAGAGGCCTAAAATGAAAATGCTGTACTGCAGCAAAATACACTCAATATCATTTGCTCTGGCTAGTGCCCTAATAGTGTCATGTTTATCAAATTCTAGTTTGAACAACGACAGACAGAATAAATAATTTAAATATATAACTTATACAAGAGAAATCGTTTTTTAAGTAATTTAGTGTTGATCATTATATTGTAGAGTATAATGACATCACAATACTCGTATGCTATAACCTTGCCTCGTGTACTCTTACAGTTCAGTCACTAATTGTCATCCTAATAAAAGGCAGTTGTTTGAGCTTGAAGTTTTAGCAGTTATAGTTAGAAGAACGTTACAATATTATACTAACGCACTTAGTGTAAATATCTTTCTGCATAGTAGGCTATGCATTTTTTGTTTTTGGTTTTGAGTGCTGTGGGCTAGTGCGTTACAGTACAAGTTGTAGGTGGATAAATTTAGTTTGCTATTCTGTATGGAGGTTAGCCAAATATAGTAAGTTTTAAACATTGAATTTGTAATTAGAGGCAATTGTTGTATTTTCCACTGTCTTACTTTAAAAAAACACTTACTTCCAACACTTACTTCTAACTTACTTACTTCCAACACTTTTTTAATGAGATATATTAGCTATAGGAGCTTTAGAAAAAGTAGCGCAAGCAGCGTAAAAAAAAGTACCATTATTACATTTGAAGAAGTTCGTTAGTGTAAAGTTTGTTCTTGACAGATCGCAGGTTATCATCGATAGGTTAGATCTAAAATTGTTTCGAAATTTCTTCTTTGCAGTACGTGTTTTTCTTTGTTGACGCAATAATTTTTAAAGATGTATGAAGTATTTATTATTTGTTATTAGAGCAATCATGGTTAATAAATGTGTGATTTACAGCTGTAAATCGGATATAAAAGTAATGCAAATTCTATTCCATCTTTTCACTTTGCTGGCAAAATGGACTAAATTTGTCAATCGTTTGGATTGGTCACCTACAAGTAATTCAGTCATATGTGCAAATCATTTTGATCAAAAATTTATTCTAAATGGGAAAAAAAAAAGTTAAATTGGAAATTAAACCCAGTATCAACCATTTACATGAAAGTGTACTTTCAAAACCATCTTCCCGGTCTACGTTTACAGGTTTCAGAAAGTCTCCTAAACCTCGTATTTACCAACCAGACCAGGTGGACTGTTTTGTGGAAAATGATAAAATACACAACATTGAGGATATAACAGAGAAACATTGCCTTTCTGGTTACATTTTAATACCATCTTCAATTCTCAAAAATTTTGTTGCTTTTGGTTTTGTCACAGACGCTTTGCTGCAGCAGTACTGTTGCAATAACATCCGTACAGGTGCTGAAACTGTTTTAAATACCTACTGCACCAATGTTTTGTTTATGTGTGCCTACCATATTGATTGGGGCCGAAAGTGAGCGAATAACATCAAACATTTTCTAAAATAATAAACAAAAAATTGAAAATAGCAAGATAAGAAAAAATGTTATAAGTACTTTTAAAAAGCGACAACAGTCAAAGTATTGAATTATTTGTCAATTTCTGGATTGACCGTAGTTTAAAACCTTGATATGCAACTGTTTAGAATGCTCAGTTGAGTTAAATGAATTCATTGTTTTGCAGCAATTTATTACATTACGTTGTACATATTGCAAAAACTTAAAATATACATGTATAGCATAGCTCGCATTAGCATGTGCTTTAAAATGTAATCCTTTGAGATTTTTAACAGATAATTCATATTGACTTTTCAATATTTTCAATTTTGTTTAAATAATATTTATTGTAATATAGCATTACAATTGTGATCATTATTTCACAAAAATTTGTTTATGTGTCAAAATCTCCCAACTCTAATGATATTGAGTGTATTTTGCTGCAGCACAGCATTTTCAATTTAGGCCTCTTAGAAATCAATGGCAAAATGTGACATATAAGGCCGTGTTTTAAGTAGGCCATGCCACAAGTAGGCTGGAAGTATAGGGCTACCATACGTCCTCTTTTAAGAGGATTTATCCTCTTTTTTAAAAAAATGAATGTCCTCTTTTGTTTAACGGTTTAGCAATTTATATTTACAGGCACCTTAAGTCTTTTTTTCTGTTGCAATGTCTAAAATTCGCAAATGGAACGACAGCTACGTCTCATTTGGTTTCACAAAAGTTATCCGAAATGGCCAGGATTATGCGCAATGTCTTCACTGCTCGGTCGTGATGGCAAATGCTTCATTACGCCCCTCAAAACTCAAAAACCATCGCGACAAAAAGCATCCCCAAAAAAGAAATGAAAATATCGATACTCTCTCTGCCAAACGAGTGCGATACGACCAGGAAGGAACACTACCCCGTTTGGGATTTTCTCCAGAAGAAAAACCAGCCCTTCAGTGCAGCTACGAGGTGGCATATCAAATTGCGAAGTGCAAGAAGCCGCACACTATCGCTGAGGAACTTATCAAGCCATGTGCTGAGAAAATGGTCGAAATAATGATTGGGCCAGGAGAGAAAAAGAAAATCCAACAACTTTCGATGTCGAACAATACTATTCGCCGCCGGATTGACGACATGGCTACCGACGTGTGCCAACAAGTTTGCTCTGAAATCAAGCAAAGCATGCTCCAGGCAAGCCTACAACTAGATGAATCTACCGACACCACTCTTGAATGCCATTTGATCGCGTTTGCTCGATACGAGAAAAATAAAAAGATGAAGGAAGAGTTCCTCTTTTGCAATACTTTGTCAGCTACAACAACTGCTGCTGACATCAAAGTTATTGTGGACTCTTTCTTTGAAACAAATGAGCTCAGTTGGCAAAATTTCAAGCATATTTGTACTGACGGCGCCCCAGCCATGATTGGAATCAGAGGAGGATTTGTTACCCTTGTGAAGAATGAATGGCCTCATGTGACCTCCTCGCACTGCTCATTACACCGATATGCTTTAGCATTGAAGACTCTACCGCCGCAGTTGATGGAAGTTATGGACGTTTCCGTCAAAGTGATTAACTTCATCCGTTCGCGTGGAAAAAATCACCGGCTTTTCCAAGTTTTGGCCAAAGAAATGGGAGCAAAACATATGGGACTCTTGCTTTATACCAAAGTCCGTTGGCTGTCAAGAGGCAGTTGCCTTCATCGGTTGTATGAACTCAGAAATGAGGTTGAAGCTTTTCTTCAAGAAAGCGAATCTACTGTCCATGTACAATTTCACAGCGAAGAGTTCATGATGATGCTCGCGTACCTTGCAGATGTATTTGGCCATTTCAACGAAGCGAACTTGTCCTTGCAAGGACGCGAAGTAACCGTCAGCGATGTTAAAGATAAGCTGGCTGGACTATGTGCGCGAATGGGAGTCTGGCAGGCACGATTAAAGGCAGGCTTCACTATCTCTTTCCCTCTCTTGCATAAGCACTTGGAAATGAACAAGGTTGAATTGCCAAATAACATCAAAACTTGCATTATAAAGCATCTGGAAATCGTTTGTGCTGAATTTCAATCTTATTTCAGTGACACACCTTTGTCCGTTTCCTGGCACAAAGACCCATTCAACACCAAGGTTAACCCTATGGCCGAAGAAGCCGAGGAGTTAGCTGAGTTCAAAGTTTCAAACGCCATGAAGCAGGCATTTAGCAAGAAATCCGATCTTTCCAGCTTTTGGTTGTCTCTTCATGATTCTTATCCGATCCTCAGCAAAAAGGCTTCTGTAATGTTTGTTCAGTTTGCTACAACCTATCTTTGCGAAGCTGGTTTTTCTGATTTGGTGACCATCAAAACAAAATCCAGAAATCGCCTTGATGCATGCAATGACATTCGCCTGGCTCAGTCCAAGACGGAGCCCAACATCAAAGGTCTCATCAAACGAGGACAAGAACAAACTTCGCACTGAAAGCGTTAGTAAAACTGACTTTGATTTTTACTTCTTTGACGTTTCTTTCACTTTTGCTTTTGTATTTGACTTTTCTTATTAATATTACACTTCACCAATAAAGTATGCAATGAATACGCGCACACGGGCTGACCACAATAACGTGCTACTCAATTTCACTACTATTCGCCGGTGTACCTTCATTTTCATTCATATTTCTTTCAAACCTATATCTAAAATTCGAAGTGCGTAGTAAATCGATCGCTTCTCTTCCGGAAAATATCGCTGCAAAACCTCACACTTATTAGCCTACGAATGACATACAGACAGAGAATTTTTTGCTAAGCAGGGGGCCACGAGTGTTGAGAGCTTTTAAAAGGGGGCCACAAACAATAAAAGGTTGGGAACCACTGGTCTACACATTGGAAATACGATAAAAAGATGCTAAAGAAATGCGTTTAAAATGACAATTATTAGGATATGAATTAAAAATTAAAACAGTAAATTTTTTTTTTACAGGGTATAATTTAAGAATATTTTTAGTTCGATAAATATGTAGTGTAGAGATGGATTGATTTATTTGTTGATCAAGTAAGTGGACAAAGGTGCGATGTAAAAATAAGGTAAACCGAGTTTGTAAATATATTTATTAACTGCCAGCGTAATTAAAACTTCGTAATTTAAATTTACTTCGATGTCGACATTTTGAGACCAACTCCGAGCGTTTATTTAGTAATTTATTTGGGTCAGCCTGGAATATTTGTAATTTTTCTGATAAGCACAAGTTGCATGTTTTTGAACCACATTGGTATGGAGTTGCGTGTTGTACAATTTTCCATCTTATTTCTGGCGATAGTCCTGATTGTTTTAATTTCCAAACGGCTTTAGATAGTTCGGTGGAGTTAATTTTTTTACTGTCTTTAAAAGATTGGTTATGGTTATTGTATCGGAGTTTAAATGATGTTTCGCAGCTGCCGTAATAAAACTTGTCAGTTTCATCAGTTTTCAGGGAGGCTTTATAAACTACTGAGTTTCTGCAACATTTTCCGTTAAGTGGGCAGTTTTTATTTGATCTGCAATTGCATTGTTTGGCGTCTACTTTGTTGTCCGAGTTGTTTAGGCGTGAAGTGTTTTGCTTATTTATCATAGATTTCATATTTGGCATGCAACTATAGCTCAGTTTTATGTTGTTTTTGTTAAAAATTTTGTGGTATTTATTGCTTCGTGGAAAGTGTTTATTGAGAAGGGTAAAAAATTCTTTGCCAATATTAGTGGTGACTTCATCATTGAAAGGAGGGTTGAACCAAATAATCTTTCTTATTCTGTTTCTTGATCGGTTTTTTGAGGTTGAGTTGAATTGATCTGTTTGTTTTGGTTCTTCTTTTACATAAGTTAATTTTTCTCTGTATCCGCTTTTTTCAAGGGCTAGTTGATATTCTGGGATTGTTTTATCAAATTCTTGTAAGCTGTATGAATTTCTAGATAAGCGTGATGATATCATTTTGGGTAATTGTTTTTTTTATGTTGGGGGGGTGATTCGATTTTGCATTTATATAAAGGGGTATGTCTCCGGGTTTGCGGTATGGCCAGTATTTACCTGTAGTTAAATTTAGGGTAACATCTAAAAAATCAGTTTGTAAAAGATTGGATTCTGTTGTTATCTTGAGACCGTTGTTTTGAAAAATTGATGATATGATTTTCTTGATTCCTTTCGATGACTGGTCCTGATTTACTGTTTATTACTGCCAGGCCATCGTCTCTGTATAGTCCCAGGTCGTTGATTTTTTATGGTTTTATTAAGTTCGTGTAAAAGATACAGTCCAACTAATTCACATATTTCTGCCCCATCGTCATGAGCCCATTGTTACGTCAAAAAAGTTGCCGTTTTTTCTTTGCCCACGTACTTTGATCGCCAAATAATACAGATTTTTCTGCAGTGCATATTGATGTTTGATAGTGTCATCATCAATATTGACGTATTCTTTTGCAAAGTTAATAGATTTTTTCAGTAAATTTTCGGTTATGGAATGGGTAGAATTCAATGATGTCAAACTTTATAAATTTGCAATTGTATTTGTTTGGTATGTTTTTTGAACCAAGATATTACCTTCGGATGTATTTCTCTCCATTGATGAAGGTTAGTTTTTAGGAGCGAATTACCTTATTTATTTTGTCTAAACATTTTTTGCTGATCATTACCGATTTCCGATTTTGCAGGGTTGATGAGGCGGCATTTTGGGTTGTTAACAAAATTAGGTTTGTGGTCTTTGAGAGTGATGAATGCTTTTCGAGTTGGAAAACGTTCAATGCGGTCGTCAAGTTTGAGTTTGCTGGCTATGGCTTTAGCTATATTACAAATATTAATTACAAATATTCCAGGCTGACCCAAATAAATTACTAAATAAACGCTCGAAGTTGGTCTCAAAATGTCGACATCGAAGTAAATTTAAATTACGAAGTTTTAATTACGCTGGCAGTTAATAAATATATTTACAAACTCGGTTTACCTTATTTTTACATCGCACCTTTGTCCACTTACTTGATCAACAAATAAATCAATCCATCTCTACACTACATATTTATCGAACTAAAAATATTCTTAAATTATACCCTGTAAAAAAAAAATTTACTGTTTTAATTTTTAATTCATATCCTAATAATTGTCATTTTAAACGCATTTCTTTAGCATCTTTTTATCGTATTTCCAATGTGTAGACTATTTAATTTAATTTTAACGCATTTTTAATGCAAACGTTTTATATTTACCCATTATTTTCAAACAATAGAGCAAGCTACGTAAAAAACACTTTTTCTTTGGCAATAAAATTCATTTATCGATTAACCTTACAACCGTAGTTTTTCTCTTGTTTTTTCTTGTTGTTGTTTTACGCTTTTTCGCCGGAATTCAAGCGCTTCGTTTAAACTGTATTTTTATTTATTTATTTATTTTGTTTTTCAGATTTTTAACCGCCCCCTGACGAGCCCAGGCAGGCGAAACAGTCTGTTGGGGCAAATAAAATTAATGTTAAATTAAAAAATTTTGTGGTCTGTAAGTTAATTATCTAACCGCTCTGATTCGACGTCATTGAGCACTTTCCTGATGAGCACCGACCAAAAAAATTTTGAAAAAAATTTCTATATATATACAGTATATATATATATATTCGATAAAAAATTTTTTTTGTTGTTGTTGCTATGTAATCAGTGCAAATCTGTTTTTACTGCTAAAAAAGGATCAAATTTTTGTCTGTGATAGTAGCCTACCTATTTAGTCAGTTCAATTTTAATTCTGTTGAAATATATTTTGACAGATTTATTATTTTTTGAGACTATCAAGACTATGGTACAAATGTTTATTTTGTACTGGTGAGAAAGTTTCAAAAAATATACCTCTAATTGATTGTATGCATTCTAACAGTAGTCCAACAAATTATAACTTTCAAATTCGAACCAAGTTCGAGTTCTTTTCAAAAAGCTCGAACCGATTCCAAATCCAAGACTACCAAAAATGATGTAATTTTAGTATAAGTCCATGAAAGCATGGATCTGAGTCTACGAAATTCGAATTTTCAAAACCATTTTCCCAATTCGTTTCTATGCATTGCATATAACCTAGCTTACTAAGCACACAAAACCAATTCCAAGTCAACAATTTTTGATTTGAGGACTTGGGTCGGGACCTTGTTTTTGTAAAAATGGGTCAAATTGAGTTTAAGCAATGATGAAATACAAAAATTTAAAAAAGTAAACAGGTTCTTTTTTCTATAGTATAAAAGTTATAAATAATAGGTTCTTTCATTATCAGAGATATAAAAGTACATAAATTACGTTAAATTAAGAACACGCTTGCAGAACGTTATGACATTTATAAGAACGTGTTCGCGCAAACCGGTGCACACTCCCTGAATCCCATCACTGAATTCAAGTCTGTTCAAGACGTTTTCAAGTAAAAAAAAGGATTTTAGTCATAAGCATATGCATGAGAGGAAGGAG